>OX465106.1:21589909-22189909 GCA_949987565.1 Luidia sarsii
GACAGATCAGGGGCAGCGGGTCTAATTGTGACTGGACCCTGGGATCGGGTGACGGGGAGATGAAGGGGTTAAAATGTCCAGGCCATACTGAAGGGATACAATTAATCCACAACAATGCACTGCTTCATATCAGTAACTGCGCCCATTTTTGTGAATGTTGCTACAAGCGGTCACCATTCAGTCCTCCAGAATTCCTTGAAAGGCCCGACACTGACCATTCATCACCATCACAATGGAGCCCTTTGGCTCCCACATTTGACCTATAAGCCTAGATATTGATTTCATTAGCTTTTGTCATGGCTCCACATGTCCGCATATAGACACACACAAGATATTGTCTCCGCCGGGTGGCGTTTGTTTGTTTTTCCACCGTGCATCTGAACAACAAAGCCAAGTTCTCACCAAGTCCCTACCTCAGTCCCGCAATTTATTGGCCATGCCCAAAAGGTGCATTCCCACTAGGAAAATGATCGAAAAAGTGAAACGCGATTCAAAAATCAAAAAGTGGATTGCGATTCAAAAATCAAAAAGTGGATCGCGATTCAAAAATCAAAAAGTGAATTGCGATTCAAAAATCAAAAAGTGAATCGCGATTCAAAAATCAAAAAGTGGATCGCGATTCAAAAATAAAAAAGTTAATTAGTGAATCGTGATTCAAAAATAAAAAAGTGGATCGCGATTCGAAAATCAAAAAGAAAATTGCAATTCAAAAATAAATAAGTGGATCGCAATTCAAAAATCAAAAAGTGAATTGCGAATCAAAAATCAAAAAGTGAATTGCGAATCAAAAATCGAAAAGTGAAACGCGATTCAAAAATCAAAAAGTGAAATAGTGAATCGCGATTCAAAAATAAAAAAGTGGATCGCGATTCAAAAATCAAAAAAGTGGATCGCTATTTTTCGTGCGAGGTGGGAATGCACCTAAAAGTGTATATTTCTTAAACTGTGATGTACCTCAAATAAATTGAGACCCCACCCTCTGACATGCACTCCCGTGTCCGCCGATCGTGTGGGCTAGGCAACCCGCCTCGCAGCCCTAGAATCCCCACGGCTGAATTAGCCAAGTGTCCAAAGAAAAGTAATCTGCATTTTATGCTGCTTTGCCTTGCCATCAATTTCCCTCACCGAGCAAAGCTGCATTATGTTTTATTTGTCCTCCCCTCCGCCCCTCAAAGCCCTCCTCTTCCCGGCAAATTTATGCCCACAGTCGCAGCACCGGTGGAAGTAGAGCCGGACGGCCCTTTAGCATTGACGCATGCCGGACTGCCAATGACCATACCTCCTACTTAGTTCACCGGGACGCCCTCCAGCCATAAAAAGATAACCGCATATTACTTTGTCAGTGATCATAGATGGAATCGCGCTGACAAGAAACAGGCGGCAGGGTTTCTCAATGGCTTGGGCTTGGCAAGGGCATGGGCATCGCTGGCCCAACTGCTCCCCCCCCTCCCAACCTCTGCGCTCAGAAAGATTCTAATTATCCGTTCCAAGAAAGCATAGTCTACCCATTAACCCAAGTGTGTGCGCACATTCATAATAATATTTACAGGGCTTCCTCAAAAGGCAAGATAGTGATCAGGCATTCAGCAGTGCTGATTGCACCTGTGCTGTATTAAGTCTGCTCTTGCTGAGAACAGCCACTGTGGCTGTAGAAGAAAAAAACAAAACCACAAATCATGAAGCCCATACTCAATGGAATTATGCTTGGACTGAGTTATTCCGAGTCTGAATTACGTTGTCAGTGATTTTTGCCCTGTTGATAACAAGGCAGCGTGCTCTGTGTGTGAATACGTGTGTGCTCCATCCCGTTGTGGGTGTGTGTGTGTGTGTGTGGTTGGCTGGCTTAGGCACTGCTTGCCTACGCATTCATTAACTAGTCTTGGCCAATCAACGTAGCCAGTCAGACCACTCACACTTTCTCCCACACACACACACACACACACACACAGCTGATGGGGCAGTCAGTGTGCATGCATGTGTGTGCATTGTACGTGTACGTGCTGGGTCTAGCGTCTGTCCGTGTGAGTGAGCAGAGAGAGGCAGGCAGCTAGAGGAACCCGTGGTGGCGGTGATGGGTATTCTCTCCCCGGCCGGCCAGTGTGCACAGTGCATCCTCCAAGAGCAGCCAACTTTCTGACGTTCACACCGGCTGGAGCCTGAACGGATCTCGGCCTTCCCGTGCACTCACGCAGGGAGAAGGCTATCAGCAATTGTAAAAAAAAAAAAAGAGGAGGGAGAGGGGAGGGTGATCACTTTGTTGGGATTGGATCGCCTGATCCAGAGTATGCATCCTGGTGTGCCTTCTGCTGCCTCTCCTCACTCACCCCTGCTTCGTTAATACTTCCTGCTTCTCGGAGGACTGACGGCTATTCTCCTTGGCTGGTTCTGACAACAGTCTGGGCTGCACGTGTCCGATGTGACATGAAACTCAAATTGGATGCTGCTAATGAGATGAGGCCCGAGTTATTAATAGTGTTATCATTGGGGAAAAACCTGAGTCCGAGTCTTGGATGAATGTAAGCCGCAGATGCTTCATAGGATCTGATATACCCGGACGTGGATCTATATACAGGACATATACTTTGTGTAGTTGGTAGTCAAGATAGAAACTGCTTGTAGTGCCGGGTGGTTAAAGTAGAAGAAAAACTGTCTGAAGTTGCAGTGTTCTCTGGGATTTATAGCTCCTTGGAGTGCAAGAATAATATCATTTGTCAAGTTGGTAAGTTTTTCTCTGTCAGCGATGTTCTGTACATGCTCATTGTCTGCTCTGCTCATTGTCTGCTCTACTCATTGTCTGCTCTGTTTATTGTCTGCTCTGTTTATTGTCTGCTCTGCTTATTGTCTGCTCTGTTGATTTTCTGCTCTGCTCTGCTCTGCTCTGTTGATTGTCTGCTCTGCTCTGCTCTGCTCTGCTCTGCTCTGCTCTGCTCTGCTCTGCTCTGCTCTGCTCTGCTCTGCTCTGCTCTGCTCTGCTCTGCTCTGCTCTGCTCTGCTCTGCTCTGCTCTGCTCTGCTCTGCTCTGCTCTGCTCTGCTCTGCTCTGCTCTGCCCTGCTCTGCTCTGCTCTGCTCTGCTCTGCTCTGCTCTGCTCTGCTCTGCTCTGCTCTGCTCTGCTCTGCTCTGCCGTGCTCTGCTCTGCTCTGCTCTGCTCTGCACTGCCCTGCTCTGCTCTGCTCTGCTCTGCTCTGCTCTGCTCTGCTCTGCTCTGCTCTGCTCTGCTCTGCTCTGCTCTGCTCTGCTCTGCTCTGCTCTGCTCTGTTCTGCTCTGCTCTGCTCTGCTCTGCTCTGCTCTGCTCTGCTCTGCTCTGCCGTGCTCTGCTCTGCTCTGCTCTGCACTGCCCTGCTCTGCTCTGCTCTGCTCTGCTCTGCTCTGCTCTGCTCTGCTCTGCACTGCCCTGCTCTGCTCTGCTCTGCTCTGCTCTGCTCTGCTCTGCTCTGCTCTGCTCTGCTCTGCTCTGCTCTGCTAGGCTCTGCTCTGCTCTGCTCTGCTCTGCTCTGCTCTGCTCTGCATTCTTCACACTTTTCTGTACTTTACTGAGCAACAAATATGTTGTAGTTCTTGCATATTCTACTCTGTCAACTCTTCTGCCCTGTCACTATTAGTCTATAAGGTTCAAGCCTATTCTCACCAGGTTTGTTCTGCTTCATCATTTCACAAATGCTGCCCAGAGTAACTAATAGGCTTTCATTACTATTGTCATTTCCAGCCCGCAATATTTCAAATGATGCAATGCATTTTTGTTATAGCAGTGTTTTTAATTAACCGTTAACAAGGCACACTGGAAGGCCTGCACCTGCCGGTAGATGGCCAAAAAGTAGAGGGAAGAGAAAACGGAAGCTTTTAAGAGCGAGGAAACTAATGGCACAAGAACTTAGTCATTCACTCAGCATTTTAGATTTGCATCATGGCACTTAACAACAATAGAGAAGTCAGCGCGGGGATGAGTAAGTCTGTGTCTCTCGCATGATCAGCTCCATTGATTACCTCCTGGTTAATTATTCATGTGATCCAGCAATCACTAAACCCAATTAGTATTTGGTGTCCTCCCTCCCTCTCACCCACACTGACAATCGCACGCATGCACATATGCAAGTAAAGCTGCGTTACATTGTTGTGCCTGGCAGAGCGTTTTAATCACTGTTGTGCTTTGGGATCTAAGGTCATTGACTCCCTGGTTGGATTACCTCCCCAGTATCACACCTCCCCAGCTCTGGTTTAATTAGTGTGCCCTGGTTATGTGTGTGTGTGGTGTGGGTGTGTGGGTGTATGGGTGTTGGATCACCAGCAGCTCAGCCCATGTCTCGCCCCTGGGTCACTGGGTTGAGGGTGTAGGGAGAACAGTCAGTCTGTGCTTGCCTTACCAGCTATCAAGCACTAAAATCCAGTTGTTCTCAATGTACCAAAGCATCAATTATCTTCACTAAGAACTGCTTCCACTTGACTTCTTCCGGTCCAAATTAACGGTTGCTCCCCGGCACAAGTATCAGGTGACAAACATACTTTGAACCCATTAGTGTTGCTCTGAAAATGATCATATCTGGTGAATATTACTGAGGAAAGTCCAAATCAATTAGAGAAAGTGTTTGCCAGTGGTGTTTTCTAACTATTGGGTGTTCAAAATGTTTCCCAGCGACATGAGGAATATCCCACCAAAACACTTTTCGAGTAAACAATGCCTGAAGTCAAAGTATCTTCTCAATTCGATAAAAAAACTATTTTTTTGTTTTTGTATTTTCGGAAAGTTAATGTATTAGAGGATATTATGTCCGAAGGATTTTTCCGAAATCCATCTCTAAATGTTGAAAAAACAAGGATTTCATGGGAGTGTTTGTGTACTGTTTTCATGAAAATTTAAAGTTCCTGCCTTTTTGAATGGCCGCTTTTGAGGAGTTAGAATGGCGCTGCTATATTGTGTCTGGTACCAAATGAACGAGCGAAGTCCCCTTGTACTATTTACAACAAAGTTCACACGGAAATAAATTTGATATAATATGGTATACTCTTTCACATCATTAGAAAATCTCAAAATCTCAAAAGTGGGGGCAATTCCTCATTATGCTGTGCCGGGTCACAGATGTGCACAACGGACAGGCAGACTTGTAGGACATTCACTGCTAGTGTGGGGCGCTGTTCACTGTGTGTAACGCTAGATGGTGCTGCCCGTCTGCAGGCTCTGGGCTCGAATCCAGTTCTGTGTGAAGTGGCTATCTGGGGTGTTTGCATCACCAGGCAGGACACTTGCTCCTCAAGACTAAGGTTCCCAGAGAGAAGCTATGGCATTGTGCCTGCACTCACCGCTAGCTGCATTGGGCAGTGCCCTCCCCTGGGAGATTCCCCAACCCACTCTGAAACGTGATAATTATTAGAAAGCCCGATTATCGTTAATGCCATTCATGGGGAGACATCCGGATGATTCCTATCAATTTACATGTAAAAATCACCCAAACTGTATACATCCCAGTTCTGGTTTCACTACCGGTAATACCCAGCGCAAATATTATTATTGGGTGATACTGATAATGATCGGCAGTGCTGTGCATGCAGTCTAATTGCATGCAAAGCAGCACAAACGAATTTTGCAATTCTTTTTAAAGAGAGATGCCTGACTGAATATCACAGTGTCATGATGTCAGTTATCAAACCACACACAGTGCCCACCAGAGTTAAGGCAATCCCCCGAATACAAAGCTTAGAGCGGATCTCTGGAAATGTCAGGCTATTCCCAAGGCCGTTTCTCCACTCACATTTTGTGTGTGTGGAAGAAACAGCAGGACAGCCTTCCTGTTTCTTCTGATTTTTTTTCTGTTTTATTTCTGAATACTTCTCCTCCTCCATCTTGTCGTGGGAGTCATTTCACTGTGCAGTTCTTTTTCCAAAGGCAAGATCTTTTTCTTCCTTTTTTTGAGGGGGGGGGGGCTAAGTTTGATCCAAAGTATCTGGTTGTTCCCAGAAGGGAGGCTTCATACGGACTTGTTATCCTTTTGTTGAGTGTTATTGCCTTCGATAAATAAGCTCAAAAGCCACAGGCCCCCCCCCCTCCTCCCTTCCTCCCACACTAGAGAAGCCCCGTTCAATATCTGATGGCAGCCATTAGGCCGGACAACGTCCATGGATCATTTTTCCATTTGTGTCAGAGTCATCCGTCTTATGATCTCTGGAGACGCCAAGAATACTGGCAAGATTCTGATATCTGGGCACGGGCACACAGTCTGGTCGTGTCGCCGAAGCACATCTTTAAAGATCACCGGCAGGTTTAATGCGTTGTCCTATTTTTGTTTTCAAGTTTGTTGGGGGGGGGGGGGTCGGTGGGCGTCTGTAGATATATTTTTGTCCATGGTACTGCAGTGGTTGTCAGAGTTACAAATGTACCATCGCAATATTAGGGCGATGGGTAACCCAAGACAGGTTCTGTACATGTATCTGCTCAGATGCAAATTCGTCTGGTTCGCTTCGGCAAACCTCCAGATTAAATTTCACATCATCTCTTCTTTTCTTTTTTTTGAGGAGGGGGGGATATTTAATTGGTTGCTGGTGCATTATGTTACCACTGGTGCTGCAAAAGCCCGGCATGCAGGCATTGGACATGGTGGTGGTTGGGGAAATGTTGAATGTGGGCGGGGCAAGGTGCAATCACCCCGGCAACCATTGAGATCCAACACATCACAGCCAACATCGGACCGCTACCTATTACCACGCTACCTAGTGCCATGCTACCTAGTGCCACGCTACCTAGTGCCATGCTACCTAGTGCCATGCTACCTAGTGCCATGCTACCTAGTGCCATGCTACCTAGTGCCATGCTACCTAGTGCCATGCTACCTATTACCACGCTACCTAGTGCCATGCTACCTATTACCACGCTACCTAGTGCCATGCTACCTAGTGCCATGCTACCTAGTGCCATGCTACCTATTACCACGCTACCTAGTGCCATGCTACCTAGTGCCATGCTACCTAGTGCCATGCTACCTAGTGCCATGCTACCTAGTGCCATGCTACCTATTACCACGCTACCTAGTGCCATGCTACCTATTACCACGCTACCTAGTGCCATGCTACCTAGTGCCATGCTACCTAGTGCCATGCTACCTAGTGCCATGCTACCTATTACCACGCTACCTAGTGCCATGCTACCTAGTGCCATGCTACCTAGTGCCATGCTACCTAGTGCCATGCTACCTAGTGCCATGCTACCTAGTGCCATGCTACCTATTACCACGCTACCTAGTGCCATGCTACCTATTACCACGCTACCTAGTGCCATGCTACCTAGTGCCATGCTACCAAGTACCATGCTACCTAGTGCCATGCTACATGTACCTAGTGCCATGCTACCTAGTGCCACGCTACTTAGTACCACACTACCTACACATGTAGTGCCATGCTACATATTACCACGCTACCTAGTGCCATGCTACCTAGTACCACCCTACATGTACCTACACATGTAGTGCCATGCTACCTATAGTGCCACGCTACCTATTACCACGCTACCTAGTGCCATGCTACCTAGTGCCATGCTACATAGTGCCATGCTATCTAGTACCATGCTACCATAGTACCATGCTACCTAGTGCCATGCTACATATTACCACGCTACCTAGTGCCATGCTACATATTACCACGCTACCTAGTGCCATGCTACCTATTAACACGCTACCTAGTGCCATGCTACCTAGTGCCACACTACCTACACATGTAGTGCCATGCTACATATTACCACGCTACCTAGTGCCATGCTACATATTAACACGCTACCTAGTGCCATGCTACCTATTACCACGCTACCTAGTGCCATGCTACCTAGTGCCATGCTACCTAGTGCCATGCTACCTAGTGCCATGCTACCTAGTGCCATGCTACCTAGTGCCATGCTGCATATTAACACGCTACCTAGTGCCATGCTACCTAGTGCCATGCTACCTAGTGCCATGCTACCTATTACCACGCTACCTAGTGCCATGCTACCTAGTGCCATGCTACCTATTACCACGCTACCTAGTGCCATGCTACCTAGTGCCATGCTACCTATTACCACGCTACCTAGTGCCATGCTACCTAGTGCCATGCTACCTAGTGCCACGCTACCTAGTGCCATGCTACCTAGTACCACCCTACATGTACCTACACATGTAGTGCCATGCTACCTATAGTGCCACGCTACCTATTACCACACTACCTAGTGCCATGCTACCTAGTGCCATGCTACATAGTGCCATGCTATCTAGTACCATGCTACCATAGTACCATGCTACCTAGTGCCATGCTACATATTACCACGCTACCTAGTGCCATGCTACATATTACCACGCTACCTAGTGCCATGCTACCTATTAACACGCTACCTAGTGCCATGCTACCTAGTGCCACACTACCTACACATGTAGTGCCACGCTACCTAGTGCCATGCTACATATTAACACGCTACATATTAACACGCTACCTAGTGCCATGCTACCTATTACCACGCTACCTAGTGCCATGCTACCTAGTGCCATGCTACCTAGTGCCACGCTACCTAGTGCCATGCTACCTAGTGCCATGCTACCTAGTGCCATGCTACATATTAACACGCTACCTAGTGCCATGCTACCTAGTGCCATGCTACCTAGTGCCATGCTACCTATTAACACGCTACCTAGTGCCATGCTACCTAGTGCCATGCTACCTAGTGCCATGCTACCTAGTGCCATGCTACCTAGTGCCACACTACCTAGTGCCAGGCTACCTAGTGCCATGCTACCTAGTGCCATGCTACCTAGTGCCATGCTACCTAGTGCCATGCTACCTAGTGCCATGCTACCTAGTGCCATGCTACCTAGTGCCATGCTACCTATTAACACGCTACCTAGTGCCATGCTACCTAGTACCATGCTACCTAGTGCCATGGTACCTAGTGCCATGCTACCTAGTGCCATGCTACCTAGTGCCATGCTACCTAGTGCCATGCTACCTAGTGCCATGCTACCTATTAACACGCTACCTAGTGCCATGCTACCTAGTGCCATGCTACCTAGTGCCATGCTACCTAGTGCCATGCTACCTAGTGCCATGCTACCTAGTGCCATGCTACCTAGTGCCACGCTACCTAGTGCCATGCTACCTAGTGCCATGCTACCTAGTGCCATGCTACCTAGTGCCATGCTACATAGTGCCATGCTATCTTTTGCCATGCTACATAGTGCCATGCTATCTAGTACCATGCTACCATAGTACCATGCTACCTAGTGCCATGCTACCTACACTAGTGCCACACTACCTACACATGTAGTGCCACACTACCTAGTACCATGCTACCAAGTACCATGCTACCTATAGTGCCATGGTACCTATAGTGCCATGCTACCTAGTGCCATGTTACCAAATACCATGCTACCTATAGTGCCATGCTACCTAGTACCATGCTACCAAGTACAATGCTACCTATATTGCCATGCTATCTTTTGCCATGCTACCTAGTGCCATGCTAGCTAGTACCATGCTACGTGTACCATGCTACCTATAGTGCCATGCTACCTAGTACCATGCTACCAAGTACCATGCTACCTATAGTGCCATTCTACCTAGTACCATGCTACCAAGTACCATGCTACCTATAGTGCCATGCTACCTATAGTGCCATGCTACCTAGTACCGTGCTACCAAGTACCGTGCTACCTAGTACCGTACTACCTAGTACCATGCTACCAAGTACCGTTCTACCTATAGTGCCATGCTACCTATAGTGCCATGCTACCTAGTACCGTGCTACCAAGTACCGTGCTACCTAGTACCGTGCTACCTAGTACCATGCTACCAAGTACCATGCTACCTAGTACCATTCTACCTATAGTGCCATGCTACCTATAGTGCCATGCTACCAAGTACCGTGCTACCAAGTACCGTGCTACCTAGTACCGTGCTACCTAGTACCATGCTACCAAGTACCGTGCTACCTAGTACCATGCTTCCTAGTATCGTTTTCCCCTTTGTTGTGTATCTGATGAAGTATTTGTTGCTACGAAAGCTTATAAATGCTTCCCAATTGGTTGTTGTAAGCCTTGCCCAAGCATCTCCATCGTAATAAACTTGCTGAGATTATGATTTTTTGTTTCCAGTTTGAAGGTTTGGATATTCTTTCTTAAAAAGCCATACACTTTTTTTTGCAAGCAGCTTTCTCAGAGTTCAGGAGTAACTCTTGAAGAGTTCCCGTGTTATTTTGTTTGTTACCTAGACTGTAAGGCCAGTGCAGGCACGTGAATATCTAGTCACAAGTCATTGTTTACAGGCTGAAATAATAATATTCGCTTCAAGGTGCACTGGTGTTGGGATTCTGCAGCTGGAAAAAAAAAGTTGCCTCCAAAAAATTACCTCACTTCAGCCTCAGGCTCAGCTTAATTTGCACAGCTCATAAAAAGCTGAAGTGCACACAGGGGTAAAGTACAGCCCTTTGAAATGGAACAACTGTGACAATAATTTTTCCCCGCTTTTTTTTTTTCAACAAAAGGGAAAGTAAGTCCCTTCATAGTACCCGGCATTTCATGCACATTACTATTCTGGGCACTCGGTTCCCCCTCTCTCCCATCTGTGCCGGACAGTACCTCTTGCCTGAGTGTCTGTACGTGGCAGTCTTCTTCAGTTACCACACCCACACTTCAAGCCAACTTTCTTTGCGGGTTTAGTCTTGCTTCAACTGGAAATATCTATCTCCTCGACTGGGTAACTAGACTGTTCTGTTTGTTTTCTCCGTCCAGCAACGGCCAATTGAAAAAAACAAGCGGGGAGGGAGAGGGAGGGAGGGTTGAAGCTTCTTGATATGCAGCAATTTAGAGAGTTACTCCCCTCGAAACACACCCCCCCCACCCCCTCTCCCCTGTGGACCTAGTTTCTGATTATTGTTTGTCCGCTGAAATAACTCAATCTTTGCCGCTGCTGCCTCTGCCAACAAGCGGCTGCACTGGTCCCCCTCTCCCTGGTCCCCCTCTCCTCTGGTCCCCCTCTCTCCGGCTGTTATTTCTCTCTCCAGATGGTTCAACAGCTAAGCAGTCCTGAAGTGGGCCCCAAATCCCCCAACCTGCACTTAGTGCGCAGCGGCCGTAATTTTGCGAGCACTGCGGACGAAATCTCTTTACGAGCCCCGCCATTCCCCAGACGGCCACTGCTTACAGAATTCTTTTCCCTTTCTTGTTTGTGTGTGTGTGTGTGTGCGCGTGTGCTTCCTCCGCCATGCCCTCTCGCAAAAGTCGGCAGGTTCACACTCGCACCTGCTGATTTGTCAACTCGGCCGACTAGAAAAAATATGCAGAGATTTATCGCCCCGGATTTGTGCGGCACTTACAGCACCAGAAGCCTCATTTCACCTTCCAATTGGCTCTCCATTAACACATCCACTTTGGACGGGTTTTTGTCTCCACGGCAACAGCCCCCATCCCCCCCCCTCCCTCCTCCATCCTCCCATCACCCAGGAGCTACCACCTCAGATAGGTGCGGTTTATTCACTATGTTGTTGGAAGCCGTTAATTCTGGCAGCACGCCGCAAATGGACCCTCGATATCGGCTGGACAATGTTGGAGAAACTCTGGCGCCATCTATAACCATTGCTCGTTCATCTTAGACCCAACCTCCGTCCCCAAACTGCCTGCCCATCCACCGATCCCAGAATCAGATTGCAGCCACAGGTTGATTTCCAGCGAGGAGACATATTTCATTTCTTGAAATGCAAACCTATCGCCTCCTCCTACCCGCCCACCCCTCTCCGAATGAACCCCCTAATGAATTTGCCCATTTTCCATCCAAAAAACAGAATTGGTAATGACCCACCCTCTTGTTTTTTATGATTTTTTTTATGGCAGTGTCTGGCAGACCAATTGATTTGTGTTGTTTCTAAATGGCCTGAAAATCCACTGTACTGCATAGCATGATATATCACTTACACTGCCAACTATCAGATTCAATTGTCAGTACCAATACATATACATTTGTTATTTATGTGGCTACATCACCACATTACCTTTTTCATATTTTGGTTTGCCCCCCCCTCTCTCTCTCTCTCTCTCTCTCTCTCTCTCTCTCTCTCTCTCTCTCTCTTTCCCTCTCCATTCTATTCCCATCTCTCCTACTTGCCTGGCTCAGCTGGACTTTGCAAGAGAAAAGGTTTACCTAATTTTAATATCCACTCTCGCTCTGCTGAATGGAATTGTGCAAGGGGCCGCAAAGCCCACGGCCATTCCTAGTGGTTCTCAATCAACCTCAATTCTTACGTTGTCTTCCCTCTTTCTCTTCCTCCGCGGTTTTTTCTTCTTCTTCTTCTGCATCACAGGAGCATTCAAAGGTCAGTCTAAAGCCGAGAGACTGAAGAGAGATAGAGAGGGATAATTCGGCTTGCTACAGGCTTCTCCACTGGCTAGCCATGGATATCCTTTGCTGGTTGGTTGTCCCGGCGTGCCTGCAGGTCATCCTAGCGCCCCTGGCTGGAGCAATAGGGGGCATGTTTGGGGATTCATCCAGCTCCTTCAGTTACTCATGGAGCACAGGTAAGCCATGACTGGCTCTCTCTCTCTCCCTCTCTCTCCCTCCCTCCCTCTCTCTCTCTCTCTCTCTCTCACTCCCTCCGCCTCTCCCTCTCTCTCTTTCTCTCCATCCCTCCCTCCCCCTCTCCCCTTCTCCCCCTCTCCCCCTCTCCCTCTCTCTCTCTCTCTCTCTCTCTCTCTCCCTCTCTTTCTCACTTCCCACCTCTCCCTCCCTCTCTCTCTCTCTCTCTCTCTCTCTCTCTCCCCCTCTCTCTCTCCTCCACTCTCCCCTCTCTCCCCCCTCTCTCTCTCCATCCCTCCCTCCCCCTCTTTCTCTATTTCTCTTCATCCCTCCCTCCCTTCTCTCTCTCTTTCTCTCCATCCCTCCCCCTCTCTCTCCCCCTCTCTCTCTTTCTCTCTCTTCCCCTCCCCCTCTCTCCTTCTCTCTCTCCCTCTCTCCCTCCCTCTCTCCCTCCCTCTCCCCTCCCTCTCTCCCTCCCTCTCCCCCTCCCTCGCTCCCTCCCTCTCTCTTTCTCTCTAAAAAGAAATCCCTTTTATTTTCTTGTTTCTTTACCCTCCCCCGTAAATTCTCCAACTCCCATTGCTGTGTCTGTTTACTGTACAAGTCTCCATAGACAAATTGGCATTGATTTCAATCGCCTATTACTGACTGGGTTGAAAGAAAAGGCCCACGTGGGATATTTATGCGTATGAATATGCGGTAACTTGGCTGAATAACGTCCATGACTTATCGCCGACGCAAAAGGTTGTGTCACTTGACAATGCTACTGCACTCCTCTCCAAGGCAGGAATGTTTACACAGTGGATTAGCCTCCAGATGTGTGTGACCACTGAACAGAGAGGGCCTGCAATCTCCTCAAAGTCCCCCAACATTTTTGTGAATGACACCAACCACATTGCTTGAGTAGCTCTCAGTCCCAGAGAGCAATGAATTTTTTTTTTTTTTAGGGGGGGGGGAGGGAGAGGGAGGAGTTGGAAGCCCATCCGGACCCATGAAATCCTGGTATTCTTGCCCCGCGGAATCAGGTTAGGTAGTGGTGGCTGAAGTACCGCGCTGTCGGCAGCCGATAGAGAATCGTCGGGGATTGGGCAGTTCGGGTTTCTCAGCAGGCCCCAGAGCCGGGCAACCCGCCCCCTCCCCCGCCCTTCCCTCTGCCCTCCCTCGGCCCTCCCTCGGCCCTCCCTCGGCCCTCCCTCGGCCCTCCCTCGGCCCCGGTGGTTGCTTAATTGATATGATTAGAAACATTGCCGGGGACTAATGTGCCAAATGTAGCATGGTATCAATAAACTTAATGGGCACCCCGAGAGGAACAGGAGCGAGAGACAGCGCTGGTTTCCGACGGGATGACCCCCCCCCCCTTCCCCCGAAACCACACACACACACACACACACCCACACTGTGCAAGTGCACAGAGCAGGCTAAGCCAACCCATCTCCATCCCCCCCCCCCCCCACCCCTCTGTCTCAACCAGGCAGACAGACTCGGCAGATCCTTGGACCCCGTAAGCCAAATCTCCACCAGCCTGTTAGGCATTCCTAATATTACCCAATTTACTGCTTGGGTTTCCGGGGGTCCTGGGGGAGTATTGGAGCATGGAAACGCGTGTTTGGAGTATTGATGATGAAAATCCTCCTTAGGGGCGCTCAAAGATTTTTTGTCCCCCCCCCTTTCTTTTTTTTTTGGGGGGGGGAGAGGGTATTCAAATCAGTAAGGATTGGGCTAAGCCTGTGCCGTATCATTGGTTTGGTTCGGCATTTTTGGTAGCCATTAGTCCATGGCTGTCCCTAATAATACTTTTTGGCCAGAGGGCTTAATGTACCCATCTGGGCCAGTGAGATCGGGCGAAAGAGGGAGCTAGGTAGAGAGACAGAGAGGGGTGGGAGAGACACACACAGTGGGCAGAGGGCTGGGGAGAGAAAGAGATACTGCAGAGATGTGATGGCAAGCCATCCAGCCAGCCAGCCAGCCAGCCACAGTTATTAGTTGAGGGGGAGAGGGACAGATGTGGAGATCGGGAGAGAGACAGAGACAGAGTGGGAGAGAGACAAAGGGAGAGAGACAGATAAATACAGAGGGGGAGAGAGGGGAGGGGAGACAGATAGAAAGACAGAGACAGAGTTCAAGAAAAAAAAACTGGGATAGAGGGGAGGGGAGAGAGTTAGAAAGACAGAGACAGAGTTGGAGAAACAAACTGGGGGAGAGGGGAGGGGAGAGAGATAGAAAGACAGAGACAGAGTTCAAGAAAACACTGGGAGAGAGGGGAGGGGAGAGAGATACATGTAGAAAGACAGAGACAGAGTTCAAGAAACAAACTGGGGGAGAGGGGAGGGGAGAGAGATAGAAAGACAGAGACAGAGTTGGAGAAACAAACTGGGAGAGAGACAGGGAGTTAGATGGAGCTAGACAAATAAGGGGAAATGAGAGACAGAGGAAAGAGAGGAGGGGATGAGAAATAGAGGGTGAGAGTTAAGAGAAGAGGGGGAGGGTAGAGAGGGAGAGTCAGTGATGGTGATACCAAATCCATCTTTCTCTCCTCAGTGATGGCAAGCCATCCGGCCAGCCAGCCAGCCACAGTAATTAGTCGAGCCCAAAATCAGGGCGGTCCCAACCCAGGGGAAAAACAAAACAAAAATGCTGACATGGTGCCCATCATCACTGCCCATCCTCGTCCCGCGCGTGTGGCGATATCGATGATCCCCCATCAGCGAATCTCACATGCGCATTGGAGAATAATGACGGATTAATGATCAAACCAGAAACCACCTCCGACTCGCCCGCCACACCCACCCGACGACACTCGGCAAAATTGCCAAGAGGGCCACTGTGACGATAGCCGGAACGTTCCGCGGGCAGGGTGCACGTCTGCCGCCCCCACCCCCCTCTCTCCCCCTGTCTTGTCGGCGGCTTGGCGCCAGATTATTTTGGCTGCGGAGGGGCTTCGGGGAAAACGGCGGGAAAAAAAACAAACCTGTATGGCGGATAGGGCGCAAACGCGGCAAATTGTAAACCACTAAGTGTG
Organism: Luidia sarsii; assembly: GCA_949987565.1. NCBI lineage: Eukaryota > Metazoa > Echinodermata > Asteroidea > Paxillosida > Luidiidae > Luidia > Luidia sarsii. Next base: position 21,605,439 of record OX465106.1, read on the forward strand.
AGCGTGCATTCTTTACGGGCACAGCCCGTCTCCTCCCCTCTCCCTCTGTGGCCGACACCAGCGATGTGATGAACTAGCACTGAGGACTGAGTGAGAGGTGTTGTTATTTGCTCTCCGGCAAGAATTTTTCATCCTTTTTTTTTTTGAGGGGGGGGGGTGAGGATGGCTGGTTCAGGAAGGAAGGAAGGGAGAGGCGGGTGATGTTCTCAAATTGATATTGTCAGAGTTAGAGATTATCTTGGCCCGCCTTAAGGACCCTCGCAATTATGCTTCAGTGATCAATAATTTATTCAGCAATTATAAATGAGACTTTCAATTACCCAAATCTGGTTTTCCGTTCCGTTCAGTACGTTGTCACAATCCCCATCAGTTCTGCAAACAGCATCCATCATCTTCAGCGACACTTTGTTTTTTACTTTTCGATTTAAAATGCCACCCAAACCCTGCAATCAACCGAGTCCCTTGTGTGTTTTCTGATGACAAGTTCAGAAATCAGATTCATCTTCAATCTGTAAATCAATGCAAACGTGATCGATTGAAACTCTGGTCTCTTTTCTAATCAGGACTGACTGTAATAGATTTGTGTTTTTAAGAACCTTTGGTAGAATGCTCAAAACATTAAAAAAATCAAATATAGCTGAGATAGAAATAAGTGGAAAATAACTAACAAATTGGCTGATTTCCTTAGGGGGGAGTTCACAGTGCACAGTGTCATTCATAATTGCGACATAATTTGCAATGTCTCTTATTAAAGCCTCATGCCAAGTTCATTTCTCTCTGTAATCTTCGTGTTGCTCTCCTGAAATGATGATTAAAAGTTATACAGAAAGTTTTACTTTACATGAATGTCCTGAAACATAGAAATGTTTAGAGTTTAGACGGCCAGATGTTTTGATCCTGGGAGGGTCTTCATGCTCCGTGACAGAAAGACCGTTTGAATAATGGCATATGAAATCAACCAGACCTGACCAAACCATACAATAGCAAAAACCACGTCAAAAGCTACTGCCTGACACACTGTACAGTGTGCGCTATGGAAAGCGACTCAACCGAAAATTGTACAGTCACATTTTCGGTGGACACTTTAGGATGCAGCACCGAGAAACGGTTGCATCACCTTGGAGGCTTAAGGTATTCCTTGAACCAAAGGCAGTGGGGGATTGAAGCAAGAGGGCCAGCCCTTTGCCAGCCTTAGAAATCGTTTTGCCGGAGTGATCCAGCGATCTGTAAGATCGCATTGGATGAACTGAACGCTTGACGTGCTCGGGATCAAATTAAAAACGTTGGCTGCAATCGCGCAGACACACTGCCCTTGTCACAAGGGGGGCCGGGGAGAGGTCGGGGGACCAGCTTTGTGCAGGAGTGGGGACCAGTGAACCTCTAGGTTCTAATATCGTATTGTAGGCCCTACATGTTCCTCCGATATGAAAAGCTGCCATGCAATACATCACTGTCATACTTTTTACTATTTTTTCTTGGGTTCCAACAAATAAAAGAAAGTCGGACAGGGGAAAAAGGTCAGTTTTGCGGCGCATTCTGAAATTAAGTTGAGACGCTGCTATCAATTCAAGCAACACTCATTCTCAATATCAAGTTAAGTGAAATGTAGACGAATAGAAAACCAGTGGATGCAGGTTTAAATCGAATCTGCAACAGAACTCTTCGTCATCAATCTTTATTTGATTTAACAAAAAATGAATCAATTCCTAAAACATAAGCAATGCAATCCTTACATAATGCGATACAGTTATGTTCAGTGACAGATGTTTCACGGTTTTTTTTAACGAATGTCTGGATCACAGTGCGCAAATGCCTGGGTTAAGGTTCCACCTTTCACACTGGCAATCCTCCTCCCTAAAGGGGGCCAAACTTGTTTTTTTTCCAGCGCAGTGGCTCATTGTGGTGAAGCTTTCCTTCCCTCGAGAAAAGGCCACGGACGAGTGAGTTGAGTATGAAATTGCCAAACTGCCTCTCCGGAGGGGGAGGGGAGGGGGGGGGGGGTTTATTTCCTGGGGGAAATTCTTGTCATGTGAAAATGGCCTCACCTAGCTTGACCTTTTATACACCTGGTCGGAGCTTGAGCTTGCCTGGAAACAGGAAAGCCGAGGCCACAGTCTGGGAACCCCCTCCTGCCGTGGTGCAAATAGCCGGTTGGAGTCCGGTTGGAGTGGCTGAATGGCGGCCCAGCGAGCCTGTAATTGGGGGCTCACGGCAGCTTTGGGATCAATAAAGCTGTCAGTCCCCATTGAGACCACTAGACAGGACCCTGATTGTGTCAGTTGGCTGTTAAACCCACAGTCAGGCAAGGATGTCCAAACAAAACGCTCGCCTAAATCTCTTCATTAAAGTCAGTCAAGGCGCCAATAACGTATTTTTCTGTTTTTCAGTTCCGGTCGCTGTGTACACTGTACACTGGCATGCAAAAACTCGCCTCACCTGGAAATGTTAATTTCAGTCACGGTTTTCTCATTTTGTCAATTTTTTTTTTTTTTTTCATTCACTTTGGTAATTTCTTTATCGAGCGGTGGAGCAAAAGCTTTTTTTGTCACAGATAAGAGGTCAAGCTTGCGCGCAGGAAAATGCCAGCTTGCTCGCGTATAAAGTTGCAGCAAGATATCTCCTAGTTTTACCTACCTCAAACCCCCCCCCCCCTCCCCCTCCACACCAGCATTCTCCAGCAGTTTTTCCTCGGATAATAATGCACATTGCAGCTGTCTTCTATCTAAATTGCAATCCCCATTGCCAGTCTTCGTTAGGGGCTTCCAGTTGTTTACATAGATCAGACAGATCAATCTTGTTAGCTCAGTCCACAAATGGTCTGGATACAGTGTAGGTCACGTATGGTGTCTCATCCAATCAGGAATTATCTTTCCCCTAATCTCAACATAACCACAGTCTGCGATGAAGGGTTAGAACAAAGAAAAGACCTCCCCCCCCAAAAAAAAAAAAAAAAAAATGAAAGATAAAAATGGAGATCTTGAAACACCACTCGAGAATGCTCATCCTATCTCCTACAGTCTAAATCTCCAATTAACTTGTCCTTATCTGGCCGTAATTCAAGCAGAACCAGTTGGCTCAGATTTGTGTAATTTGGGACGGGCCGAGACCAGGCGAGGCCGGGGCCCACCATACATGGGAGACCTCTCCTCTTTAGGGCTTGGGCCACGGTCATGCTATCACCAGCTTTTTCCCCTTCCCTCTCCCCTCCCCTCCCCTCACTCCCCTCCCTCCACTCGGAGCTATCGGGATTAATTTCATCAAGGCAGCATCAACCATGCTCGTTTGAGCACCAGTCGGGGAGTGCTTCTCCCTCCTTCCTCCCCCGCGTGCAGTCCGTTGGAGACTTTTAACGGCCAGTCGGCCCACCGTGCAACAGAGAGCTTCACCCAGTTGTGTGTGGCAAGGTAGCATCCGGAGAACGGAGAAGGTTGGGTGCGTGTGTGTGGGTGTGTGTGCGTGCGTGGGGGGAGGGGAGGGGGAGTTTGAAATCAGATGCAATCAGGCTGACCTTCCCCTTCATGCATGCCTAGGCCCAGTCAGATGTAGGATGAGGGCTTGTCTGATGAGCAATGAGCAATGGAGGAAGGCACGCTCAGAGATGGTCTGACAGATGATCAAACAAGCCCCTGCCGTACAGTAATAAACCACATCGCACCAGGGCTCTTTTCAGTGTCCAGTGCCGTACAGGGGTTTTGAGGGAAAAAAAAAAAAAAAAACCTGTGAAACAAATTATTAAAAGTACACTTTGTGAACATGCGAGTCAAACCTGACACAATCGGATGTCCGTGTGGCTTCTGTTGCATATTGTTTTGTTGTTGCTGAAAAAGAGGTTTGCGGTAAAAACTGGGACATCTAGTGGTGCTCGAATTCAGAGGGTCAGGAGCATAACAACACCACCGGCGCTCCGAATTCGGAGGTCCTAGAGTGAAGTGGTCAACTTCATGCTTGATGCAGCTGCTAGCTTTCGCTTCTTTCTTAATGATGGCCAGAGCTAGTCAGACTTTAGAAGTTTGAATTTTCAGTTGGAAGCACTCATGCTCTATGCATAGAGGGTGGCCATCCATACCTTGCATATGTGTCCCAAAGCCCATTCGAGTGTCATAATTATCGGTGCGTTAGTGCCACAGAAAATGGAGGGGCACTCATCGTGGGTGAACATTAGCAACCGAAATAATGTCTCTCTATGAGGTATACCGGGTAGTTAAAAAAAAAATCCCCTGTCGCACAGCGAGAGCATGTTTACGTTGATTTAACTCCGACTCATTTGCATTTTCTTCCCCCTATCCACATCGCAATCATCCTCATCAATATGATGATCCCGTCGTGACTTTTCCTCTCAGCTCCCTCCCCCCTCCATACCCCCTTCTCCTTCTTCTTCCTCCTCCTCCTCCCCCCAAAGCCCGCTCCCCGATGAGCCCGGTGTCAGTCTCGAGCAGCAAAATGCAAGAACTAATGGAACTGTCCGGGGATATTTCGGGCCGGCTGCATCATCAGGTGGAAGCGCTGTAATTGGTGGGAGCTTCTGCATGTATCCATGGAGTGGGAAGAGGTGATAGCAGGACGTGGGACCAGCGGAGAGTGCACCGGCCTCAATTAGTGCGCAGGACCTAACCTAACAGTTGATTACTCTCCCAGGAAAACAGCTAGACCGGCACTCCTGGGGATGGAGGGGAGGGGGGGGGACGGAAGGCGGTGTTGGGCCGGCATTGGATGCCACAAAAGAGGATACTGTTGTCACTGCAGATGGGGCCGTTCACAGCACAACGGGTCGCAAACTAGAGCAATTGGAATCGGTCTGACACCAAGCCTTCATTCACAGCGTCGCCCGTGATGCCTGGCCAGTGCCCTTGGCGCTCGCTGATTACAAAGCAATCGCTTGCAGGTTGCATCGTGTCCAAATATATCGATGAGAATAGCGATTTCCATAGCAACCTGCCCATAACAATCGGCCTCGTTCAGGGCACAGACATGCCAGTTAACATTTGATTGTCGGTCACCAGACTCTCATTAGACAATTTTAAAGGTACACATGTACGGTAGTTTTGTTTTTCTATTGAAAGTAGTCAACTCGATACTGTGTAGCATTTTTTCTTTTCTTTTGCCTTCCACAAAATACAGTCTATAGTGATGCAAGAAGATTGGAAGGGCTTCTTTCTGCCTAGAATGACCTGAAATGAACTTTTGTCTGAGGTTTACATTTTAGTAGAACCTTTCTCAAGGCAGGATGTGTGGACAAGATCATTTATCAGGCCTTCCTGCTAAGATTTACATCTATTCAATATATTGAGTAATATGTTTGTGGTGACGCCATGTACAATTCTCTCTCTTGTGAGTATGTGTGGTTCTGAAAAGAACCGGAGGAACTCGACGTTTCAAACAGTGTACTCTGTTCATCTTCAGGAGACTGCTGGATTCCAACTGGGAGCGGGGCTTACATGTAGGTAGTGGGAGGGATCCTGGTGAGGGGATTAGCTCAGTGAAGGGTGAAGGCGGGAACCGCAAACCTATTACTCCTGCTATTCTCACCATGAAAACCTTCAAATCTCATTTACCGGTATTCAATATACCGTATGTTTAAAACTAAAGTTGAAGTTGACATCATTGAACTTCATTCATCAAAAATGCAGAGAGCATGACATTTTCGATCCTATAGCAGGATCTTGCTCAAAGACAGAATTTCGTTTTCAGTCAAAATCACAGCAGCGTTCAATTTCGCCCAACTCTTTTCACCTTTGCTGCATTTTTTTTATATTTTTTTTATATTTATACAAAACCCAATCCCGCCAACTACGGTCAAGAATGACAAACAGCGCTGTAGGGAATTCAAAAATCTCACAAAAACAAAATACAACAGGCAAAGAGCACGCACAGCAACATTAATATAGGAATTTAGAAAAAGATGGCTAGACTTTGTGCTTGGGAAATCTGAACCGCAATGCATGAAGCTGTAATACATGGCAATTTGTATGACCAATCACGTCTCTGATGGGTCTTATCCATCACATGTCAGATGAATCGTCACTGCAAGGCATCTTGATGTTGACTCCAGACTCTTACAACCCCGCAGATGCAAGGCAGATATTTCTCAGGTAGACTCCGGACATGGTGGGCTGGCAGCTCATCAACCCGCATACAACCCTATAGCGGTTGCTACCTGGGCCTGTGGCATGCCCACGATCATTCCAGATCTTTGGAGAATGTTTTCCCGTGAGTCCCGATGCCTGAGACCACAGCATTCTGTACTCGAAGATGCCGTGCGGCACATCTGCATCGGGTCACGTGACTGGTCACATGACCGCATTGCCACAGAGGGGAGAGTGACAGACCAGGCCTTAAGGCTCCTGTCGTATCGTTGAAGAGGGCTCTATTGAATTGGACACTATTCACCGATTTCCATCATGGTAGCCTTTTCTTTTTCCGTCTGGGTATCCGTTGCCTTTTTTTTTTTTTTCTAATACCGTGAGAAATGGGGAAGGGGAGATCTGTGCAGGCACCCACTTTGTTCCTTGACAACAACAAAACATGGAGTATTTTCATTGCAACACGATCGCTACTTCTTTAAGGGAGGTATTAGCAATTGTGTGCAGATAATCTTGTTCTTGGTCTCCGCTTTCTGGCTAGCGCTGAGGACAAGGTCTTCACCTTGGTGGCAATCGCCAAAATATCCCGTAATTTCAACGAATGAAAAAAAAACTAAATCTAAATTAATTGATCAGTCCACTAAACACTCACACAAAGCAAGAACTCAGTCAACCAACCAGGCTGCCAATCAATGAGCTAATCAAGTTTGTCAGTCAGGCTATCAATCCATGTTCATAATTGTTAGATTAGCCAATTAATCTGTCTGTTAATTACTTATCAATGGCAAAGACAGTGGGATAGACAAGTGGGCTATTTGGGAAGGCCAACACATAAGGGCTGAATAGTTCAGATGGTGAGAGTGCTGGTACGCAAAACCAGAGGTCTCGGGTTCAAGTCACGGTCCAGTCAAAGTTTTCCCTGGCACGTTTCAAAATCACTTTTCAATGGGTTTTAGGCCTGCATAGATTTGTCGCATCACACTGTACAGAAATCAAGATGTGTGACTTAAAACAATCACAATCTTGCTCAATCAGTGAATGTTATTAGGCTTGACAGTGGCATGATTTTTTAAGTGGGTAGATATCCTGTTGGATTGCTCTAGCAGTCCCCATTTGGCCCAACAGGATCTTTCCTGTCACAGAAAGAATGTACTGAGACAAATGGAAGTCTGTCTAGAGTGGGGGGGGGGGGAGGGGGCGGGGAGGGGAAGGGGGTGAGGGAAGAGAGGTGGGGGAGGACGGTGGGGGGGGGGGGGGGGGTGGTCTCAGATCGAGAGACCCATTTCTGAAATTCCTGCAGGGCACTTGGACAGCCTGTATTTTGATTTGCCCTAATGGAGACCTGCCCCCTAATCTCCCCTCCGGCCCCTCGCTGGAGTGGCTACTGTTATCCCGGCTACACTTGAACCTGTCACAGTAATCTGCCGGGCGTGTTTGTGGAAGACACAGGATATGAAGCCTCGCTGCCAGGGAGGCTTAAGCCAGCCGGAGTCGCCGCGGCCGTTCGCGGAAGACCCCCATCTTTTGCAGTCGTACGGATACATAATGTATGTTGCCGGCAGCACTGGAGAGACATTGAAAAAAAAAACCAAAAAAAAAAACCATCACAACTTTAGCATGTGCAAGAGTTGCACACGAGATTCCAGATTTGACGGGCAAGGACATATCAGTAATGGTTGGATTGTGGCCCCTTCTGCCCATTTCTGCAGTGCGCATAAGCTCCAGCATTTAAAGTGCTCTCCCAGCCACGCCTGTGTTTGTTCAGTATAAACAGAGAATATTACATCTATTGATTCAGAGGCGTATTCGGGAGCAGGCATTTGCCTTGTAATTCGTTTACTGGCCAGTGATGTGTGTGTGTTTCTTCCCCTCCCCTTTTTATTGCGCACAGTCAACAGTTAAAAAGTTGGATGTTGTAGGCGAGGACTGAGAGAGGCTGAGGAGTGGTGGTGGGAGGGAGTGCGTTAGCTCCACATTAATTCATTTTAATCCACTCCCCGCCCGCCTCCATTCTAAAAAGTGCTTTTTCACCCCCCTCTCCTTTTTTTTTTTCCTCCTCCACTCTAAAGCCCGGGCGGTGTACGCGCGCAATCTAGTTGATTGATTATTGACTGTGCTGGGACACGCATAGCTACATCTATGCAGACATGCAACCAGCACCAAGGTCAGGGCACCGGGGGTCCTAACCATTACAGCACCCGCAGTGTTAGCAAACTATCGGCAGTCAGGGAACTAGATGCCTGCCACCGGCCAAACGAATTAATAATACTCGACTAGGGGCTTACTAATAAAGGCCACGCACATGCACTTTTCCCTGATACAGCCGAAATTCCAAATAACAGAATATCGATGCCTGACATTTAAAAAGCGAAGCAGACTAATTCAATTAATAAGGCCACTAATATCTAGCACAGACCAATCTCCTATGTCTGATCTTAATACCTATCAAAAACCCCATCGATAGTACTTGTGAATTGTTACCAACCTCCCCCAGAATAACATGAATTAATGATTGGTGGAATTCTCTGTTTTCCATGGAGACATAATAATGCAGATTTTTCCTGATTGCTTTTTGTTACGCTTGACATTTTCCACGCTGTAATTCCTTTTTTAATCATATGGTGCATAATTACCGGTAAATCTAATGATCTCCTGGTTGACTCATGAATATGTATGAGTCTAATTACATGGCCCAATCCCAGCTCTGTCCTTGGCCTTCAGCTTTAGTTCTTACACAAATCGTACAGATGATTAGGTCAGGAAAGAAAATCTGACTTGACCGGCAATTGAACTTAGGCCTGTGGTTTAACGTATCAGCGCTCTTTCCCCCCGAGCTATCCAGCCCTTTGGTTGGTGGACTTTCCAAATAGTCGACTAGGCCTATCTTTAGTTGGATCACGGAGGAAGGAAAGCATGGTTGGATACGGTTGCAAGTCAGAAACATTTAACCATTAACTATTGTATATCTCTCGTTGTCATCATTCAGATGCAAAAATATTTGGGTGTGATTTTCAGCTACAGCGATTCTCACAGTTGTTTCAAGATAGAACAGCTCGAATGTGTCTTCAGTTTCATGTTCGTTGTTTTGAGTTGATTAAAAAAGGTCGCATACTACTTACGTAATATGATGACCAGAAATATATAATATAACTCCATATACATGTAAGAAGTGGCATACAAATCTATATACAAATTAAAGGCCCTACACAACATTGGTTGAGGTCAAAGAATAGCATCCATGCGTTGTCTCATCCAATACATGCATGAAATGGCACACCTGTGAAAATTTCAGCTCAATCCGTCAACCGAGTCGCGAGAAAATTGTGAAAACTGCTTCATTTGTTTTGCAAAAATGTAGCATTCAACGCCGTACTGTTCCGAAAAATAGTTCAGATCTCAGTGAGACGTAAACTATTTCTTTTACTCATTTCTCCCAAAATACAACATTTTAGGCAGAAATATTTCAGTGAGAGGTTTCTACTATAACCATCTTCAAACTGTATAAGTTTCATGTAAATCTGTGAAAATTTCTGTTTTTCGATCTTACCAATGTTGTGTAGGGGCTTAAACTTAAAGCAAGAGGGCTAGAAGTTTTGGTTCAATGAAGTTTTAAGACAATTCCCAAAGGCAGAAAGAGGAAGGTCCTACCCGGCTTGAAACATCCAGTCCCCTACTTCACAGGATTTGTTTTTTCCCGTTACTTTGTGGAAGGAGGGACATTCAACTTCAAGTAGAGTGGCAGGGAGCGCTCACTCACTCAGTGAACTTTTAGAGGGGGACGGAACTGGAAGCCTCAGCTGAAGCCTGAGCTAATATTTTGAAAACAGGGCCACACTCAGTTCTTGGCATGAGTGGATGCTCTGTAAATAAAAGCCACTTAAGTGTCTTAGCCCAATTCCGCCGAGCACTGTTGATTGATTCTAGTGTCTACCAGCCCCCCCCCCCCCAGTCGCTACTGTTGATTTACCCGTGTGGACTTATCGTTGTTGTGTTTTTCTTTTTCTCCTTTTTCTCCTCGTTTGTTTGTGTGCTTGCAGGTCCGTGGGGTCCGTGTAACGGCAACCAGTGTGGCTTTGCCGGGAGTCAGAGCCGCCATGTTTGGTGCACCCACCCAGTGCTGGGCACGCAGCCGCCGTCCAAGTGTGACCAGGTCACCATGCCGGAGAGCCGCAGGAACTGTTTCAAAGTCTGCGAGGAGCACCGGCACCTCTTCGCCTGGCTGTCGGGCGACTGGGACAAGTGCCAGCCCACGGCGGTAGCGGCGGCGGTTGAGGGCGCCGGGGCGGAGGAGGAGGAGGAGTGCGGCGAGCGCACGCTGGGCGTCAAGACCCGGGCCGTCAAGTGCATCGACACCAGCACGGGCTTCCTGAAGGAGGACACGCGGGAGGTGGTGCCCCAGTACATCTGCGAGCAGTTTGAGGCCCGGCCGGCCACCGAGATGGAGTGCTTCACCCCCTGCCCGCAGGAGTGCATCGTGGGCACCTTCAGCCGCTGGAGCGAGTGCACCAGCACCTGCGGCAACGGCACGCAGACGCGCAGCCGGGAGGTGGTGGTGCCGCCCATCCACGGCGGCCGGGCCTGCCCCCACCTGAGCGAGACCCGGCGCTGCCGCAACAACCCGGCCTGCGAGAGCAACGAGTTCTCCTACTTCACCAAGGTGGGCTCCTGGATGAAGTGCCAGCCGCCCGTCCGGGCGTCCAGCACCAACCAGCTGCCGGGCATCGGCCTGCAGTCCAGGAGCGTGTCCTGCCTGATGACCAGCGGGGCCAAAGTGGATGATAGGTGAGACTCCTCCCCTTAAACAACTCAGTCAGCTCAAAAACACCGGACGCATGCCTCCTACTGCACCCTCTTAACCCCTTCCAGCTTGGAAGCCGCTATGCATGCGTAGTGAGTTTCAAAATTTGGACGCCGCTATTGTCCAAACTGTAGACAAAGACTCTTTTCAGCAATATGTATCATGACAAACACCTTTTTTGACGTCAGTTGCTGCATGAATTGCCAGATCAGCGGTAACATTGGCGCTATTGTGGGGCTTCATTGTGAACGATCGAGGGTCTGCGCGCTACTACGGAAGACAGTGTGCTGGCCTGCCCCACACCCAATGCGGTCACCGGAGAGACTATTGAATGCGCCCGCTGCCTTTAACACAAATTGCACGCTTTGTTGAGGCCGTCCAGCTGGATCCTTTGTCCGCTGCAGTGCAGGAATGTTTGCGGTCAAAGGGTAGCAGCCCACATAGTTCTAGGAGTCGTGTCGCTCAGCCGACGCTCCATTGGACTACACACAAAAGGGCAATCTTTGAGGGCTGATAATCCCTTGACAAAAGCCACGCAGACTTCCTACTGTGCCACATTTGATTCACTGATACAGATAGTGCACTCTAATTGATATATTTTGCAGGTTTATTGTTCTCTGATTGTTCAGCGAGCTTTTGAAATGGCTCTGTGCCGGCCAATGGCACTGAAATGATCCCGGCATCAAGGGGTTAAAGATTCCCATCAGAATATTCCGATTTGAATTATCTCGGGAATGCCCTCGCCCGTGCCTCAGTCTGAACGCAGCAATATCATCTCACGAGAGATATAACTACATTGTTCCTCCTCAAATTACATGCAGCTGCCACATGTCTTTTGCCCTGCCTCATTCGGTATTCCCCGTGATCAGGATCCCCGGGCAGTAAATGTTGCTTGTCGGCCACACTTTGTGTCTGAACCCTGCAGTAAACTCCAGCAAATCTCCCGGCCTCCGCACAATATCAACTCATCTTCATTTTGAAGACGTGGGCTTAATTCAATATCAGTCGCCAATATTTGCTCAGCACCTCAGGAGTGTGGGCAGAGGAGATGAAAACAAATTTCCGAACGTGACAAAAATAAATTCATAGTCCCTGCCCTCCTCTTCAACTCGCTTTCGCATGTAGCTGAGCTGTGTCCATTCAAAAGAAGAACAGAAAAAGTGACCTCAGCCTAGGATATCATCTTCGGTCAAATGAATCACCAGGACACAAGAGGCTGTTGCTTGCCAGCTTTGTGTGCCGATAGATACCGCGTTTTGTTTGTACGTTGACTCACGCCACACCTGAAGCCTCACCTTTTGCATATTATTCATCTGGAGAGCCCTTTATGTGGACACTGCCAAATAGCCCGGGTTGAGTGGAGCGCCACACGCCACTGAAACTGTCTTGCCCAGTCCAGCAGGGGCGATCAGATCTGATCACGGGCTGCTGAAATAGAAGGGGGGGGAAGGCGCATGGAGTGGATCTGGATCTTATGCTGCCAGGTTCACACTTGACGCCAATCCGGTATCGATCCCCCCAAGTTCACAACCAAGGAGCATGGTCGCAGGTCATTGTCAGACAGTATTGATTGCTCCTAGGCAGCAACAGAACAGGCCAGTTGCTTTTTTTTTTTCATTTCACGCTTGTGCTCTGCACTCCCTTTTCTTCCTTTTAAAAAATGGTTGCTCTATGAGCAAGAACACTGTAAGAATAGCGCGGAAGATTGAGTAGAATGTTGTTGTGAGTGGCAAGAGGCGATTTCAAGCAAAACTTCGCTGATCCTCAAGGAGCTTGCAGAGACCGAATAACACTTGTCCTGGACACAGAGAAAAGAGAATACATTAGAGGGCCTGACGTTTCGATCCTAGCAGGACCTTTGAGAAAGGTCCTGCTAGGATCGAAACGTCAGGCCCTCTACCTTCTGAGACTTATGTATTGCTGGTCATGTTAGTCAGTGAGCAGTTTGCAACATTTTTTGTTTTAACTAATATAGACTCTGAATGGGGGAGTGAAAAGAATACATATGTACTTTTTGAGTATAAGTGTCCCTGCGCGGCTGCGTCAGTTCTGTTCCTGTTGCATTGTAGCAGTCAATCTTGGGTTGGCCTATACATTTTAATACTTGCCGGATCAAACCAAGATCTGAAAGATGGAGTGGTGTCTTTGATTTAGTTGTGTGTAACTAATCCATTCACATGCCAATATAGGTACATGTACAATCCCCTCCGCAAGACTACTGTAGATATCCTGTCAACAGTCTAGTCCAGATCCGAGGTAACACATTGATGTTGCCAACTGCTTTAATACTGCCTTAAATGTAGAGTCCCTCACGTTTCAATCCTGGCAGGGGCTGTTTTTTAAAGGCAGACAGCCTCTGAGAAAGCTCCTGCTAGGATCAGGATCTCAGACCTTCCACATTTTTAAGGAGATTCACTCAAGATTCAGTGTGAATGGGAACCCCCTTTTTGGATGAGTAACAGTAGGGCAGTAGAGCAAACCAGTGAGTAGCACAAACAAACTGCATGCAGTACAGCCATGGGATTATAGAGTTCAGGCATAGGATTCTATAGCTCTACTCCTGTGTGAACCGCTACCCGTTTGCCTTCTTCCCTCGCAGTCTCTGCTACCAGACCGAGAACACCTTTGTGCCGTCCAAGTTCCAGTCCTGCCTGGTGCCGCGGGACTGCGACACCACCAGCTGGTCGGTCTGGTCGGCCTGCCCCGACCCCTGCCAGACCAGGCCCCAGGAGGAGTCCGCCACCGTCTACAAGGAGCGCAAGCGGAGCATCACCGTGGCCCCGCTGGGAGGCGGCACCCTCTGCCCCAAGCTGGTGGAGAGGCTGCCCTGCCCCGAGACGGACGAGGCCGACGGTTCGGAGTGTCCCAGGTAGGCCAAACCCCTTTTCCCCCACATTCATTCAATCCCCAACTCAATTTCAATTTGCAGCTGTCCGCAGGAGTCTCTTCCTCTCTAGCCAGTCTCAATTAGGCTTTCCAGCTCGTTAGATCTCAATTAGTTGCCCTTGTTATTGGATCTCAGGAAGCTTCTGTCATTAGCTCGGTCTCAATTAGTGTCCCCTAATGAGTAAGTCTCAGTAATGTGCGTGTAGACCAGGATGTACCAGTACGTCTCTTCCAAAGGAACATGGGTCCCTACAAGTCCGGTCTGAATTGATTTCTTTCAAGAGGTGTGAGAGGCAATAAGTTCCACTCAAGGATGGATCTTAATCAGTTTCATCACAGAAGGTCCTACTGTAACTGTTTAAATGTGTATGCAATAAGTACGGTAGATGCAGCTGACTCAAATAGCATTCTAAATATTATTCCTCATTCTCTTAATATGCAGAGGTACTTAGCTTTATTTTAGAGCCATTATCATCTTCAGTAATATACAAAAATGGTGCAAACCACTCACTGAGCAAAATGACCCAAAATTACCGAATATCAAAAAAGAGGAGAGCCCTGCCCAACATTTTGATCCTATCTCAAAGACCTTTCTCAAAGGCAGATTCTACCTCTGAGAAAGGTCCTGTCTTTGAGAAAGGTCCTGCTAGGATTGAAACATCGGGCCCTTCTTTTTTGTGGGGATATTCTTGTTGAAGAACCCCATTCAAAGGGGTCCTCATATCCACCAGAATCAAAGTCCAAAAAAACAAAAAACAAAAGGTGACGAGTTTCTAGTGTGCTGATAGCATTCGCCTCTGAGATTTATCACCTCACAACTCCTCCTCCCTTCTTGAGAGGAGGATCGGTGGAGGTGAAATGATCGAGACGAGTCAGAGGGGAAAACGATCGCTTGTAGTTTTGCCGATTGCAGTCAGTCGGTCTCATTAGGCGGGCGACTGCCCGCAATTACAGCTCCAAAGTAATTTCCTGGCAGCGCCGGCCAAGTTTGGGAGCTCCTCCTCTCACCGGTCGTGATGAATTGCTGCGATAGATTAAGCCCACAGATCAGCCTGACAATCTCGGGACAACGTCGCAGGAATATTGCGCTCCGTGCTCCCACATACGGCACGGTTCGGCGTGGAAGCTTTCCGGCTAAAGATAACAGACCGCTGCCTTTAAATGCCGCCCGCTCCCCCGCCTCCCCCCATCCTTCCCCAATTGCGAAGCAGGAAAGAGGACCCGTGAAGGAGGACGACTCCGGTCAGATTCAGAAGTCACGGAATCACTTTGGCTGTCGGAGAGGCCAGGCCGGCCTTGTATAAAGACAGGAGTGTTTGCCCGTGACAAGTGTGACCACGTCCGTTTTGATTAATTTCCCTGGTCTGGAGAGGGAGGTGGGAAGAAAAGAAAAAAAGGGGGGGCGGCCAGGCAGACATGCGGCAGCAACAATTAGATTCAGCAGATAAGGCCGCGGCAAGACTGAACGGGGAACAAACTAAACTACCTACGCAGTATCAGGCCTTGAGGCAACATGGAGATTTGATGGTCATCGCATACTGATTTGTACGTCATTCACCATTCGCTGCCGTTGGAAAATCATTAGGGCCATTTCCACTGTCCCAAGTAAACGCGATTATTTGAATCAAACTCCACTTTTTGTGTGGACACAATAAACGTGATTATCAGTGCAATTTGAATCTCGATTCGGACTCCACTTTAGTGAGACTTTTCCAAAAAATCGCCTTTATTTGCGACACGATGTGCGTGGGAACCATCCGCTGAATCACACTTTTTTTTAAATCCAACAATGCACTGCTTCCGCTCTGACTGACAGGAAGTTCCGTGCTTGTTTATACCGGTATGTCTCCCTGCATGGGCCACCCTCCAGGACACACCCACCATTTGACCCTAACTGAACCACAATCGGCTTGCAATTTTTGGGCCTTTGTGAACGTGGGGGAAAAAAAATGCTTTTTCAATCGCAATTATTTGGACAGTGGATTCAGCCTTATTGTATTACCACAGCCTCATTCATCCACACTCGGTACACTTCCCAGTTTGTATCGTATTGCATCCTGTGCAGCAGCATCTTCAAAGAATCCAAAACAGCCTACCGGTATTAGGAATTCACAGCAGCATAAAATCACCTTTACAGTGCCGCTCAGTACAAATGGTATTAATGTCTTTCGCACAATCAGACTTTCATAATTCTGTCCCCGGCATTAATTCAGAGAAGAGGCAGGATCGGCAGCGAGTATGTGCGTCCACAGCAAGGTGTGTGACAGTGTGATGCACGCACTGTGATCCCTCATCCATGAGAATACGATCTGTGCTCCCCAGTCAGTAGCTAAGATCGTCAATAATGTAGTCATGTGGAGGCTACCACTGATGCGCCAAATCCACCGTCCCCCAACAGAACATACAATGCTCTTGAGATTTGAAGGTTTGCATGGTGAGAATATCAGGATAAATAGGTTTGCGGAGACACCATGTGAGTAAGTGTGGTTCTCAAAAGAACCGGGAGGAACTCGACATTTCGAACAGTGTACTCTGCTCAGTCTCCTGAAGACGAGCAGATTTCACTGTTTAAAACGTCCAGTTCCTCCGGTTCTTTTCAGAACCACACTTACTCACAAAAGCGTTTACATGGTGTCTCCGCAAACCTATTTATCCTGATACAATGATCTGTGATCCGACTCAAAACTAGTCTTAGACATGGCGCCACGTGCAGGCAATGGCAGTCCCTGAATACCACAGTGAAATAGAAAACCCTTATTTAGACGGTCATACCTCAACCGGGTTGCATGGCTACAACTGGTCTGTGCGTGTTACATTACGGAGCCGCTTTCCCTGCCAAACTTTGCTCAACACCAGGAAGAAGTACTGAGAAGGTGGAGGAGGGAGGGAGGGAAATAGAGGAGAATGAGTTGGAGTCCACCGTCCGTGTTCTCTGAGCAGTCAGACTTCACCGAAATCCCCAGTCGCACTGCGGTGCTCAGGTGCCGACACCAGGTGTAAAGCAAGACGGCGGTTGTGGCCTCACATGGGGTAGGATTCCCTCCCATTTGCCAGACATTTACTATTTGCGTTGCAGCGAGCCACACGGTAATTGGAAAGGCAATCTGGAGCCGGGGGTGGGTGGGGGGGGATAGGGAAGCAAATGTCACTGAGCGCTGCCCCGACTGAATGGAAAGCCAGTCTCCCTCTCCCCTCCCCTCCCATCTCTCTGTCTGCCCGGAGACCTTTGGGGGGGGGAGCAGGAGACGGTGATAAGATGAGCGCCTTATTTTGTTAGGTAATGGATGCTGACCGAGAACCTGGCTGGATGCTTTCTGGGGTCCCCCTAGCCCCAAAAGGTAGAGTCACCATAGGCTGCATTGACCCATTATTTGGATCATGAAGGCTAGACAAATTGAGTAACCCGAAATTCCGACCCTCCCTCCCTCCCACCCCTCAAGTGCAATTGAGAGCGCCCCAGAAATCCAGACGTGGACTCCTCGTTCATCATCCGCTAGTATCAAAACCACTCAGGCTGCTCAATACTACTGCCCGATCAAAGTACTTAACGGCCTATGGCTGCACATTGTAAATAAGCATTACTGGGTGGTATCTCAAATTATCAACAGCTATGTCCTCGCGGCACTCTAATGGCATGAGGCATCCACTTCTGCATAGCCGGCACTCAGAGCCGTCCGTCGCTGTAAATGTTTTGACAGGGATGATGGATGCTTGGGCATTATATCTCACATGAATGGGGTGTATATCTTGATGGACATGCATGTGTGTGCACTCAAAGCACATGCTTCTCAGCCATGTCATAACATGCTACGCACATCACACGTACTGCCGGTCCGTCACAACCCACATCAATTCAGTAGCCATTAGCTAATGTTCGTATCATTTGCGTTAAAAAGAAGAGAGAAAACCTTCATAGAAACACATTGTTAGCGAATGGCTCATGAAAAAAAAAAGGACAAACCAACACAATGGAGTGTTCTTGTCAGCGTTGTGTGTGCCATCGTGAAAGAGGAATTGCGAGGATTTCAATTCCAAAAGTAATGATGTTCATGTTTACGGCCGAAACACAAATGCCATGACCCAGGAGAGTCCGGCAGAATTGGGTGAACGCTCCGATCCCTTTTGTTCAGTCGGACGTGCTGAAATGAAGCGCCCTGCTGAATTGATGTCACAACCTGAGCCCGTTTTTTTTTTTTTGGGGGGGGGGGTTTGTTACGCCTTGCTGCCTCTTGCCCCGATCCACCTGATCCGCTTTGTTCGGAGTCTCCGTCGCTCTTCCCTGAGCAGTAGGTCAGAGCAGCAGAGACAGCAAGTTCTCTCTAAGGACAAAAAGGCATCAGCCTGAGATGAATGGCATCCCACGTTCACACACACACACACAGGGAAAAAGAGCCCCCCCCCAAAAAAAACTATTCCCTTTTTTTTTTGGTCGAAAGGTGAATGCCATCATCTGTTAAAGCCATCCACGGTGGCGGGGGATTTTCAGGAGTTACAGCAGTCGCCGAGGTTTTTTATTTCGAGGCACTGCTGTAAATGGCTGTTAAAAATTTAAACAGAACACTCAGAAGAAAAAAAAAAGGGATATCACCCTATTGGGAAAAGGCTCAAATTAAGAACCATCTGGCTGTGTAATTTCTCGTAAACTTTGTGATACAAACACTGATTGAAAGAGTGTTTCACTTTCTTTCTTTCTTCCCCCCCCCCCCCTCCCATCAAATTTTTCTTTGGAATTTGGTGTACAGTGAAACACTGTGCTCCCAGTTAACGCTGCTTGAGAGGGGCCATGATCCCCGGCCAGTAAAATGTTCCATAAATTTTGATTTGGCAAGGTGTCTGGGGGTGATGTCCAGTCTCACCAGGGAGAGGAGAGGAGAGGGCTGCTCGACTGGATATATTGGACAGATTCGTCGCTTCTGCACAGACTACTTCCTACTGTTTGGACAAAAGGCCATTCACCTAGGCCAGAGCCTCTTCAGGGAGAAGAGAGGAAACGGATACCCAGACCATAAGCATTGCCTGCATTCCTCCTTAGTTGACCCTGAACCCCAGTGTGTCCCCCCTCCCTCCCCTCCCCTCCCCTCCCCTCCCTCCAAGGAAGGGCAAGAAATGAGATTCCCTGCATTTGAAGACTAAAAATCATCACGGGATGTCCGCCCCATTTGGCAATTTTCAACAAGTCGACCGTTCTATCAAAGGCAAGGGCCTCTTTAGTCAGAACATTGGATAAATAAACATTTGAATAAAAGTTCTGGGCTGTAGTCTTTATTTATCAGGATACTGTTCCTCTGATGGTTGCAGGATTTGGGAGATTCGGCCTGACCTTAGTTCTGGTCCAGTTGCCTTGTACATAATTTGGATTAAGATGCTGCAGATTTCTTGATTTCCACTGTGATATCGCGTTCAATCATTCAGGGGTTACTGGATTTGGCGTAGCAATTACTGAAAGAAGTATAGCTTGAATCTGAGCCTACACA
Source organism: Luidia sarsii (assembly GCA_949987565.1). NCBI lineage: Eukaryota > Metazoa > Echinodermata > Asteroidea > Paxillosida > Luidiidae > Luidia > Luidia sarsii. Next base: position 21,624,677 of record OX465106.1, read on the forward strand.
TCCTATTCACTGTCATACTTCATTAGGTCCACTTTTGAACCGTTAAAAAAAAAACGGGTTGTGTAAGGCAGCTGTTATTGTGCAACAGATTTGCCCAAACTGAAAACAGTTGTTTGGCGTATTCAGTTTTTGATAATCAGTCCAGCTTCACCATTTTGGACCTATTTAGTGGTGCGCGAACATCTTTTTTCTTCTTCTTCTGCTGCATGACCAAAGAAGGCAAGCTGACATTCAGGAACAAGCTAGGTAGTGGATCTGAGTGAAGTATGCTCTATGGCCCCGGGTCTTGTAAATAATCACGCAGCAATAAAGGCCTTCTCCCTCTGGCACTCAAACCACTTTTACGATTTTGCCGATTTTGCGGTGGGGGGGGGGAGAGAGAGGGGGGGGGGAGGTGGGGGCTGAGGTTGCCGCCTCCTCTCCGCACCAGTCTGATCACACTCAAGAATCCCTTGTTGCGTTCCCAAGTCCTCCAGGGAAGGGAGCTAACAGACTTCCTACGCCGACAGATTTACGACAAACCCATTATTTCTGGACCATAAAAAGCCATTCAATCCGGTCATTTTACCAGTTGCGCTTGAACCATCCCCCCGGGGACCATTGTTGTTTTGTTGTTTTTTCCAAAAAAAAATCGGTCCCTTTATTCTCCCTCGGTTTGTCTTTGTCACGAAAGCTTGTCTTCATCGTAAAAGAAATACACAGGAGATCTTAGTGATTGTAACCAGACAGCCGTTTTTTCCCTTGGAGTCCGCCTGCGCTTGGAAAAAAAAAGGGTTTTGGGTCGTGGACACAAAATCTGCTGTGCTCTTCAAAATTCCACTTCCCAGTTGGCAACCTTTAGGGGAGTCAGGTCCGGGAGTGGTGCAGCAGCCGAACCAAATGTTATCAAGGAGCTGAGAGTCCCAGCCAGCCATTTATGCTTCTTCTGCGCTCTTTCAACTCGGGTCTCCTCCCGACCGATTCTGCTGAAAATTCCAGGAGAACTTGATCGGAGATTGAAGAGAGTCGACCTTCAGCCATTGATGTCATCCTGCTGCCATCTTTGGAGGAATATGGTAGTCACACAATGGAAAGCTTCAAAGCACCATTCACTGTGTATGCAGCTAGAGTATGTGCAGTGCACATGCTGGGCCAATAGACTATTTGTGACCCGGCACAGCATAATGAGGAATGACCCCCACTTTTGAGATTTTGAGATTTTCTAATGATGGGAAAGAGTATACCATTAGCTTTCTAATGATATCAAATTTATGTCCGTATGAACTTTGTTGTATATAGTTCAAGGGGACTTTGCTCGTTCATTTGGCACCAGACACAATACAGCAGCACCAGTCTAACTCTTGAAAGCGGCCACTCAAAAGGGCAGGAACTTTACATTTTCATGAAAACAGTACACAAACACTCCCCGAAATCCTCGGGTTTTTTTCTACATTTAGAGACGGATTTCGGAAAAATCCTTTGGACATAACATCCTCCAATACATTCACTCTCCGAAAATGAAAAATAAAAAATTATTTTTAATCGAATTGAGAAGATACTTTGACTTCAGGCATTGTTTACTGGAAAAGTGTTTTAGTGGGATATTCCTCATGTCACTGTGCCGGGTCACATTTAAGTAGTAGAGCCCCCTATTCAAATATAAAGTGCGCAGCCATTTCATATCACCATAGAATCTAACTGCGAGTCTTGTGTCTTACAACCCATGAAAAACTAGAACGCCTACTGTAGCTGTTCCTCTAAGTAATATGTCTTGCAGCGTTGGACGCTGCTTACGTACGTAGATGAATGATGCCACTAAACAGGCAATCGTTCATCCTTTCACGCCATCTAATCGTCTCAGTGCATGTCCACAATCCGAGGAAAGAGCCGTTTGAGCTGTAACCATGTGGTTCTTTACGGTCCAGCACAGCTAATCTGGACAAATGCCAAGCAGCCATAAACACCACACTTGCTTATTTTGATTTATTCTTCGCCGACCAAATCCCCCTAGCAATCTCCCAATGCCTTTGTCCCCAGTCTTGTCTCTGTCTTTCCCTTTCCCCCTTCGATAATGCCCCACGGCAGGCATTGGCTAACGCATCATCCCGAGTCTAATATTTCTCTCACTGTTAATATAAAAAAAAAGCCAGGAGGAAGAAAAGAAGGAGAAGGAGGGGGGGGGGGGGAAATCACCTCTGAAATATTCCAGGTGCGTGATAATCAGTATTGAATGACCAAGGTAGTGTGTAATCTGCCCTAGCCCTAAGGGGAGGGGAGGGAAGGGGGGGGGGGTTGGGGTGGCTTCAGAAAATAAAGATAAACTCCTGTTATATCCCGCAGCACTTTAAGCGTGATAAAGTGTGGCAGAGCCACCCAGGTGTGAAACTCCCATGAATTTTTGATCCAGTTCTCCCCGGGTTTTTCCGCTCTTTCCGGGGTATTTTTTTAAAAATCTCCCTTTCTCTTCGTGGACGCGATACTGTGCGGCTTTTGGCGTGTCACACATGAATCTCCCCCTCCCCCCTCTCCCACCCTCGGCTAGAGTGTTGGAATGGCATTCCTTCAGACAGGCAGTGGGAGGTGGAGGGGGCAGATGAGAAGGGTGTGTGAATTTCATGAATTATTAAAATTGGGTTGTCTTTCCCCATGTATATTTTCACACCCATTACACAGCATTGATCAGTCCCAGATCAAGTAGACCGTTATGAATCGCAGACAACTGGTTTCCTCTCTCGCCCCCTCCCCCTACCTTCTCTTCCCAACACCGGGCAGGTGATATGCATTGGCTTGGGTTGGGTCGGAAAGAGAGCACGGACCCGATCTACCCTGCTTGGACGGGCTCTCAACTCTCGGATGACAGCTGGCGAGAGCCCTCTCAAAGCGAAGGATTTTAAACAGGTTTAGTAGGCCACTGTCCAAGGGAATTTCTTGGCCTATACCAAGGCCCCACGGTTTTTTTTCCAAACGTTTCCCCCCCCCCAAAAAAAAAATTGCCAATTTTGGCCAGTAAAATCGTCAGCATTATCATAAAAGTGGCAAATTATCCTTTCCATCTGTATCAATTCCTTAAAAAAAAACATACCTCAAAATGGAAATCAGTATCTCTTCATGCTGTGAACACATTTTTACATCACCCGTTGAAAGAAGTGAAAATAATCTGCCGCTAATTTTCCGAAAGACCAATTGCATCTTGGCATCATTTCCACTGCGTTGGCGGGTGGATTAGCCAGTTCTTGAAAGCATTGACAGAATCATGAATATCAAGTCTTTGTTGGCCCCTAAAGGAACGTCACTCACATTCCTGAGTTGTAATAATTTTTCCCTGTGACTGAATATCATGCATAGCACCATTTCCAAAAGCCCGCATTCCATGTACAGAGGGTGAAAAATCTTTTTTGTTCTCTTTTTTTTCTCGAAATAAGTGTTTTACACATCTATTTCAATATTCATAACCAGAAATGATGAATTTGATTTAGAAAATGAAGAACATCAATGAGTTTCTGCTCAATGGTTTCATCCGTGTTTTCTTTTTTAAATGGCTTGTTTCACCTAAAGTCTTTTCCACAAATTTCTGAGAATAAATGTACACATTAATTTTTCCAATAACTCAAAAATGCAATATGCTGCAATCATACATCGAATTAAAGCTTATTAAATGGCCGTTCCATCCATCCAATTTTGAGAAATTTGCATGGTGGGTCACAAATTTGCCGGTCTGAAATGATCTTTTACTGGTCTCAGGCCAGTGTTAGCAGCAGGATTCAGCCCTGGCTGGCCGCAGCACACCAATGCACGGTTGAAGGGTTGGTTTGTCATGTGTTGGATGACCTTTTTTTATAAGACCTTTTTCTGATAATGTCGACCTTTTCTGACATTCTAAGTTGAATAGTCTCCCCGTCAGACTTGAAGAACCGGGGGTTACAACCGGGGGTCACACACTGAAACTTGCTTAAAATGACACAGTCTTCTTGGAGTAAAAAAGAAAAAGATGGAATGGCCAGCCCTAACTCCAGATGGGAGAATACTTTGCTTAGCCTGGGATGAAACCGATCTGTGTCACAAACGATGAACATCACCCGGACTTTCTGCTTAGCATTTCTCTTACCGCTGAGCGGGTCTTTGTAAGCAGATGTTTGCGTGCTTTAAGCACAAAACCAACCTCTCGCATCTCTGCCATTGTAATCTTGGCAATTGTGCGGTCGAGGTCCTTGGACAACTCAGAGGAGGAGGAGGGGGGGGGGGGGGTCGGGGAGAAGAAGATGGCTCCTACATTTTGCCAAGAATTCCTGGCCATAAATAAATTCCGCCACGGATGTTTGCGTGCACACTGCCCGTGCATCGTAAGACAGCATCACAGCCGGGCCGGAGCGGAAATTGACTTTTAAATTGAGCCAGATTGGGTGTGATCCCTGGTGAGTTTGCCCCCATTTGCTTCCAGAGAACCAACCCTTTCCTCCCTTCCCCCCCCCCCCCCCCCTCCTCCATCCCCCCCTCAGTCAGCATTGCCAAGTGGCCAATTGCAAAAACAGCCACCAGCCATCGGCCATTTCACCCAGAAAAAAAGGCTGGATCCGCATTTGTCAAGGACTGTATTATAATAATACGTTAGGTTTCCAGGAATGAGATTTAACCACATCCTCATTTACTCACCTCCCCCCCAAGATTAAAAAAAAAAAAGTCCAAATAGGGTTTACAGGCTGTCCTTCTTTAGAAATCATCATTAAGAAATTCTGATTACCATGGGGACAGTCCGGCCTAAAAAAAAAAGCAGCGAGCCATTTCAGTTCCTCCGCTGTTTTTCCCAAGCAGCATGCCATTTTCCACACGCACAAAAATCCTGTGGCAATTTGGAGAAGGAAGCAGGGACAGGTCTGTTCAATCTCCACCGCGTGACTTCGGATGTTGCTCTTCAAAAAGGCTCTTCTCTCGGTGACATTTGGAGCATGTTTCACGTCAGTGACGCCCGCGTTAGAGTCCCCGTCTACCTGCACTAATGAAAACCTGCAAGTGAATGAAATCATCTTCGTCTGCCAGAACCGGGAGCGGGCCGGAGCGCGGGGCGGATTCATCTGGCCTCCCATCAGCATGACCTGGGTTCCAATGCCGTTCAAGTTCGGCCGTGTGTAATTGGAGTCAAAGAAAGAGAGGAAAAACTGATTGGGAACTTTTGAACAATTTTTTTTTTTAAATGGCAAAGAAAACTGGACATGAACCCGAGACCTCTGATTTTTTGTTCGTACCAGCACTCTTACCATCTGAGCTATCCAGCCCTTAGATGGTGGCCTTCCCTAACAGTCAACTAGTCTTTGCAGGGATGGGGGCACCAGCCAGAAGCATTCAACCATTAACTGCCATAAAAAAAATCTCCAGGAATCACGCCCCCAATTTCATATGAGATGCATGGCAACCAACTATCATATTTGATTTGTAAAAAAATGAAAACGTCTTAACCTTGTTCCTTGCCATAGATAGGGCACTGAAGCTAGTGCCTTGCTTGGGACCTTGGGATATAGTTACACCTACAAGATTTAAGCACATTATAAATAGACCATCACCTTTTTTTTATTGGGAGGGGTTGAATGCCTTTGTCAAAATAAAACCTCCCCCACCTGAAGAAATAAACCGTAGGTATTTCGGTAATGCCACCGAGGCCAGTTGGAACCAAATCCGAGGCATGTTTTCTGTCTCAAAGCCTTGATGGCCACAGCTCTGTTGTACCGGTGATAATTCTGTCAACATTTTCATAGTTACCAGACAAGTTTGAATCTGGCCACTGCAATGGGCACAGTTCCGGACTTCCTCCTCCTCCACACACACACAGACATGCACAGACACCCATCCACACCCCCACACACACACATGCAGGGCCCACGCTGGGCTCCATATGCCTCTATCTGCCAGGTAACCTCCTATAGCTCCAGGTTAGCTGCTAATGGGCCAGTTAGTGATTTACAACTGGGAGCTCCCTGTATCGGTTTCATGGCCTGCTGCCTCTCATAACAAGAAACCATTTCACCAAAAAAAAAAAAAAAAAAAAAGATTGCCTGCGTTGGAACACAGCATGCAAAGGCATGCCATTATCCCTGAGCGACCCCATCCATCAAATTGACGCCTGGGCTTGCCACCAGAAGTCTGTTTTGTTTCAATTTTTTGTAGGGGGGGGGATTGGTGGTATGAGCCATGTAGAGGTATGTGGATGTGCATGTAATGGATACCTCTGTCGGATCTGTAGATCCTTCCTTTCACCTGTGAAGTAGGCTCTCTGTATGGCATCATTGCAGAGCCCTTCCATCAATGTGTAGATGCTTTCATCATCTCTCTTGCATTTTTCATGAAGGTCGATGTTTCGCCTGCCAGTCATATCGCTGCTAGCCTTTCACCTGCTATGCACCTGCAATAAGGTCATTTCCTTCACCTGTCACAAAGCACTTCCATTTTCCGACTTATACCTGTACATATACAATACTACCATACCTATATACAATGTACTCATTTCACCTGGCATACACTTTAAAAAAGAAATCATTGTCCCTCCATCTGGCCCTTGGTTTCAACTGTCATTCCGTCTGTCTTACACCTGTTGTGTAAGCCTTTGTTTCGCCTGTCATGTAGTTCTGCCTTTCACTTGTCATGCTTTATTTTGTCAGTCAGACTTCCTCCACCCCCACCTTGTCAGTTTGCCTTCTACTTAATAGTTGCCTTTTCTCAGACAGATCACACTGAATCAAATTCAAGGGATGTCCATGTCAAAATAAAAGGAGTCTTCTCACTCCCTCTCATCCAACTCTCTCTCCCTCTCTCTCTCTCTCCTCTCCCTCTCCCTCTCCCTCTCCCTCTCCTCTCCCTCTCCCTCTCCTCTCCCTCTCCCTCTCCCTCTCCCTCTCCCTCTCCCCCTCCCTCTCCCTCTCCCTCTCCCTCTCCCTCTCCCTCTCCCTCTCCCTCTCCCTCTCCCTCTCCCTCTCCCTCTCCCTCTCCCTCTCCCTCTCCTCTCCCTCTCCCTCTCCCTCTCCCTCTCCCTCTCCTCTCCCCTCTCCCTCTCCCTCTCCCTCTCCCTCTCCCTCTCCCTCTCCCTCTCCCTCTCCCTCTCCCTCTCCCTCTCCTCTCCCTCTCCCTCTCCCTCTCCCTCTCCCTCTCCTCTCCCTCTCCCTCTCCCTCTCCCTCTCCCTCTCCCTCTCCCTCTCCCTCTCCCTCTCCCTCTCCTCTCCCTCTCCCTCTCCCTCTCCCTCTCCCTCTCCCTCTCCCTCCCTCTCCCTCTCCCTCTCCCTCTCCCTCTCCTCTCCCTCTCCCTCTCCCTCTCCCTCTCCCTCTCCCTCTCCCTCTCCCTCTCCCTCTCCCTCTCCCTCTCCCTCTCCCCCTCCCTCTCCCTCTCCCCTCCCTCTCCCTCTCCCTCTCCCTCTCCCTCTCCCTCTCCCTCTCCTCTCCCTCTCCCTCTCCCTCTCCCTCTCCTTCTCACTGCCTCTCAGCATTTTTGTTCTGAGTGGCTAGAGGAGAGCAGATGCTATCTCCTTCATCCTGCAAGCTGGTCCGTATCTTTCCCCCATGTCCTTGGCACCCGAATGTTCTTGCTGTATTAGGTCAAACATGTAAATGGCTTGCAGGGGAGACACATAGATTCAGACACTCACCCTCATCACTCACCCTGTAGTACGTGATCTCCTATTGGCTGGCCGTCCTTAAGCCAAGCACCAAGGCAAGGATACAGTACCAACATCCCACCATGTAAATAAATGAAATTGCCATTCCCAGAGGAACTTCAAAGTCAAAAACCCCCCTCAAAAAAAGTAGAACATATACAAAACTTTACAAATAAAAGTAGCTTGCATGGAAGTCTGTGCGCTCGATGTATCCTATACTGTGTGTTGAATGGGGATTGGAGGTTGTCATGGTTTCCTGTTCTCAACAACAAGCGATTCTGTCTTCCGGTCGTGTACATTCTGTAAAGCTGAGCATATGTTTGGCACAGCAGCAAACAGCGCCGTAGGTCTGCAATCTGTCAATGGCCCCAGTTTGTTAGGTAAAAGCCCCACATCCCCCCAGCCTACTCCACAATCCTGATGGTAATTGGATTTGTCTTGCAGCACGTTCCTTGCACTGCAGTGCCTAGAAATGTGCATCTGCTGAACAGCTGATAAATGTTTAGCAGTGCACGTGTGTGAGGGAGGGGGGAGGTCTACTCGTGCTCTTGTTTTGCAAGCAATTTTTTTTCATACAGCGATTGTCACAAACTTCACATGGCTTCTTTTAGAGCTAAGGCTTGGGCTATGGCTCAGCCTTTGCCTGACTTCTGTCTGGCCTCCGTCTGAATATATTATTTTGAAACCAAACAAGCCACGGGCCATGTTTCCACAGTGAATGCTCTGATTTGAAGAGGGACATGGTGCATCAACTTCAACACTAATAGAATCCCCAGCCTTTAAATGTATGTTTAACATTTGGATGACGGAGATGGCGAGAAAGCCAGACCGAAAGCCAGAGCCTGTGTGGTGGAATCCCGGAAGGGACAGCAGTCACCCTGTGATGACATTAGTGAAGACGTTGCCTATAATTATATGAGCCACATTTGGTAGAATTCCTGCCATGTGTTTGGATTCTTTAGTACAAGGGTAGTTCCATAAATCAGGGGTCATACTTGTTCCATTTCGGTGTCCCCATCATAATATGAGACCATTCAGCATTCCTGCATGTAATATTATTACAATGAAATGAACTAATTTGTAGATTAAACAGTATGTTGTACATGAAAAGTATAATATACTGTTCAATTGACAGAACGTTTCATTAAAGCCGTGTCCGCACTGGACTTATTTTTTACAGAGCCCGTGGGTAACATTCCAATGGGTAAATCTTCCCGGCGTCCGCACTTGGACTTTTCGACTCGGGTAAACTAACCGAGACGATCGGTAAAACTAACCGACTCATGTACATGTGCATGTACTGTAGATACACAAACACGTTGTTACCCTGTGCCCGCACGAGTCTTGCATACAGTAACGTAACGTGCGGGGCTCCGGATGTGGTTTTTAACCGAGTCGTTTACCGAGTCGTCGTGTCCAGATTGGACTTATCGACTCGGTTTAACTGACCTGGTCAATTTAACCGGGCAGAAGTTGGTCGGTTAAACTACCCACTGGAGTCGGGTAAGTTACCTGGGAGGAAAACTTCCTGGGCTGTCCGCACTGGACTTAAAATGGTCAATTTACCCATTTGCTCGGTTAGTTTACCCATTTTAAGTCCAGTGCGGACGCGGCTTAAGTTGTTACAATAATTACATGCAGGCAAGCTGGATGGTTTCATGTGTAAGTGGGGACAACAAAGTGTCACATTTTGGACCCCTGATTTACGGAATCACCCACAAACATCTAGAATTATGGACTAAAAAGCCATCCAAAAAAGGGGTAATTTTTACGCCCAATTTCAAGCGGTCTGGTTCCTCTCTATACAAGTGTTGCGCTGGAGTTCCTCTGTTCAAACATCCTGTGCTATGGAGTAAAAAGCTATCCGAAAGGTGTCCTTTTTGTAGTCACAAATTAAGCATCAGATTTGGATTCTGTTGCCAAGTGAAGGAAAATCAATCTGTAGTCCTGTGAGACGGTCCTTACTGTGTATTGAGTGGCTTATCCCTCGATGTATAATCCACAAAGGGAGTCGCCTTTTTTTTTCGGATCTTACAGTCAAGCTGCAGTCAAGGGTTTGAGAATTATGAATTCAGTTGGATCTTCAGTGTTGGCACGATGCGTGAATAATTTGTACTCAAGTCAATTATAATGAAACTAGTGTCCCACTGTTTCCAGTGAAGCTTTTTTTGTTACCTTGTGAGGTTGCAGTCAAGTGTTTGAGATTTATTGATTCAGTTGGTAGGGTGTCTTGATGTATGAATGATCGGTATCTGGCAGAATTAAAATCCAACTCAATTTAGTCAGTGATATTAGTCTCTAACTATGGAATATAATGTTTTTTATATATATTTTTCTGATATTATTTTATTGGCATTTACACGAACTGGCAAATCCAACTAAGAATCCAAAAGTGCAATATATACTGTGTCCTTAACCTTTCTACAAAGTTTGAAGTTTGAAAATCGTATTATTTGCTATTTTTGATACTGTAGGCTATTTTCTGGGTTTTTTTTTAAATGTTACTACCTTTCAAAGCAGAATTTTCAAAATGCAGCTTTTCTCTTGCGTAGTTGAATTCCCCAGTTCGTGGAAATCCCTGCGATTTCATTTCTCCCCAGAGGGAGCCCTTGGAAAAAAATTTTTTTAAAAGAGGGTTGAATACACCTCTGTACAGAGACCTGCCTTCTAGGGTGGTTCTCCTGAACAACTCGGGACTGGGAAAGGTTCTTGGCATATTCTCCTCCAAATCCTAGGTTTAAAAAAATCCCCTCCCGAGCAACAAATTGCTCTTATAAGAAAAAAAACCATCGGGAAGTAATCCTGTTTGCTTTTGCTCGTACAATGCTCAACCCTCGGAGAAATAAGTCGCAATTGAGACCTGGTGTATATATCACAGAGGGAAAACGCCGGGTCCTTGTGCAAGAAACCAAACATGGCCATTGGAGGTTTTTTGCTGGAAAATTTGGAACAGAAATTGTTAAAAAAAAAAAAAAAAAGAGGGCAAAAGAAAAGATACAAAGGATTCAATCGCCGCAAGGCTAGAAGTTCCCTTCCAAGCCTCTGAATTAGTGCCGGAGTCCGGCCCACACAGGGGAGAGAACTGCTTTTGAAATAACAAACTTGTGAGAAGCGCAGAAAAGGGAGAGAAAGCTATCCATAGCAGAAACTAAACATAACAGGGGCTGAGATTTGTCAGAATAGGTGTTGATAGGTGGCTGAGAACTATTGGTGTGACTGCACTGCCCCAGTGTGTCCAAATATTAAAGAAAAGCCCCCATCAAACTGCCAGGGGGATTGGAAGCTTACACCAGTCAACAAACTGTAATTGAGAAGCCCCGAGAGGGGTTTCGGACCCTGATTGGCAGGGGTCCACCCGCCCAGGGGTGAGTGACAGACCCACAATGCAGTACTTTTTTTCAAAAGAGGGGTATATCTTGACCCCCTTTATTTTTACCTCACTTCCAGCAGTGTCAAAATATTGCCGGGAATGGTTTGAGTGTTTTGGGTGGGCACACTACACACCTGGGGGGTATAGTTGTCACTAGATTTGACATTTTCGAGGAGACATGGAACAGGAAACAGCCATCAAAGCACATAAACATTTCACCAACTTTTTCTGAGTTAGATAGGCCAGTGGATAGGCCTATACCAATTTGTCAGTTTGTGAAGGTTGGAAACGGGATGTTAAGTGCTTGCTGAATGCATTCAGAATTATCCATAACCCGGTTGCCTCCTCTACAGAAAGGAGGGGAGTGACAGATGACAAAATGTCAGCATCATGTTGAGCAAATTTCCGCCTTTCTGGAGCTGAAAGCAGAGGCACTCTTGGCTTGGGTGTTAGATTGGATTATCAGATAAAGGTGCTGTGCTCTCTTGAACACGCTGCTGCAATAACTAGATGCAGACAAATGCATGTTGTCCTAATGTTGACCTCTTTAATAATGCCATGGTGCCCTTTTCAAAGAGATAAGATCTGGCACCCTGACTCTCCCTCCACAGATAGTGGCTTAAAAGTGTTTAAATCCTGCCATGACATCAGATGCACCTTATACCTAGATCTTTTATTTCTTGCACATTGATCCTCTGTAAATAAATGTATCAATACAACAGTAACAGTGCACAAATGGAACTCTTTTGAAGACAGGCATCAAAACTGTCTACTTTTTGTTTTAATTTTCTGCGGTCTGAGTCGGCAGACAGGCATTTTTCAGCACGTTGCTGAGACAACTGGGTAAGAGCACTATAAGGACAGAAAGCCTCACAAGTCCCCGTAATGGGGTTTGTTAACATTCCCCCATCCCGTGAGCAAAAGAGAACCGCCCGGATTACTTAGTTACATGAGTGATCGATGTAACATTCCCTAGTCTCTAACATCTGACTCTTCTTCCCTCCAAATCCGCAATGCTGATTAAAAAGCTACGGGCTGGTACACCCAGATTGCATGGTGAAGATGGAGCTTTAAAAAAAAAAAAAAAAAAAACAGCCCCAAAAACAGAACAGCCACACATAAATCAGCCTAGTGACAACTTGGCGTGAGAGAAAAACGGTCAAATTTATTTCTGATTTGAGGCCGAAACGAAATCCTTCTCACACCTACCAGAAGAGGAACGGGGAGAGAGGCAGGAAGGAATGATAGTACCATTCCCTTTAGCCACCTCCGGAGTCTCGTTTGATTTGTGTCTGATGTTTACTCTTAGACCTTTGGCCTTCTTGAGCGTGCAAGGAGGCTTGATTCGGTCTCCCGAGTAGATACTCTAGTCACGCACTCGGCAGCAAGCATCTGTGCGTCCCGGCCCCTTGTCCCAATATACAGGTGCACTCCAGCTGCACGTCGGGCGGATAGGGTAAGGCCACAAGGTGCTGATTTAATTCTCTCCAAGGAGACCGGAGAGCCGGAGAACACGGGGATAATTTAATCTGTCCGGACTCCTTCCCCTTCATTCCTCCAACCCCCCTCTCTCTCTCTCTCCCCTCTCTCTCTCTCTCTCCCCCTCTCTCTGTCCTCTCTCTCTCTCTCTCTCCCCTCTCTCTCTCCCCCTCTCTCTCCCTCCCTCTCTCTCTCTCTCTTTCCCCCTCTCTCTCTCTCTTTTTCGAGGGGGATGGTTTGCAAATACTTGCCGCATACTTCCTCTCCTGTCACTTCCCCTGCACACCTCACAAGAAGTGCCGGTGTGCGCGCGTATGTGTGTGTGTATGTTAACAGACAAGGCATCCTAATTGGCACGCCCTGGCCTATACGAACACTCCCACTGACTCCACGCTCAATTCTGCTGCTGACCAGTTCCTAGGCTATACAAACTGGATGCAGGCTTCCCACATTGAAGAGAAACCATGTAAAGGGTGTTAGACTCTTGGAGGAATCAGGGTACCTCGTGACCCTATGCCTCCATGTAAATTGACATTCGCTGGTGTATTTTTCAGCTCCTTTGCCAGAAACCGATTCTGTTGTTGATTTCACAAAACTTTACCATCCATCCTAACTTGACAATACAACTGATAACCATTTGTATAGTAATAATTATACAAAAATGTTGTAAACTGCTTACTGACTAAAATTACCAAAATGCAAATCTTAAAATTTAGTGGGCCTGACGTTTCGATCCTAGCAGGACCTTTCTCAAAAGCAGAGAAAGGTCCTGCTAGGATCTAAACATCGGGCCCACTATACTTTTACATTTGTATAGTAATTGATTGCAGTGTCCATCATCCTATTTGACGTTAAAGATGAGTTTGCCTAATTTTTAAAATTTAGTGGGCCTGACGTTTCGATCCTAGCAGGGCAGAGTGCCTTTGAGAAAGGTCCTGCTAGGATCGAAACGTCAGGCCCACTAAATTTTAAGATTACATTTTGGTAATTTTAGTCAGTAAGCAGTTTGCAACATTTTTGTATATCACCTTTGACTATTTTTGTGAACTCGGGATCGACTGAATTGTTACCTGCATTGTTGTAATGTGAGGCATCACATGAATTACTGCAGGAATAAGGCAATTTGCAGACTTAACACAGGCCCGCATGGGCAGTTTGCTTTACAGCGTCTCGCAGCTGTGTACGCACACGTGATGCAATGCCCGAATCCACCGAGGCAAGTCGTCTTGGGACGGGACGGCAAAGGTAGTGGTTGTTCCGAGGCCGGAATTTGGCAGAAAGCAGAAGCGCAGAGGTGTGACTAATGTTTCTATTTGTCTCTCTGGACGACTTAAAGCTCGTCCCTTCCGTGAACTGCACTGGAGCCCAACCGGAGTTACCGGTAGCCTGCGGCAAGGGGCTGGGGGACTTAGTGCAGTCCTGCCCCTGAAGTCTTGAGCCTCAGTGCACCACTCAGATGTATAAATATGACATCTGATTGCACGCAGACATGTGACAGCCCCCCCCCCCTCCCCCCACATGCTTATTGGGGTTAATACCTCTCCCCGGGAAATTGTTTTGCCGCAAATCAGATTACTGGATGGGCTTGGGGGAGGGGGAGGGAAGTTCAACCAATCCCTTGTCAGTGCTCTACACGTCACATTGGCAGCAAAAATTGGTGCTAATGGAAGGATGTGACACCCAAACTTTGCCATTTCTGCTTGAAATCTCATTGGCTGTCGTGTTTTCTTTCTCGTTGTGGCTTGTGCTTGACAGCTTTTTTCCGAGGCAGGAATGGGAGACATTCAGACGCTGATGGTAGCAGACATATTCGTTCTATTTGAAGTTGTGTGCGTGCTGCGCAGAACTGAAGGATGCCTGCCTGTGCCTTGAATGAGGCACATGGTCTAAGAACAAGCAAATAAAATCACCAGACATGTCCAATGAGCAAACTATTCTCTCCACTTTAGTTGCCTACATGGTGTAAAGCCTATGTTAAGGTAATGATGCTGTATTTCAAATTCACCCAATTCACGGCTTGGTTTGGTCTTCAAAGTGATTGCTCCGTAAAAAAAAATGCTGCATCATGTGTCAGATATTGTTCGCAAATTGTGCAGACTTCAACACAACTTGCCCCAAACTTCACAAATTGTGCAAGCTTCACAATGTGTCCCATTGTGATTCCTGCAGTTCACCATCGGTTGCGATAGGTTCGGCAAAACATGAACCCCGAATCTCTCGCAAAACCTCCTAAATTTCAGCCAGAAGATCTGAATGTACTTGTAGGAGAGTGCCTTTCTTCGAAAAACTAGTTCCCTATCCAATCCCTATCCCCCTCCCTCATCCTTCCTCCTCCCCCGGTGGGCTTGCACTGTTTGGAAACTAGGTATTCTGGGCCAACCGTCTGGAAACGAGAGGGTCTGCACTCTCCTCAGTGTCAGAAAATCAGTTGAGGAGAGACTCTCTGGCTGACCTTTTGCCAAGGACTGGAGATTAAGATGCGTGATCACACAACATGCTACATCTCGGCTGCTGCTGACTACAGCCAGGCAGACTGACAAGCGCCCAGACCCGGCAACTTTACGGGGTCTCGGAATTGGACAATAACTTTCCACCTGCATCTGAAGCAGGACACGCTTTTTTTCAAGAAGTGAAGTCCAATTTGTGCTTGAGGCAGAGAGAGAGAAAGAGAGAGGGAGAGAGAGGGGAGAGAGAGAGAGGGAGAGAGAGAGAAAGAGAGAAGGAGAGAGAGGGGCAGAGAGAGAGAGAGAGAGAGAGGGGGGGGAGAGAGAGAGAAAGAGAGAAGGAGAGAGAGGGGGAAAGAGAGAGGGGAGAGAGGGAGAAAGAGACAGGGGGAAAGAGAGAAAGAGAGAGGGGAGGGAGGGAAGGAGAGAGAGGGGAGAGAGATAGGGGAGAGAGAGAGAGGGAGAGAGAGAGGGAGAGAGAAGAGACATACAGAGAGGGCAGAGAGAGGGGGAGAGAGGGGATAGAGAAAGAGAGAGAGAGAGGGGAGGGAGGGAGGGAGAGAGAGGGGAGAGAGAGAGAGGGAAAGAGAAGAGACAGACAGAGAGGGCAGAGAGAGGGGGAGACAGAAATATATAGAG
This sequence comes from Luidia sarsii, assembly GCA_949987565.1. Lineage (NCBI taxonomy): Eukaryota > Metazoa > Echinodermata > Asteroidea > Paxillosida > Luidiidae > Luidia > Luidia sarsii. The sequence goes on from OX465106.1 coordinate 21,640,222, forward strand.
AGGGAGAGAGAGGGGGAAAGAGAGAGGGTGGAGAGAGAGGATAGAGAAAGAGAGAGGGAGGGAAAGAGAGGAGAGAGGAGAGACAGACAGAGAGGGCAGAGAGAGGGGAGAGGGCGAGAGACAGACAGAGGGGAGAGACAGATTGGGCAGAGAGAGAGAGGGGGAAGAGAGAGAGGGATAGAGACGTAGGAGAGACAGAGACATAGAGGGTAGAGAGAGAGGAAGAGAGATGCAGACAAACAGATGAACAGACAGAGGGGAGACAGAGAGAGAACATGACCCAAGTTTTGGAAGACTTTGGCACTCTGTGATGAAGAAGAGGAATCCTTAATACGGTGCCCCAGATGCTGACTTCTGATTGTCACATTGTGAAATAGACAAAATGTTGCAAACTGCTCACTGACATGAATGACCAAACTGCAAATCTCCAGAATGTAGAGGGCCTGATGGTGTTACACATGATTGGAAATCCCTACCAGTGTCCAGATTTCAATTGAATCGTGCACATGAAATATTTATTGTTTTTATTTCCAAGAATTTACTTTTAATCAGGGCTATGATTCATACCAAGACAGTTTCCAACCCCCCCCCCCCCCCCCCCGGATTTTTCTTGCTTTTATCTTAAACGTGTTTGCCTACGTACTTGTACAGCCTACATAATGCATGGTGTCTCATGCCTTCAAAGCAATTTCGTTTTGTATTGGCATGTAGTTTACATTCCGCAATTCGATTGCTCTCCCTCCCTCACCCCTCCTGCAGCATCCCATGGCTTTTGATAGTTTCGGCTGAACTTTGGATGAAATGCAATCTAAACAAAGTAAATTGAAATTTTCCTGTTGCACTGGGGAGTTTGGACAGGACGCGGCCGGATGACAGACGCAGAGAGAGAGAGAGAGAGAGAGAGAGAGAGAGAGAGAGAGTGAGAGAGGACCAGAGTGACTCAACCCCCTGCATCTCTGGTGTCTTGATTACTTGGAAACCACAGGATCAGATCCAGAGATCCCCCAATTCTAGAAGCTCCAACGCCCAGGCGAAACGATGAGACACGGGAGGGACTAAGTGAAACCAAGTAGCGGGTTTTTTTCTTTCTTTTTCTTTCCCCGAGATGAGCCAGACACTGAAAGATGGCTGTATCCCGCACAAGAGGTGACGCATTATGCTGATGGACTGCCGGCCAGTGCCTGGTCCCCCTCTCTCTCTCTCTCCAATTTGGGTTGTCTTGTTTGAAGAGCTCGGCTTGATTGGTCCTCGCGGTTGCCCGGCGGAATGGGAGGGACGGCCAGGACGCTGGGTAGGCTCCGAGGGGCTCTGCTGCAGGGATGAAACATCGGGTTAGCCCCAGCTGTCATCTCGCAAAGCCCCTGGTACATCGGGGCTGATTGATGTGCCCAAATGCTTGTGTTTATTGTCTTGCAATCGCAGGCACACTGTTATCATCGCTGCTGATGAGCTCAGAGTTTTAACAAAAAAAGAGAATGCTTCCCTCCTGCCCCTCTCTCTCTCTCTCTCCATCTCTCTCCATGCTCATCGCAGAGGCCTGCTAGTAATTGAACCGGGAGTGGGCTAATCTCTGCATGACGCTGATCACTAGATCATTGCCACTGAATGCTGGGCTTGTCCCCGCCCTGCGGAATGACCCACATGTGTAGATCTGGGTCTTTGGCATCGCGATACCCAAGAAAACCTCCAGACACGTGATCACTTGGAAAGTTATCCATGAAACGCTAGCCAAATATATCAGCCCCGAATCTGAAGATAACGAGCTTTGTGTCTGCATCGATGGCAGTTTGAAACTTTGTAACGCGTCCTGTCTACAATCCCTTGTTTGGTCTTGCGCGCGTATGGAGCTAGCTACAGTATTCACCAACGCCCAGAATTCCAATGCATGCCCGGAACAAGCTGCTGTCACCAAGGGCTGAAAAGTCGGCCATTGACTCTTGTCCCTCTTGTCATTTACAGTATTGAGAAAGTCCACATTACCACAGCCTTTACTGCATTTCCCCTATTACGGATGAAAAAAAAAGTTGTTAAAAGAAAGTGAAACAGAAGTTTACTGCTAATATTTACTTCTACTTCTTTTGAACTTGACTAAAGATATGGCACTCAGAGATTGCTCACCTTTATTTACTGCAATGTCCATCTTGATGTGATTAAACTTATCCCACTCTTTTCTGCTTATCATTCTGATGTATTTTGATGTAAATACCAGCGTGTATAGTTGGGATCATGGCCACTAATGTATAATGAGGCTCTCCCCTGTATGTGCTGGGCTAGTCAGTGTTTGGTCCTATAGCTGATCAGGATCCCGCAAGCAGAGTCCTGCCCTTGTCATATCTGCCAGGAGCAATTGTGGCCTTTCTCTATCATCTGGCCTAACAGTTGATGACTGATAACTCCCCAAGGCCTTGGCCCCCAGGCCCCAAGCCTCTCCACTCGTCCTCTCCTGGTCTTCTTCTTCTTCTTCTTCTTCTTCTTTTTTCTTCTTCTTCCTCTCCGTCTTCCTTTTGCGTTGTCCTGGACGGATGGCACAGATTCTTCATCCCCTGCTCCTTCTCCCTCTTCAGGGGGAGCCACTCCGAGTTTTGGCATCACCGGAATGCCGAGACAATGACTGAAAGTACACTTCCGAAATGTCAGAGTCTGTCGTGTTCCTCGTCGATTTTCCTCCGCCCGGTGGCCCGCGCCCGCATTTTGTCGTTCGCGGGGCTTGGCGAGAGCCGAAAGCCAGACATCTTTAGAGACCCTGCAGAATGTTCTTGGGCTCGATGCTGTCAATTAATCATCGGATGGCGAAGACTGGTCTTCAGTCGTCCCCCAGTCGGAGTTTCAAATTGCGGCCCGTGCCAGTGTAGTGTGATACCTCGATTTTCAGCCAGAGTCCGGTTACAGTGACTTTGAAAGGGCCTCCATCTTGTATCCATGTCTAATGTGAGAGGTTGGCCTGTCGGGGAATACAATGAATCACTTTGGGGTTTAATATTGCAAGTCAAACTAATAAAAGTTCCGAGGGAGGGAAGGAGGGGAGCTAGTGTGAGCCTCCCCCCCCCCCCCCACCTCCCCTGCAGAACAGAAAGCGAGCATTAAAATGCAATCTGAAAAATAGGAGCCCTAGATTCTGGACAGTGCTGCAGAGGAGGGTAGCTGGCACGGAATCCTAATGCCGGCATTTTGACCTGGAAGTAATGCAATATCAATGCGTTCCCATGGCATTTAATTTGCAGTTTGCCGTAAGTGAAGGGGACTGGCGTTGCCCGTCCATGTATGGTAAGGGCCTTAAAGTGATCGACCAAACAAGAGACAAAGCTGAAGCAAGACCACTCCTGTGTGGTCTCCCTGCCTTTTTTTCTTCTGTCATCCTCCCTGAAGAAGAGTATCTTGGAAGACAGTTAGGAGCTTTTTCCCTTCTCCCCTCTTCCCACCATTGAGTAGGCTGTCTCTGAATCTTCTCAAAGTTCACAACAGACATTTTGCACGGACCAGACAAGGAACACACATCTAACAGAGTCATGCAACACTTATATGCTATCCAGATGTATTCAAACTTCAAATCTTTAAAACGAATTAAACAAAATGTAATACACCGATAGACTTTCTTGAAAGCGAGAAAATCATGTAGACTATCATGTGAATAGCTGCCCCCTCCTTCTCCACACCCAGCTTAAACGTTCGGAGCTGCCTCATATAGATCATTACACATCATAGTCAGTGCATCATGCGTTAATAGTGCACAACAAGGTCAAACATTTCTCAGGAAAAAGGGGGGGGGGAATAATTGATATGAGTTTCGCAGTAAACCAGGGTCTTTTGCAAATTGAAATGAAAAAAAAGAAAAAGGAGACACACTTTAATCATTAATCGGTTTATCAGGCCTGAAATTTCAAAGCCGGGGAGTGACTGGAGGTCTTCCACTGTTGGTGTTGTGCAAACTGCACTTTCCAACGGTGCTTTACAAATCAGCTGCGTGCAGAGGTGGCTGGACAAAGATGAAAATTGAGCTTCTTGTCTTTGTGCTGGCTGTTCAATTTGAGCGCGTGCAGAGAACAAAGTGCTGGGACTGTGCATTCATTGTCCTGATAAAAAAAAGGGGGGAGCGGGCGGGGGAGGTGGGGGACAGGATGAAGACAATCTGATAGCGGAAAAAAAAAAAAAAACGGCAGATGACTCCCAAAAAAACTCACATTCATTTGCCGAGCCCAAATTAGATTGTACCCAAAGTGCACTGACCAGTCTACCAGAAATCAATTATGAAATCATGCACTTTTTTGTTTGGTCCTCACCCTGATGTGTCATGCATTATATCAGCCTTGAAATCAGACTTATCAGTCCCTGAATCAGTTCAGTCTGAAAGTGTGGTTTCTCCAGTGTGTACACTCTGTTATCTGAGTGACTAGTCTCAATACCAGTCTTTTTTTTCTTTTTTCTCTCTCTCGCTTCTCTTCCCTGCAGCTATGTGTGGCATACTTCTGAATGGGGACAGTGCAGTGTGGAAGCCCTTCTGACCCCTTACGAGAGGTTGGACTTTGGCAATGACCGCGCCCTGTGTGGAGGCGGTGTGCATCAGCGTGATGTCTTCTGCATACAGGCCAATGACACAGGTAAGGCCCGCCCCACCCTCCCAATAAAAAAAAATTCTTTAACCGGTTCACGCCTGGCCATTTTCCAGTGCCCATGACCGCCATCAATTTTTTATTTTTTTTAACAAAGTGTTATTTGCGAAATTAGCTAAACAATTGGGAACAATATATAACCTGTGAAACAAATCAATAAGGGTATACTATGTGAGTCAAACCAGGCAAACTTTGGACATCGGTCTGGCTTTTGTCAAGGGATTATCTGCCCGAAAAATAGGGCCCATTGACATTGTCAATGGAGAGTAGCAGGACTGTGCTTGTGTAGAGTGTGGCCTTGTAGTTCCTGTACTGACAGCCTTTGGCTAGCCTCAGACTATGGCTCAGAATTCCCAGCACCTTCCCAAATACCAATGTGTACACGAACCTCTCTGAAAACAAAATCCGCTTTGTGTTAGAAGGACTCAGGTCTTTGTCACGATTTACATTCCTCTATTGCTTGAACACTCAATTGGAATCTAGCAGGACCTTTCTCAGAGGCAGAATCTTTCTGCCTCTGAGAATCTTTCTGCCTTTGAGAACGGTCCTGCTCAATTGTAGGATTGAAAACATCAGGCATTTTTGGGATTTGCATTTTGATCATTTAAGGCAGTAATCAAGTTGCTACATTTTTGAACATTTTATCATTTAAAATTTTAGCAATTCAGGGCACGATCTTGTAGTACTATCAGACATATATCCACACAAGGGATGAAACTGATTGTTATTTTTTTTTTTTTTTTTTTTTGATATATAGGGATTGGCATCATTATAGTCTTTAGAACAATATTGTTGTAAAGCATTACCAATGTTTAATGTTCATTCACAGTTAGATATAGGCCTGAAGGAAATATTCCTGAACTGATCCTTTCCCTTCCAAAAACTCCTGGATCAGCAGCTGGTAATCAGAGAAATATGTAACCCGGCACAGCGACATGAGGAATATCCCACCAAAACACTTTTCGAGTAAACAACGCCTGAAGTCAAAGTATCTTCTCAATTCGATACAAAAAATTCAATTTTTTTTTTGTTCGGAAAGTTAATGTATTGTAGGATATTATGGCTAAAGGATTTTTCCAAAATCTGTCTTTAAATGTTGAAAAAACGAGGATTTGTGTACTGTTTTCATGAAAATTTAAAGTTCCTGCCTTTTTAAATGGCTGCTTTCGAGGCCACTTTATAGCGCTGCTATAATTTTATTGTGTCTGGTACCAAATGAACGAGCGAAGTCCCCTTGTACTATTTACAACAAAGTTCACACGAAAATAATTTTGATATCATTTGAAAGCTAATGGTATACTCTTTCACATCATTAGAAAATCTCAAAATCTCAAAAGTGGGGGTTATTCTTCATTATGCTGTGCCGGGTCACATATACAAGATGCATTATAAGATCTTGATTCTACACTGAAGTGTGTCAGGGTTTCTTCGCCTGAACGAATGCGACTCTCAGATTGGGTCGTGTTTCCTCCTCGCCTTTGGTCTTTGCAGGCTACACCCCGATCGCTGCCTCGCTGTGCAACTCCGTCGCCAAGCCGGAGCCCATCGGGGCCTGCGAGGTGCCCTGCCCCTCGCCCTGCCAGGTCACGCCCTGGAGCCAGTGGAGCGACTGCGTGTCGGAGCAGTGCAGCTCCCAGAACGCCAAGAAGCTCAAAGGTAACACCCCTCCCCCTGACCCCCGTCACCACCGCCCGTGCCTATACACGCCTCACCGCTCACTAATCTCTCTCAGTCACACCATCCATTGCCTTTCATTTGGAGAGAAAAAAAAAATGTCATGCACCAAAGAGTTCATCCGAAGCCCATCTGCCAACATTGTCAACCTTCTCAACCTGTTTCTCTCTCACCTCTTCACGGAGCAGACCGTATTTCTCTTTCCACCCTGGTTTGGGATGGAACTCGGGACGGCGATATCCAAGGCAAGTGGCTGCACCCTCCCCCTCTTTCCTTCCCACCCGCTCTGCTCTGTTTCGCTCGCCCTCTGCACTTCTCTCTACTCCAGCCGACACCAAAAGAAACTGCCACCTTCTTTATCTCTCCTTTATAACAGCCGTGAAATGTGTGAATCTTTGCACCTGCGCACTGCCTAACAGCTCAGCCTATTTGTAATGTCTTGTAACATCTGTTCACCTGACAGCTAGTGGCGCCCTCTTATGTTCCTTTTCTACGCAGTGGCAGCCTCTTCCCACTGGTCGGGCAAAGTCACTGCCCCTCCCGTGGCCTGCGAGTGGTATGGAGTTACACTTTCGTGGTTTTCGACACCAGCACCTACTAAAAACTATTAACTCTGTTTGCGTGCAAGTTTGAAGTCACTTTGAAGCCTTTCCTGGTCGTTTCTGAAATGGTGTGATCGCTTTTTAACCGCTTCAATTTCTGTGTCAAACAAAACTCGTAAGAGCAAAGTTGAAGTCCGATTTGGTCGATGATGTCCCACCAGGCCAAGGCGTTGTATCCTAGAGAGCAGCTTCAGCACACAAAACATGCCCGGCACGGACAGACCATCTCGGTTCATAGGAAACACCAGCCATACCGTCGTGCGGTGTTTAACTCTGCCGACATGCATTTGACACTTGCGTTCATGGAACGAAATAAAAGTCGAGCCTTTGACTTGCAACCTGACTCTGTAAGGCGGGACTCTTTGGCTCGAAAAGCAGCTGAAACTGAACCCAGCTCTGCTCGATCTGAAATGTTGAAACAGCAGTATCTGGATCCCCCCCGGCTGGATGGGCCCAGATTCCTTCCACTTTGTTTCAATCCAGTCGTGGACTTCAATTGATTTAACCGGCACTCACAGCCTCCATGCAAACAAGGGACGGGTCTAGGGTGGCCTGCTCAAATAGGGCTCACTCTAAGAGACCCAGGAATCTGGTCTTTATCCTTCAAGTCATGCGTGGGTAAGGAGACAGGGATAGTGGTCGGAGAGTGGGGAAAAAAATCCCTCCTCGGGTCCAAAGTGTAAAAGCCCAGCAAATATATTTCCTATTGATCGTGAAATTTGGTTGAGTGTCTCACTGGCTTCAGCATATCACCTCTGAGTTCATGGACCGGCATTTGCAGGCAAAAGATTCAATTGCTCCAATCCGCCCGGCCAATACCCAGAAAGCGTACAATACACCAAATATATATCCCTTTGACATTGTAGACTTCAACAAGAACGGCCCACTCAGTCACAAGCCCTCTGAGTGAAACTGTAGAGCACTATGATGCCCGGGTTATCATTTCAGAAACTAAATTCCTCAAAATCGTCTTACAAAAGTAACCCCCCCCCCCCAAAAAAAAGGGACAGAATTTGTGAAGCAACCTTTGACAGTGCAACTGCCTGACTGCAACTTTTGAAAATCACAAAGACGGAAGCGTGGAAATTGAATGATCGCAACGCGAATGCATCTTTCCCTTGCATCTGATTCTAAGCCTGAGTAGTTTTCTTTAAATCTAGAGCCTTCCTTCCCGCCTGGGCGATCTTTTTTTCTTTTTTTTTCCTGCACAGATCTCGCAGAGAAGCCAGCCTGTATCATGTACCACACACCTTCAGGGGGTTTCTCATGAATGATAATGGTGGGGACCACCACAAAAAAGGAAGAATCAAAAGATCTGTAATATTGACTCTATTCAGGCCTGCTATTTTTGTTCGGTCGGACCCTGATCAGATTTCCCATTGAAATTGACAAATCTTGGGGGGATGATTTTGGGTGTTTTTTTTTTTTTTGTTTTTTTTTTAAACTTTCCTTTCTTTATCACATCAGTCAGGGTCTAATTTCAGGCGTTTTTTTGCCTCTCATTGTGAGCACGGAGTCGGGGCTGGCCTGGCATCACGCCTTTGAATAGGCCCCGCAGCTAGTAGTCAGCAAGGTTCGCTTGGCAGTGCCACTCTGTTCGTGGCGAGCCGGTCGGGGCCCTGTCCGTCTCCTCTCTGGCAGGGTGGCGTGCCGACGACGTGCGGCAGGGGGGCGGGGAGTGCGGACCATTTGACACCAGGCCGCCGGGCCCATGCCCCTGCCGGCTGCAAAATGATGCGTTAAGCTCCCAGAAGCGAGGGAATCCCCGGTTACACTAGACCACCAGCATGTGCAGGGTTGCGGGCCAAAGCACTTTGGCCGTATACGGCAACCCCCCCCCCAAAAAAAAAAAAAAAAAAAAACACACACACACATACTCGACCACAAGACATGCTCACAAGCATTAATGATGTGAAGCACTAATACCCTCCGTCATAGATTATGCAGATGCGGGGGCCATAAGATTGCATTGGCTGCGACAGTCTACAGCGGGCCTGCTGGATGAGTTCACTGCAGTTGTGACCTTTTCAACTCGAGGAAGGAAGGAATTCGCTCTGAATGTTTCTGCATGCTTCGCTTCATCCTAACTCGAATGGATGAGATGAAATCTGAATTTTATGTGCTACTTTTATCATGCCTCTATCACTGCATTATGTACATGTACTTGTATGTTAAAGCTTTCACATGCTGTATTAACTGACTAGTCCTGTTCTCACTCTCCTGAGATGGAACTAGACGTGGTCTTATTTGTACTAGTCTGTTTGGCGGTCCTATTTGCATTGTCTGGACTGATGCAGTGGGCAGATAACTCTCTGCCACAGTATCGGAAAACAGGGATATGTTTGTGTATACCGTAGACCTGAACAATTTTGCATGGGCACTTAATACTACACCAATAGAACAACGCCGAGCTCACTGTGGACAAAGTGTGTCTATCAAAACATGCAGTGCTTTATTTGTCTTTGCAAGCTATCTTAGAAAGCAATGAGTGTGTACGCTATTGTCCCTTTGTGCACAAACCCACATGTATTTGATATCTCTTGACGTGGCACTCTCGCATAGAGAGAATTCAAAATGGACTACATAGTCTGAAGTAGGTATGGAGAGTGAATGTAGAGCAATGATATCACAAAATGCGATAGATATATGAATAAGCAACCCCTGTGCTATCATCTGATGTAAGCAGTTTTTGTCCACTACTGAAACGGAGGTAGAAGGTGCGACCCAAGGTCTGCGCAAGGGACTGAGAGCACCCCGCTAATCCTTGTCCATCCTCCACTCTGTATCTGGATCAGGGCACAAGATCCGCAGCCGAGAGGTGGCCACGGAGGCGGAGCACGGCGGGATCGACTGCCCGCACCTGACGGAATACGCGCCCTGCGACATCGCCTTCTGCTTCAAGTGGCACGCCCAGGACCAGGCCGGCTGCGTGCCCGTAGACAGCACTGCCCGCTGCGGTGAAGGAGCCCAGGCACTCAACATTACCTGCCTGGACGTTCACGGAGTAAGACCCCAAAGTTCATTTACTTTCTCACCTTGGGAAGGAACCCCCCTCCAATCAATCCTCTTGATTTCTCTACCCACTCCCTCCTCCTCCTCCTTTTTTTTTCCCTCTCTGACTTCTTCTTCCTCACCCTTGGTCGTCAAGTTCTCGTAGTTTTAGCGCGGCCATGCAGCTGACTGCATGCATAGTACGGGACCTTAATGAATCTAGCCTGTGCGGGCCGAGCCTACTTAGCGCGGCAGGCCGAAAGCCCCTTTTGGTGATCTGCTATCTCCAAGTGGTCGGGCAAGTTGAACCGAATGGACTGTTACATTTCTGCATGGTTACGCCGTCCGCATCAGACTGACAGCTCTGGGAGAGCAGTGGCCTTGTGATGCTGTCTCTCTCACAGATTTTGCTCTCAGGGCCTCCAGTACACTTAAGTCTCACCCCAACATCTGATTTTGATTTGGTTGATGCTGCCATACAGCTATCTTCAAATCGGGTCTTAGAGAGCTGCTACAGATGTACAGTTCTTTTCCATTGACACCACCATGCTGCCATGTTAGCAAGCCAGACACTGATCTAAGAAACCCGAAGAGAAGGAAAAAAATCAGCCATGTATGGATGGTACATAATATTTTACCAATTGGCTACCTTATTTTGACCTCATTTTAAGCTAAATAAATAAGCTACATTTTTAAGCTACACTGTACAGGCACAAATGTCAAAAAAGGGTCTATTGTTGCAGAAATCTGCTGCAGGGAACCAATGGATTACTACATGTATGATTCACCTTTTCCATAGCTGTGCAAACACAGTGTGGAGTGGCAGTTTGCAACATTTGTGTATATCACTTTAAGATAAACTTGGGTTGTTTTACAAAAAGACACAAACAAGAGGGAAGAAGACATACAGTATATTTCAAGGCTTTTGTGTGCGGTAATCCAATAGTGCTGTCTCACTACAGAGGGACTGGTCTTCTCTTGAGAATTTTCATAGTGGAAGATTATGTGTGACTTGCAAGATGAGAAGGAAGATTGATATAAATCATCGGCAGCATGCCTGGCCACAGGAATGTCACATTTTGGAACATCATCCTCCTGCATATTTTGGAGGCAGAACAGCAAGCTTTGAGTGGATATCAAATAATCCCCCCCCCCTGCCCCCTTTATTGTGAAACTCCAGCACACAAGCCACCGAGCCTTCAAGCTGATAGGAGGAGTACACAGTGTGACAGTGTGATGAATTCTCTGTCTCATTGGGGATGTCATCCTCACCTGTTGGCCCTCAACCAAGCCCCAAAGTCGGCCCATAAATCACAGATGAAGTAAAATGGAAAAAAAAAAAATTAGGGGGTGGGGGGTAAATCACATCACGAAGGCGTGAAATTTGGTTTCCCCCTGAAAACTTAACGGGACAGTGACAGAAGCCATCATCGTGCCTCCGATTTGATGGCCCCATTCAGCTGTTTGATTGTAAATTATAACAACCAGGCCCTCTTGGCCCCATGCAAGCTCCTCAGATTGGACTGTAACACTCCGCTGATGAATTGGCCACACTTGGCTGTCCGGGCGATTTGTGAGGTTGCACTTTTGTTTTGCGCGAGGACACTGATTAATCAACTCTGATCCGCTGTCGGCCCCGTGTAGGGGGCAGGGGAAATGCCGGAAGGCTGTCTCCGGATGGGAGCTGAGGGCCTACCAAGGGTAGATATGGCACATCAGGGCCTGTGCCTTGTTTTTTTTATCAAGTGAGGCATGGGTAACTTCATGTTGAGTGAAGATATTAAATCTTATGGAATCCAATTTTAACTAGTATACACATAGATTGACACAAACTATGGTCGAAGGATTTGCACTCAGGGTAACCCTTCCCCCCCCCATAGGTTACCATAACAAGGTGTTTTTCATGGAGACCTCACAAAGTTTGGGCTGCCCCTGAAAAAGCAGGCCAAGTCTCCCAGTATCTGATGGTATAAACCCTCGCCTCTTCCTGTCTTCTAATCCAGCTCAGTCCCAGGCTAGCTCGGGCTATGCCCCCAGTAAAAGAAAAGGTCCTACATATGCCAGTCTGGCCCATCTTAATTATCCCATAGCCTGAGACCTGTAAACATGACACACATTCATCTTCCATACAGAGGATGTATTGGCCTCTATGTTTGGGACTAGCTTGGAGGTACTTACCATAGCTCTATTACAAAACCCTGGCTCATGCTCTGGTCCTTTCCTCCATCAGACAGAGCTTGAGATATCGGCAATATTTTTTGAATCCATGGGTCAGGCTCGGGCTCGGGCTCAGGCTCAGGCTTTGTCTTCGTCTGACAAAACCTTAAAATCCAGGTTGTGGTTTATCACCAATTTTGAAGGTTTGTTGTCTTAATAAGTACAGTACTACAGAATATTCACCAAGATAAGGCAAGAAACTAGGGCCAAATGCTCATTTCTAGATGCCTGTGACATAAGGGGCAAGAGAAATACATGTATGACCGAATCCTAAGCCCGAGCTTAAGCCTTCATTTCATAAGTGGCCATAGTTTGCTTTGAAATTCTACCCGGATGTTTCAGTCAGTGGGGTCCTACAGCACCCTCCATATTGTAGTGGGGCTAAGTCGTGGAGCCCAGGTCCCAGACCAGACCCGAAGCCTGCCTGCCCCTGAGAGAGGACCCAGTGAGTTGGTCATATTCAAAACCATTATAATGGCACTGAACCCAAAACGTACACAAGGGACCACCCACCATATAGAGCCTGTGACTTCTCCAGAAGATCACTGCAGCATCCTAGTCAGATCTGTGAATTACTACCCTTCTTAGCTACGGGTAGTTGGGTTGGGGATGGGGGATTTTAATTTGTTTGCGGGTATAAAGTGTGTGGCCTTGGCATGGGGCTCCAAGTTTGTTCGCTGTCTGTGGACAAGGATATGATTATACAGTACCAGCATAACTCCCATGGGTGCGTCCTATAGCAGTCCCCTGGAACCCGGCTGTCTATTCTGCATGTCATGATATATTCCAAGGACCTTCGTGTACACACTCAGGAGCCATGTGGGCTGGTGAGAAAGCTAAACTTCCAATACCCCACCTGACTGCTTTCAATCAGAGTGTCACTGTTGCTGCTCCGCTCATTAAATAACGGTCTGACCGAGGGGTGATTTTGTTATGAAGCAAAGTGGCCAGCATCATAACTCGGCAGATGATGGATCGCCTCACACCGCTGATAATTGATGGCACAGCGCCCTCACTCATTGTGAGCCTGCAGTGGATCCTATTAGTCTATCCTATTGTGTTTGGTGAAATCGACCTTCCCTCGACCACCCAGACCTCCCCCCCCACCCTTCCTCCTCTACACCTCAGACTTGTCCTGGTGAGGTCTTGGCCTCGAAAGAAGATCCCCTCCTCCTCCTCCTTTGCCCAGACTGAGCAGAAACCGGATCAGCAGCGGCAGGTCAGAAATCATCCCCCGACAACATATCCAACCTGATATCTCATCTGACTTCTCATTTATATCCGATACGGCGGGCTGGGAATGACAGGAAAACCTTCCCATAGCCACCCCCCACCCCCACCCCCATATTTGTAACTTTAGACCGACAAAAGTCAGCATAAAAAGAACCCTCTCTTGTGCACTATAAGTCTCTAGTTTCACAACATTTTGTAATTCTGGCACCACAGTAGTCCTTGGGATCCGTTCTCATTAAGCGACCAAATCTGCTTGCTCATAAATGAAACCTTTGCGAAATGGAATCTTATTCTTGAGCCAACATCACACAGGAAGGCATGGCGAACATCTCACAGAGAAACATGTAGTTCATCTCGTCATCCTGCTTTAGAAAAAAAAAGACGACTTTTTCATCACATGCTCATTGGCAAGGAGTTCTGTGATCTCATTCTTCTGGTCCCAATGGCACTGTCACACTGCCTGATATAGAACTCTATGCTTTTTATCCCAGCTCAATAACTCCCAGGTAAGACTCTCTTGTGCACACAGTGAGACAATGTGCTGACAAGTCACATCAAACAAGAGAGAGAGACATACAGCAAGGCTTGATCGAGCCTTTGGGCATTGCGGCGGAAACAAAGGAATGAATTTTTGCTGCTCACAAAATGTATCTAGAACTGTGTGTTGACTTTTCCTTAGAGCATCAACTGCGATGTCTGCATGGACATGAGCAATGCTGCCTCAATGAGGAGTCATTAGCATAAATGAGTGTGCGAAATGTTGTGTTCATTATATAATGGAACTGCCCCCCCCCCCCCCCCGCTCCAAATGTGCTCAGTCATTTCTTTGTTTTGCCAAGGTCGGCCATGTTTGATAGGAGAGACTGTCAATTTGTGCTTAATGAAAAAGCGGTCTCAGTTACAGTGGAGCGCAGATGCTTATGAAACGTGCAGTCTCCAAGGCCATGTTGGTGACCGATATTCACCCACCCATGTGAGTGCGCTAGAGTGAAGTCGCCTCACAAATCGATGGGGTTTCCCACCCTCTTCTGTCCACCCATCCCTACCCCCGTCCTCCCATCCCCACCCCTCACCCCCTTCTCCACTATGTTGACCTTAGACTAGAATCGCTACAGCTGATTGCCTCTTGCACTGCCTTTTTTTCGGGGGGTGGGGGGGGGGTTGTTGTTGAGAGCCCGGTGTCTCCCAGTCGGTGCATCGGTCAGCTAGCCGATACGATCATTTCTGCCCGGCTTGCGTGACCACTCTAGCCGTGCTTTCGTGGGTGTTGTTCTAAGGCCAGAGACTGTGTTTGGATGACCCTTCGCCCAAACCCTCCTCCTCCCCAATCAGTAGCCAGACTAAAAAGCAAGGGCATCTTGTATGTACTGCTGTCCGGAGAGTGCGCAAGTTGAGCACCGTAAAGAAGCAGATCAGAGTGTAGCCCTCTCCACTGGTATGACCATGTACATGCGCCTGCGTTAGTAGCGCTTGCTTGGTTCAAATAGCTTCTGGATCAAGGGCTCAAATTCACGGCACATCTTTAAGCACGTAAGATTGCATACATGTAGTATGAAATCTCTTATTCAAAGATAGGCTCATCTTCCATGGTATTTTCTTGTACATTACCGGTTTTTGAATTTGGAGTATTCTTTGCTGAGCACAAAATTACAGGCTAGCAAATAGTGCCCAATTACGCTGAATACAGTCGGGTATATTTCTTAGGTTTTTTTTGCTAGACTTAATGGATTTTTTTTCTTTGCAATTTTTGTTCAAAAGTAAGTTTTTCCTTTTATTAGTTTGTGTACGATGTCTTACCTTCCATTGAAAGCCCACTATATATCAATATATAAGTTGTCTTCACCAAACTTCAATCAAGCTTCCTCCGTACGAGATGCTGCCCTGTCTCACATAAATTTATTTTCAGAGGCTCCAAACAACTTCTTTTTCATTGCACAGAATCCACTTAGCCGGACCTATTTCCCTGCCTGTGATTGTTCTTGCAAAAGCTGTTTCAACAAACAACCAAATTGTTGATTTAAATTATACTGCAGTCGCCAGACTAAACTCCGCCCAGTCCCTTCTAATGAAATTGAGGATCAATCACCACGATCCACTCGCCTGCTTTGGTGCCTCTGCTGAGATATAATTGTTTCGTTACTCAATCAAGTCTGGCGATGCCATTTCAGGTATACAAAATATGTCCATATTTCTTTCATGGTGGAGCGGATCGAGTCGAGCGATGCAATCCCAGCTATGAACATAGCCGTATTTCTTCCAGTGTGAATCGATTGTAGGAGTTCATTCTGGGCATCAATTTATTTCTGGCAGAGGGATAAATCAAACGGGTAAATGAATATCTTTCTTTCAGGGGAAGAAACGGGATACCTCAGAGTGCAGTAAGGGATCGGAGATTCATTTGTGTGTGTGTGTGGGAGGGGGGAATGTGTATGTGTGGATGTGGGCCAATCCATAAATGGCATCGATGCGAGAAAGCAAATACATCTGACCGTTCCATCTTGCCGTCTTGGTTTCGTTTCTTTGCCGCGCCGTTTGCGTGTCTGCATCTCTGTCGCTCTCAGCCCTTTTTGGGTTTGCTCCCCACCCTCTCTTCCACCCCCAAATTTGACTCCTCGCCTCTCCGCATCCCCCCCCCCTTGCACACCATCTAGTCTGACTGTCTCCTCGGTGACGCACTATCACCTTGACGACGCACCATCGCATAGTGCACTCCTCCGCGGGGTAAGGGAAGTTCTGACGTGGGAATTGGACGGTGCCCCTGCTTTGCTGTTAGGATGTGATATTATTGTCCCTGCAAGTGCAAGAACCCTGGCCAGTGTTGTCTTCAGCCACTGCCGAGAGTCTGCTCCAACCTCCATCACCTTGTCTTAAGGTTTACGGGGAGGGGGGGTGAGGGGAATCGTGTGTCGCGGGGAATGCCCCCCATTGGTTGACTGCTGCTCACTCTCCTCAGTTCCCAAGTGCCAAAGCGATCGTTCTCGTCGCGTCACTCCGTCCATTCAGGCGGCTTCCTTAATCGCACTCCGGCCATTATCCGTGAAACCAGAGATTGCGCTGATGGCTTTCAACTCATTTCTATTACCATGGTTATGGGGCCGTTTTCGTTTTGAATGGCGCCGTGACAAAAGTGCAGCGGGCACTTTGTGAGGAGTTTCAATGCGCACAAAAATAGTGGAGAAAAAAAGAAGAGGAATTGAAGTGTACTGTACTGAACCCTCATTCTAGCTGCATGACAGTCTTGCCCCGTATGAAGTCATTGCCCCAGCATTGTGTCATTTTAAAAGTCCCCTCCCTCCTAAAAAAATACACATACATGTATATTGGCAACAGCTATGCACCATTAGTTGCCCACGCTTGTGTGCCGGCAAGGGAGCGTTGCTAATTAAATACTTATCGCCAATGCTGTAACGCCTTGCATTGTGAGACAGCACTTTGCGTATCACCCTGCAGTCAATTTGCCCCTATTGTGTGAAAGTGCAGTGAATCCTCAGCGCCATGCAATACCCCCCCCCCCCCCCCCCCGGCCGTGAGACACGCTCAGCTTCGCGCACCCAGTGAGGCAGAATGTCATGCGACAATTGAGACACCGGCCAACAAGTGGAAAATAAAAAATAGCAAAATTCACAAGCAGCGCAGGCAGGCAGAGACAACCGGCCAGCAGTGCTGCAAACAAACAACGGGGCGGATTGTTTGCTTGTCTTTATTCATTGATGAGATAGCATCTTGTAAATGACTCACTGCAGGCTGTGGCTCCTTGGCTGAAAGGCAGAGAAAGTGCAGTTGAATAAACACGAAGGTGGTGGTCTACATGGTGATCTCTCTACCGTGAATAAAAGGCCTTTAACAATGGAGAAATGGGCCATGCCCAGGATGGGTTGAAGGACTTTGGGGGGAAAAGATAAAACTGGAATGCTTCTCCAGACTTGGTATTTTGTTGGTATTTTTTTGTATTTTTGAAAAGGCTTCACTCCTCCTGCTCCTCCTCCTCCTTCTCCTCCTCCTCCTTCTCCTTCTCCTCCTCCTCCTCCTCCTCCTCCTCCTCCTCCTCCTCCTCCTCCTCCTCCTCCTCCTCCTCCTCCTCCTCCTCCTCCTCCTCCTCCTCCTCCTACTACTACTACTCCTCCTTCTCCTCCTCCTACTCCTCCTCCTCCTCCCCTCCCCTCCTCCTCCTCCCCCTCCTCCCCCTCCTCCCCATCCTCATCCTCCTCCTCCTCCTCCCCCTCCTCTCCTCCTCCTCCTCCTACTCCTCCTCATCCTCTTCCCTCCTCCCACTCGTCCCCCTCCTCCCCCTCTTCCTCCCACTCCATGTCCTCCTCCTCCTGCTCCCCATTCTCAACCTCCTCCCCCTCCTCATCCTCCTCATCCTCATCATCATCCTCATCCTACTCCTCCTCCTCCTCCTCCTCCCCTCCTCCTCCTCCTCCTCCTCCTCCTCCTCCCCCTCCTCCTCCTCCCCTACTCCTCCCCCTCCTCCTCCTCCCCCTCCTCCTCCTACTCCTCCTTCTCCTCCTCCTCCTCCCCCTCCTCCCCCTCTTCCTTCTGCTCCATGTCCTCCTCCTACTCCTCATCTCCTCCTCCTCCCCCTCCCCCTCCTCCTCCTCCTCCCCCCTCCTCCTCCTCCTCCCCTCCTCCTCCTCCTCCTCCTCCTACTCCTCCACGTCCTTCTCCTCCTCCTCCTCCTCCCCATCCTCCTCCTCCTCCTTTTCCCCCTCCCCCTCCTCCCCATCATCATCATCTTCACCATTATTGTCATCATCATCATCATCACCAAAATCCCATAGGTTTTGTACACACAGTGTACTTGGCCACTTGGCCTGTTTGCATTAGCAACATCAAGAGAACATCTTGTGTTGTGTGACATGCCTTCAAAGGGCTGAATAGAAATGTCATTTAATCACCGCCATCTTGAAAGAAAGTTTGTGGATAAGCATCTGTGATGTGAGCATGATTACAAGCATCTGTGAATCCACAGTTAGAGTGTGTTCCGTTGAAGATTCTGTTTTAATAAGGGAGATAGGGATTTGGGTATTCTGAATCATTCATTGAGATGTCTGTTTCTCTCTGTTTGCAGAACATCGTGGAGGAGGAGTTGTGCTCCGATATAAGTCCCAAGCCGGATGTGGTGGTGGATTGCTGGGTGCCGTGCCCCAATGACTGTGTGGTGGGGGATTGGGGAGCCTGGAGCCCCTGCACCGTGGTCTGTGGCAAGGGAGGCGCCCAGACACGCTCCAAAAACATAAGGGCATACCCAGGGCCAGGTATGAACGGTCTCCTTTCTACTTTCGGGAGAAAAACATTGACTTAAAGCCCCTACACAACATTGACTTAAAGCCCCTACACAACATTGGTCTGACGACGAGCAGAGTACACACTGCTAGAAACGTTGAGTCACCGGCTCTTTTCAGAGCCACACTCAGTCTCAAAAGAGATGATAAACATGGTGTCACCGCAAACCAATTAATAATAATTGTTTCCACCATGCAAACCTTCAAGTCTTGTCTTGAATCATTTTCATGTTCTGATTGATGTCACTACGATAGGACCTGCAATGCATTGTAAGGCTTTGTGAAATCCACCCCTGATAATCCAAGTACCTTTCTAAAAGGCTGATCTCATTTGTGAATCATTGCATCCCCCCCCCCCCCCCCTCTGTCCTCCCCCGGTACCCTTCCTCCTTGGTTCCCGTGACAGGCGGCAGGGAGTGTCCATTGCAGCAGCACATGATCGAGACGCGGGCGTGCAACGACCACAGCTGCGCCCAGTTTGCCTGGAGCACGTCCGAGTGGAGCGAGTGCCTGGATGGGCTCAGGCCGGTGCCCCTGGAAGGCGTGGAGGGCATGTGCACCGTTGGGCGCCAGACTCGCTCCATGGTGTGTGTGCGCACCTCGCAGAACAAGGAGGCACCCGCAAAAAGGTGAGTGGCTGGCCACTGCCAACACTTAGATGGTGTTATCAGAGACATCCGTGTAGATGGGGCGGGTGAGGGGGGGGGTATCAATGGGCCTAGGGTCGCAGGTCACTAAATCGAGCTCCCATAGAACGTAGTACAAATATCCTCACTTTTGAGTGAAACAATTTCAAAAGTCTTTCAGTTCGAGTGAGTTCTTGCTGCTGTACTGACACTAAGATGGGGGTTGTCAAAGTGTCTAGCTTGGCACTAACACCTAGATGGGGGTATCAACTAACCTAGCCTGGCAATCATACCTAGTTGGAGGTTATCAATGGACCTAGCATGGCACTCATACCTAGTTGGAGGTTATCAATGGACCTAGCCTGGCACTTAAACCTAGTTGGAGGTTAACAATGGAGCTAGCCTGGCACTCACACATAGATGAGGATTATCAATGGACCTAGCCTGGCACTCATAGCTAGATGGGGATTATCAATTAACGGACCTAGCCTGGCACTCACACCTAGATGGTGTTGTCAGTGACTTAGCCCAGACCCACATATTGATTATTCATACAGGTTCCTTGAAAGAAGTCATTGCTGCATCAACGGAAAGTTGCAACGCGAAGATCTCTTTTTCTTTGACCATCCTTGATACCACTGCTATTTACTCTACATTTTGTCCTGCTTCACACCCCCTCCGCCATGGCCCTAAAGTGACTTTATTTATTCACATTTTTTTAATTCTGCACGGCATCCTGATACTTCAAAAGGCAGCAGGATGACCTATGTTTAACCACTTCGCGCCGAGACCTCCGAATCCGGAGCTCCATTGACTTGACTATGCGACGGGGCCCTCCAAATCCGGGCACCACTATTGTCCACATTCTAAACAAAGACTCTTTTCAGCTTAGATAAAGAAATACGTATCAGTAAAAAGACCCTTTTTGACGCAAGTTGCCACCTGAATATCAAGATTAGCAGCAGTAATTGTGCAATTGTGGGACTTTTACTGTGGAGGATCGAGGGATACCGCGCTGCCGCTAAAAGCACGCGGGGGACATTGTCTTTGCATGCCACACGGCCCAATGGTCGTCGGTCTGGCATTGGAATTTCCCCCACATTCTTTACCGTAACCTGTACGCTCGGTTGTGGCTGACCAACTCGAAGATTTGACTGCCTGGAGTGGAGGCTGGAGTCTGCGGTCAGGGATTGACAGCACCGTACACGCACACACACACACACGTCCGTTACGGTCCATTGACAATGGGCCTTTTTCGAACGGATAATCTCTTGACAAACGCCACAACGACGTCCGAATTGTGCCAGGTTTTACTCTCTTGTACCCATAGTACACCCTTATCAATTTATTTCACAGAAATGTATTGTTCCGATTGTATTAGCGAGATTTGAAAATGATGCATTGTTTAAAAAAAACCTGTATAGCGGTCATCGGCGCTGAAAAACCCCCGGCGCGAAGTGGTTAATGGTCAGCCACGGTTGATCACTGATGCAAGTTTGGACTGAGTAAACCCCATTCGACCTTTGTATTTTTTCAGGAGAGTTTGTAAGAGTTGAGACTGTGGTTGGCTCTTGTTCGATCTTGATGGGGCAGGTTTTATTTTTTTTAAAGGGGGGATTTTTTTCTTCTTTCTCGAGAGTGTTAGTGGGGGCGCGGAGGGGCGGCACTTCACGGTGCTGCCACCTGTGTCATTACGAGGCAGGGGTTAAATTGGGCCGGCCGGGTGTAATCTGATGAGATCTGTTTGGGCAACTCGCAGGTGCAGCGAGCAAGGCAAGCCGGCCGCCGTGAAGGAGTGCCACATCGCCTGCCCCCAGGACTGTCGGGTGACGGCCTTCGGCGAGAAGACGTCGTGCCCGCAGACATGCGAGACAGGTGCGTGCCAAAAAAAACCAAAAAAACGGGTGCGTGGAGAGGGGAAAGGGGAGGGGGTTAATGCCCCCCCACCCATCTCCCTATCGCAACGATGGGCGTGCCTGCCTTAAAAGCATCAACCAAAGGTGCCACCCGCCCCCTTCGTGAGCATCTCACACATCCCGGACGGGGGGGAAGTCAGCAGTGGCCCCCCCGCCGGGGTGCACTTCTTCATCTGTAACACCGATTCCGTTATGTAGGTTAATGACTGGGCTGCCTTTAAGCCAATTGAGCTGACCTGCAATAAACCCTGTAAGCATAGACGCTCGCTCTGTTACCTTGCATCGAGCTCACAACCTTAAACGAGATCACCTGCGTAATTTGCTTCACCCTTGGGCCAGTCAAGTGCAAAGTCCTATTAAGCACAGAGTCTTATCGGGCTTGAAAAAAATCTGAGGCTTTTTGGGGGGGGCCAAGTTGCACTCTAAATGTGATCCAAATCCACCAAATGAAATGCCACAGAGAACTGTTTACCCCGGTATCCGAAATTCCCTGGCAGGTAAAAGCGCAACTGTTCCAGTTGGTAGAAGCAATACGGTCCTCTATCAAGCATTTGCGTAATGATTTCTTTAAGAAAAATTTGGATTTGGATTATTTGGTCCTTGCAAAAGGTATTTACTCTTTACCTGATTTCCACCATGACGGTTCAGTGGAACATCGCTATAACGAACATCCCGGGATCCGTGAAAATTGTTTGGCATAGCGAGCGTTTGTTATAGCAGTTGCGGCCACATATCCATGCTGTAAAATCGAGAGCCGAAGGGCGTGTTTTTTATTGTTGAATGTTCGGTATATCGGCATTCATTATAGCGACGTTCCACTTTTACTAGTCAGCTGTTCTGTAGTTGTGTGCGTAGTGGATCAAATAATCATGATCCAAATGGGTGTGACTGATCAAAGGTCCATCCGATCCCAGCCAGTGTACATAAACACAACTGGGAGCTCCTAGATTTGAACTGGTTCAAGCTCAATGGTTCTCCTGTCAGCCCCATGTAACAGATCATGGATTTGCTGCATCAGAACCCAGTATAGATACTGTACATGTATACAGTGGAACATCGCTGTAACGAACATCCCTGGATCCGTGAAAATTGTTCGGTATAGCGGTCGTTCGTTATAGCAGTTGCGGCCACATACTTTGTACACAAAAATCAGGAGCCAAAGGGCATGTTCGTTATAGCTGAATATTTGGTATATCGACGTTCGTTATAGCGACGTTCCACTGTACTGATACACACATCCTTCCTCTCTTTCCCCCTCTACTAAGGCATGAACTCGATAGGAAACGCTTCCGAGTGTGATTATTACCAGTGTCAGTATCCGCAGCATGCGCATATTCACCCCCTTATCACTCCTCGTCTACTCTCGCCTTTCCACGCACATGCAGGCATGGGCTTCTTGCACGAGAGGAGCCGCTTCATCCTGACCCCGGCCAAGTACGGCGGAGAGCCCTGCCCCTCGCTGCAGGAGCGAGAGGTCTGCCCCGTGCCGGACTCGTGCTACTCCTACGACTGGGTGCCCAGCCTGTGGAGCGAGTGTCAGCTGCCCGTGGGCAGGCAGCGGGGCAACTGGGAGGCGTGCGGTGACGGACTCAGGACCAGAGGTGAGGGCCTAGCTGCCAGTAGGCCGAGGTCTACCATCATTTCTTAATAACCCGCTCCAGGAAAAGGTGATATGTGTTGCCAAAAATAAAAATCAAGTTACTGTATATACATGACTGGAAAGCCCACATTGTAAGCTTTCTTTTTGGTATGTAGCAGAGCTCTACACCGCCTTCCTTTCTGTAGTTATGACATATCTGCATATTGATTAGGTCCATGGAGTTAAAATTACAAAAAGGTGAGAAAACAGGCTTTGCAAAATCTTACTCTGCTGTGAGGTTGTAGGCACGTAAATATCAATTAGTAACCCTATGTCATAAGCACATTCATTTTTGTTAATAAAACCTGAAAGTATGAGCACTGAAGATATGATTTCAGGATGAAAAAAATATCAAAATGTTGCGGACATTTGCAACCTCTCAACATTGAGAGGGCCATTGTGTGCAAATGCATATCGCGACTTATATGTGACCCGGCACAGCATAATGAGGAATAACCCCCACTTTTGAGATTTTGAGATTTTCTAATGATGTGAAAGAGTATACCATTAGCTTTCAAATTATGTCAAAATTATTTCCGTGTGAACTTTGTTGCAAATAGTACAAGGGGACTTCGCTTGTTCATTTGGTACCAGACACATTATAGCAGCACCAGTCTAACTCCTCGAAAGCGGGCATTCAAAAAGGCAGGAACTTTACATTTTCATGAAAACATTACACAAACACTCCCCCGAAATCCTTGTTTTTCAACATTTAGAGACAGATTTCGGAAAAATCCTTTGGATTAACTTTCCGAAAATACAAAAAAAAAAAAAATGATAATTTTTTTTTAGAATTGAGAAGATACTTTGACTTCAGGCGTTGTTTACTCGAAAAGTGTTTTGGTGGGATATTCCTCATGTCGCTGTGCCGGGTCGCATATCACCTTTTCTTGGAGTGGGTCAAATTGTATTATTATTTATAGGCTTGGCTATCAGGCCATTAACGTTTTCAACAGACAGCGAGAGAAGTGTGGCTGTGGACAACCACAGACGGAGCTGTTCCAAATGAATCCCAAAATCACCACATTTGGCTTAGACGTGCTGCTCAGTCGAGTTGCCACAAGGCAGTTAAACACTGCATGTACAGTGTACATAATGGTTTATGTTAAGTATAAAATGTACAAAACCCATGTACAAAATGTACATACGGGAAGTCAACCTCTTTCCCATGGCGATCGTCGGCAGCCATTGGCACGATGTAGACCATGGGGATGAGGTTGACAGGCTTTGCGGCACTATACGATCTATGGTCTACTTTAAAAGGGAGACTTACCACTTGGGCAGAAATCAGAACTTAGAAAACAGGAGGCATTATTTGAAATCCCAGTTTCTGTTTTCCAAGCTGGCATCCGTAACGGCATCTTCCCTGCTGATTGCACCATTTTCTTTCCCGATTTTTGTCAAGGCCAAGAAATTTCGGCACTAACCTCCTCAAGCAAATAGTAACAATTTGGTATGGGAGCTGTGAAAGTGCAGTAGCCCCAAATGACTTGCCTACTGTAACTGAACTATTTGCTTACTTTGATTGAAAAATATTCACTCGATACATTTATCTGCAATTGTAAAGAAGCATTTACTAGTATTCCATTTCATTGGCCCATGCAAAGTACGTACTACTCACTGCTTACAACATGGAAAAGCAAATCCTTATTGAGTTGCATTCCCATCCACACAAATAATTTAGCTTTGGTGGTATACGCCTTCTATTGGAGAATCACATTTCACGGTCATACCGTGCCATTCCATGTCATGTAGTTCCTAAGCCACTGATTTCGCCCCCCGCACCACAGAGGTTCAATGCCAGCGTGAGGGCGGTATGACGGTGGATGTGGACCTGTGCCTGCGCTACGGCCCTCCCATGCTGCCTGCCTCGGAGCACTGCCACATTCTGTGCGAGGGCGAGTGTGAGCTGAACGAGTGGGCCCGCTGGAGTGACTGCCCAGAAAACTGCAACGGCAAAAGAGTCAGGCGACGCAGGCTGCTAGGTCAGTGCACAGACCCCGGCAGCCATCTCGAGGCCTTTTCAGACGACGCTGAAAAAGACACACAAGGCTTGTGAAAATCTCTCATGCATGAGAAATCTATACAAAAGTGCCATCGTGTGAATGGTTCCCAATGCTTGAGAGTGACAGTCCCTGGTGAACCCTTGAGAGAATTTGTTGTACAAATGTAGGTCCGAACCTCTGCCAAATCTTCCGCTAGTGATTTCTCATGGGACCCTTGACAATCGATTGTGTGAAGGGAGGAACCGTTTATTGTACGACATCCCATTATATATACGCTAAATTCTGTCTCAAGCCTTGCAAGTTTTTTCAGCGTTGTCTGAAAAGGGCTTTGGTCTGTTTCCCCAATAAATTACATGCATAATATAATACGGCTATCAGTTCTTTTTTGTTTTGAGAATTGTAATCTAAAAAGTTATTGTGGATGTTATGGGCCTTTTTGGTTGGATGTTATCATGCTGCCAAGTATCTCAGAGGTAGGTCATGGAATTTCACTGATTTTTTTAATCAATGAGATACTCATATTTTGTGCCAAAGAATGCAGCTTAGTTTTTTGTCACAACTAGCAACTTGAGAAGAACTGCATGTGAAGTTCCACCAATCATATGATTTTGGTTGATTAATATAATTATTAAATGATTCCTTGATCTGTTGATTGATCAATCAATCAATTGGCTGATCTATCCAATATGATAGATTGATCGAAAACAATGATTGTTCTATCACCTGATTGAAATGACTTGATTTAATTGTTTGTTTGTTTGTTTGATTGATTGATTGATTGATTGATTGATTGATTGATTGATTGATTGATTGATTGATTGATTGATTGATTGATTGATTGATTGATTGATTGATTGATTGATTGATTGATTGATTGATTGGGTGATTAATTGAGTGATTAATTATTTGGCTGATTGATTTTTTATGATCAATCATTTGCTGTATTGTTCAATGGATTGACTGATTTTTGGATGAGCATCCGAGAGTCCATTGAATGATCTGGTCGTTTGATAGATTTGATTAAGAAGCAATTGGTTAACTATCCTCATCCAGGTCAGAGTCGGCGAGTTCCGGAGTGTCTTGACGAGCATGAGTACCCGCTATCGGAGACGCTGCCCTGCCGCTGCCACACCTACACCCTGGAGCCCACTGGCATCTGGTCCGACTGCTTCATCGAGCCCTCCCAGCTCAAGGGGCCGCCAGACACGGGGAGCCTGATGGGCGACTCGGCTGGCGGGGTGTCCGGGGGTTGCGGTATGGGCGTCAGGTACCGGGCTGTCATGTGCCTGGACGAGGAGAGACGAATCGTAGACGTGCGGAAATGCGACGCCGACTCGGGTAAATCGAAACAAAAACATCCCCCTTGCAAAGGACAGAGCCGACGAGGTTCACATTCTTCGGCCAATTGATGCAACCATAGGCACTTCCAGGAGCCACTTTCGTGCTGCTTAAGCTCCCAAATTTGCTTTGAAGGCAAGGAAAGTCTCTCTGGGAAGAACAACAAGCCAAAGCTGCACTTTTGTCTCACAGTCGTTGAATACCAGTGATGGAAATCACATGGAGTCACGGCTGGCTGCCTTGTTGAACCGAAGGAGACCTTTCATGCTGAAACGATTTGTGCACCGTGGCTGTGGGCCCATTGACCCATGCACTGAGTACACTTTAGAATTCACCAAAGAACCTTCAGGCCAGGAAATTCACGTCAACTGGGATCATGAGAACCACACAGTTTAATGAGGTTTCGCCCAACTCGGAGTATGATTAGCACTGCATGCTCAGGGCTTTGCACAGTTGCATGCCAAGAAAATACAGGCAGCTCAGGCAGGATTTGAATCCATGACTCCTTGGGCGGATTTCACAAAGCCGTACGACGCATCGTAACTCAACTTATGATGGATAAACCATCGTTTCTGTAGTTGTGATACACCATACGGTTTCTGTGCATTTTCATTGTCTTGCCATTGATCGTAAGTTACGATGGGTTTGGTTGAATCAACTCCTGGTCTCCTATGCAGATGTCTTAAACATTTTACCACTGAGCTGGTTGTGACCATGCGGTTGATTCGAATCTACAGTGCTGATTATAGATCGAGTTGGGCAAACTCTTTGTTGAAATTACATTCTCGTCTGCCAAGAATTCATATCTTTTGACAGCAACAAATGAAAAAAGGGGATGTGGCATTGACCCCCGGCGTTCCTCACACCTTTGCAGACTTCAGGGTGGACATGTGCGAGATACCGTGCCCCGAGGACTGCCAGCTCAGCCCCTGGTCGTCCTGGAATGAATGCAGCCAGACGTCCAACACGGGCCAGCGCATCCGCTGGCGGGAGATTCTGCGGGAGGCCTCACCCGTGGGCCGGCCCTGCCCCGTCCCAGACAGAGGCAACAGGGTGAGGCACACTGGGCTCAGTCCCCAGCACTTTAAGGGCAGTCCCCTTCATCCGTGCAACGCCCTCAAACCCTTTAGAATAAAATTCACAGCGAGGAGAGATCGGGTCATTCATTATCTCGTGAAATTCTGTCTGAACTGACTTCCTTAGAAGTGTAAATCAATTGGATATATATGGTAAATACAAAAACTATTGCAAACTGCTCACTGACTAAAATGACCTGCAATACATCAATCTTAAAGGTTAGAGGGCCTGACGTTTCAATCCTAGCAGGACCTTTCTCAAAGCATTTCTCAAAGGCTTTCTCTTTGCCTTTGGGAAAGGTCCTGCTAGGATCAAAACGTCCCACCCTCTAACTGTTGACAATTGGACATATAATTGGACACTTTTTTTGTTGGCAGAAAATCCATTCATTTTCTTTATTAAAAGAGAAAACGCAGTTAGGTTTTTGATGGAATTCACCACATAAACCTTTTCTCCAAAATGTCTGGAGAATCTGTTTAATAGCAAGTTACCTTTCATCTTTGATTTGTTAAAGCTTGAAAAAGCTGCTATAGGCAGGTCTACAATTACAGTGTACTTCCATCCAATGAAAAAGAAGTAACATGTACATATGGCAGTTAATTGTTGATAAAACTTCTGCATGGAATGTGCACACCAGAAATGATAGTTGACTATTTGAGACACTGAGACCCCTATGTACATATCAGCTGCATAGCTCAGGTAGAAAAGCACCGAGTACCGGTACATTAAGCCAGAACTCTCATACTTTAGATGAAGGTCCAATTGTGCAACAGAGGTCCAAGCAATCTATACTGACAAATACATAGCAAGTCATTGGAACAATTTGAGACAATTTTTAAGGAAATTCTCCCCTTT
Source organism: Luidia sarsii (assembly GCA_949987565.1). Lineage (NCBI taxonomy): Eukaryota > Metazoa > Echinodermata > Asteroidea > Paxillosida > Luidiidae > Luidia > Luidia sarsii. Next base: position 21,668,288 of record OX465106.1, read on the forward strand.
TCTTTGGTGAGTACAGATCTACCAGCGCATGCCCTGCCGATCAGACGCCCATAGCCGGCTCTTGTGGTTCACCGGTCCCTGGCAAGAGTGCGAGATCTCCCAGGGCAATGGCAGCTGTGGTGACGGATACCAGCGTAGAGAAGTCCGGTAAGCTGCCTGTCACTCACTAGTGCTGGTCCTTTGGCTTTTTTTTTTAACATGATTGCCATAATGAATGACCGCTATACCGAACAATTTTCATGGATCCCTGGATGTTCGTTATAGCGACGTTCAACTATATTTATTTCAGATTTGAAGGTTTGTGTGTATTGGAAGTACCAAGTGGAAGGTTTGCGGGGTCACCATGTAACACATCTCTTTTGAGATGGAGTGTGGCTCTGGAAAGAGCTGGTAACTCAACGTCCCACGATCTCAATATCGCACTCTCCAGTGATTTGATATTAAAAAATTACAGTCGATGATATTGACCACTTCCTTCTTTTCCAGATGCAAGATTGACGGTCCACCAGGATTCTTCGGACCTGACAACAGCTCCAGCCTCTGCGACCACAAGATCCGACCGCCAATGACCAGGCAGTGTGGCAAACCCTGTCCGGGCCAGTGTGCAGTCGGTGACTGGTCTGCATGGTCAACCTGTCCACAGGTAATTACGCCCACAGAACCAGATATATTTAAAGAACCAGTTATCCAGAGAACCAGATATCCACAGAATCTGATATCCTAAGAACCAGATATCCACAGAACCTGATATCCCAAGAACCAGTTATCCAGAGAACCAGATATCCAAAGAACCAGATATCCAAAGAACCAGATATCCTAAGAACCAGATATCCACAGAACCTGATATCCAAAGAACCAGATATCCACTGAACCTGATATTCTAAGAACCAGATATCCAGAGAACCAGATATCCACTGAACCTGATATCCTAAGAACCAGATATCCACTGAACCTGATATCCTAAGAACCAGATATCCAGAGAACCAGATATCCAGAGAACCAGATATCCACAGAATCTGATATGCTAAGAACCAGATATCCACAGAACCTGATATCCCAAGAACCAGTTATCCAGAGAACCTGATATCCAAAGAACCAGATATCCAAAGAACCAGATATCCACTGAACCTGATATCCTAAGAACCAGATATCCATAGAACCTGATATCCAAAGAACCAGATATCCTAAGAACCAGATATCCACAGAACCAGATATCCACAGAACCAGATATCCACTGAACCTGATATCCTTAGAACCAGATAAACAAAGAACCTGATATCCAAAGAACCTGATATACTGAGAACCTGATATAGAAAGAACCAGATATCCACAGAACCAGATATCCTAAGAACCAGATATCCACAGAACCAGATATCCTAAGAACCAGATATCCACAGAACCAGATATCCTAAGAACCAGATATCCTAAGCACCAGATATCCACAGAATCTGATATCCTAAGAACCATATAAACAAAGAACCAGCTATCCAAAGAACCGTATATGCAAACAACCTGATATACTGAGAACCTGATATACAAAGAACCATATATACAGAGAACCTGATATACAAAGAACCCGATATACAAAGAACCTGATATCCAAAGAACCATATATACAGAGAACCTGATATTCACAAAAACCAAATGTCCACAGAACCAGATATCCAAAGAACCAGATATACAAAGAACCTTATATCCACAAAACTAAATATCCACAGAACAAGATATACAAAGAACCAGATATTCAAAGAACCAGATATACAAACAGCCAGATATTCAAGGCACCAAATATTCAAAGAACCAGATATACTACAAACCAGATATACAAAGAACCGGATATACAAAGAACCGTATATACAAAGAACCGGATATACAAAGAACAAGATATACAAAGAACCGGATATACAAAGAATCAGATATACAAAGAACCGGATATACAAAGAACCAGATATACAAAGAACTGAATATACAAAGAACCGGATAAACAAAGAACCAGATATACAAAGAACCTGATATCCAAAGAACCTTCTCTCTGTTTGATTCTTACTCGGCTGTCAGGAGTGTACAGACGTTCACTTTCGTCGTCGCACGCGCGTCATCCTCCGACAGCCGGGCTCCACAGACGGCAGCATCGCCTGCCCGCCCCTGCTGCAGGTGGAGCCCTGCAACCTGGGTGAGGACTGCGTGGCCCACCACTGGAACACCAGCGACTGGGGAGCCTGCACGCTGGACGCCAGCGCTGCCTGCGGGCCGGGCACCAAGATCCGCCTGCTGCAGTGTCTGCAGAACAATGGCCAGCAGGTCGACCAGTCCGTCTGCCAGAAGGTACAGAACGTTCGGTCCGCTCCACTCGGCCATTCAGAGGAATGGACTTCAACTTGAAGGTCGGGCACTATGGCCGTTTTCGAAAAGCAAGGCTTAGGCTCGGGCTTAGGCTTCGGTCATATTTTATCTCGCTCGTTATAATATCACAGGCATCTAAAAACAAGCGTTTGGACCCAGTTTCTTGAGGATTACTCTGTACCTATCAAGCCAACAAACCTTCAAATTCGGAAACACAGAAGCACAACCGGGATTTTCAGATTTTTGTCAGACAGAAATGAAGCCTGAGCTTGAGCCTGATTTAAATAATGCATAGCGGTGGGTACCACCATAGGGCTACATTGAAAAACAATAATTTGTTATACACTCTGACCTTGATAATTGTCTCTGCAAAATGATGATTGACAAAATATACATTTATATAAAAATGGGGGCTCCATGCTAGTATGTAAGTGGTGTGTACATTTTTGTTCCACATTTCAGACAACTGATATCAATCTTGTTTGTTTTTTCTTCAGTTGGAGCTGCCCAAACCAGAGGGTCTGGCAGCGTCGTGTACCATTCCCTGCCCTGAAGATTGCATTCTAAGCCCTTGGACTGAGTGGGGCGAATGTACTCAAGCCTGCGGCCACAGCGGTGAGTCTGGTGTACTGCAGGGAAATCAGAACGCGGTCCTTGAATGAAGTACTTTTCTCTCCAATGGACGGACATCTGAATGTGTCTCACAATGTCGTGCCTGCTCATTGAGCTGCGCACCTCTTTTGCCTCGGGGCGGCGTGCAACCCTTAGGCTGCCATTCAATCACACAGATGCCAACCACAACATAAGACCGTCTCTCCCCACAAACGGAGGGAAACATGCATTTAAGTGAGCAACCAAGCTGTTTGGCTCATAAACACATTCTTGAAGTTTTTTTGACACCATTTATGCTTAATATCAGTACCCTTCAATTTTTTTTAAACAAAACACAACAGAAAACCTTGCGATTTTGTCATCCCCATCCCATCCCTGTGTGTGCTTTTCTATATGATTTAAAAACCCTTATAAGTCCATTTTTAACATTCTCCTAGCTTTAATCCTCATTATATGGTGATATTTGATCGTCCATTGGAGGCCTAGTACGGTAGCTAGCAGCAATACATTCAGAGGAATTTGAAGTGGCATAGGCACCTTCGTATCTTTTCCTGCAAAGTTGTTTGCATTTGTTGTTTATGGTCTACCGTTTTGCACTCGGATCATAAACTTATCCGAGCACTTATTCCTTCTTCATCTCAATTCATTTGTGTCACACATACAAGTCTTTAACAAATGATTCATTATCAACGTCAGGTCGACCATAAGTTAAGGTCGACTGTAAGTATTGTAGCTGCTATTCCTTTCGCTTGCTTTTCCTGTTTCAGTTTCCCTGTGTGGTTTGATAACGGTAGTGTACGCATTTCAAAACTACCCGCCTTGCTATTGAATGAGCCTCCACATATTTCCATATTCACCTTTCATTAAGTTATTAGTTTATCTTCCGTGTGTATGATAATGATAATATTTTTGACCGATTATTTTCTAAGAAACGGAGTTCTTTACACAACCACAGAGTGATTTGAACTGAGCCGAATTTAATTCATTTGACTTTGATTTCAAATTGCTTAAATATATCCTAGTCAGTTTTCCTTTTGCTTGCATGGTTCCATTAGGTTTTAACCAAATGCATATGCTAAAAATACTCTCCCATCTGAGCTATCCAGCCCTTAGATGGTGGCCTTCCCAATAGTCAACTAGTCTTTGTCGGGGTAGATGTGCCAGCCAGAAGCAATTATTCAACCAATAACTTCCATACACGTGTATCTCCAGGGATCACACCCCTCCTTTCATTCAGATGCAAACAACCAAATTGTTTTTAACCTGGCTACGGCAGCTTGGGGATCACACAAAGCTGATGCTGCTTTTTCAAATTAAAAAAAGAAAAACAGAAAAACTGACTATTAGTAAGAAAAACTGACTCTATACTATTGATAACTACAAATAATACCTCTATATCAGACTATATAAGGTCATCTACTAATATTTTTTAACCTGGCTACGGCAGCTTGGGGATCACACAAAGCAGATGCTGATGCTGCTTTGTCAAAATAAAAAAAGAAAGACAGAAAAACTGACTATATGTTAGAAAAACTTACTCTATGCTTTTGATAACTACAAGTAATACCTCTGTATCATACTATATAAAGTCATCTACTAATTTTTTTTTTAAACGATCAAGAAAATGACAACTTGTTATTAATGGATGCATTCTGTATTTCATTAGGTGACCATCACCAGGGTATTGTCACCCTAAATAAGAATGTGTTGATTTGTTTCGTAGTGCTGGAAAAATGGCGAGAAAGATTTGTAAATAGTGTAAATATTAGATCCTCAACTAATCTGTAGGTCTGCATCATACATACAGAAATATTCTAAGGCTAAGAATTAATGTCACTGAACTACCATCTTAGGTGACAAAACTGACAAGGTCGTTACAACGTCTTTAGCTATGCATGCACGGAAGAAAACAATAATATTGGCCATGAAATATGCTTAGGATTTTTGCTTCAGTAAGCGCCAATTCTACACTTACGGTAAGGAGAGCCATGCAATTAGGCCCAGGTGACAATGATCGTGCCCCTCCAATTCTCTTGATATAAAGCCTTTTTGTAGATAGATATTGGCACTGATCTTGCTCTTCTGTGGACATCATGCTCAAAATGGTGTCAAGAGCAAAAAGGTCTACTCAGTGCTTATTGACCATGGATCACATTGTGTGGGGACCATTGTCAGTTCTGCTGTTCTGACTGATAGGGCGTGGTTGTATTTACCGGTAGCTGTGCCTCAGCACATGGGCCATGGTGTTGTGTAGTGTTGTCTTGCCTGGAGTCCTGTATTTTATCAGGTATTGATTGTTGATTTGTAAATCGTGTCCCCGTTTGGCCATTTTTTATGCTACCATACACCTGCATTTAAACAGCCAAATTGTACATGCCACAAACGTTTGTGTTTATGCCACAAATGGTTGTTTTTCTCTGAAATAAATTAAAAATCATGATTTGTACTTATAGCTAAGCTATTTTGATTCCTCGGCCTCTGTTGGTAAAAACTTAACCCCTATTTCCTTAATTTGATACCACTTGGTTACACATTCACACCCAGTTTTTGCTGGCAGCCTTGACTGTATTCAGGCTCTATAGCCTGAAGAGAAATTCTTGTGCAGCAGTGGAGTAGCCCCTGCCCCCTTTTTGCCATTGCACTTAAACACGCTGCATTTGTCACCAGTCTGCCAGTTATCAAGCAAACTGTTCTCTCTGGCCTTGTGTTGCAGTGGGTCGCACCCGCAGTAGGACAGTTCTGCGGGCGGCCAACGAGCTGGGGCGCCCTTGCTCCTCCTCGCTGCGGCAGTGGAGACCCTGCAAGGCCTCGCCCTGCTATCGCTGGGTGACAGGATACTGGGGCCCGTGTCTACCGAGGGTAAGCACTTCTCTCTGCTATCAGTATCAGCCAACTGAGGACCTTTCCGGCCTCGCTTGGATAGCCTGGTTGGAAATGCTATTAAAATATTGCTATGAAAAGGCTCCCTTTTTGTTCAGTTCTGGATAAATCTCAAAAATTAGAGAGCCTGATGTTTCGATCCTAGAAAGGTCCTGCTAGGTTCGAAACATCAGGCCCTCTAATTTGTGAGATTTATGTATTGCAGGTCATTTTAGTCAGTGAGCAGTTTGCAACAGTCTTTGTATTAACTTCGGTTCTGGATAATCAGTCACTGACCTAGAATCACTCGGCCAGTGAGATGACACTGTCTTTATTTGAGCCAGAAGCTGTGGATGAAGTGCCTTAAATTTGTACCATTCAACCACATGGCCTCAACATCCAGCAGGGGAATGACTAACACTATGTATGGTTTACTTGGACATTTACTTATTCTTCTTTTGTGGTCTCCTATCCCTTTGAACTTTTCCTAATATGTAAAAGGTCCTTCTAGGATACACTTTCATGTGTGAGATATTTTAAAGCCATTTCTGTTTCTTTGGTAATAGTTGTACAAGATGATAGCAACTTTTATGTGGTATCACAGAGTTTTACAGATAATTGTCATCATCTAAATGATAATTCTTGACGTTAATAGACAAATTACCTTTTCTATCTGAAGATTTAAGTGCTATCTGGAGACTTAAGTGCTATGAATACAAAGCTGTCAGTGGTGATCATACTCTGCGGTAGGCTTTGACAAAGTATTCATCGGATACCAGTAACTCATCCTCTTTGGTGAAAGTGAGCCCCAGCGGGTTGGATAAGGAGTCGATGATGCAGGCTACTGGCAGGCCGTCGGGGCTGTACTGGTGGATCTCACACTTGCCAGTGGCCGAGGTGTGCATGGCGGCGTAGATATAGCCCTCCCTGTCGCAGCAGACTCCGGTGGGCTTGCGCTCCTTGGTGTCGATGCTGAACACCGTCTGGCCGTAGTAGTCCATGCAGATGAGCCGTCGCCGGTCGTAGTTGCTGTAGATGAACTGCTCCTCTTGGTTGATGACCATCTGGGTGTCGATCATCGCGGCGGGGATGGTCCGGATCCCGTAGCCGTCGTGGCGATGCAGGGAGATGGCGTCCTTGCCGCAGTTGCCCACAGCGATTCGGTCCCTGCTGTCCACCGCCAGACAGGAGATGGCGCCGGGCACGTTTCCCTTGTCGGAGAAGCCCAGGAAGGGAGTGGATATGGTGTAGAGGAACTTCATTTCACTGTCAAAGACCTTGACCACTGAGTTGTCCACCACGATGAGCTCGTCGGCGCTGTTTATGGCCAGGGTGTAGGGTCTGACCAGCATGCGTCTGAAGTCGCCCCTGGGCTGCTTGGCGTGTCCGTTGGGCCCTTTCCTGTAGGCCAGCGTCAGCTTGAAGGACTCCATGTCGACGAGGGCCAGGTCGCCGTTGCTGTAGACAGCCACGTAGCCCACCTGCTTGAAGCAGCAGCCGGGCGCCGGCCCGATGTCGCACTCCCACGTCCATTTCTCCCGCAGCAGGAACTGGCCCTGGTCACTCTGACGCAGTGCGGGCAGGGGCTGCCGCTTCAGGGCCAGGTAGGACAGGTCGTGGGTGGGCGCCATGTCCTTGTCCCTCATGAGGACCATGATGCCCTCAAACATCTGCTGCTTCTGCTGCAGGAGCTCCACGTCGCTGGCCGTGGTCAGCGCCGACTGGATGGTGTCCACCATGCAGCGTGCCACCAGCGCCTTCTTCTTGTACCGCGAGAAGGCTTCCTGTATCTTCCCCGCCCGCTCCGTCCCAATCTCCTCCACCCTGTCCCGGAGTCGTCTGGCATATTTCCTCACCCGGGTTACGTCCGACTCCTCCCTGGCGGATATGTCCTCCTTGGTCCTGCGCAAGGTTATGTGGAGTCGCCGGAAGTCGTTGGCCGACGAGGCTGCCGCCTTGGTGAAGTCATCCTGCTCCTGTTGGACCATGGGCATCACAGACTGGAGCATGTTACGACACATGGCGACGGCCGGCTTGGCCACCACGTACTCATGCTTGGAGGCCTGGTGCTTGTTAGAGCAGTCCTTGCATATTATCGTCTGGCACGTCTTGCAGAAGTACGAGTTCTCGGCACCCGGGTGGTCGCAGCAGGGGGTCTCGCACCTCTCCGCCGTCCCGCCACCGCTCTGCCGCTGCTCGGCCGGAGTTTCCTCCGCCTTCTCGGTCGACGGGGCGTCTTGCAGCTCGTCGAGGAGTTTCAGGCCCTCCCGGGCGTTGTTGCCGGAGTGCATTCTCGGCCGTCCCAGGGTCTCCTTCTTCCCGGTGTCGTTGAGGCGCCGCCACAGTTCGATGACGTCGTCCATGAGGGCGGTCAGGTGGGCGCCGTCCCGCAGGCCCTCCACCGTGCCGCCGGGCAGCGCGGTCGTCTCCCGGCAGATGGGGCAGGTGATGTCCCGCTCGGGGTCGTGCTGGGGCCCGCCCCGGTGCTGTCTGTCCAGGCAGGCGGTGCAGAAGCTGTGCAGGCAGGGCAGGGTCTTGGGCGCGGTGAAGTGCTTGTTGCAGACGTTGCAGACCAGGTGGTTTTGGGAGATCTTGCACAGGATGAAAGCTGCAGCAGAATCACCCTGCATCTGAAAGCAAAAAATAAATGAATAAATAAAAAATAAAAAAAAAACAGCATTGCCAATTTGGGGCCATGGACCATTATCTTTTTAAATTTCAAAATGTTGTTTTAATAAAAAGCTTTGCCTGATAACAAACTCACTTTGCCAACCAAAATTAGCAAATTGTAGTCAGGTACATACTTGCATGTAGGCAATAAACATGGCATACAAAATAAAATATGGTCAGTAACCTTGTTTCTGTATGAAAGGCCTTTTATTCTATGGAACTACATGTATTTTAGCCTATGAGTGGCTTGATCTAAGACTCTGTTTCCTTCATTGTTTAGATGAAAAAAAATATCAGTTTATAGTTTGTTCCCATGGTCGACACACTGTAGTCTTGTTTGAAACAGAATCTCAATACTGAAGTCATAAACCCATATCTTGTTGCATTTAACGAAAATGTTAAAATAGTAAATGTCAGTGAGATGTACAGTAGGCAAGTTTGCTGGCAGCAAAAATACTGCCAGATGAGTAGGTTTTCAATACATGTCTCCTTTGTTTTTCTTCATGGCCGATGGCTTCAAACAAGAATCCCAAAGAAAGTCACGACCATTTTGCATTGTTTGCTGGATCTCGTTCAAAGATTCAAAGAACCATAAATTTCAGTGAACCATAAAAAAAGCACTTTGATTTTAACTCATAGTGAAATTTTTGACAGCCCAATTTTCACTCCCCTGGATTATAGGTTTCATTGTAATTGCAGTGCAAATTGGAAAATGCTGTTGTGAAGAGCGTAATGACATAATGTTGATACAAAAACTGCACAGACTCCAAGGAAGGACTTAAATTGCACCATGGTTTGGTCAAGAAAAACCATTTGGAAGAGCTTCAGAGAAATGAAAATCAACAATAACCAGGAACGTTGAAGATATTTTGAAACTCACATTGTCCACTTTGGGTGAGTTTTTTATTCTATCCATGATGGCTGGAAGCATAGTGACGTATCTTTTGTTGTCATCTCCCGTCGAGTGGCCGGACAATTCTCGGTCCCTCGGGGTCCTGGTGGGCTTGGAGTGATGAGACCCGGGCCCGGGACTCCGCGGCGATTGCGGCGGCGTAGAGGCCGGGCTGCCCTCATCGAGGCTCTGCGACTGCCGATAGCTGGCCCGGCACCCCAGGTTCAGCACGGAGCTGGAGAGCCCCCCGAAGACCTCCTGAGGGTCCACGTAGTCGTAGGTCTCTCCCTCCTCGTCGCTGCCGTCCCCGCTGTCCCCGCCTCGGTCCGAATCGGCTTCCTTGTCCAGGAAGCACACGCTCGCCCGCAGGTAGTCCACGGGAGAGGAGAAGCGCGGCTCCTCGGTGGCCCGCAACTCGCTCCAGCTGGAGGAGCGCTGATGGCAGAGCTGAGGTCCGCTGTTCTCTTTGGTCAGGCTAGACATGTCGGCCATCGGTGGCGCGCGCTCCGGGGGAAAATTTCACTGCTGGGTCACGAAGGGAGGCTGTAGCTGACCGTGCGGCATTGTTGTTGCAGTCTGTGCCCTGAGGTGAGAACACAGCTGGCAGTTCAGACAACTGTCCGAATAAGTCGCGGGCCGTGTCAATGGTTTCTCTCTGGCAGCACTCCAATAGCAGCCAGCCGCGCGTTCCTCTGCTCATCGAGCGGCTGTGGGCCAGAATCCAGCAGGAATTCTGTTCTACTCCACTCTGCCCAGACAGTCATCGAAACAAACTGCTCCCCCCTTTCATCAAACTTCCTGTTAAACTGTGGGGCATACATGTCAACAGACGCAATCTTACTGACTGATCACTGGCCACAGCGAGCCCGAGTTGAAAAATTTCACTATCAATAGGCTGTATTTCCTTGTGAGGTTTTCCCCCTGACAATGCATTGGCACTCAACCGAAAGTGAAGGAGAATAGAAAGAAAAAAAACACCTTATATAGTGGCTTCTCTCAATGGGCCATGTGCAGCTTTGGCTTGGAGCTGTTTTTAGAACATTGTCTGTCTCTACCCATACATGTGCATGTAGATCACAGGTTTTTCCTCGTCATAATGACGGTGGGGAAAACCCCATCCATTGCACCGAGCCTATGAAAAGCTCCTTGTTGACACTAGCATTCATTGAAAATAAAGCAGATCATTTTTGCACCTTCACTTCCTCATGGGTTAGGGACCAATGGCAGTGCTTGTTGGGTAAACCCACATTTGCTTTTATAATGAATGAGTTTTTTTTATATACTCTTGAGAAACATCTTACATTTTATTTGAGAGTCTCATTATTTTGTTTCCGAAATTTTTAAATCTAACTTTCAGGCTTTATCTGAAGTTCTAATTATTCTAATGTCCTTTAGTGTATTGTCAAACATTTGAACGCTACTTTATTTTTCCCAAATAAGACAGTGATATTCCAAAATTGTTTACCTTTGAGATTAATAGAATAAAGGATGTTGCCAATTCACAAGAGCCTTTTTTTTTACAATTTCAGTACACTAAAAGGACCAAAATGCAAATTTAAGAAAAATAGGAGGGCCTGATGTCTCAACCCTATCAGAGTCACCGCTGCCTTTGAGAATGGTCCTGCTAGCATCGAAACCTCAGGTCTCAGGCACTCCTAAATTAAGATAATTTTGATCTGATTCAATTTGGGGTGGTCTTGCTTTGATTGAAATGTCAGACCTGCCAAACCTTTGAGATGGATATCGATGAAGAATGTCGCCAAGAGCCTGTATACAATTTCAGCCCACTGAAAATAACCTGAAATATAAGTCTTAAAGATTCAATCTTAGCAGAATATTTCCCACAGAGAGTATGGCAAGAACAACTCTGACTGGAAAGGATAGGAGCAATGATGCAATATTGATGCCAGAGGATGGATAAAGGAGGGACAAAGGGGAAGTTGGTGGACAGACAATGGGGGAGGGAGGATAGATCAAAGATATGATGTTGCTTCATAGAGAATACACTTCAACAAGGGTTTGCCTGATTAAACACTATGCTCAGTATGTGCTTTGCCCGATTGCCTGCAGAAAAAAAACAAAGGCGGCTCGGTCAGGATTCGAACCTGCGACTCCTGCTTTATAGTGCAGATGTCTTAACCACTGGACCACCGAGCTGGTCGAGGTCGTGGGATGGATTTGAAGCGGCCAGTTCTGAGTTGCAAAGCACTGAGCATACAGTGTTGTTTTACACGTTAATTAAGTAGGGCAAACCCTTGTTGAAGTACACAAGAAGGAAGCTTATTGTGATGATTATTCAGTTTCCACCTTGATGTTGGGGCCACATGTTGTCAGGGTCAGTATCAAATGGCCCAGGGACTTGTGCAAGTCTAGTGACTTCTAGTTGCCATTCAGGTGTGATGTACTGCTTGTCATTGTGCAGGGCGGCGACTGTGGAATCGGCTTTCAGCAGCGCAATGTCACGTGCCAACAGGAGGATGGAGTGCTGGTCAGTGAGGAACTCTGCCAGAAGGGAGCCTACCAGAGCAACATTAACGTGACGGAACTCGGACGCGAGCGGCTTGAGGTAGGGCCAGTGGCATGTCAAAGGCACAGCTGGTATGGCACGTGGGCACCGGCTACGGGCTGGGCACCGGCTAAGGGCTGGGCACCGGCTAAGGGCTGGGCACCGCTCAGACAATCAGAATCAGGCCATGTCCTGATTCACATGGGTTGTCAGACAGACAGGAAGTTCTCCTTTTCTGAGTTGCAGTATTAAGGTTTCCACGAAATATTTGTCCCAGACGAAAGTGTGCAGATTGTAAGAAGACTTTGAAAATGTTGGAGCAAAGTTTGATGGGGGAATTTTCTCCAGAGTGTCTCCATAAAAACATATTTTTTTTTTTAAATCATCAATGAAGTGATTGATTGATAATTCATCAATCGGTAAATTACTGGGCAAGGGAGTGACTCAGTCAGTTGGTTGACCTGTCAAGAATCGGGACTTTCCCTACCCATTGTCAGTCTCTCTTGTTTTTTTGCAACAGCAGGGTACCTCGTACTGAGGTAGTCCATGGATATGGAAATGGCATTGAGTCTCTTTTTATTAACCTTTTCCGCTGTGCAGAGGGAGCAGCCATGTACCATCCCTTGCCCAAGTGAGTGTCAGCACACCTTATGGAGTACTTGGAGCGACTGCTACGTGTCCTGCCTGCAAGAGAGAGCCGTGGGTAAGTGGCCTTAACTCCGGGTACGTTCAGACAGCGTTTTAAATTCGCTAAAACTACCGTTTTAACCGATGAAATGTAACTGAACGCTCCAACAATTTAAAACTGATCCAGGTTTAACTCGTCGCTAAAACGGAAATTTAAACTGCTTGAGAGGAGGGTTTAGCGCTAAAACCGATCCGGTTTAGCCGCTAAAACCGATCCGGTTTAGCCGCTAAAATGCTGTTTGGACATGATCACCTTTCAACATCTGGTTTTAGGCAGCAATGTTGACCGGCCTGCCTGCACAGCTTGCATAACAAGTAAGAATGCGCGATGTGTGTGTGTGTAGCATGTGCTCTATGCCTTAAACCACTTTGCGCCGGGTTTTTTTTTCAGTGCCGATGACCGCCATACGGGTTTTTTTGAACAATGCATCATTTTCAAATCTCGCTAAAACAATCGGAACAATATATTTCTGTGAAATAAATCAATAAGGGTATACTATGGGTACAAGAGAGTAAAACCTGGCACAATTCGGACATCGTTGTGGCTTTTGTCAAGAGAAATTCCAATGCCAGACCGACGATCGTTGGGCTGTGTGGCATGCAAACACAATGTCCCCCACGTGCTTTCAGCTGCAGCGCGGTATCCCTCGATCCTCCACAGTAAAAGTCCCACAATTGCACAATTACTGCTGCTAATCTTGCAATTCATGTGGCAACTTGCTTCAAAAAGGGTCTTTGTACTTCGTATTGCTTTGTTCTAAGCTGAAAAGAGTCTTTGTCTAGAATGTGGACAATAGTGGTGCCCGGATTCGGGAGGCCCCATCGCATAGTCAAGCCAATGGAGCTCCGGATTCGGTGGTCCCGGCGCGAAGTAGTTAATGTCTGTCTGTATGCCTGTCTGATGCACCACTCCTTCCTGTCAGTGAGTGGGATGTGTGAATGACACATCTACTGATTATTCCATCATGCAAATGTGTGCTATTGTTCTTGCTGTCCACAGGTAACGAAGGAATCCAGGTGAGATCAAGGGCAGCTTTGGGACCTGACAGTGGCTGTCCTTCTGATCAAATAGAAATCCGACCTTGTACTGGTATGTAAATCACAGCATGTTTATTATCTGCATATTTATGAATATTCATGTTACTTCTTTCACACCAGTTTCTTCATATTTATGATATTATGCCTGAAAGACTGAAACAATATTTTTTGTCTAGCAAAACAATGATCAGTAAATGCAAAGAGGGTCAGTTTTGTTTAACTTAATGTTAATTCATTGCAAACTTGCACTTCAATCACACCACATCAATGTAACTGCTGTACACAAAAACGGTGGATCATGCCAATAACAAGTCATCTGTCAAACAACTACTCAATCAAACCGGCAATCCGTCAGTCTCCAGAAGCTATTATTAAACTGCCCTTGGAATGAGTCTAGAACATTCCACTGCATGCAATCAGGATATAGAGGTCCTGGTGTCTGTTAGTGTAGCTTCACCAATCTTTCTCAATGGTAGAATGGCCTATGGTTGAAAAGGCAGGCCCTCTAGTTGTCATGCCGGTCATTCAAGACAGTAAGCTGGTTTTGCCATTTGTTCGTTGTTTTTTTTCTTTGCCTGCAATCAAAGTGAACTAAGGGGCCAGTGTTGTCATTTGTTTTTCTTCATCCAGGGGAAGACTGTTACCAGTTTCTGTGGGAGACTGGGCCCTGGAAAAAGGGCAGACGGGAGGTGTGGTGTCAAAGGTCAGATGGTCTCAACGTCACGGGTAAGACACTGGACAGCAGACATACAGGGGGCAATACGGTGGAGCGTTGCTATGACGAACATCCCGGGATCCATGAAAATTGTTCAGGGTTAGCGGTTGTTCGTTATAGCAGTTGCAATTTTTTTTACAAAAAAAATCAGGACCCAAAGGGCATGATTGTTATAGCTGAATGTTGGGTATATTATCGGTGTTCGTTATACCGACATTCCACTGTACCTGCCTTTTTTTCATTGGGTGAGGGATGGGCTCGGATGGGGAAAGGGAATTCATTTGCCGAGCTAGTATGAAAATGAAAGCCAACAACTGGGATTTCACAGGGGGCAAGAGAGGATGAAGGTTCCGTTTATGACAACTCCCCAATTTCAAATGGACAGAGGAACGTCGAAAGGCCATATGGCTTCATCCACAATATGCTGTCCACTAAGAGCTGGGGCTAGGTCTGACATTTGGCTGAGTGGAAAGTGCAGTGGCCTGCTGACAGTAGCCATGGCCAGAGCTGCCCCAGTTTGATCTGGGCTCTGGTTTTATGCAGAGTTTTATATCAGAGCCAATGAAGCCGGAAGGACGAGGGGGTTTTATGCCAGGTTTTTATAATCTACATAAATGTGCAAAAATGCTGCAAACTGCTTATTGACTGAAATGACCAAAAGGCGAATATCAAAGCTAGAAGGTCCTGACATTTCGATCCTTGCAGGACTTTTCTCAAAGGCCTTTGAGATAAGTCCTGCTAGGATCGAAACGTGATAGAATCCTGATGTTTCTATCCTAGCAGGACTTTTCTCAAAGGCCTTTGAGAAAAGTCCTGCTAGAATCGAAACGTCAGGCCCTCCAAATTTTGATATTTGGTTTATAATCAGTAATCAGTAACGATGTCAGAATGAATGGTCAGGCAAGGTAATTGGACATTCCAAGGCATTGGTGTAGGAGCTTGTTTAGATGAGTAGTCTGGTTTTGGTCTGTCCCCAGGCCCCTGTTTACTGGACAACAAGCCCAGTAGCTCAGTGGTCTGCCAGCCTGAGTGCTCAGTGTCCTTCTCCCACTGCATCGGCGGCAACCAGTGCCAGTGTCGCAAGGGATACACGCCCAAGTTCAGGTGAGTGACGCCGGCTGATTTGGCACAGTATGTGAAAGTTCACAGAACAATGTTTTAGTCATTTGGAAATGGCACTTCCTTGATGCTTTGTGGGATTTGTTCAGGTAACAGGAAGCTCTATCTGTATCCAAATCGCTGTGTGTGTGGACACTATCGAAAAGAGAAAATCAAAAAGTGACACCCCACAATTCCATGCTTGTTGATAAACATCCACCACCGCACGATAAGCTGTTTATTGATGCATGATTGCGTGCGATAAGCACACAGCCAGCACACGTTGCACACGCGCCGTTCGTGCCACAATATAGCCTCCTGTTGGACACCCTTGTGTCACATTTCAGGCATGCGCAGTCCTGACCAATTCTGATTCACTTTTCCATTTTTTGGCTATATGTGGACGCACGCAGAAAAAAAATTAATTTGTTTTTAATTGCAATCCAATTTTCGATTTTTTTTTTCCAGTAGGAACTCACCTAAAGACACATAAATAAACAGAGGAAACAAATAAAACAAAGGAAACTAAAAGTAATACAATAATGATGCAATCTACGTCTTTAAAGACAAACAAATTAATGACAAGGTCACCAAAACCCTTACGAGGTTTGATGTTTTGATCCAAGCAGGACTTTCCTCCCTTGGTGAAAAGGTTCTGCCGGGACCGAAGCGCCAGTCCCCCCTGCATTTCTATTTGGATATTAATAAGGAGAACTGACATGGTATGGCATTGCACTGCAGCGAGACGACCGGCGTGCTGATAGATTGCCTCGACGAGTGGATCATGGTGCAGGATGGGGAAGGAGAGCAGAGGGCAACAGGGGACACGGACGAGACAGACCTGTCTTCCCGGGTCACCCCGTCCGGGTCCTTCACAATGGCCGACCACACCAAAGACTCCAACACCAAGTCACAGTCAAAAGGCTTTTTTGGTAAGGCCAATCCCATCCTTCACCTTTTCCCATCCTTCATTTATCTTTCAATTCCTTTCGATTCAAACTCTTTTTTGGTTTCTTTTAAACACAAATGTAGTCAAATTTACGTAGGTTTCAAACAAATCTGAAGCTCGTTGAGTGTAGAGCCAAGTGTAATACATGTATGATATAAGTTAGACTTAAATGAGTTTCATTGGAGGTCTCGGGTTCAAGTCCCTGTCCAGTAGAAGTTTTCTTTGCCATTTTTTTAAAATAACAAAAAAAAAGGAGTGCCTGACATTTTGGTCCCAGCAGGACCTTTTTCATTCTGCCTTTTGAGAATGCTTGAAACGTCAGGCCCTCCTAATTTTTGATGTTATCACTTTTGGGTCATTTTAGTCAGTAAGCAGTTTCCAACATCTTTGCATATTAATGTAGTTATTCTTTAAACTAGGCAAACAAACCAAGGAAAAACTGACTGGGAACTTTTGAACAAACGGAAAAATTGGGAAAGGAAACTTTTACTGTACCGGGACTTGAACCCAAGACGTACCAGTGCTCTTCCATCTGACCTATCCAGCCCAGCTTGAAAAAAAAAATTTAAGAAGAAAGTTAATTTCAAGCGATGAAATTCGCGTTGGTTTTGGAAAGCACAGGTCGTGACCTTGTTTGCTGATTTCATGAACGTACTCAAATGGGATGCATCTTTGTAGATGCTTCTGCACATATACCTTCATGCCGTCCCGGTAAACCAGTCTAACCTGCATTATCACGTTATTGTCTTTTCTTCTGGGTGTCGCTGCAGAGAGTATACCACCGTGGGGCTACGGCATAGCAGGCACTGTGGGTGTCATCATACTGACAGTGATCATCATTGTCGCCATCGCTTACGGCCTGTAAGTCCCATCCTATTGCTTTGACTCGCAAGGGAAAAAAACCTCAACCCTGATAGGGGTTGGGAGATGGCTAGTTAGTTGAGTGGTTTGGGTGGCATAGAATTGCAGCCTGTCCGATTGTGTTTCCCCAAGCTGCCATTGGATTGTGGTTCATGCTTTGTGCCTTGTCGGGCCATATAATGGAGGCAGGGGGGGGGGGGGTTGGTAAAAACATCGGACAAATTGCATGGCACTTTCTTACAGTAGGTAATGGGATCTCGATGCTACTGGTCAAAGGAAACAACCAAGGAAGGAGGTGACTTAATAAGGGGACTTCAAGAGATGTCATTGCCGGGGGGGGGGGGGGGGGGTTGCTATAGATCTGCATGTGCTATCACCCCCAATTTGGCACTTAGACAGCTTATTATGTTGTGTTATCTATTAAAGTGCATACTCAATTTTGAAATATCAATTTTTGCTCTGATGTCATTGCTATTGCTAATTAAAGAGCTTTCAAGTAAGGATTAGTACAGTGGAACGTTGCTACAACGAACATCCCGGGATCCATGAAAATTGTTAGGTATAGCAGTCGATTGTCATACGGTAGCAGTTGCGGCCGAATATCCATGGACGTAAAATCGGGAGCCAAAGGGCATGTTCGTCATGGCCGAATGGTCGGTATATCAGCGTTCGTTATAGGGACGTTCCACTGTACTGCCATAGGAGTAATGTACATTTCATCACATTTGACTGACACGAGACGACAAAATAATTGGGTGGGATTAGGATCTAAATACGCAGGACAGATTTAGGAGGAAAAGTTATGATGCCATATCGACCAAATCTTTGGACTAGATAGGCTTAACCCCAGGGGACTCTGATTTGGGAGCTAGTTCTAATTTGTCTATGCATCAGCTATTAGTCAGCTGCATCAGACACCATACCCCCACCTCACAGAAACCCATCATATTCATACTTGCAGGTCCTTTCTCGAAGTTCCTATAAACTTCCCCTCTTTTTTGTTTGTTTATAAAGGTCGCACTAGCTTTTTGAGATTTGCAGTGAGTCAGTAAGCACATTTGTTTGTAACGCAGATGTCTGTTCAGCACGTTATGCTCAGTGCTTATTAACCAGCTCGTATGAAAACAAACCAGGAAACTCTCAAGCTGCATGTAGTTTGTAGTAGGGTTCAACCCCTTGATGCCCCTTGCTTGCATTTTCTCTTTCCAGACGCAACGCCAGGAGGAAGGAAGAAGAGAAGAGGAAGTACCAGCATGCAGCCGACTACTCACTCTACTGGGATGACAACGCCAAGAAGAAATACAACGGCGAGGTGGACCTTTGATGACTCCCTGAACGTGCTTTACCAAGGTTTTTTTTTTCATTTGGCCCCTCTGTTCTTTGATTTCTTTGTATAAAGATTCAGATATTTTTTACTACGAATCCTGTAGAGGAAAAGGGGTTGTGTGGGTTGGTGATTGTCAAGCCAGTAGCACTCCGTACTAGATTTGTTGGGATTTTAAAAGAGTGTGATGCGCCGTCCCAGCCTTGCTCTGCACTGTCCCAACCTTGCACTGTCCCAACCTTGTCTCGGTGAATAAGGAAGCATCTAGGGGGTTCGTCGTCGGAGAGCCATGACTTGTGCGGAGTGCTATTGGCTTCAAAGTGTGTAGTGTGGGGCAGATCACCACAAGGAAATGTGTAGCTGTGAAATGACAGAGCCAGGCCTGTACTTATCTAATGCATAGTCAAATCACCTTCCTAGAAAGATCAATACACTTTCAAAGTCCTTCTACTAAAATAGTCAAAGAATTTCAAAGATGAACGATCAAAGTGCTCCTAAACCCGAACACTAAATGCCTTTTTATCAGTTCACAATGAATGATAGAAGTTCTTTTGATAAAAACAAGTATTCTATAAAAATCGTTTTTAAATCTGACAATTATAGTCCCTCTCGGTATTGAGCAAGTCAAATGCCTTCTCAGATAGATATTCAAATTTGTAGGATTTATTGCAAGTAACCCGGAGTTTGAGTGTAGTTTGGGGATCTTCATATTACTGAATCAATGCGTGCATTTGTGTGCCTACTAATTGCTGGCTCTGTCATTTTCACAAATGCTGGCCCAATTAAACGAAAAAAATCTCTAAATGGGATGTAAATACCTGTTACAACTGTCTGATGTTTGCCTGTTTCGCCTCCAAATTTTTAGAGGACAATTTTGACTTTACTTGTAAAAAAAATTAAAAATATATAAAAAACTGAAAAAAAAAGAAAGTTTAAAGCTTGTCTCACGTGGTCAAATAAATCACCAAAAGGGAACTCCAAAACTTTTAAAAAGAGTATAGATGTTTAAAGACAAACATTTATTTGAACCACTGTGTTGTTGCTGTTACAAATTATAGGCTGGCACTATGCAATTATGACATGAAAACAAATGAAGTTATTTTTGAATTTATGTGTACAATTGTTCGTGAAATACCCGAGAATGTCTTATGTTGTAAGTGCATACACCCTTGCCCACATGATGTCCTCCATCTGACTAGGAGTGAGTGTGATTCCAGTTAGCTTTGGGTATTAGGGCCTATCCACCAGACTCGAACACTCCTTTTTTTACCAAGAGTTTGAGAAATCACAAGGTTCAGTTGAATAAACCTTGATAGTGAAATGTCAAAAAACGTAGCTTCAGTTTGGTCACTATTTTTTACGGAAAAAAATTGCATTTTTTTATCAGTTTTGAAATTCCACCTTTATGCAAGTCTTGGTTTCCAACCCCCGTGGCATATGCCACTGTTGTCCGTAGATTGTTTTATTTATTCACCTTGTGATTTTGAATTGTTAACACTAGATATGCGTGTCCTTTTTTTATATATATATATGCTGAACATATGTAAATAATGTCAGATGTTAGACCAGGCTTTGAAGGTATGATACATAACTGGGTGAGATGAAAATTGTTGTTCGTTACAGACACTGGTTTATTCCTCAAGTTTTGTTCGCAAAGAAAAAATGCAGAAATTTCAATCATTCAAGTCAATCGAAAAGTCTAAGGACTATAATGTATTCTGGTTTTTTTTATTTTAATGATTGATACCATGCTCGTTAATTGCACAATGCCGGTACCTTCGAAACACTTTCTGCTTTCGGACATGTCTTGTAATAATACTAAACATAGTTTTCCTTCCCAAAATAATGAGTGTGAAACTGAGAGGTTTCAAAAGGTATGAGAGAATGGTATTCTGAGTATTTTTGGTTTGTAAAATTTTGCAGATCAACTGACACTCGAATTTTCAATACAAGTGTCATTTACAAGTCTAGGCCATACTTCAGATGTGGGCAGATTTTTGTTTTTATGAAGAGAGAGTGCATCACCAGTGATGTATGATACCTTCAAAGCGACGATGGTGACTGGTCTTACGACAGAAAATGCTTTGGTATATATTTATTGCAATGGTAGCATGCGGGCATCATGTTGATGCTTCCGTGCACATCAATCTAGTTCCCATAGTAATCATTCTTGCCTTAAAAAAAGATGAGATAAAAAATAAGATAAAAACAAAGGGGAAAACAGAATTGGGGAAATGAAGTGGCACAGTATTGTACAAAAAGCAAATGCGAACTGTAGTGTAGCTTGTGTTATGTCTCCTTGGTTACAGTGAGCCAATCAGAGCCAGGCACCATTGAGGGCGCTTCACAATGCCGGCAACAAGCGGCTGTACAAAATGTATTTAGGCAATAAAAAGCATATACATGTATAAACACAATTGCAGCTTTAAAGAAAAAGAAAAACAAATATATCAAATCTATGAATCCTGGTAAAAAATGGCTCAGTCTTAATATCATAGTCTGTTGCAGAGTTGTTAATCCGGGCTTATCTTCGCATATTCATTTCCATAATTTGCACAATATGGACATGCCTAAAGTCCATGTGTGTGAGACTGTGAAATTGGAGCGCTCATCTTTACAGTGAAATCTTTCATCTTATGCTAAACAGGATTAAGTTTCATAAATTGTCAGGATTTCCAATTGCACTGCACTTGAAATCCAGAAAGTTGGTTGATTTTAATTGATGACATTAAATAAGAATACTGACAATGTATTTAAGGGTAAGGTGGTTGATAAAAGATTTTCTTATGAGCCCCAGTAATTTTTCGGACACGAATGTGTCAGGCACTTTATTCTAAAAACACCGACAAGATTCACTTAAGCCTCCAGACATCCCACGAAAACGTAGAAACCTCTCTACGCTCTTAATAAGTCATTTACATAAAAACATGTGAATATTTAATATTTAAACGCGCTTTTAAAGATGTACATGTTAATTGTTGCATATTTATTTAATTAATTAATGCTACTCTGTAATGATTCTTTTTATGGAGGGGGAAAAACACCTTTGAATTTTGATTTAGCCTTTGAGAGTATTTTTTGATGTTTACTTTTGAAAACGCCGTGATTTTTTCTCCTTTAAAAGGCCCGTGGCTTTTGTACTTTGTAATTTCTTTCTACAACTCCTCCTGTAAAGTACTCGAAAAAAACAAACAGTGGACCTCAATTTGTAAACCGCGTTGGATACGAATCTAAATTTCTGGTGCTTTCTAAAACATTTCAATGTATTCAATTAGTGTTGCACCGTTTGCGAGATAGCCAGCAGAGAGAGAGAGAGCCCGTCCTCTCTAAAACGCCACTAAACACAAGTGTCTTTCCAGTGGGCTACAGTGAAATCTGTGAACTGTAAATGCAGTAAATTGTCAGGTTGAAAAAGGAGTGCCGCGGGTTTTCACTGTATACAAGTGATGAAATCACCTCCGTCACTAAAACGTGTACTTATAGGTGATAAGAATTGTTCACACAATTGTACACACAACTGAGTTGTCACACATTACATGGTTTGATCTCAGCACCCAGTGGAAGACAACCCATCTGCGGACTCAAGAAACCAGGTATTGACTTTGAAAGGTGCAGTAGATTCTCACAAAATATTCATCAAAGTGCAACTTATAGAAGATAAACACACGTGTCCGTTCATAACCATCTGTATGTTAGAATAGACGTTCATAATCTGGACCAAATGATGGACATGAATTGGCATAACGCCCTGCAGAAGACAACTTCTGATCTCGATTCGTTTTTTTCTTTTGTTTTGTAAATGAATGAAAACACCGTAACTACGACATTCAGGTCAATGTGTTTGATTTGAATCTGTATGTAAATTAAGAATGAATAAATCCAAATTGATGAGTCCAGTGGCACTGGTGTTGAGACTGCGATTCCTGTGATGTTTGAGACTGCGATTCCTGTGATGTTTGAGACTGATTCCTGTGATGTTTGAGACTGTGATTCCTGTGATGTTTGAGACTGCGATTCCTGTGATGTTTGAGACTGATTCCTGTGATGTTTGAGACTGTGATTCCTGTGATGTTTGAGACTGCGATTCCTGTGATGTTTGAGGCTGTGATTCCTGTGATGTTTGAGGCTGTCATATCTGAGGTCGTTGACTATGGTATCGTGCCGAAGCTTCAAGACCGAGGTTGGACCAGAATCCCATAGATTGCTGTGTTACTTCTGCTTGCAGCCAGACTTCAGATGCTGCCTTAGTCTGACCTTTGACTCAAGTTTGGGGTCAAAAATTACTTACGCCCGTTGGAGGAAGGAAAATATTTCCTTCCTCCATGGTGTGCCTGAACAGGAGAAAGTCAATGTGGCTTTTGACCATTTCGACCTAAATCAAAATAAGCTGCCTTCGAGGGGGCCAAAGGGGTCTCGGGTTGGTTCTTTGCAGGAATCAATGTTATGAAATTAGGTGTCAAATATTGATGAAAATGAATCATTTCTAAGGTGTTAGTCTTGCATATTTGGACAATTTTGGCCTAAATAAGGATCCCTTCGTGTTCAATATCATGTCAGTACAGCACAGATATTTCCGATGGTAGCCGATGTCTCGGGAGCAAGCGTCCAGCAAGTATTAAATATGAAATTAGGGGTCAGAAATTGAGTATTATCTCTGCCTTTGAGAAAGGTCCTGCTAGGATCGAAACGTCAGGCCCACTAAATTTTAGGAATATTGCACATTTCTGCCCATTCTGGCCTAAATCAGAACTTCTGCATACCGGATTCAAAGACAAGTCATGCAAGGACCCATGGCAGAGATGCCTTCCAAGGGTCCCACAGTAGGCCCAAAGCCAGTATCCAGCAAAAACGAATATTTTCAACACGTTGGCCTTAGTTTTTGGCCAATTCTTTACTGTTTAGCCTTCCATTTTCTGACAATTTAGGCTCAATTCACAACTTCCGCGTACAGGGTTCCTTCCAAGGGGCCCATTGGATCTCCTGTTATCAGCAGATATGAAAATTTGGGTCAAAAATTGAAGAATATTTGAGTCAACAACACTAATAACAAGACTAAATACTTCCAAAAAGAATGTTTTATTCCAATTGATTAGAAATTATTTATATATTAACATCACCTGGCACATATTGACATTGTAACAGTTATACGTATGTACACAATTTTATATCATACAGGCACATTGTGGGTATGAACATGCCTACTTTTCAATGTTATCAATTACCTTGACGAGTGTATTAGTACTGTCTAACTCCCAAAAAATGGTATACCCAATCTAAGGCTGTTTAATTCTTGGTAAAAAATACTTAAGTCATACTGATCTCATCTCAATAGGGGCAAATATGCTGCAGTACAATAATATTAACACCAAGGCGCATGGGAACAACGCTTCATGCAGTCCACGTACATGTACAAAGAAAGACCACCATTGGCTATAAACAGAGGACAAGATCTCTCAGACTCGAGATCGCGGCTGTTATTGGAACACTAATGCTGCATCATTCAGCACAACCTGCACAGGCTTGCCAACCAAACAGAAGGCTATACAACAATCCATGCCAGATATACATACGGCACAGCTATTGACAGTGACTATTCTTGTCAAAGAAGCCACAAGAAAATGTGGAAATTCTCGGTAAATAAATCCAAATCCACATTAATCAAACCATGATGTACATACCGAGACTGAGTATTACAAGCATAAATAACATTACGATTCCACCTCATCTCCACAACGACGTGAACAGATAAAGAGAATAGAAAGGAACATACTGAAAGATACTATGCGCATTACATTAATTCAAATGGCAATGTGATATATCTTGCATTTAGTATATGCAGTGGAAGTAATTTGCAACGGCACTGAGTGATTGGGTTCCAAATTGGAGTGCGTTACCAACCTCAAAGTTGGTTTCCGTAATTCATGAATCCATCAATACTATAACTGGCACTGAAGGAATGACCAAACAAACAAATAATGGTTAGGACACCTCTGAGCAATACATCTACAGTGGAGTTCATAAAACACTACCTCCTTACACTTAAAATTTCCCCAACAACCAACAAATTTGAAAAATGTTTGAGTCTAAAGAGTGACTTTTTATGAACTACAAAATGGAGAAAATGTCTTGAAAGATAAATGGGGTTTTAAAGGTTTTGTGTGAATGCCAAACAATTCTTACACCAATGACAGTGATGATAAATAAATATAATGCTTAGAATACATGCCACAGTGTGTCACAATAGCTGAGATCAATTTTACTCTTTTTTTTGGCAATGTTTAATTTTTGTTAATATAATAGCACTTAAAAGATGTCAGATACTTTGGTCATGACAGTATTCAGAAATCACCCTTTGCATAGATCTAAAAGATTAGAACATTCAAAGAACTTTGGCTTTGAAAATTTGAAGATCTTACGAGTACACAGACTGGGAAGGGAATGATGAAGATGGTGAAAGTGATATAGGCAGTTAGTACATGTGTACCTAGCAAGAAAAACAGTAAAATGAGTAGATGTCTGTAGTACAAGGCAGTGGGCAAAGGTTGGATTTCAACCCTAGACAGAGAAAACGTCACCAAAAAACTGATGGCAAACGGACTTTCACCATGTGCTACTGTACATTGTGTGCTCAGATTACTCACAGTAGAATGGAATAGCCTGTTGCTGTGGAGTAGACCTTCTCAAGAAGTGACTTGAGAAGAGACTACAGGCACACATGAAACAGAGGCAACTGAATTTAGGCATCACCTTCAGCACATTCTACCACAGAAGCTTCCACAATTGTCAAAATAATCTTATCATTTGTATGAAATACTGAATATATGTCACATACAAAATTACACAACCCATTTTTGTGTGGGTTTCAACAAGGGATAGCTAGGCCCCTCTGGGGTAATTAATCAATTACAAAATTTCATTATAGTACGTGATTTTGCCAAACATGTTAATCAGCTATAAAATAATTAAATAACCAGTACCAATACTAAAGTATTTTTTTTCTTCTGATTCACACAAAATATTCACAAAAATTACACACACCTTTGTCACCCATCATTTTGGATGATACAGTCAACCAATTTGATAAAACCCCAAACAAAACCCAACCGAAAACATTGAATACAGTAGAACATAAATGGAAGACAGTTTTAGTACATAATATATAAATAATTATAATAATTATTATAATAATTATAATAATCAATATCTAGTGGTTTGCATCATGTTCAATCCTCCCCAGAGGATTATCTTTCCCGCCTTCCCGCCTAAGCGATCTAGGCCCCTAAGGATAATCCTCCCCAGAGGATTATCTTTCCCGCCTCAGCAACCACCGGCACATATGGAGTTCCACCACCGAGTCCAAGACATTTTCCTGATGACGGCCAGAGCATGCTGGTCGAAACGTGGAGTTACCACTCAGGTTCTTTTCAGAATCACCTCTTCTTTAAGAGCCCTTATACATGATGTCACCGCAAACCTTCCTATATTGATTCACCCACCATGCAAAGCCTTAATTCTTATTTATATTCAATGATACAGATTTGCTCATACTCTCAAATACTAGGTCGGTTTATGGGCCCTCTACAGCGAAGTGAGATTTCACAATGATTTATATGTGGATTCTTGGGGAGAAAACCAGCCAGCCTGCAATTGAAAGAAAGACAACACTAGACTGTATCGCTGAAGAAAAATCCTCCCATTTCCTACCATTAAAAAAACAACACATTGACACATTTTTATCATAACACCGCAAATGATTCATTCCTTAAAAATATAATTTGGATTATACATGTACATGTACCACAATGTTTTAGGACGTGTAGTGAAAGCTTGATTGAAATCTTCTGCCCTCTTAACCTAAAAAAAAAATGCCTTTGGTTTTGGGTTCAGTAATAGTTTGTACGTCCTTCTTCAAGCATAGTGGGTGCAAAACGATGGGCATTTGGCCCCGGCACTGAGAGTGAGAATGATTATTTGGCTCTAATCATGAAAAAAAGTTTCAACTCAAATGAAAAACACACACAATATATTTTTAGGCATGTTGAGACAGAACCAAAGCCCCAAGTTTCCCAAAGTCCCCATATCAACCCCAAAACAATGTTCACCTTTTCAAAAAAGGATTCCCCCCCCAAAAAAACCCATCATTTTTGAATACATTTCAATGTTAATAGCACTGATGGCTTTGTATCAAACGCTCCAATTTTGATCTTTATAAAAATGTAGTTTAAGCCTGGAATGTTTGCCAACGAATTCACTGCATATCACAATTTCAATCAGTATAAATTGCTTTCCTTCATTCCCGCCTAATAATTTTTTGACAGTCATATTATTTTGTTTTATAAAAAAGGCACATAGCTGTGCATGTCGTTTCACTTAAACATGTACAGTTTAATCTCATAGTAAGGGGTAATTTCAGGTGCTTTCATACTGAAAACAAATCAAAGTAAGTGATCTTGATAAGCACATTATGTAAGTTAATTCCCCGAGTTCTCAAAATGAATCTGTTTTCGTCAACAATTTGTTTAGACAAATCTCTTACATCAAAACCTGATATAAAATATCTTCTACCACACTCCACAAATTTGCAATCCTTCAAAATCCATCAATTCTTCTAAATAGACTCTAAGGGATTTGGAATAAAAAATGGCAGGAGTATGTCCATGGCACTTGTTTTGGGGAAGGGAAAAAACAAGCTCAAAAGAGCAAGAGCGCCCTCTGGAGGCTGACTCAGAGTCAGTATGCTCCACTTCAGGATTTTCAAGAGGGAATGACTGCCTGTCTGGTGCCCTGAACACAGTATATCCATTTGAATGGGTGCAAAAGTCAGCAACCTGGGCAGATTGCTTGGGCACATTGTGTAAACAGTCTCAGGAATTCTATTGCCTGATACTGTGACTTACATTTGTATAAACATCTTCGCTATATTCCATTTTAAGAAAACAGTCGACAGACTTTTCAGATAGAAACTGGCACGTCATCAATTATTATTCCCCCTTGCAAAAGTGAAGTGATATTGACAGGATCTTGGAACGAGACGGGAAAACCACTTTCCACAGAATACTTTAGTTTGCAATCATGGCCTTTCTCCTGTTGTTATAATTTTTTTAGTACTGAAAATGTTTGAGTTCATGCCATGCACGTGTCATATTATTGTCCGATTTTTTTTTTCTTCATTTTGTTGTCTTGTTTCTTTTGAAATGTACGCGCCTTCCCCATTGACAACCTGACGGTGATATGTCTGCCACCGCGAATGGGAAGATGCAGGATAATGCTTTGAAAGACCAGCCGATGTTGAGATGAAATACCAGTTACGGATCAGGTTTCAATGATGGTGGTTCACACACACACTGATCCAAGAAGAGCGAGACCGTACAGACCCATTATACAATCCTGCTTGAGACCAAACCAAATCCAAGAGCGGCCATCTATCAAACTGCATTGGTTAATATAAGATGATAATGAAGTAGATACTACAAGACCATTATCTTGATTCAAAGAAACCCCCCTCTTTGATCTCAAATGTCCAGCTGTCATTCATCTTGACGGTGCCTCTTCTCTGTTCTGGGCTTAGGCCATTATCTCCATCTTGGAGCCTTTCCGCTTGACAGTGGGGTTGGGATTCATTGAATTGGCATCCTGCGTGCAAACGGTGGCCTGTACCCGGGTACCGTTGAAGTCCAAGGGAAACCTGTAACGGGCAGAGTACCAACCATACCAAGATATAAACATTATCTTCTGGCTGGGCTCTTCTATTGCTAAGAAATCTTCAAGTTGGGTTTGGTCACATAATCTTCTAGTGGTGCTTGCTTATTGCTACAGAATCTTCTAGTGGGGCAAGGTTATTGCTACAGAATCTTCTAGTTGGGCAAGGTTATTGCTACCAAATCTTCTAGTGGGGCAAGGTTATTGCTACCAAATCTTCTAGTGGGGCAAGGTTATTGCTACCAAATCTTCTAGTGGGGCAAGGTTATTGCTACCAAATCTTCTAGTGGGGCAAGGTTATTGCTACCAAATCTTCTAGTGGGGCAAGGTTATTGCTACCAAATCTTCTAGTGGGGCAAGGTTAATCTTCTAGTGGGGCAAGGTTATTGCTACATAATCTTCTAGTGGGGCAAGGTTATTGCTACAGAATCTTCTAGTGGGGCAAGGTTATTGCTACAGAATCTTCTAGTGGGGCAAGGTTATTGCTACAGAATCTTCTAGTGGGGCAAGGTTATTGCTACCAAATCTTCTAGTGGGGCAAGGTTATTGCTACCAAATCTTCTAGTGGGGCAAGGTTATTGCTACCAAATCTTCTAGTGGGGCAAGGTTATTGCTATCAAATCTTCTAGTGGGGCAAGGTTAATCTTCTAGTGGGGCAAGATTATTGCTACATAATCTTCTAGTGGGGCAAGGTTATTGCTACAGAATCTTCTAGTGGGGCAAGGTTATTGCTACAGAATCTTCTAGTGGGGCAAGGTTATTGCTACAGAATCTTCTTGTCTATTGCCGATCATTCAGCGTACAAACCTATTACACACTACAAGCAACCCAGGTTTGTGACCCAATCGAAGACTGCATGACCTATCACTCACCTCTCTGCAACCTTGACGGGCACATCCTGATTGGTCGCTGTCCGGATGCTGCGCTGGAACTTGGTGACCAGCTCGATGGCCTTGTCACTGACCATGACAAAGTCACCTTTCTTGGTGAACTCGCTTCCCTGGGGTAAACGCCAGTGGGAAAAAAAAACACCATGACTTGATCATAGTGGGTTCTTTGATGACAACTCGACCGCAAATGAAAGCACTGAGAGCTGGATGGTGGACGTGAGCAAAAACGAATAGCCTACAGCTACGATTGTTGCTACTGCAATCAGGTTAGGTTTCATAACCGGGGTATCTTTGCTTCACACAGACACCGCAGCTTGGTTTGGTGGTCCGTCCATTGGTGATTTCCATTCACTTCACTGATCCACATATGGATCTTTGTGATGGAATCAAAGCCATAGACTGCCATAGTCATGTCAGCAACCATCACCTTTGTAAGCAGCCTATTATGTGGCATTTTCGGCAGAGGACAAACTTCCTCTCTGACATGTTTAAAGAACATTCTTCAAACCACAAGGCAAGCTTGTTACAAGCAAACTAGACATTACAATCTGTGTTGGAATAGCAAGCAGCGGCTGATTTCAAATTTTAGATCAGATGCTTTTCACAACATTCTTGGATAATCAGAGCTGAAATGTGCGGCAAGGAAATCGAGTGTCGATTGAAAAAAATCACAAGGCAGTTCTAATCTAATCACAACGTTTTGTAGAGGGCTTGATACATTGATCCCAGCAGGACCATTATCAAGGGCTTTGAGAAAGGTCCAACTAGGATCAAGACCTCTCTCTTGCACATCTTTGGTTGTAAATTGTCAGTAAAGAAAATTTGCTACATTTTGTATCAATTCCTTC
The DNA here is from genome assembly GCA_949987565.1 of Luidia sarsii. NCBI lineage: Eukaryota > Metazoa > Echinodermata > Asteroidea > Paxillosida > Luidiidae > Luidia > Luidia sarsii. Next base: position 21,698,279 of record OX465106.1, read on the forward strand.
ACAGCTTCTTTCTAATTTCTGGGAACTTCATCAAACCTGCAGATTTTTCTCTACAGTGAATCTGTAGGATATCAGAAGATCTGGGGGAAGGTATCAAAAAAAAAATGTTTCGAATCCACGTACCTTCTTCAGGTGTGTGACCACCACTCCGTCGCTGTAGGGACTGAGAGTGAAGCCGGACACGTCGGACAGTGGGCAGCGGCTCTTCAGGGCCAGGGTCTTCTGGTCCATCATGAGGAAGGAGCTCGTGGTGATGACAAATAGCTGCGAGTGCATCTGAAGATGGCAACCAATGATGTTGAAAAAAAACTTAACCACTTCGCACCGGGGGGTTTTTCAGCGCCGATGACCGCCATACGGGGGTTTTTGAACAATGAATCATTTTAAAATCTTGCTAAAACAATCGGAACAATATATTTCTGTGAAATAAATCGATAAGGGTATACTATGGGTACAAGAGAGTAAAACCTGGCACAATTCGGACGTCGTTGTGGCTTTTGTCAAGAGATTATCCGTTCGAAAAAGGGCCCTTCGTCAATGGACGGTAACGGACGTGTGTGTGTGCGTGCGTGTACGCTGCTGACAATCCCTGACCGCAGACTCCAGCCTCCACTCCGGGCAGTCAAATCTTCGAGTTGGTCGGCCACAAACGAGCGTACAGATTACGGTAAAGAATGTGGGGGGAATTCCAATGCCAGACAGACGACCGTTGAGCTGTGTGGCATGCAAAGACAATGTCCCCCGCATGCTTTCAGCTGCAGCGCGGTATCCCTCGATCCTCCACAGTAAAAGTCCCACAATTGCACAATTACTGCTGCTAATCTTGCAATTCATGTGGCAACTTGCGTCAAAAAGGGTCTTTGTACTGATTCGTATTGCTTTGTTCTAAGTTGAAAAGAGTCTTTGTTTAAAATGTGGACAATAGTGATGCCCGGATTCGGAGGGCCCCGTTGCAAAGGCAATCCAATTGACCTCCGGATTCGGAGGTTCCGGCGCGAAGTGGTTAAAGCCCCTACACAACATTGGTCAAGGGCAAAGAATAGCATCCATACGTTGTCTGATCCAACATACACATGAAATAGCACACCTGTGAACATCTCAGCTCAATCCGCCAACCGAGTCTCGAGAAAATCGTGAGAACTGCTTCATTTGTTTCACGAAAAATGCAGCATTCAATGCCATACTGTTCCGAAAAATAGTTTAGATCTCGTTGAGACATAAACGATTTCTTGTACTCGTTCCTCCCAAAATACAACATTTTAGGCAGAAAATATTTCAGTGCGAGGTTTCTACTATAACCATCTTCAAACTGTATAAGTTTCATGTAAATCTGTGATCATTTCTGGGGTTTTTTTTCTTCGATCTTACCAATGTTGTGTAGGGGCTTTAAAGGCAAACCGAATATCTTAGCACCATTGACGTTGTTACTGACTCTGTCCCGGTGTTTGAAATTCTGGGTATTAAAATTAAACCTATGGGGATAACAATTTGACATCAGAATGGACGCATCAGGAAGCATCCGTGTATGGGCACTTCATGGGTGTTTCAACGGGGTCCAAAATGGGCGCTCGTGACAGTTTCCACAGAGAGAATCAACGTGGGTCTAATGGTAATGACCAAAGGAAAGCCCACATTTTTGAGTAAATATACAAGTACTTAAATGCCTATCTAAAGGGATGTAAAGGTTGTGTCAAAAATGCGTTACAGATTCCCAACGAGCATCCCAGTGGTGGTCCCTAGGATAGCTTTCCCGTGGGTCCATGACAGGTATCCCTGTATCTGAACCAAAAATGGATTACGCAGATTGTTAAATGGCAAACCAACTGATAGCCCGTACTGACTGGGGGTAAATGGGTATGATGGGTACACCTTGGTTGCTGCGGCCTCATTGGGTGTCCCAATGGGGTTTCCCTGGGAGTATTCCAGCGGTCAACCATTGGACAGACCCCAGACAAGTAGCCCAGGGCGTACCTCAACGGGCGTCTCAATGCAATTTCCAAAGGGCTGGGCCAAAATGAGCACACTAATGAGTATGGCAGGCCCAGTCTGCCTTCTCCCACCAAAAGGTAAATTTTGTCGTCCTCGTGCCAGAATTCTCACCTTGCCGTTCGCTCGGTTGATCTTATTGAGGACGTCAGCAAACACCACGTACTGATCGTTGGTGGATGAGAATGTCTTGCTGTACTTGGCATTGTTGCGTAAACGCACGTAGTCACCCTCGAACGCCTTGCTTACACTGCAACGAGACAAACGATGAAGATCAGGAAGATAGATACACGCAAAACTGAGATCGGTACACTTTGCTTCAAAGAACAAAGGAAAAATCCTCTTATTGAAAGGAATCTATTCAATTGACAGAGCCTAATGTTCTGATCCCATTTTTTTCATTCTGCCACCAAAAAAGGACAGCCCTGGACTGAAACACCAGACAATAAATCTTCTCAATATTTGGAATTCTGGCTGAAATTTGCCCCTCCTTGGAAAGATAAGAATGGCTGAAATGCCCACAAAGGAATACTCTAAACAGACAGTAGAATGGGCGTAGAATTTGACACAGCAAAGATGCAGTTAAGACCCATGCTCTACAGCTTTACACTGTAGTGTTCGCTGTGGTGCATGTTTGACGGCATTCGGGACGGACATCAGCAAATCTGTAGGATGTGAGCCTGCTGCACGCCTCTCTATCCGAGTTCAATCTAAACGGTCTTTGGTAACATCATATTGGATGCTGGAAGTCACGGCCACGATAAGCTGGGTCCCGGTGTGACAGTCTAAAATGGGTGGCGTGATCAAATAGGTGGGCTGCCAAATACGGGCAATCAGGTTAGCGTAAAGGGCGCCCGCACGTGCTCAGTTCACCCAACCATCTCAGCACGGCGCCTATTTCGCCTATTTCAGCAGGTTGTCGCTACGTGCTCAGATGGGTGGTGACGTCACCCACCCATTTTATCACGGCCACCCACTTAAGATCGTGACACCGGACCTAGTCAGACTGCCAGCCAGGAAGATTCAACGGTCCACTCATGGAGTCCGGGGTATAGGCAGGCCAGACAGGGTTGTGTGGGAGGCCATTACCTCTTTGGGTACAGGGTCTTCTTGTCCTTGAACAGGATGCTAGCTGTCACCTTCTCTCCCAGACGGTTCCTAGTGGGCTCGTCAAATCGCTTGCGGTACTCCTTGGCCTGGTGATGCGCACGCAAAAAAACACCACACACGAGATGACTTAAAAAGCACGTTAGGACTTGAACTAAAAATGCCACGGGAAAGGAAACCAGCCTGAAGGTTAGGTTCAAATGTCCTGCACTAATTCTCAAAAGATAGAGGGCCTGACAGTTTGATCCTAGCAGGGCCTTTCTCCTTTTTCCTTGCCTTTGAGAAAGGTCCTGCTAGGATCGAAAAGTCAGGCCCTCTAACCGTTGAGATTTGTGTAATGCAGGTCATTTTAGTCGGTGAGCAGTTGCAACAGTTAACTTAATGTTCAATTAATTGACCAAAAAAAATGAATTTCTACTCAGAAGCGCGTCTACTAACTTTCAACACGGTAAAACCCATTGATACTCCTTAAAAAAAAAGAGAGAGAGGAGGGGGTGGGCGAGTCTGGTGGACTTACCCTCCATCTGATGAAAATGTCCTTGAGTTGTTTGTGGGCAGCGGTGTGCAGTGGGGAGCAGGGTGGCCAGGTGTAGTCCAGTGGGGACATGGTAGGCAGATGCTGCTGTAACCTCCGCAGGTAGCGCGTGTGCTGCCGACCAAAGACAACCAAAGAATGCATTCTGGCGATCCCTGTCAAATCAAATGACTGGCGTTTCCAACTAAGAGAAATGTGGGGCTGTCACTGCCACCGACTTCAAATGGATTCAGTTTGCCCAAGTCGACGTACAGTTGGCACTTTATGCTCAGTGCTTTGCCCGACTGCGCAAAACCACAGGCGGCTCGGGTGGGACTCGAACCCGTGACCTCCCCTTTCCAGTGCGGATGTCTAACCGCTAGACCACTGAGCTGCTTGAGGTTGGGTTTCACTCCTAGCAGAATCTCTCACAAAGACAACAAAGAAAATTTCCCACAGTGCCAATACTATTTCAACCATCCCAATGTTAAGTGTCAAATCACAGAATAAAACAACATGACTCAATCACTATCGGCAACTGAAGAAGGTGCTCTACACTAAGCATTACAAAAACAAATCCAGCCTAGACCTGACAGGAACCAACACAAATTCAGAAGTCTTGTCATAGTGCAGATAAAACTGAGTAAGAAAAGTAAGTTTTGGATTGAGGAAGCAACTCACAGTGCATCTCTCTAGGAAATCGATGATCTTGGGGGCAGCATTCGCACGGAACTTCTTTCGGTGTTCCTTCCGAACCTTTTGAAAGAAGAAATGAAAAGATCAAATGTTAGCCTCAGAGAACACATGTTAGCCCCCAATAATGTGTTGCAGCAGTGGGCATACATTCACGAGAGTTGGGGCGGTTTTGGAGTCGACATCCACATTAGTCCATAAGCTAAGGGTTAAGGAAAGGGGTAGCAGTAAGCCAAGTTGTCCTGTGCATTGCTTCAGATGAGTGTTGGTTGCATAAGGCAGATCAATTAGGCTCCAATGGGCAAGTCATGGAGCTGATAATGGCCGCTTTCAAAATCCAGGTGGTGGTTTGTTTCCGAATCTGAAGGTTTGCTGGCTTGATAGGTACAGGGTATTCACGGGGGCCAAACGCTTGTTTATAGATGCCCGTGATACTAATACGAGTCAGATAATAGAGGCTCCATCACTGTGTGTCGCAAGCCTCACGCTTAAGGTTTTTGTTTACTTGCCCACCGGGCTAGTAAATTGAGTTTTTTGCTAGCCCGCAGCAAGTTTTACTAGCCCTGTAAAATTAATATTGAATTTAAAACAAGGTTATCAGGTCAAGTCAAACAAATTATTAGTTTCTACTCTCTCATCCCCGCCTGCACCATGTTTTGCCTCCACACCGCTGTCTACTTTTTACTAGTCCACCGGGCTAGCAAAGTGGGTCATTTTACTAGCCCGTAGCTGTTTTTTACTAGACAATGACCATCGGGCTAGTGCTAAGGTCGAGCCCTGGTGTGTATACATGTCGTCCACTGTTTGGGAGACCCACCTTCCATCCCAGGTAATACTTGTGCACAATGTTGGCAGCCCACAGGCACCGAGCCTCGTACTTGAGCTGCCTGAACTCCTTGCGGGCCTGGGTACCCCGGTAGTATGCCGCTATGGTGATGGTGGCGTTGCGCACCTCCGTGTACTTCTTGCGTTCCTGGGCAACAACAATCCAGACCAAGAACGGATACCAGTCAACCCCTTTTTAATCTACTTCACAATCACTGGTTCACTGCAAGGCCAACTGATGTGCACTATCCGAACAGTGTAAATATATCTACACAGTTCCTGCTATCAGTCAGCTGAATGCAGGCACTATGGTTCACTGCATTGTCTACTGTGTATACTCTCAGTAGGGTAAATGTATCCACACAGTCCATGATATCAGTCAGCTGAATGCAGGCACTGTGGTTCACTGAATGGCCCACTGTGTGCACTGTGAATACGGTCATTGCATCCACACAGTCCCTGGTATCAGTTAGGTGAATGCAGGCACTGTGGTGCACTGAATGGCCCACTGTGTGCATTCTGAATGGGGTCATTGCATCCACACAGTCCCTGGTATCAGTCAGCTGAATGCAGGCACTGTGGTTCACTGAATGGCCCACTGTGTGCACTCTGAATGGGGTCATTGCATCCACACAGTCCCTGGTATCAGTCAGCTGAATGCAGGCACTGTGGTGCACTGAATGGCCCACTGTCTGCACTCTGAATGGGGTCATTGTATCCACACAGTCCCTGGTATCAGTCAGCTGAATGCAGGCACTGTGGTGCACTGAATGGCCCACTGTGTGCACTCTGAATTGGGTCATTGCATCCACACAGTCCCTGGTATTAGTCAGCTGAATGCAGGCACTGTGGTGCACTGAATGGCCCACTGTCTGCACTCTGAATGGGGTCATTGTATCCACACAGTCCCTGGTATCAGTCAGCTGAATGCAGGCACTGTGGTGCACTGAATGGCCCACTGTGTGCACTCTGAATGGGGTCATTGCATCCACACAGTCCCTGGTATCAGTCAGCTGAATGCAGGCACTGTGGTGCACTGAATGGCCCACTGTCTGCACTCTGAATGGGGTCATTGCATCCACACAAGTGAGCCAAAGAAGAGACCCTGGCATGAGGTGATTCAAGTTTCGGCAGCACTTCATCTTGTCAGCACGTACCTTGAACCCTCGGAACCGTGTCTCAATGACGATGGCACTGTCCCTCATCAGCTGGAACTGGGTGTAGGCCTTCCAGCCCCGGTAGATCTTCTGCAGGAGAATGGCCAGGCTGTCCATCCGCCGGTGCCGACGCTCCTCCAGGTCAAACAGCTAAGGCAATGGGGGGCAAGCAATGGGCCAAAGTCTGAGGAACGGATCTAAAGCCGCGTTTCCACTGGACTAAAATTTAACCGGGACAATGGTTAAATTTCCAATGGTCAAATTTGACCATCGTTCCCACTTGGACTTTTGATCCAGTCAATTTAACCGAGACAATGGTTAAAGTAACCGAGCTGGCAAAAAATATTTGTGCACAGTGCATGTACGCCGAGTCGCGTTTTACCGAGTGGTGCGTTTCCACTGGACTAATCGGCTCGGTTAAACTTACCTGGTCACTTTTACTGGGCAGAGGTTGGCCGGTAAAAGTAACCATTCGGCTCGGTTAAAGTAACCGAGAGGACATTTAACTCGGCCGTTTCCACTGGACTTAAAATGGGAAAAGTAGCCATCGTCTCGGTTACATTGACCAAAATAAGTCCAGTGGAAATGCGGCTTCAGACTCATCTGAGACGTGAAGGACGGGAAACCCCTTAACTTCGTGCCGGGCCACTTTTTAATAAGAGTACAGTGTGTGTATGAGCAAATCAAATCTGGCATAATTGGTCGAGTGTTTGGCTTTTGTATGGCACTCTGCCTTTGAGAAAGGTACTGCTAGGATCGAAACATCAGGCTCTCCTAATTTTCGATATCTGAAGAAAAACATTCATGATTCCTTGATCTTATTATAAGAAAGTGATAGATCTGAATATCAGCAGAAAAAAAATCGTGAATACAAAGATACCTTCTCACTTTTTTGGAAAAAAAAATAAATTAAAAATCCTTGATTTTCTGACCAGAGAGCAAGAGATTTGAGAGAGACTCACTGTCCGCGGGTTCCGGATGAAGATCTTGGTCCGTCCGTAGGCGTACTCCTCCTTGGAGGTCTTGAGATGCTTGAGGATCTCGCGGACACCGTCCCGAGGCTGACCGCGCCAGTTGGGCCAGGTGGCCGGGCACAGCATCTTGTAGCGCTTCAGGAAGACCTCGTAGAGCTGCCTGAAGGCGTACCCGGCACGCCGCACTCGCACATTCTCCATCAGACTGCGGCGGCAATGACAAGACCAATGAGAGAACCATTCGAGGGGCTAATGGGAGACTCTCAGACACTGATGGCCGCGGATATACGGGTCCTTTATCAGAGTTGCGCACATGCTCTGAACTCGGAACCAAATGCTCATGACCAGCCATGAGGACTGCTGCATTTGGTGCCAACATGCATTTTGAAAGTGTCCAACTCTGTTTAACTCTGTTTAAAGGTCTACAGAAATAGGATTGGAAAAAGAGCTAAAAACTCTCCTTAGGTAATGCTCACAATATAATCAATAAGGGATTGATTTTGAAAAAAATTGTAAGCGCCTAATTTCACCTCAAAACATTGGAAAAAGTTCATGTTCACCCCGCCCCCAAATATTCCCCCTGTGAGCATGTGACGTCACATACAGACCAAAAGCAGCCAAGCGGGGCGATCGAAATGCGGAGACGATAAAGCGCACTTCTGCGCATGTGACAGTGCAGTATTAACGGCTGACAGACAATAGAGATAATGCAGGGCCAGTGCAAAGCGCACGACCTCAAGGCTGACCACAAATTCTGTATGTGATGTAGTGCGTCCTTCCCAAAGTGGGGGCACAATTTTCGGACCAAAATATAGCAATTTTTGGCTAAATTAATAATTTTGGGTCTTAAAAATGATAGACACTTTGGGTTTTATAACAATACCGATTTATTTAACCCCAGGTTAATTTTGATTTCTGCATACCTTTAAAGCCCCTACACAACATTGGTAAGATCGAAAAACAGAAATGTTCCCCAGATTTACATGAAACTTAATACAGTTTGAAGATGGTTATAGTAGAAACCTCGCCCTGAAATATTTCTGCCTAAACTGGTGTATTTTGGGAGAAAAGAGTAAAACTATTTTTCAGAACAGTACGGCATTGAATGCTGCATTTTCGCGAAACAAATGAAGCGGTTGTGTAGGGGCTTTAAAGGTTGACACAGTACATTGCCAGGTAAAAACAAACCACATCGTCTATCTCCATCGATCACCACCTCTGTCTATCAGATGCCCACAACAATTAGCTGTAAACCCAATCACAGCTGTTCCGAGACCGCTGCTCAAAGTAGTTGACTTTAAAATGCTGCTAAAAGAATGTGAATGCTTGTGACACGGGGCAAAACGAACGGAATTCTTTGTGAGAGTATGCACACCAGTCAACACGCTGTTGTGCATGCCATTTTCCTTGGTCACCCGTTTCCTGGTTGTAGAATGGAAGGGGGGGAATTCATGCTGGGCCTTACCCGAGGTATCTGACTTGATGTCTGACCAGCTTCTCATCCAACACATTGCTCCTCTTGTAGTCGTTGGGCTGAGAGAAGGAGGCGCAAAAACAATGGGGAGGCGGGGGAACCAGAGGGATTAATCAGCATGAAAGAATTTGATGTCTGCAACAGATAGTCGGGGGCCATCAGTGTACACGCAGAGGTTAACATTCCTGAAGGGTGCTTCATCCAATGCAATTTGGAGCCGGGCGGGGGAGGGGGGGGGGTCAAAGGAGAAGCTCAAGGAGTGGGGAGAGGATTGAAGAAGAAAACATGAAAGACATCTGGCAGACATCAATGGCAGCCATCAATGTTTTAGTGTCTTGGAAGACAGAAGAACTTGAAGTCACCTCAAAACCCCGCGAAATTTGATAGACGCATCGGATGTTTAGGGCATTGTAACAAATGAGGTGTCCAGTGTTTTCAATCAAAATGGAAACAACCTCAAAATTTAGTAGGCCTGACGTTTTGATTCTAGCAGGAGCTTTTTCAAAAGATCTTTCTCAAAGTCACTCTGCCTTTGAAAAAGGTCCTGCTAGGATCGAAACATCAGGCCCACTAAATTTTGAGATTTGCATTTTGTTAATTTTAGTCAGTAAGCAGTTTGCAACATTTTTGTGTATCACTTAAAATGGAAATTTCACCTACCTTGATACACCTGATGTAGTTGGGATTCTTGGACAGCAAATTCTTCATGAGCTGTGCCACCGACAACTAGAAGGTCAAGGCAAAAAGGTCAAATGTCAGGTCCAGTCTACCCATTGCCCAGCAGACTGGCACTAAAGGACTGGCACTAAAGCCTACCATCATAGGTTTTGCATGGGAGATATCCAAAACTGCAATCTGACTCGGAGGTCAACGCCCTAATGCAGCTTAAGCAAGGATGTGCATTGTTTTGACGTAAATTGCTTACTGCCGACTGGTCAGTTGGCTGGCCAGCTGTGCAATCCCCCATTTTGGCAAGTGAGCCAACAAACATCTGCCCATAAACAGCACGCACATGTGGTTTCATTGAACAGTTGGATTTATCATTATTACACTAATTAGACAGTCATCTCTTTAGGCTGAACCTCGGCTGAAATTCAATCGATATCAGATAAGATTTGGAGGTTTGCATGGTGGAAACACCCAGTACAAAGTTTGCTGTGACACCATCTGTATCATCTCCGAAGAGACGACAGGTAGAGTATACACTACCTAAAATGTTGAGTTACCGGCTCTTTTCAGAGCCATACTCCTTCTCTTAAGAGGTGACATACATGGTGTCACTGCAAACCTCCTACTTCAATCGATATTACTTGGCTGACTGTGTAGGGTAATCAAAGCATGCAAAAATCAGGGATGAGATTCTCTCAAAATGAAAATGTCTGAAATATTCCATCCTGGTATTTGAAATTGCCTGACATTTATCATATGATGTGTTACTACTGTCGGTAGCATATTTTTTTATTTTAAAACTATAACGGGAAACTTTGAATCCCTTCTCTTGTATTTTTTTAACTTTTTTTGGGGGACCATTTTTATATATATTTTTTATTTTTCTGACCATTTTTTCCCCCAGACCATGGATCGTAAAAAGTCGGAACAGAAATTATAAGTCGGAATGTCAAAGTTCCAATGTCGGAATTCCGCCAAAAGTCGGAAGAATCTCATCCCTGAAAAATACTGCACGACAGACCAGTGTGCGGATGACTAGAAAAGTCAAGAGGCTTTTGTAGCTGAGAGACTGGACCGACCTTGAACTGGAATCCCGTGGTGATGGGCCGCTTGTTGGAGGTGTACTTGGGGTTTCCCTCGGGGAACATTTCTTGGAGCAGGATGTGCTCACATTTGAACATCAGCTCTGACAGGTCCCGGAAGAGGAGATCGTTGTTCTTGTCGATGAAGCCATCCACCTCGTACGTCACCTTGGTAAAATAGAAGATCAAGACGGGACAGTTCTTCAAGTTGGTTTCCCTTCAAACTTTCAGTTCTTTTCATGTTTTCACACGTATTGGTTGCATTTGGCTGATAGTTTATTAAAAAAAATTGCCGAAATGAATACTGCATGGAGCATATCAAAGTGGAGTGAATCGTTTCAAATCAAATTGAAGTAAACTATGATAATAATGAATTGCACTGAATGGAGCTAAAACAATGTTTAACAAGCTAAAGGGATTGAAATCAATCAAACTGAATCAAAATGAAATTAAAATGGATGAAATCCAACAGCCAGACTTTAACATAAGTGAAGGAATGAACAAAATCAAATAAATTCTGATTGAATCAAATCATATCCAATTAAATAAAATCAAATGACATTGAATCGAATCAAATGACATTGAATCAAATCAAATGACACTAGATCAATTTAAATGACACTAAATCAAATCAAATGACATTAAATCAAATCAAATGATACTATATCAAATGAAATGACATTGAATCAAATCAAATGACACTAGATCAAATTAAATGACATTGAATCAAATCAAATGACATTGAATCAAATTAAATGACATTAGATCAAATGAAATGATATTGAATCAAATCAAATTGAATCAAATCAAATGACACTAGATCAATTTAAATGACATTGAATCAAATCAAATGACATTGAATCAAATTAAATGACATTAGATCAAATGAAATGATATTGAATCAAATCAAATCAAATTGAATCAAATCAAGTTGAATTGAACCAAAGTGAGAAGAAACTAGAAAAAGTTCATGAAGTGGATCTGGCATAAATACTTCAAATTCTTTTGCAAAGTACTGTAGAGATTGTAATCCTGTCCAGCCGGCAGGTTCTGTCTCCACATTGATGGGAGAACAGGCCAGGAAATGGGCTTTCATTCCCCTCGACGATTCACTGCCTGCAGGACCACAAGGTGGGTATAAACTCACCTCGCCGGCATAGTGCTGCAGTCGGAAGCTGGCGTGGTTGATGGTCTTGTCCGACTTGAGCTTGGCCCTGCTCTCATAGTGCTTGTGATCGATGACGTACTTGGAGGTGTTGAGGCGGTTCAGGAAGGTGATGTCTGTCACGTCACCGGGCCGGAGGCACTCATCGTCCAGCATGGCCAGAATGCCGGCTTTGTTCTGGAGGAAGGGACACAGAAATGCAGGAAAATATCGTTGATTAAAGGGAGAACACAACATTGGTCGAGGTCGAAGATAAGCATCCATACGTACATGTAGTCTGATCCAACATATGCATGAAATAGCACACCTCTGGAAATTTCAGCTCAATCCGCCAACCGAGTCTCGTAAAAATGGTGAAAACCATCCGATCTGATCTTACCAATGTTGTGTAGGGGCTTTAAACACTGTAGTTTTTTTCCACTACTGACTGAAACACTGAGTTGATTGCTCAGCTTCTACTAAGATCTATACTGTTTACTTCAAGGCTTTCTTCACACTGTGCACCACAAACCCTCTTTTCATTCAAGTCAAGGGAGGATGTTGTGGACAGTGAATGTCTTGAGGGCTATTTACTAAGCCCATCATCAGCTACAATCAACTGCAAGAGCATGGAAGTAGCATAACAATGTTTCTAAATGTGATGGGTTATGTAATGCTTAAAGGCCCAATACAACATTGGTAAATGTCCAAAGATTGCCACAGCTTGTGTGTTAAACCATTAAACATAAAAAAAAGCAATCCTGCGAAGGTTTGAGCTCAAATGGTGATCTGAGAAAGTAGAAAAAGGTAAACAAAACTGTCAAGGTTTTTGCACCATTCTGAAGTGTAAGAAATAGTTTATGACTTGCGAGTATAATTATTTGTCGATGTTTGAGTGAAGATTTCTAGGGACGTACAGCATCCCAGACCGTAAGATTTCAACATGAGGATTCCATCATGACCTTCTACAAACTGTGTTATTTAGAAGGAAATCTGTGAACATCGATGTTTCCCCAATCTTCCCAATGTTGTAATGGGCCTTTAATCAAGTTGCAAGGGTCATTCACTGGACCAAGGAAATCGTCCCCCCCCCCTCTCATCGTTGCATCTGTACCTTGTCTATGAGTTCACAGATGGGCATATTGTTGAAGAAGTCGATGTGGGTCCACTCGATGCCCTCCACCACGTACTCCTGCTGCTCCTCCTGCAGTGTCAGCTCGATGAAGATCTGCTGCAGCTTCTCGTTGCAATAGTTGATGATGAACTGCTCAAAGCTGTTTCTCTGTCAAAGGCGTAAGACCGAAGCACAATTGACGGCATTAGATCCCTTTGTGCACAGTTTTCCCGTCCCCCTTAGTCAGTCAAACATCACGTACATCACGTACATCACGTACATCACGTACATCACGTACATGTAACCCCACTAATATCAATACATAATACTACTATGTGCCCCACTAATATCAATACATAATACTACTCTGTGCCCCACTAATATCAATACGTAATACCACTATGTGCCCCACTAATATCAATACGTAATACCACTATGTGCCCCACTAATATCAATACGTAATACCACTATGTGCCCCACTAATATCAATACGTAATACCACTATGTGCCCCACTAATATCAATACGTAATACCACTATGTGCCCCACTAATATCAATACGTAATACCACTATGTGCCCCACTAATATCAATACGTTATACCACTATGTGCCCCACTAATATCAATACGTAATACCACTATGTGCCCCACTAATATCAATACGTAATACCACTATGTGCCCCACTAATATCAATACGTAATACCACTATGTGCCCCACTAATATCAATACGTAATACCACTATGTGCCCCACTAATATCAATACGTAATACCACTATGTGCCCCACTAATATCAATACGTAATACCACTATGTGCCCCACTAATATCAATACGTAATACCACTATGTGCCCCACTAATATCAATACGTAATACCACTATGTGCCCCACTAATATCAATACGTAATACCACTATGTGCCCCACTAATATCAATACGTAATACCACTATGTGCCCCACTAATATCAATACGTAATACCACTATGTGCCCCACTAATATCAATACGTAATACCACTATGTGCCCCACTAATATCAATACGTAATACCACTATGTGCCCCACTAATATCAATACGTAATACCACTATGTGCCCCACTAATATCAATACGTAATACCACTATGTGCCCCACTAATATCAATACGTAATACCACTATGTGCCCCACTAATATCAATACGTAATACCACTATGTGCCCCACTAATATCAATACGTAATACCACTATGTGCCCCACTAATATCAATACGTTATACCACTATGTGCCCCACTAATATCAATACGTAATACCACTATGTGCCCCACTAATATCAATACGTAATATCACTATGTGCCCCACTAATATCAATACGTAATACCACTATGTGCATCTGTGTCAGTGAGATGAATACACGTAATAAATTGTGTGTTTTCGAGACTCCATTCATGAACCCAACCATGCAATAGAAAAGAAAAGTTTTGAAGATAGTGCTTTGAAACTTAGCAATGTTTCATAAAATATATTTCTGCTTGTCATTTACTGAGTAATATAAAAGTGTGTTTGTGATCCGATCTTACCTCGAAGATTTCAAATCCGTAGATGTCCAAAACTCCCATGACCTTTTTCCTGCCTCCAGATTTCACCTGATGGAAGCAAAAAAAAACCCAAGTATTCAGACCTATGCTATACACCCAATAGCATGATGAATACAGTCACTGTGCTACAGCGTCCGACATGCTGATGCAAGCAGGACCTGAAAGAGGCCCTACTTGCATCCAAACATCAGGCCAACTAACTTTTTAAGAAGATTTGTATATTTCTGGTAATTCTACTCAGCAAGTATAGTGTAGCAATTTGTCAATACTTTACACTTGATACTGGACAGTGAACTGCAATAATAGGTTAAAAAATTCAAATAATTTAGATGATATTACTAGAAATCTGATCATTCTGATAATTAAAATGAAACTCAACTATTCTCATTTTATATCCTTATGGCAATGAATATCCCTGCAATCTCCCTATATTGCAACTGCTTGCTGACTATAGATGATATTTGACTATAGAATGATATTTGCATCCCAGGAATTGTTTTGAGCTATTCAAAAAGCTCCTATAAAATCTTGACACACAATGTGTTGCTGACAATCACAGCCTAGTTAGACAGGGACTTCACAAATTTGAACCCTTTAAAATATGGCTTTCAGAAAGGAAACTGGACAAGCAATGATGCCATGGCTCAGTGGAACCTCATTAGGCCTTGAGACAACAAGAAACTGATTGAACAGCATCCTACAAGAAGCCGACTAACTCCACCATTACTGAAATGCTGTGGCCAAGTAAGAGACTCAAAGAACACACCAATATTTGTCATTTAGTGCCAGACACACTCAGAGAAATGAGAGAATAAGACTAGGACGTCCTTGGAACTAAGTTGAGCATTTCATGTGGATGATCAAACAGACAGGGAGCCAGCCAGACAGACAGGGAGCCGGCCAAACAGACAGAGAGCCGGCCAAACAGACAGGGAGCCGGCCAGACAGACAGGGAGCCGGCCAGACAGACAGAGAGCCGGCCAGACAGACAGGGAGCCAGCCAGACAGACAGGGAGCCAGCCAGACAGACAGGGAGCCAGCCAGACAGACAGGGAGCCGGCCAAACAGACAGGGAGCCAGCCAGACAGACAGGGAGCCAGCCAGACAGACAGGGAGCCAGCCAGACAGACAGGGAGCCAGCCAGACAGACAGAGAGCCGGCCAAACAGACAGGGAGCCAGCCAGACAGACAGGGAGCCAGCCAGACAGACAGGGAGCCAGCCAGACAGACAGGGAGCCAGCCAGACAGACAGGGAGCCGGCCAAACAGACAGGGAGCCAGCCAGACAGACAGGGAGCCAGCCAGACAGACAGGGAGCCGGCCAGACAGACAGGGAGCCAGCCAGACAGACAGGGAGCCGGCCAAACAGACAGGGAGCCGGCCAGACAGACAGGGAGCCGGCCAAACAGACAGGGAGCCGGCCAAACAGACAGGGAGCCGGCCAAACAGACAGGGAGCCGGCCAAACAGACAGGGAGCCGGCCAAACAGACAGGGAGCCAGCCAGACAGACAGGGAGCCGGCCAAACAGACAGGGAGCCAGCCAGACAGACAGGGAGCCAGCCAGACAGACAGGGAGCCGGCCAAACAGACAGGGAGCCAGCCAAACAGACAGGGAGCCGGCCAAACAGACAGGGAGCCAGCCAGACAGACAGGGAGCCAGCCAAACAGACAGGGAGCCAGCCAAACAGACAGGGAGCCAGCCAAACAGACAGGGAGCCAGCCAGACAGACAGGGAGCCGGCCAGACAGACAGGGAGCCAGCCAGACAGACAGGGAGCCGGCCAGACAGACAGGGAGCCGGCCAAACAGACAGGGAGCCGGCCAGACAGACAGGGAGCCGGCCAAACAGACAGGGAGCCGGCCAGACAGACAGGGAGCCGGCCAGACAGACAGGGAGCCGGCCAAACAGACAGGGAGACGGCCAAACAGACAGGGAGCCAGCCAGACAGACAGGGAGCCGGCCAGACAGACAGGGAGCCGGCCAGACAGACAGGGAGCCGGCCAGACAGACAGGGAGCCGGCCAAACAGACAGGGAGCCGGCCAAACAGACAGGGAGCCGGCCAGACAGACAGGGAGCCAGCCAGACACACAGGGAGCCAGCCAGACAGACAGGGAGCCGGCCAAACAGACAGGGAGCCGGCCAGACAGACAGGGAGCCGGCCAAACAGACAGAGAGCCGACCAGCCAGAAGGCCTTAGACTCGCTCAGCTGCACAGCTTGCCACAAATCACCGTAGACTAGAATTGGGTTTTTGATCACTTGATGGGCCTCACCCTTATGCTCTCGTTGATGGTCTTGACGATCCAGGTGAAGAGCTTGTCGTAGATGGCCTTGCAGAGTGCATCCCTGGCGTAGACGGCTTGGGAGGCGCTCAGTGTGGTGATGACCTTGTCCCCTTTGCCGCCACGCACTGTCCGCTTGGTCAGGGCGTGCATGACGTCATGGCGCTCACACTGCAGCATGTCGCACACGTCGTCCAAGTCTGAAGGACGAGGGGGATTAGATGTACGGGGTTAGGGTGGGGGCAGAGATGCCTGTACATGCACAAACTCCAATCAAGGTTTCAACTAAGGTCATCCTGTCCCATGATGAATTTGGAATCAGGACATATTCTTTTCACTCTAAACTCAAAGAATTAAAGGAAAAACTGACCGGGAACTTTTCAACAATTTTGTCCCGGTCCAGTCATAGTTTTCTTTGCCACATTTCAAAATTCAAAGTCAAACAAACCAAGGAAAAACTGTCTGGGGGAAAAAAAATGATTACAAACTACTGACAAACAAACAAACTGCACTTGAAAGTTAAACCAGAGCCCTCAGTTCAAATCCCAGTCGAGTCAATTTGTCATAATTTATTATAAAACGGTTTGTATCTGGATGATCCCTGGAGATATACAGCAGTTAATGATGAAATGCTTCTGGCAGTTTTTTTCCCCATCACAGCATAGACAGTTTGGGAATTTTCATTTCTGTCATCTTTAATGAGGTTCATATTCGATCAGTGACAAGCACTACTTTCCATGGAGTACAAAATTACACTAGTTATATAATAATAAGCAGGCCCCATCTGGGAGCTGGATAGTTCAGGTAAAGCACTGGCACCTCAGACTAGAGTCAGTTACATTTTGTTTTTAAGCCAATTTCATGTGCGCAAAATGGGCCAATCAGTGTACCAGTGCCAATATTCAGCTGTATATATATATACCCAGTATGGAGTGGTTAAAGCCCCTACACAACATTGGTCAAAGAATAGCATCCATATGTAATCTGATCCAACATATGCATGAAATAGCACACCTGTGAAAATTTCAGCTCAATCCGCCTACCGAGTCTCGAGAAAATCTTGAAAACTGCTTCATTTGTTTCGCGAAAATACAGCATTCAACGCCGTACTGTTCCGATAAAAAAGTTTAGATCTCGGTGAGACATAAATGATTTCTTTTACTCGTTTCTCCCAAAATACAACATTTTAGGCAGAAATATTTCAGTGAGAGGTTTCTACTATTACCATCTTCAAACTGTATAAGTTTCATGTAAATCTGTGGAACATTTCTGTTTTTCGATCTTACCAATGTTGTGTAGGGGCTTTAAAGGAATACAGAAATAAAAATTAACTTGGGGTTAAATAAATCGGTACTGTTATAAAACCCAAAGTGTCTATCATTTTTTAGACCAAAAAAGATTAATATAGCACAAAAAACGCTATTTTTTGGTCCAAAAATTGTGCCCCCCACTTTGGAGACGAACATCACATACAGAATTTGTGGTCAGCCTTGAGGTCGTGCGCTTTGCACTGGCCCTGCATTGTCTCTATTGTCTATCAGCCGTAAACACAGCACTGTCACATGCGCAGTAGCGCGCTTTTATAGTCTCTGTATTTCGATCGCCTCGCTCGGCTACTTTTGGGTTGTATGTGACGTCACATGCACACAGGGGGAATTTTTTGGGGCGGGGTGAACATGGACTTTAAAAAAAAAAAATTGGGGCGAAAATAAGCGCTAACAATTTTCTTTTAAATCAATCCTGTATTGATTATATTGTGAACATTACCTATGGAGAGTTTTTAGCTCTTTTTCAAATCCTACTTCTGAAGACCTTTAAGGGGCACGTGACCATCGGTTATGGTTATACTGTGCAGTGCTGTGGCCGTGAGAGAATTCGCGGTCTCACCGTCTTGGTTGGTGATCTTGACCCCTTCCGTTCCGTTCATGGTGATGTACGCCTTGAACTCCATGTTGCCCAGCTTGAGGATGCTTGAAAGCAACTGGTAGATGGCCAGAATCTCCTCATCGCTGAAGCCGATTATCTGCATGGCTTTCTGCTCAAAAAACCATGGCAACCACGCCAAATTAAAAACCACAACACAGTAGACATGAGTTATGCGAGATCGTGGAATTTGGAACTCTAGAAAACCACATAGGGGTCATCGGTGCAATTTATGGAAAGAACGGCAAGCTCAGTAGTGGTTGAAAGGACAGGGGACCAGTCTTTTATGTATAGGGACTCAAAGTTATTGGCTATGGCTTGAAGTAGTACACAGATCTATGGGAAGTGGCTTAAGTCACTACACAATGTTTTCTAAAGACATGTAATTTGAAGATAAATGTAAACAACTTGTCAACTTGTATTCACAAGCTATTTTACACATGAAAACAATTCTTTAGTCAAGTTTTTCTACTCAAATAAATCTACCCTCACCACAACACTGGATGACATATCACTCAAACTAATGAGTATGAGTTCAGAATGAAGCATTAGTCTACTGAACACATCCAAATCGCTTCTGATTTGAACAACCTACCTACCAGACTGCCATCTCGCCACCATTTCCCATTTACCTGCGTTATGGAGAAATTCTCCTTGTCGTCTATGCTTGAAGACTGCGAGCTACTCTGACTCAGGAAGTGGTAGTGTTTGGGATCTCGCTCTAGCCCTAGCTCATCTGAATGAAAATGTGGCATATAAAAGGGATTTTGTCAGTTTAAGAACCCACACGAAGGTCAAGTAGAGAAGGTGTTACCACCAGCTTACATTCCATCATGTTTTGAGTACATTTATGTTTTGGTTCCCTGGTGTCGGTAATCATAAAGATCTTAGCCTGGATTGTACAATTGTAACAAAAAAAACCTGAATTATATGTAAATATTAGGCCTGTATCATACAAGTTAGCATCTGCGCTCTTATATGAACAAAATATAAGGCTTTGCCCGAATCCATTCGCTATGCCCAGAAATAGCAAGCATGTCTATTGGCATTGGCCAGAGTCACTGGCTAGCAGCCTCCATAGACCCAGGTGTGATTCAAAGTCATGTCCATAGGCTTGTGTGCAATTCAAGGCCGTGGCCTATGCATTCAGGCCAGTGTGAGACCGAGCCTTACCTAGAAGGACCTGAGGTGCAGCAAAGAGCAGCTGATAGAAGATATGGAAGTTCCTCTCACCAGCCACCTGAATAACAACACGCGACTTCTCCAGAAGATCTGTAAAAAGGTTAAGACATCAAAAATCCAAAATGAACATACATGGATTATAAAACCTAATTTTGTTTTAACATTTTTTATGTCTAATAATTAGCTAGTCAACCTCCCTATTCATTCCATTCTTGACATGTCTGTATACAGGGCATAGAATCTCTTGGCCATCGGAAAGATGCTGTCCGCCTCAGCAGGGAAAAACTGTGGATTAAGCGTCTCTGCACTATCCAACCTCATGGCCTCAACATCCATGAAGGAAATGATTAATCCTCACTTCATTAGTCCCTCTTTTCTTTCATCTTCCCTGCCCCTATCTCCTTTGATCTCCTGCCTCCCTTCCGTCCCTTTGATCCTCCCCACCCTTTTGTTTGTTTTCCCTTCATGTGGGCATCTGCATCCCACTCCCTCCCCTTTTGTTCTTCCTCTGTTATGTGTGTCAGGGCTTTCCTTCCCCTGACTGTCTGTGTATGTCCTTGTCACTTTGCCTTTGAGAAAGGTCCTGCAAGGATCGAAACATCAGGCCCTCTAACTTTTGACAATTAGCAACTCAAACATCCCATAAGACTACTGCCGGATCATTCTTCGTATTTGAAACATGACAAGATACGTTGCTTAAGCCTTCGTTTCCCTAGAATGACAAAAACACTGACAAAGGTTGAAGTGGGGACTTACAGTTGGTGATGACACCTCCAATTGGATCGCCTTTGTAGTCAAACTCTATGTCCATATATTTCCCCTGCACAAAACCAAAGATGATCATCAGCTTAGCCATCTACACCCAACAACATTCTCATACAATCTATCATCATAAACTGGAATTACCAAAAAAAAATTAAAAAAATTATCCTGTCACCATATCACGCCAGACAAGCAATGCACATGCAATGAGAACTTAACTATGCACCACAAATAGGTAGAGTCTAAAAAATCTTTCAATGTTCATATACTACTCAACTGGAAAGGCTGCTAGGGCAAGCACAATATTTTGCAAAGTTCTCTAAGAAAATGCTCATTCAATTAAACGATCTTATGAGCACAACCCTTTCTCAATTTAGTGGTGCACAGTTTCAAAATCAAATCAAATAACAATAAATGTGCATTGTGCAAACCTTGTCCTGATTACATGTAGGCTGGCCTGAAATAAACAGACCAGTTAGGCCTTGACATTTCAAACAGAGCAGGACCTTTCTCACAGGCAGACAATTTTGAGAAAATTTCTCATAAAACGAGAAAATTTCTCATAAAACTTCAAAGATAAACTCAGAGGGTAATATAAACCTTTACCATAAAACCATGTCATTATGGTGCTGTAGTTTCCTATAAGACAATGGTATTCCAATGGAGTTATTTTCAAAAGAGATTTGTCAACAATGAACCATGTTTGCTTGCTTTTTTAGTGAAACCGATGATTGAAACCTAACCTACAGATGTAATGCTTAGCTTCAATTTTATTGGTATTATCAAGACGACCCAATTACAGCAACAATGTTTATTTGTGTACATACTTTCTTAGATGAGAGTATGATCTCGTAAGCTCAAGGGGGTTAAATCGCTGTAAGCTTTGGGACGGCCAGGAATTCCTCCGCAGACAGTGCGGAACCATTCTCTCCGTCTGTCACGTGGAATTTTCTTCAAATTTCAGAGAGAAAAAGTGGAACTGTGCCCCTGTGAATGTCACAAATTTCTGCTCTGAATTTGGCCGGGAGAACTGGCTAAATATGGAAGCACTCATTGTGCACACGACATCTGCTGTAGAGATTTATACAGATGCAGTACATGCACACGGAAAGTGTAAAGTAAAGTATATAATATACCATTAATGGCCATGTGTCTTATGCAAGCTACCACACTGCACTCTACTCCCATTTAGCTAAAAACACAACGCTTCCTTTGTTTCATAAAAACCAAAAAACACTGTGCATTGCTTGGAGGTCAAAAACTATCAGTTTCGCAAATTGAAAGAAAGACTTATATTTGATGGAAATGTTGATTTCTAATACTTACAAATCTGGATGAGTTATCATTTCGGTTCGTCTTTGCATTGCCAAAAGCTGTAGGTAAGAAAAAAAGTGAATAAACTTAAGTGTCGCATTTTAGTGAATATTATGTGCATGTACATTAATTGCTTAGAATTTATACTTGTTAATATTGTTCACAACTGAAATCATAACAGGCCTCATGCATTAACATCTTAGAGGTATAATGATAGGAACCAAGGCAAGCAGTTAATATTGTATTTTATATATATATATATATATATATATATATGTACTGAATGTGCACGTGACAGAGGAATTGGCAAATGAGTAAGTGCCCTTTGACCTCTACTGTAGCTTGGGTGCTTTTCAGAAATAGCATCGCCTGCACTAAGTCTAAGGCCGTGTCCGAAACGGGGCTCTAGAGCTACCGGTAGGTCTAGGTCTTCCCCCTATTGGAAATACACGGAGATGGGAAGACAATAGCCCTAGCCGTAGCACTGGAAGCCCGTTTTGGACACGGCCTAACTCTAGACCAAGTCTATGAAATGTGCAATTATCACTCTTGCAAGGTGCACTACACTAATCATGTTGCTCAAGCCGGTCTTACCAATCACAACGGTCGTTTCAAAACACAAGTCACAAGGACCAAACACTGATGTAAGGCCTCTCCAGAATGGAGCTTTGCATTCACACGCAGACTTACATTCTAGAACTGGGTTGCTCTGTAGCAACTGCTCCTTGACTAAGTCCACATCTCTGCCTTTGCCGCAAACGGCGGCTACATACTGCATGACCACTTTGCTAGCCTCTGTGAAAAGTACAAATCATAATAATAATAATAAAAAACAAAAACTTCTTTCTCTGAAAATATACCAGACAAAGTTCAGCTGAAGACTACAGTCTGGTACCCCGACTACAGCCCTCTAGACATCCCCCTACTGGCTCGAGTCTGGTGTTTGCCAACAAATGTTCTCACCTTAGAGAAACAAAAATCCAATCCACTTTAAACCAAGAAGAAATACCTTACTTAAATAGAAAGGGATGTCAACAAAAGCTGTAAACCTACAAAGGGGTCAATTTGAACCATTAGTGGATTTACTATGATGTATCATGTATCGCCATCAAAAAATCTTAAAATTTAGTGGGCCTGACGTTTCGATCCTAGCAGGACCTTTCTCAAAGGTCCTGCTAGGATCGAAACGTCAGGCCCACTAAATTTTAAGATTTGCATTTTGGTAATGTTAGTTAGTAAGCAATTTGCAACATTTTTTGTACAACACACATGTTAATAGAAACCAAAACCGTCTACAGATATAGGTTTATATATCACTGAAAGTGAGCCTAGATCATTTCTAAGGAAATGTGTGTACAATCTTGAAAAAAATGGTAAAGAAAATTAAGCTTTCTTTGCCATTTTTTTTTTAATTGCTCAAAAGTTCCAAGTCAGTTTTTTCTTAATGTGTCTGAAATGTGTGTCATAATGTAAATTCTTCAAGCGTGCACAAATGTAATTTGCTTCAATTGTTGTTCAAACAGAACAAATGTTTTTCATAAAGAAATGGAAAACTAAAAGGAAAAAATTGTGAAAATAGCAAAGAAAAATTTACTGGACCAGTGGTCGATTTCCTCAAACGCATTGTAACTTACAATCAATTGCAAGACGGTGAGCGATGCACAGAAACCATATGAACTGTCACAAATTATATGAAGGGTTTTAAAATTGCAAGCTGAAATGAGATGTATGGTAAGGGCTTCACGAAATCCACCCCAGGACTTGGACCCGAGACCTCTGGTTTAAAGTTCCAGCGCTCTAACTGCCTATGCTTGTGGTAGTCCATTCCTTGCCCAAGTGACTTTCTTTTGTGGCCTGTTTCTTTTGTGTTGGCCAAGCAGTGTGTGTTCTTTTGATTGCATAACACCACTGGGGTTTAGTTTTGAATAAAAGGTGGTTGCACAATCTCAACCTTGCTCTTAAAATTTTACCTTTTGGGTTTTACCTTTTGCGGCTAAAAAAATAATAGTTAACAATCTTTGCTGGAGTAGCTAGAGGTGCCGGTCAGAACTTAGAAGCAATATTGTGTTTGCCGTACCTGTCTTTCCTGCACCACTCTCTCCTGATATGATTACACACTGGTCTCTGTTCTTATCGCGCATATTGCGATAGGCGTCATCTGCTATGGCGTATCTGTCAGGGTACAACCAAGGGACAAAAGAAAACCCAGCTGCTGAATCACAAATACCTCCATCACCAGAGCCAATTATTGCCCCATTTTGAGGGGGGATAAAAAATCTGACAGGTCTTGCATTGAAAACAAGTATTTTGCCATCTGTGTTTATTTCAATAAAAATGGGCAGAACAGTTTCTTTTTTCATTCACAGGGAATGCACAGAAGTGCATGGAATTTTGAAAATTTGAAAATCTTTGACCTTCACATATCATTAACTTTTGATGTCCATTAACGCAGATCTTTTTTTTTCCGTTGACAAGATATAGAAATATTATACAGAGTGATGGCAGGTCATTTGGTAATGGGGGATGGGTGGGTGGTTATAAACTACTAGACTTGCTCCTAGTCCCTCCACTACTTACATGTGGGGAGGCAACTCGTACAGATTCATCCCTCGGTATTCTTGGATCTTGTCCAGCGTGTACAGGGATAGCTTCTTGTATGGATTGACTGATACAACCACACTACCGATGTATGTCTGCATAGGGAAAGAGAAGCATTATTGCATATACTGTATAGGCTAGGCTACTTATGTGTACATGTACATGTGTGTCATGACTAAGACTAACATTGGTAAAGCAATATCCAGTCCATGTACTTGAGACGTACAGTACATACATGTACATGTACATTGTACATGTACATGTTCAGTTCTGTATCATGTAACACATGAACATGTACATGTACTGTACATGTGAAAAATTTCCTTCCTCATATTGCACATGTTCAATGCTCATGTACAGTGTACATATACACATGTACTACAGTATTGTATGTACTGGTACACATAATACAGTACGTGTACATACATACAAACATATTCTTTACATGTAGATGTATGTTCACTGTATAACAAATTAACAATGAACATTTAATCTGTGTCTGGAAAAGTGTAAGATGTGATTGTGTTGGTGTTTGTTTAGCTACTGTATGTAAATAGATACATACTGTACATGTGCATGCATACAGAATTTGTCACTGTGCAAAATTAACAATTTTGTTCTATCAAGCCACATGAAGTACTGTACATGTACATGTACCAGTAGTGCATTATTCCTGTACAAGTGTACAGTACACAAACCTGTACATGTATTGGACATATACATGTACATGTGCACTGTCCATGTACATACATACATGTACATGTACAAACATGGGATACAAATGATGACCACTATGAATCACATGGGAATCTGACGGACAGATGTGCCATGGCTGTAATTCACTTTCCTATTGATTCCTCACACAATGCATTAAATCCCAACGCCCAATAACATCTGTCTGAGATGTGTAACATTGGATGCCAATCATCCCTTTGACTTGGAAATGCGCTGCATGTAGAGCATAGCTTGTATGAGTAGACAGGAATTACTGAGACATGCACCATCTGCAGTCTGCATTCCCATACTGGGCAAGCCCCATATATTGGCTGTTTCATTCAATATTACGACTCACTGATTTTTTTTAATGGCCTCAAGGTTACATGTACCTCTAGTTCTAAATGGTGTTTAATAGGCCCTGCATGTACAATGTACAGTACAAACACAGTACACACAGTACCATACATGAAAATGTTCCTCTTTCTCATACATGTATGATAGGAATACAGGGAAACAATGTACCGGTACTTAAGTATATCATTCTATACTAATTGTACATGTACATGTACAAAGTTGCGACCCCAAAGTACGTGTATGTACCAGTATTATTGAGTAATACAAACTTCATTTTAACTTTTTTAATTTCAAAAAGTGAGAGCGCCTGACATTTTTTTCTTTATAGGCCAAAAAGTCAGTCTCAGGTGAGCACACGCATCGATTTTTGAACGTGAGCATCAATGTAAAATCTGTTTTCGTCAACATTTTCAAAACAGCGCCCTCTATTTCCTCACTGCCTTAATGTTCCCGAGTAGCCTGGTACTTGGCTGCATGTAATTTTTAAAAAGCCTCTGGTCCCAACTTGCATTTTTCAAACATATTGT
The DNA here is from genome assembly GCA_949987565.1 of Luidia sarsii. Lineage (NCBI taxonomy): Eukaryota > Metazoa > Echinodermata > Asteroidea > Paxillosida > Luidiidae > Luidia > Luidia sarsii. The sequence continues at coordinate 21,724,243 of OX465106.1, forward strand.
TTTTATGGTCTACAAATACAACATAGTGCATACCAAAATAAATTGTTTAAAATCTGGTTTGGACCATTGCCAATCATAACCCTTAACCCCCCCCCCCCCAAAAAAAAATAATAATAATAATAATCGCCTCATCAATTCTGGAACTTCGGTGCACAGACCAGATATTTTGGGGGTTTTGGCCTTAGCAAGACCAACCCATCAGAAGCAAAACCAAACTGTAAACCTTTTAAAGTCCTAGGCTGTTTACGAACTGAAGGCCTAGGCTTTGGCTTGGGCTTAGGCTTCGGTCATATTTCGTTATAATGTCACAGGCATCTAAAAACAAGCGTTTGGCCCCAGTTTCTTGGGGAATACCCTATACCATACCTATCAAGCCAACAAAGGTTCACATTTGGAAACAAACCACAACCTGGATTTTCAGGTTTTGTCAGACGGAGACGAAGCCTGAGCCCGAGTCTAAGCCTTCATTTCGAAAACGGCCCTAGACAATATAACATGAGGTTTGGAGAATGTAATTCAATGTGGGTTTGCCCTGCTCGACATGACACAATAAGCACTGAATGTCCAGTGCTTCGCTTGACGCCCGAAGACAAACATTCAGGCACCTTGGGCGGGATTCGAACCCACGACTTTTAAATTCCCAAAACAAGCAGCATTATAATACAAGCTAAGTACATTTTGGTTTGTATTGCAGGAGTACATGTGTGTACTATGAATCTAATGTAAGATGTACGTTTTCTTGTCAACTTTGTAAGTTTTCAGATATTTGGGGAAGGAAATATTCTCAAAAGTCAACAGAGTCCAAAAGTGAGATGAGAAATTGAAGATCCAACCTCAAAATGCATAACCCCGTATATATGTACGGATTTGAAAGATTCTTTTGCTACAGCCTACAGGTATGTACATGAACATGTACACAGTGGAGATATTCACTTGAATTATTGAGCACAGGCAGCCTCTGTGAAATTATTCAGTTGGCTGCATGCGTGAAGTTCCTTCCTGGCAAACCCCAAGTACACAATGCTACTTGCTAGACACAATTGGGCTGGCCGCTGGTTAACCTGGGCAGCCCGCCAGCTGCTTTATGCAACCATGTTGACATTTTAATTTTGTTCAGCTTGGCTGATCATTTCAATACTTCTATTGATTTTTAATATGGCGTACAGAACACAAGTATAGGTAATAGACACTATGCATGCACATTTCAAGTTTTCAACCTACATTTCATACCAGTGGCAACTGCATGAGACAAGAATGAAATCAAACTACTGTATCACATTGATTGTACCCTAGATATGATATATGATGTTTGCATCAAGAAGAGTGTAATTTAATGAGGGTTTGCTCTACTCGATGCAATAAGCACATATTGTACTCTGTGCACAGTGCACAGTGTGGGCAAACCCTCATTGAATTACATTCTCCTCACGGAAAGTCGCAAACATCATATCACATCTATAATGGAATGTGGTACATGTACAGTTGTACCTGCTGCTATACATATTCGAATCTGCTACATGACTAGCTATAAACACGACATTGCCAAGCTTGGTGGTCAAGACATCTGCACTACAAAGCAGGAGTCGCCGGTTCAAATCCCGCCTGAGCTGCCTGTACATTTTGTGGTAGAGTGTACCACAAAAGGATGAGCAATAGCAATTTGCAAAGGGTTTGCAGGACAATAGCAACCAACAATTGCAGGTGTGGTGTTGAGTTTGGCGGGACGTGACCCTGGATACAATTTCAAGAAAAGTTGCGTAAGTTACGAAACGTACAAATGTTGCGTACATCTTGCGCCTCAGTGGCTCTTTCCTGCAGTATTTAGCAGAGGCACCAAAATGTTGCGTAGGTTACGCAACAAAATGTTGCGTGTTGCGTACGCAACATTTGAAGTTTTGTGAAATCGGCTGCTGGACTCAACTGCAGTGACCCACGGCATCGATCAGCCTCTGCCGTGCGACACGCAGACAGAGGCCTACATGTATGTATACTCACGTAGATGTCATCGGCATCAAAGCGCAGCTTGAGGTTCTGGATGAAGGCATCCTCCGTCATGGGGTCCAGGAGCACGCAGTCTCCCACGCCCACCATGTCGTCCAGGATGTTCTTCGAGTGGCCATTCTCCAGCGCCATCTTGGGGCCGTCTCGAGGAGGGCGCCCTCTAGTGACCGGGGCCTGCGGGCCGATAGGCGTGCGTCCCTTGGACTTCGGCTGCTGGGGTCACCTCGGCTGGAGAAGATATCTGCAAATCACACGTGCAGGGGGGAAGCAAAACCAAATCTTTATTGTCTTCAGGTTTTGTTTCTGTCTTTCCGAAACAGCAATTGTTTTCGTACGATTTCATTTTCTCCTTAATCAGCCAAATCGTTCTGGACCCCTGCTTTGGTAGTTTACTTCATCTGATCGACTTGAGTCTGAGAACATACCTAAGAGCCCGGCCAAAGATGGTCCTAGAAGAAATCAGTTATAATCTATGGTAAAACACCCCTTGGTGGTTACATGTAAATGACTGACTGACTGGCTGACTGATTGATTGAGTCCACACACAAACTAATTTACCAGACTGACCAATAAGGCATAAATGAACTTTCATAAGCTGGATTGAAAAGAAAAACTTGCAACGTCTGAAAATGTGACTTTAAAAACGTCTGCCTATGCATGTATTTGAGTCAAGCATAAGTCTGACAAATGGTATGCAGTGTACCGGGCACATGTAATTGTACAGTGTAGATGTACACGCAGATGTGAACGTGCATGTACTGTACTAAAACTTCCTGGTGGAAATTGCAGGATATGCATGTACATGGGGAAGGTTTATGGTGTAAATAACCATTCAAAACAAGTTTAACAATAAAAAAATAACAACACAATGGCAATATTCATTCTTCAGAAATGTGCACAAACTCAACCATGCATACAACTCTAGGCTATATACAGGTTATTGAATCTAAACTCCAACAGGCAACACAAAATGTTCATGCCCATAAATCATGAGTTACCGGGTATGTACAGCACTACAGCTTGCACTTGAAAACAAGATGCTAAGGAAGGGCTTGATGAAATACAAAACTTTTCAATCGTAATATGAATACTTCAAACTACAAGTACATGTACATGTACACTGTATGTGCTTTCAAGGAAAAACGGAGCACTTGAAAACAAGATGCTAAGGAAGGGCTTGATGAAATACAAAACTTTTCAATCGTAATAATTATGAATTCTTCAAACTACAAGTACATGTACATGTACACTGTATGTGCTTTCAAGGAAAAACGGAGCCCCCACGAACATAATTGAAAAGAATGGATGTTTCTTTCACCAATTGATGCAAGTACAGTGAGAATTTAAGGAATTCCTATTTTTGTAACCCTAAGCCAGCCTCAACCTTGAAATCACACCACAGTTTTTGTTAGATTTCATAAGTACATGTATCAGGGTTATTGACAATGCCCAGCTGGTACAAGGGCTGTGAAATTTCCATTAGACAACAACCAAAGCTACGTGAGTGCATGCACTCTGTATGAGTCAGACAAGCAGATTCAGGGAAAGTTGGTGCACTGGCTTGTCTCTCAGTTGCAGACGTGAGCCCAGTGGGTAGGCATACATATGGCATGTCTGTGAGCGAACGCACACGTCATATGGCTGACCATTTACGCTCCGATCAGGCGACTGGCACTTGGTTAATTAACAATCAATAGCAACTGGATGTAGAGGCATTGATCGCGGAGAGCTCAGCTGGCCATTTGAGATGCAAGCACACTACCATGACTACTGGAGTGGACATGTGCACATACACATAGGCCTACATGTACATGTACCTAGGCCTACATGTACATGTAGGCCTACATGTACATGTAGGCCTACATGTACATGTAAATACATATCTAGACGCTGTCCGCCTATAGCACAGGAATTTGCATTGTGCATTTTATCTGAAGAGCCAGTTATTGATCCTCATCAAGAGGATCATCAAAATGATTCAATTCAAATCTTGTCTGAGAAGGAGAATCAATATTGTGTACATGTACATGCGTATACCTGTACATTATTTGGTGACGGGAAATTGCAAATAAAAATTATACCAACTGTAGGCCCTAGGGAAATTGCAAATATACCAACTGTAGGCCCTACGTTTCACCCATGTTTTAGGAGAATACAATTGGAGTATGGAAGTGTTTGTAAGTATGGTAACTTTTATACATGTGTATCTACCAATTTACATCGTGAATCAAGAGAAAATACACCACAGACAATGGTAAAATCAACTTAGATTTATACTTTATATCATGCACGATTGCACGTATTATAAAAAAGTACATCATAGTCATACATGCATATGTACATGTACGCGTTGCATTCACATACATACACAAGTTCAACTTCAGTTCCCTAGACAGGTAGGATGCACAAGTTATTTTCAACCAGATGTCTTTTATTTGCTTGTCATACCTCAGTCCTACTTGTGAAAATCGGGTGCAGTGGCAATAAACCTGGAATTCTTTGTACCGGTATAAGGACCCGTGCACATTCCTCTCCATTTGTTCACTCACTGACTGGGTAAGTGGCTATACAACCTATCCACAAACAATGCCTTTGCAAACACAAGGAGGGCAATGTGGGGATGAATAAAATAGTATGCTTGAATGTCCTGTGTAACTTCCCTCGTTTGCACAACCATAGATGATCATAGAGCAAGGACTTAGTGCTATCAATAGTATCATGGTAATATACCTGTATGTACAGTACCAGTACAGTATGTGTGCTTGTGTGGTGCAGTTCAGTGGTGCACTGTATCATGGTACATGTACTTTCAAGCTGCTTCGCTCATGCGCATGAAAAACAGTTTCCTTCTACCCAAATAAAGTAGAAGAGTCGTCAATATAAATCAAGTACAATTGAATTTGATTATAGCATGGGAGATACCGAAGCATGATCGTTTTGATAGTATCATGGTGCTGGACCTGTATGCGTGGTGCAGTGTTGTTGACCGAGACCGAGACCTCAGCATCCGAGACAGAGACCAAGACCTGAGCTTTTGAGACCGAGACCAGCCTCCCGAGACCGAGACTCTGATAAGACCGAGACCGAGACCTCAGAAAAGGTCTTGAGACGGTCTCAAGATGAGACCTGGTCTCGATTCCTACAACACTGGTGTGGTGCAGTGCAGTGGTGCACACATGCACTGTACCTGTAGGGTAAAAGCAGGCGTATTCGACCGTTTAAGAAAAGCCAACCATTCGGCCAGATCTGTAGGATACAGCTGGTCGAATTCCCCTCCTGGTTGAAAATATCTGCACTTACCCTAGATGTACATTGTACAAGTGCAGGATGTATGTTTTGCAACATGTAATTAGATCATTCATATTACCATTAATAATCAATATTTCATCAATGGTGCATGAACTCAGACAAAACGGACAGCATCCATACAATGAATCATCCATTATATTATCAGTTTGATGTAAATGAATAGAGGCCACGCCCAATAATGATCATGTGTGCTATGCACATACGTGTAGTGTAAATATACCAGTACCAGTATATATACATCCTGGACAAAATTGTCATTTGCATTCCTGAGATAATCAGATCAAATTGATCTCACTTCATGCTAGCCATACAGTGTAGGTCTCTCACTTCATGACGACGCTCACTTCATGACGACCTACATTTAGAAGATTCTGTGAATGTCCAAGAGCTTCAAATTTTGGATATATACGTATACATACCAGTACTAACATAGAAGCGAGATAGTGTAAAGTCCAAGCGAGATTACACTTACTTTAGAATAGGCTTGGCATGTTTATTTTTAGGAATTCCCAATAAACCACATACTCTCAAGACAGAAACTTGCCTCGTTTGCATACATTTTTGCACCAGACAGATTTTCAGATTGCTTTCACCATAATGTGCACAAACAAGTTGACGTTTTGAAACAGCACTCGCACGGCAATGTCTGCACATTACAAAGCTCCTCCCTCAATACAAAGGCCACCTGCAGCACTGACTGTGGGTGGAGAAGTGTACACTCTGCAGTACATTTTGCACACGTGTTCTGGGATTCATTTAAATCATTTAAGCTCCAACTGTTAAACATGTGCACATGAATACCTCCTAATTGTATACACTGCAATGAAGTCCTTCAAACTTGACAAAGTGTCATCAGCTTCATCCATGAACGGATCAGTGCATGTACATGTAATACATTCTAGATACATGATGCACATGCACATTTATCTATCTAAAACATGAATATTCATAATTCTATAAATATCTATGTACAATGTACATGTACATTTGAACTGAGACCTCTGGTTTTGCGTACTGGTATGCATGGGTTCAAGTCTCGGGTTCAAATCACAGTCCAGTCAAAGTTTTCTTTGCCATTTCTCAATTTGGAAATATTTTACTGAGAAAAAAAAGAGTATCCAGTATGAAACGTGTAGTTGTGTACATGTTCATGAAGGTAATAAATATACATGTATACTGTAGGGCATTGAAAGCAATCCAAAATACACATGTGGCGCATCATATTATGTAAATTTGCATTATGATTAAATATTCCTAATGTAGAATTGTAGATGTACCATTGTAATTTTGTACTGTACATGTAGTATTTGAATTACAAAATTGTTAAAACCATAGAACAAAAAATCAGGGTCTCCAGAAGTGGCACATACAACATGTAAACTAACAGTACAAGAAGGGAGGTAGTGTCATATCATGTATCCCAGCTACCAAACTAGAACCTGCTGTTCCGTTCCAATTGGACTTTCAACTCTTAATAAGGGAACACACCCTTTCAGTTTATCAGTGATGGCGGAAAAAGGCAAATAAAAAGTGGGGCCTGTATACCGGGTATATGTTCCTCCTACACGTACCTACATTACATTATATTATGTCACTGACTGTACATGTCTCTGTGTATGCAGCTACGTAGGCATATTGTTTGTACACCAGCCCAAGTTTCAATGCAAACATAATTTCCTATTTTACTTCCTCATAAAATTATTGATAAAAATAACATTTTGTAGTTAACAATGTGACAGCCTGCATTACATTAACATCAGTATTAACACTGTAACAGCATGTGCAGTGCACTGCATACAGCATGGGCATACATGTAGACCTAAAAGTACATGCACGCGTGTACGTGCACATGCAAACATGGTACAATATGTACAGTACACGTACATGTACAAACCTGGGTGTACATAATACATTTCATTATGTACATGTTTACATGTACATGTTCATGTTTACATATAATTATATTTACATGTTTACATGTACTGCATATCACTTTGAACCAGCTTTTACTCACAAATACAGATCACAAGGGAATGCAACACTACTAAAAAATATACATATATCTGTGTACATGTAAAGCACCTAGATCTACTGCATAGTGTATATCTTTCTGGTAGTTTCCATGGCAACAGAACATATTACTTCACTTTTGTAAAAAAAAAAATCAATTTGACTACCGGGTATATTTGACAACAGCAAAATTTGTAACCCAAAATTCTTCATGGACTGTAAATCTGTATGTTCATGTATAGCAAGATTGGGATTTCATCTACAATATTTCATTCTCATCCACAACATGAGGTGATTTGAAACCAAATACCCTTCTGTGTGTACACTGGACACTGGCACAAATTACCGTGACTGAAATTCAGCGAACCGGCAAAATAAAGAAATACAAGAGACTTTCATGAGTCAGTGTTTTTCACTTTTGTTCCTCCTGGCCATCTTAGATTGGATTGTCCTTACTCTGCTTGTTTACTCCTTCCCTCTTACCCTCCTGCCCAATCTCTTCCCCTTCATCCCCAGTCCTTGCACCATCTCTTCACCTTCTCATCCTGACCTATCACATCTCTGATACATGTGCACAATATTCTCCCTGTTTGGTATTTATTCATCAATTTATCTCCCATCTTGAATTTCCATGATATAGACTGTATGACCTTTCTCACCTTGAATGTACATGTACTTCTTGTTTGTTTTCCTTGGCCGAATAAATAATAATAATAATAATAATAATAATAAATGGAAGCAAATAGATCCATTCCCAATGACTGGTTCAATTGAAGTAATGTATGGCGGTTTCTGATCAATGATTTCCTGCAGTGGAGCATACAGGAAACTGAATAGGGGGCTGCAAGCATGGTATTGTCATCCAAATCTCACTTCCCCCCAAGTCAGTGGTATTTGCGGAATTGTGGTTCTGCTTCTGTGGATCCATTGAACACACAAAACCTCTTATGGAGGGTGGGGATATTTGATCCATGTCCACAGTCCAATCAAACAAAACAGATTACAACTTTTCATTTTTGTAGACAGAGTATACAAAGTTTACATATTATAAATCATTGGAGAGACTTTTGCTTCCAAAGTGCATAGTTTAAAAAAGTGAACTATATTTCTTTAACATGTGGAACTGCTTAATGTTATCAAGCTAAAGCTGCATTCCCATCAAACTTTTTCTCTTGTGGACTCTTGGTAATTTACTATGACGTAGCTCTACCTTTTATACCAACTGGGACTTTTTTTATACCAACGGAAATAATGTGCCTTTGCCATGAATGTCTGGAAAAATGTCGCACATTCTGGGTGCAGTTAACTTAAAGTTACATCATGGAGGAATAATCTCTCCTTATTCCTCCATGGTTACATGTAATGGTACCATGGCTGAGTAGACAGCTTCTGCACCCATTCATGGCCTTTTCAAACTATGAACATCCGGTCCGTGTCGAAATCTACATGGGTCCGACCCTTGTTGAATTCTTTAAAAAAATGTCACCAGGGGTCACTTTCGCTCCGTTTTCACACTACTCACCGCAACACCGGCATTTGCTTGACACGTGTAATGTTTTGACCCGTGTATTGCGTGATATTTTCGCACTACACACGTGATCGCGCTTTCAACACGGATAGGCCCAATACAATCAGAAAATCCTCCATGCCATATAACTACAGTGTGATGCTGCCACGCATGCACTCGGCTGTTACATTACACAGGCATGACAGGTCGAACTCAACCCAGAGACGGTCACACTACGGCTTTCAACACGTTAAATGCAGTTTTACATCAAGGTCCTGGTAACCTAAGTACCTAACCAGAAAGTAGTTTACAGTGTACCTTGAATTCCCACCAGCTTTACCTTTGTTATTCTTCGGCAAAGTCAAAGTAATTTGACCCCAAAAAATTCAATGGGAAGTGGCAACACAGCTTAAGATGGACGCATACATCTGGATCTGATTTGAATACATGTAGGAAAGCATATGTGATCAAAATTGGAAAACGTATTTTGCAGTTTTGCACACAAGACATGTTAAAGTGTCTAAAAGTGATACAAAAATGTTGCAAACTGCTTACTGACTAAAATCACCAAAATGCAAATCTCAAAATTTAGTGGGCCTGCCATTTCGATCCTAGCAGGACCTTTCTCAAAGGCAGAGTGACAAGGACAAAACAGATACCCCGTACAATACATGTACACGTATGTGTGTACATGTATCTGTACATGTATCTGTTTTGTACTTGTCACTCTGCTTTTGAGAAAGGTCCTGCTAGGATCGAAACTTCAGGCCCACTAAATTTTGAGACAACACATGCTAGTTTGCTTTTTTACAAAGTATGTAAAAGATTTTGAAGAGTAAAGGGTGTACAGTTTAAGAGCACTTTTGCTGTGTGGTTTAAGAGCATCATTGACTGATTTTCACACTCAAAAATGGGAGAGGAAAGGTGGGGTTTTACTACAGAGAGGAGCTAGGCACTTCATCTCCTAGCCCTACACATCCAATGCACTCCTCTGTGGAACGCTCCCTATTACACTCCATTACAGAAGTTACTAAAAGGCAGGCCCATAGGTATTACATATACCATATGCAGCATCTCCCCTATAACTTGATTGATTGCAGCCATCAGAGACATCGCATGCGCCCACTAATGTGATTGATGCCAGGAGTAATGACTACCAACAGCAGCCACAACTGTACTCCTTATGCTTTCAACAGATATGGTGGGACAAGCTGGTTTACATGTGCAGTATGTGCATGGCCGCCTACAGTGCTTTGATCTGAGGTGGTCCCAACATCCACAGGACCACAGAACATGTCCATCTTATGGCACAGGCAGCCTGTCCTGTGACATTATCATTATAATCTATGGCTAAAGTCAATCGGACTGGACAATGATAGATCCTTGAAGTGCTTGCAGGACATGCCTACATGTATGCACATGTTCATGCCACCAATTTACATAGCCTTATGCCCAGCACTCCAAAGTGACTTGTCATCTGTCTGTCTGTGTCTCTTTCTCAGTCTGTCACTACATCTGTCTCTATGGCCGTTTACGAAATGAAGGCTTAGGCTTGGGCTTAGGCTTCGGTCATATCTATCTTCGGTCATATCCCGTGTGGCGAGTGCGACCAGGTCTACATCGGCGAAACCGGCAGGCCCATCGGAGAGAGGATCAAAGAGCATCAGCGTGATGTGAGACTCTCCTGTGTGGACAGATCTGCAGTAGCTGAGCATGCTTGGGGAGCTGGTCACCGGCCCAATTGGGACGATGTGCGGTGTATCGACCACGAACCGCATTGGTACACCAGACGCGTCAAGGAGGCCATTCATATCCGACTTCGACATAATAACATCAATCGAGACAGCGGTGTTGACATCCCCGGTTTCTGGCTCCCCACCATCCGTCGCCACGACCGCCGGCCCACCACAGGCAGGCCCGCTGGAGGACGCCAGAGCCGCGCGCCAAACCGCACGGTCACCACTACGACGTCCGCAAACCGGCACACAGGAACCGACGGAGCGGATATAAACGGACGCCGCAGCGCTCTTTCTTCAGTTGCCTGATGAAGGTTAGCAGTTAGCAACCGAAACGTCGCTTCTAGCAACGACACATCGCGTGACTTTGATCACCCTTCTAATTGTCTACACCACCGCGATGAACAACCCTTTCATTTCTATCTTACTCGTTACAATATCACAGGCTTCTAGAAACAAGCGTTTGACCCAAGTTTCTTGACGGTTACGAACTTACTCTGTACCTATCAAGCCAACAATCCTTTCAAATTCGGAAACAAAACCACAACCTGGATTTTCAGGTTTTGTCAGATGGAGACGAAGCCAAGTAGCCCAAGCCCAAGCCTTCAATTCGTATACGGCCTTTCACATAATTTGGTTTCCTATATCAATGCAGCGAGACCATCAAGGATAGCCATGAGTGGACAGCAGGGAAAATACGTGATGTTTACATCAGTGCTAATCTTAAAGGCCCAATACAACATTGGGAAGATCGGGAAAACATCGATGTCCACACATTTGTATGGTCATAATAGAATCCTCATGTTGAAATCTTACGTCATGGGATGCTTTACTTCTCAAGAAATCTTCACTCAAACATCGACAAATAGTTTATTACTCACGAGTAATAAACTACTTACACTACAGAACGGTGCGAAAACCGTGACGGTTTTTTGCACTTTTTCTCCTTTCTCAGATTACCATTTGAACTGAAACCTTCGCAGGAATTAATGGTTTAACACAAACTGCGGCAATCTTTTGACCTTTACCAATGTTGTATCTGGGCCTTTAAGTGAATCTAGCATGATGATTGACAATTATTGTTAAAACTATATATTGTACATGCACTGTATCACTATCAGATATAAAAGTAGTGTGGTTCATCATGAAGCACCATGGGTAAGTGTGTAATCACTCAAACACTGACAGTGCAATAGTGATATAAATACCTATTGAAAATTAACGCCGGCAGCAATTCAATGTAGAAATTGCAAATTGCATGCAAGTCCTCTTCAGAAATGTGAATGTGCTTGTTATACTGTACAGGGCACACCATTAGTGTGCGTTTAACGGCTGTGAATCACATTTGAGAATTTTGCCCATCAGCAAAATACCACTCAGACGCTAACCCGTGCTGTGCAAGGTAACACATTGCACAAATCAATGTACATTTAAGTGTCATACATGTAGGTTACTGTATAGTATACAGTACACGTATGTACTTCACACTGTACATGTACCAGTAGTTACCTGTCAGGTTTAATTGAAATACCTTTCATGTGCATGTATTCATACATGTGTACCCACTCCACATTAATGCAAATACAGGTCAACAATTGTAAAATGTGTATACTACATAAATCCATAATATATGGCATGACAGAGCACAATGAGGACATACATGTACAAGGTCAAACATGCATTGCTTTCAATGTTATCTGTGAGCAAATTGAACAAGGAGGGGCTGGTGTGGACTTTTGTGACGTCTTGTGAGCAACAAGCTAACAAAAAGACAGGTCAGGAAACATGCTTAGATGGGGTGAGATTTAGAGTGGACTAAATCAGGCAGCATCTAAATGCAACATTATTTTCCACACTAGTTTCATTGCTCATTCCTGTCATCAAAACCAAGCATAGGTTCAATCAATACTGTCAATATGGTACAATATAGGCCTACAATGTACAGTGTGTACACTTTTTCTGCAAAATGTGCAAACACAGTGTCATACGGCCAGAACATCATACTACAGTACATGTAGGTATCAAGAGAAAAAAAGTGTGCTTCAATAGAAATGCATGACTGGATTTGCTCTTAAGTGCTCAGGTGTTTTTTTTAGGCTTGGTAGAATGTACAGATTGTACACTGTACATAACAATAGCCAACAGCATAACACAGGTCTACTCCATTACAGTGCATGCAGGACTGCAGAAATTGTTATTTCAAAGTATTTGCAGTGACACGATGTAAATCATCTCCTGTGAGATTGAGTGTGGGTCTGAAAAGCTAGCAGCTACTGTATTCACTATTTACATCTATAAAGTTAGGGCTCGATATGGTGGCCAGCTGACCTTGGGGCACAACCAAAAAAATGAAAAAAAGGCCAGCAAAAGACCAATTTAGGAGGCCCAACAAGGCTGCTAAAATGTGTGCCCGAGAAAATTCTTCATCACTGTGAAAATAATCATGTGCCATTTTACCAGTAAACAGACAAAAATACAGGCCACTTTATTTCCTTGGCAACACTGCCAAAATGAAATGGTTTGTTGACTAATAATGGTCACTCAGTGACATACTACTGAGTGAAAAGTTACCGGTAAGCTAGTGTGAAGCTTTGCCTTCAGTATTTAAATACAATACAGTCTCCAGACTCTCCTCAGCCACACTCTAAAAAAAGACAATTTAGGTGTATATGGTGTCACTGTCGTTGCAAATGGGTCCAATGGGTTTAGGTTATTTTCTTTCTTTTTTGTAAAACATACAGACATTCACGATGCCTGCAAAGGAAAGGAAAGTGTACTGAATAAATCTGTCAGATTTTAACATAGATCTGCATTCCATCAAAAGTGAAAAAAACTGCATCTCACCAAGTGAATTACATTAGTAAAACTGAACCAGGGGAAGACTCTAGAGACAGAGTCTAGACTGACGACTGCAAAGATTAAGAAAGTCTGTCACCTTTGAACTACAGGTATTCATAAATCATAATCATATACAACTCAGTTGGTAGAATGCAAATTTTCCTTCCCTGTCAATTCAAAACATGAAAATACTACAGTATATAAAAATAAATCTATAATCTATCAGTCAGGGCTGTTGAATTTCACATCCTCACTCTCCGCAACTGGAGTGAAAGTTATCATGGAGTGTCTATGGAGTGGTAATAATATGTCCACGTTGTTAGATACAGTTGCATGGAATTATTATCGACAATATACATGTATTTAATCAAAGAATGAAATCAATTATTAATTTATCTGAAAAATGATATTTTATTGATATTGACTTAATCATTCACGCCCAGAGTAATCTTCTACTAAAGGCAGTGCCATGCAATGGAACAACCAAACTGACTACCAAGGTAATCAGGTGCCAGAATTCCTTTCTGCGACATCACGCTAACTGACAGAATAGTACATCTGCACAACTGGCCAGAACTGAAGCCCTGTATTTTCATTTTGAATCAAAACGAGGCAACAAAAAACAAATCTTGCAAGATTTTCATAACTGTTACAGTTCACGTATACATGTTGATATTTGGATATGAAAGATACACATGGCAGCGCATAGGTTTACCATCAATGAGAATATTTATAGCAAATGATGAAAATAATGTACTGTGCAGTGAATCAATAACACAAAATTTAATCAAAATTTCCATCTTATCACATTAGTGACAGTAATGTAAAGGGGAAAAATGCATCATTATTCATTAAAACAATAAAAGTAATAGTAAAATTATGTGAAGTTAATACAAAAACTGTTGCAAACTGCTCATTGACTAAGTAAAATGACAAAAGTAGAGGGCCTGACATTTCGATCCAAGCAGGACCTTTCTCAAAGGCCTTTGAGAAAGGTCCTGCTAGTGCTACTGCTGGCAGTGGCATACTGCTAAGTGCTAGTGAAAGATCCTAGCACTAGCACTAGTACTACTACTACTTGTACTAGTACTAGTACTTTTAGTAGTACTTAGTACTAGTAGTACTTACTACTAGTACTAGTAGTAGTACTAGTAGCAGGAGAAGCCTCAATGTTGATAAATGATACCATCGAATTCGGCAGTCTAGTTTGGTTGATCCAAGTAGTGAGTACAGTATGAACTATGATACAATACAAGTTCTAGTTGTTTAGTAAATTTATTCGCAAAAGAGTCGTCAATTCACTTTCACTGCAAGACTACTCGATGTAGGTGGGGGGGGGGGGGTGGCATTCACTGCCGCCCACCGCCTGTGGTTGCCCACACGCAAAGACCCCATGAGAAGGTGATTCACTACCCAAATATTCCTCACTGCACTTGCTGCCTGAAAACAACTCGTACAACGACCAAACCAAAGACTTACCGTGTTATGCAGCCTCCCCTTACCGGGGCAAAACATCAGCCGCTTCCAGGGGTGACAAAAGAGAGATATTCCTTACAGTGTACCATAGACGACCCACTCAGAAACGCTCAGAAGGGGATGGAAATGCCGGCAGTGGCAGTCAATTTGGGCCGTACGGGCGGCACCGTTACGACAGGTGTGTTCCCCGGTCTCGGCCGCAGGTAGCCCCCATCAATTAGTGATCGCATCTGTTGCGCGCTCACGGCTCGGAACCAGTCTACGTGAAACGTGTAGGATGTGGGATGTGGGATGTGGTCGCTGATGGGCGAGAGAGGGCGCTCTTCAGCAAAACAAAGGTCGCCCTTCTACTGTACACACACATGTACATGTACACATGTACATTGTACATGTACATTGTACATGTACATTGTACATAGTGTACATTGTACATGTACATTGTACATAGTGTACATTGTACATGTACATTGTACATGTGTACATGTACATTGTACATGTACATTGTACATGTGTACATGTACATGTACATTGTAGTACATCACTACATCATACGTGATTAGAACTCTTTGCATTGGCCCTGCCTTTGCAAAGGAGTCCCATGTTCAATGTTGTAATTATGATGCATACCATTACCAATTACCATTTTTTGAAGACCTTCTACTTCTAGTGTAAGTACTTTTTTTAGTTTTCAGTTGTGATTCATTATTGTGATTCATTATTGTGATTCATTGTGATTCATCATCACATTAGTAGAAATAGACATTACATTAGCAAACCCACATTTTAAATCTAAATTTCCAATTTATAAAGTATGACTATGACAGTACGAGTGACCTTGGAGGTAGGAGTGGAGAGACTGAGGTCTAACATTAACAAGTCCGAGTTGGACCCGACAACTCATCCTTTTTTTATCGAATTTTTAAATTTTGAGGGTCGGGTGACTGTCACCCGGCCCTCAAAATTTCAAAATTCGATAAAAAAAAGGGTGACTTGTCGGGTCCAAGTTTCTCGGACTAAACATTAACAACATCATGAACATGCACTTGTTTTTCTTGTTTTACACATTCACATTAAGCCTAAGTTATTACAAATGTACTTTATTACTATACTAGTAGTATGTAATAATTATTAGTATGCAAACCTATTTGAGATGTCTTATACTAGTTAAATTATAGTAGGGATACCGAACGTGTCATGTGACACGCGCAAAACCGGCGAAATGTAAACACCCCTGGCGGCCTGAGCGCCAGAGTGTCATTTTTAACAATTTATTTTGACGAAACTGATTGAAAAAATAAAATAATATTAATAACAACACAAAGCTACCAAGAACGTTTTGTTCTACTGCTTTACCTAGTCCCACTTACTGGGCCGCTAGTAGCTCCCCTAAACGAGTTTTGAGATTATCTGTCGCACAGATAATCTCAAAACTCGTTTAGGGGAGCTACTAGCGGCCCAGTAAGTGGGACTATGCTTTACCAAAATGTGAAAGTAATAGGTGTTCTACTTCTAGTTTTTGAGAAAAATGAAGTTAAGATCTGAACCGAGCCTTAAACCCACTCACGTTTTTTCTGCATCCCGAATCCTGCAAACCAAAACTATTCAAGTGATAGTTTTGAGTTACACTGACTTATCTGTAATTTGAACTCGTCTGTAATTCAGAATTAAGTGAATGGAATGATAGGCCGGAGCCTCACCATGGCAACAGCCGTAGTGGTTGGTCCCCATCCGCCGTCAGCGTTCAAGTGCCGCAAATGCCGGCGGTTTCTCTTCAGCGGCGACAGTGTGCTGCCCTCGCCCAGCCCCGGACGAGTGGACGATGCCACGTCCGGCTGCGCTGCACTCTGGTACATCAGCGACTGCTCTCAACCTCCCTGGATCCAGCGTGCCATCGAGAAGGTGCGAGGGGCAGACAGTAAACAACACTCCTGTCTCTTCAGTTCTTTGTTTGCTTGAAAAATATTATCATTATTTGTTTTTTTTAAATTTAGTGGGCCTGACGTTTCGATCCTAGCAGGACCTTTCTCAAAGGCAGGCTTTCTCTCTACCTTTGGTTTTGTTTTTGTTTTATAATTTTGCCTCCCCCCCCAAACAAAAAGTCTTTTGCATTTAGAGGCTACAGTCGGTGTACCGAATGCTTGTTTGAGTTGTTCAGTCTCTAGAACAAGCAATATGTCTATCCATTGTGTCCACTCAATGAAATTGAGAAAGGTCCTGCTAGGATTGAAACGTCAGGCCCACGAAATTTTAAGATTTACATTTTGGTAATTTTAGTCAGTAAGCAGTTTGCAACATTTTTGTATATCACCTATTTGTTTTTTTATTATTATTTATTCGGCCAAGGAAAAAAAACAAGAAGTACATCCAAGGTGAGAAATGTCATACAGTCTATATCATGGAAATGCAAGATGGGATATAAATTGATGAATAAATACCAATCAAGGAGAATATTATGCACATGTATCAGAGATGTGATAGGTCAGGATGAGAAGGGGAAGAGATGGGGCAAGGACTGGGGATGAAGGGGAAGAGATTGGGCAGGAGGGTAAGAGGGAAGGAGTAAACAAGCAGAGTAAGGGACAATCCAATCTAAGATGGCCAGGAGGAACAAAAAGTGAAAAACACTGTGACTCAAAAGCCTGTTCCTCCAGTCCTAGGTTTGTGAATAAATAGCTAACTATAGTAAACTTAGTAACTTAGTAAAAACAATCAAATGCAAGTAAATGGCAATGATTAAGATAAATCTTGTTTGCTTGAAAAATATTATACAGTAGAGCGTCTCTACAACGAACACCGACATACCGAACATGTGGCTATAACGGACCTGCCCTTTGGCTCCCGATTGCAACTGCTATAACGAACGACCGCTAACCCTGAACAATTTTCGTGGATCCCGGGATGTTCGTTATAGCAACACTCCACCGTATTGCCCCCTGTATGTCTGCTGTCCAGTGTCTTACCCGTGACGTTGAGTCCATCATGTGTACAACATATGTGTCCAACATATGTATGAAATAGCACACCCGTGAAAATTTCAGTTCAATCTGCCAACCGAATCTCGAGAAAATCATGAAAACTGCTTCATTTGTTCTGCAAAAATGCAGCGTTCAACGCCGTACCTTTCAAAAAAATACTTTAGATCTTTGGCCACCGACCAAACAATGTGTACCGTGACAAAAGCCACACAGATGTTCGAGTATGCCAGGTTTGACTCGCTTGTACACACAGTGTGTTCCAGATTGTTTAGTTTTGAAAATGGCACATTATTTGAATGCGCCTATGTGGCAGTCACGGGCACTGCAATGTGGTCCCATGTTGAGTCAGTGGCCATGGGGATGTAAGTGTAACCCACGTTTTCTGAATGGAGTGTCGTTTGAATTCAGCGCATTCGTGATTTGTTGTTGTGCAGGCCCAGTGGACCCGCGGGAAGTTGGCGTGTCCGAGGTGTGGCGCTCGGCTGGGCTCCTTCGATTACCTCAGCCCCAGCATCCGGCACTGTCAGGAGCGCCGGGGCCCATGGTCCTGCGTTCAGGTCATAGGCAGTCGAGTCGACCGCGAGACGTCCCTGCCAGCGCTGGCAAGCTGCGGACGACCCAGCCAGCCGGACTTCCGTAGCTTGCCAGCAGAGGGATCAGCCCTAGAACACCCGAGAGGTTCCACGAGTCGCCCTGACCGCACTGCGGACGGTGGCGATGCTACGGCTGAAGGTTGCGGGCCCTTGCACAAAGACGGCTGGCAGCGGGATCTTGGCAACTGCAGCAGTGACGCGGCATGTCCCGTGCAAGTTGAGCCTGATCACTCCCAGGCAGAGCATGAGGAATTGCTGCCAGAATCCGCCACGTCGTCGCATTCAGTCACCGGTCCCAATTTGAAAGCTTGTTGTGGCGAAGATTCAGTTTTGCCCACTCCCATATGCAAGAGCATCTCAACTTTATCCTCCAATGTTCAGTCAAACGGAAGGCAGAACAAATGCAAGCAAGGCCACGCTGACTCCACTGGTCAGCCTCTGCCTTCACAGGCCTGTGCGGAGCATGAGAGGATTCTGTTCGGTTTCTTTGAGCACGAACGTGGTAGACATGCGAGAGTGCATCCCGGCACCCGCATTGAGCAAGATGTCGCTCCGTGTAGAAGTCCCGGCGCCGTTCCCAGCAGTGACTCTTCAGTCGGTTCCAAATTGACCATGGGCTTGTCGGAGGCCGACGAGACCTATTCAAACCTGCCTGCTCCGGGCCCAGTTGCTCCTGAGGTTAGGCATGCTGATGGACAGTCACACGCAGCAAGTGAGGCAAAGGAGGGCCTCGACTCTCGCCTCCAAGGCCGGCCCATGGACTGTTCGTCACCCGAGGTCTCGCTGCGGGGATTCCTGGACGAGATCCTGGCCGAGTTAGACCAGGAGGAGAACGGGTTACCATTGGCAGACCAGACAGACCCCCGCAGCAACTTTGACCTTCTGGAGGATGTGATGGACGGGGACATCCATCAAGATGGTAACCATGGTAATGCCAAATGCTTGCCTTGAGTGAGTCTGAAAAGTGTAGGGGTTTAGATTATACTTTCCTGATCTAGAAACTAGAAAGGCCCTGCTATGATAGAAACGTCAGGCCATCTAACTTTTGTAGGTTATAAAAGAACAAATTTTTCTCTGTTTCTTTGCAAAAATTGAATCCTGAGCCATGAATAAGCTCAGCAACCAGGAACTCTTAGAATATTCTTCTGTAAAAATGTGAGGAGTTTACTTTGTAAGCCATCACATTCTGCTTCCAATCTAAAAAGGTTGTCACTTTGCCAAGACCCCTGTATCGATGACATAGGACTGCTTGTTTTAGAGCCTTAAAAAGCCACCATCCCCAATTTCTCGTGTGCCATCTCCAGTACCGTGTGTGGATTCTTGTCACCACCTTTGGGCTCAGTTATCTCAGACCAATTTGGATTTCCTACAGACGAGGGGACCGTTTCCCGCTCCGAAATTCAAGATGGCGGCCAGGGCGACCCCTCATCGATGTCGGCCCGCCTCCAGAGGGCGGTGTTGCGAGCCCAGCGACGGGAGAGGAACCGGCGGAAGGGAGCGCGTCGGAAACTGCGCAAGCAGGAGAGGTGGAGGGAGAAGGCAGAGGCCAGGGAACAGGGGCTTGCAGAGGAAGAGCAGGTCAGAACACTCCGCACAGCTATCGCATTGCAATGGTCTTTGTATATACAACCCTGGTTACCAAGGCGCCTATAGACCGATAGCGCGACCACTGTTTACATGCCATCCCGTGACTTGTAGTGGGTATTTTTTTCCATCTCATTTGGCACAGAGCAGTGATGGAAACATACAGAGAAGATCGATGTGGACAATGTGATAGTTTTTTCTTTGCTTGTTTCCACTCCTGTTCTGCACCAAATGAGATGACAAAAATACTCACTATGGAGTCACGTGATGGCATGTAAACATTGGTCGTGCAATCGGCCTATTGTAAAGACATATCACGCTACCATCAGTCAGTGAGAAATTGGATGCGTTTTGAGTTGCTTCTACGGTCAGCCTTAGGTCACTCAGATGCCATTTTCCTCCCAAGATGTCCAGCATGACAGGCTATCTGGAGTATGCCTGTGGAACCCAATCGAATACACCATCAATGAGGGTTTGCCCTACTCTACCTGCCGGGCAGTTGGCACGCTGTGTTCAATGCCTTGAATACAAATACTGCCATACTACCATACTGCCTCAACCAACTAAGTGGTCAATTATTTATGACGTCTGGTCATCTGCACCAGAAGATGGGAACTGCCCATGCACCCCAGTTGATTTATTAATATTTATTTTTTAAGCCCACAACGTATTTTGTTTTAAATCACAACCACCAAATGACACAAAGTCATGGTCATGCAATCACAAAAGAGCAATGGTCTCATATTGTCGAGTACAATGTTGGCAACTTGTTGCTATTATTCCCCCCCCCCCCCCCCCCCGATGGTCTACAGACACTTCGCAGTGACCCGGACAGGTTACTGAACCTCCTCGGTGCCAGTCCCCCCAGCAAGAGTCTCCGCGACGCCCTGACCTGCCCCGTGTGCCTGGACATCTACTACAATCCCCATCTGTGCCTGCCCTGTGCCCACGTCTTCTGCGAGCCCTGCCTCCGTCGCCTGGCCCACACTCTGCAGACGTCTGTCACGGTGCCTTGCCCCCTCTGTAGGACCGTCGTACGACGAGCCCAGTTGCACGGCGGTGAGTCCTTAACCCCTTGACGCCGGGATTATCTCAGTGCCATTGGCCGGCACAGTGCCATTTCAAAAGCTCGCTGAACAATCAGAGAACAATAAACCTGCAAAATAAATCAATAAGAGTGCACTATCTGTATCGGTGAATCAAATGTGGCACAGTAGGAAGTCTGCATGGCTTTTGACAAGGAATTATTATAATGATCAGCCCTCAAAGGATTCAGCTGGACAGCCTCTACAAAGCGTGCAATTTGTGGTAAAGGGCAGCGGGTGCATTCCACAGTCTCTCCGGTGACCGCATTGGGTGTGAGGCAGGCCAGCACACTGTCTTCTGTAGTAGCGCGCAGACCCTCGATCGTTCACAATGAAGCTCCACAATAGCGCCAATGTTACCGCTGATGTGGCAATTCATGCAGCAACTGACGTCAAATGATACAAATTGCTGAAAAGAGTCTTTGTCTACAGTTTGGACAATAGCAGCGTCCAAATTTTGAAACTCACTACGCATGCATAGCGGCTTCCGGCTCGAAGGGGTTAACCGTTTCATTACACGTCGAGGTGTACATTCTGAGTGAGGGTTTGCCCTGCTCGACGTAATAAGCACCGAGTGCTCAGTGTTTTGTATAAGATTTGCATGGTGGAAATACTAGGAGTGTGGCAAGAAAAGAGCCGGGATTTTTTTAGAGCCACACTACTGGTTCTGAGTTACCGGCTCTTTTCAGAGCCACACTCCTTGAAAGAGAGTGCGCCACTGCAAACCTTCCACTTGCTTAGTGCTTTGACATATTCCTGATGAAAAAAAATTCAGGCAGCTCGGGCGAGATTCGAACCCGCGACTCCCGCTTTCTAGTGCAGACATCTTAACCACTTGACCACTGAGCTGGTCGAGGTCGTGTGGCGGATTTGAATATTGTAAAGCGGCAGGTACTGCGTTGCATAATGGATATAACATAATGTTTGCGTCAAGTAGAATTTAGGTTTTCCCCTGCTCATTTAACATTCAATATGATGTGCATTTTGAATACTCTGTTGCTTCAACACAGAGCTGATGGCCTCCATAGTGGAGATGTTCCCACATATTACCGAGCAACGCAAGAGAGCAGAGCGGAGGACCCTCAACAAGTCCTACCCCCTCCCCGGAGAGAATGCCCCTACCTCCCTGTCGGAGTGGATCAGTCGCACCCTGGCTGGGCGCAGGAGGAACAGACTGCATCATTTGAATTGGAGGGGTGGTCACCCCCGTCCGGCAGGCGAGCTCTTCAGGCATTTGGTGTTGCAGTTTGTCGCCGTCACTCTGCTTATGGTCAGCCTTGTTGGGCTGTGTGCAATCTTCATATCCGTCATGATGCAACACTTGTAAAGAAACCAAAATCACTCGGATCGGAAGAAAGTGGAACTACCACGGTGCTATCAGAGAAGTCTTACCCAACATTAAGTATTGATTCAATATCATCATTTCAGTCAAAATTAAACATTAATCATTTAATGAGTTACCGGTACCATTGCAATCAGCAGTGTGAAAATTCATATTTTTAGAAACAGGCTGCTTCCACTTTTCATTTAAAAAAGTTGTATCTATATATTTTATTCACATTAGAAAATGGAAGCTTTGTTTGTTAAAAGTTTCAATATTTTAAGGTCTTGCAATAAATTAATTTCTCACAGAAATGCTGCTACAAAGTCTGCCGTTTCTTTCAATTTCAACTTTGTCCAGCTTGAATCTTAACCAAGTAATTTTTCATTGTAGGGAGAAAATTTTGGTAGCATCCTGAAATTAGCTCGGCAGCAGATACACATCACACATTCAGGGTTTGAAGCATTGACTACAGCAAATGCCAATAGAATTTTTGCCCCAAAACTCAAATTTCAACATTTGATGGCCTAAGTGCGAAGTGAAAACCATGAAGAAAGGTCAGCCCACTATGCTAAATGTTATCAATGCAGAAAACAGATCAACACATGAACATTGGCGTAAATGTGATTCAGCTACTTTCAGCCTTTACAGATCGCGAAATTAAATGTTCACTGCTGTAAGTGATATACAAAAAAAGGTTGGAAACTGCTTACTGGCTAAAATTACCAAAATGCAAATCTCAAAATTTAGTCGTTCTGATGTTTCGATCCTAGCAGGACCTTTGAGAAAGGTCCTGCTAGGATCGAAACGTAATTTTGAGGTTTACTGCTGTGTGCTTTTGCAGGATTCGGTGAGGGTTAATGACTTTCATTAATCAAGAAAATTGGTTGAAGAGGGATTAGCCTACAAGTCTTGATGTTAGAAAAAAAAAAAATAGGTGAAATTTCCCACTCAGAATGGTGTATTTCAGAACGTAGATTATTGGTGCATACCAGTTGAGTGGGTTTGAATTTCATCCTAAAAGTGGCGGTTACACTTTCTCAATTCAATTGCTCGATTCCACGAGAATACACTTGAAAGGTCAAAGGCAAGGGAGGCCAAAGCCTCTTTAAAAAAAATAAACAGCCCTGGGTATCCAGAAGCAAGCCATTTCCTCACGACGAGAGGCCCTTCTCAGATATTTGTCGGGGTCTGGAGATCTTGCATGTCCACGTCCGATGCGCTGGCATAGCCGTGCCCAATGTCCACCGTCAGCTCCCCGAGTTTGCCCCGGCCCACTCTGCCGTTCTGGCTGTCCATCGGCTCCTCGGGCTCGGCCGAGCCGGCCCGCCTGGCCGCGGGCTCCGGGCTCTCGTCCTCCAGGGAGTAGCCCGGCGCGCCGGCGGCCGCCTCGCCAAAGTACCGGCGGTCCTTGCCGCCCTTCTGCTCCTTGCGCACCTTGTCCACGAACTCGCTGAAGTCAAAGTTGTTGGGGTGGTGCTCGGTGGGCGAGGGCAGGGCGCTGGAGGTGTTGGAGGACGGGTTGCTGGTGGAGCGGCTGTAGAGGGAGCCCTCCGACTCGCGGCCGAAGGAGAGCGGGGTGGGCAGGACCCGGCGCGGGGTGAAGGTGTTGAGCTTAAAGGACTGGCGGGGGGTGATCGCCTCCGGGGTGCAGGCGCCGTTGTGGGTGAACCGCTCCAGGAAGTTGTCGATCTGCTTCAGGGAGAGGCGGTTGTGCAGCGTCTCCAGGGGGAGAATAGAAGGCACCTTCATCTGATGGTCCAGTGGTACACCTTGAATACATGCAACAAAGAGTAAACCGGAAGAAAACCTATTTAGCAATCAATACGAGTACATTTTCCAGCCAAAGTCCGATCCACATTCCACTTTCTCTGAAAACTTCCCCTATTACGGAGCCAAGTCTCTCTGGACGGCCATTGAAATGTCACACACCAACAACTTTGCCTACCTACTGCGTTGAGTCACCTGATGTGGGGTAGAAAAAAAAAGAGGGTGGAGCATGATAGCTCCCCGCCTAGAGTCCTATAGCACAGTGTAGCAATCTTGCTTTCCATCCATTCAAAGCAATGAAAAACCACACTGAGCCTGCACATGTAAAGAGTGTAGCACATGTACAGTGTGTACCGCATCCATTAAAACAAAATGGCGTGCTTCCATAGGGACATACAGGGACCTTGACAGGGACGATAACTACAGAATGCAAAAGGGGTCTATGGATGCCTGTGCTGTGGAGTTCATTTTTTCTGATCTGGCGCATACCGTCAACCGCCGAAAATTACCTTGAGCCGAGAAATGGGAGGCCCTTCTCAGTAGTTCCTCCTGGCTAACCACCCAGTTGGCATCGTTGGTGTTGCCAATGAGATTTGGAGCGCTGTGTACGTTCAGCAGTCCCTTACTGCTGCTAGCCTGTAAGTCTATGGGACAAACAATCAAGAGAACTCAGAAAGTTGGAATAAACTAATTTGTAACATATTGAAAAATTGGCAAAGCCCTTTCCCATGCACAGGGCGACTGAAAGTTGTGGGGGGTAAAAAACCTTTTGAACATTAACTTTCTGATTTCGGTTATATTGCTTCGTTAGTGACCATATTTTAATATTTTTCTGACTGGAAACTTGATTTTTAATTGAAAACGACATAAACTTGGTGGTATATATCGCTGATTATGTCTCTCATTTTGGCAGAGCCATCACATTATATCCGCACCGATAACCGTGCATGGCCAAAACCTCTCCACTAATGTCAGGTTTTTTTGTTTTTTAATTTAGTGGGCCTGACGTTTCGATCCTAGCAGGACCTTTCTCAAAGGCAGAGTGACAAGGACAAAACAGATACATGTACACGAAGGAAGGGGAAAGAGAGTGAATAGGACACGGATGAGAAACAAAGGACAAAGAGTAAAGCTGGTAGGGTGAGATCAAAGGGAAGGGCAAGGGGTATGGTATAGGGATTAGTGAAAAGAGGGGGAAAGATCAAAGAGAGACGTGTGGAGGAGTGAACACAAATGAAGGATTATCCGAAAGCTGCATGGTGTTAGTCATTACCCTCCTGGATGTTGAGACCATGTGGTTGAATAGTCCGAAGACGCTTCATCCACATTTTCTCACGGCTAGGACGGACGGCATTACTACGGTGAACCAAGGGATTCTATGCGACCGAGGTATTTTAGGCGACAGCCTCTCTCCGCTGATCAACTCACCCTGCTGGCCGGGGTTCTCCTGCTCACTGATGTCCTTCAGAGTGCTGAAGCTGGCCCGGGAGGGTTTCAGGACGGGCCCCGAGCTGGGCCGGCTGTTGTCCCTCAGCCCCAGGCCCACCGTCATCGCCGGGGACAGGACGTCCGAGGCCGGGGCCCAGCCCTCCCTGTCCTCCAGCACCGAGTCCAGGGTGGCCAGGGAGGAGGTGGGCGTGCCCTCGTCCGTGGAGACGGTGCAGACGGGACTGTTAAAGGTGACCGTGGCCTGGTCAAAGGGCCCGTCGGCCTCGTCGTCATTTTCAGACATGCCGTCAGTCGGCGAGACGTTGCCCTTTAAAGAGTGGAAAAAACAAAATTGAACATCAGTGTTAGAATGCGCAGAACCTCCACAGAGGTTTTACAAATCAATGAGGGTTTGCCCTGCATAGAAACCTGTACATAGAATGCGCAGAACAATGTGGTTAACATATCATCAGGTTTTTAACAAACTACCAAATCACAAAATTTAGTGGGCCCGGCGTTTCGATCCGAGCAGGACCTTTTCTCAAAGGCAGGGTGACAAGGACAACACAGATATATGCACACGAAGGAAGGGGGAAGAGAGTGAATAGGACATGGATGAGAAACAAAGGACAAAGTGTAAAGCTGGTAGGGTGAGATCAAAGGGAAGGGCAAGGAGTAGGGTAGAGATTAGTGCGAAGAGGGGGAAAGATCAAAGAGAGATGTGTGAAGAAATGAACACAAAAGGATTATCAGAAAGCTGCATGGTGTTAGTCATTACCCTCCTGGATGTTGAGACCATGTGGTTGAATAGTCCGAAGAAGAGTGAATATGACTCGGATGAGAAACAAAGGACAGAGTGGAAAGTTGGTAGGGTGAGATCAAAGGGAAGGGCAAGGAGTGGGGTACTACTACCACCACCAAATCAAACCAAATCAAACCAAAATCAAACGTAAAACAATTGCATAGAAACACAACGAGGGAGGAGTTGGCGTCGGGCAACTCTCCAGCCAGGACTCACCTTGGCCGACCGATAGCCGCCCACCGTGGGGTTGGTGTCGCAGTCGCACCCTTTAGCGCCCGAGCTGAAGTGCAGCTCCACCCGGAAGCGCTCGTCCGACGCCGGCTCCTTGCTGGGGTCCTCGTACAGCATGAGCACTATCTGGGTCATGTAGTTCAGCTCCTTGACTTCTCCAATGTAGCCCATGGCACGCGCCCACTGGGGATCAGTCTCCTCCTAGTAAACAACAAAGGGCATTGGAATTCTTAACGAAAAATAAAAATCCAACTGATGTCCAGATCTTTGAGCTAACGAATTCCCGTTTCTTACTGGCTGTACTTGCAAATAGAAAATTACATTTGCAGATAAAGTCGAGGCTCGAATTTCACAGTTTGTAGTTCAGAGTTTACAGGTTACAAATTAATACCTGATTGAAAGAGGGCGGCCCGAGTCCTATAGGAAAGTTGTTGATAATTGTTTTTTCAACTTTCAGTGGGAGTGGAATGAGACGTGAAGGTTCGCATCGTCACAATGTGGAAAGTTTGCAGAGACACCATGCAAGTCATCTCTCTCGAGAATGAGTAAAGGCTGCCGCACACGAGAGCTATCTGCTGAACAAAAATTATCTCAAGGTCGTTAGCTCAGCACCTAGCTCTCGTGTGCGCTGAACTTTTAGTGAGATTTCTGCCTCAAGAGGCTGTGAGGCCAATATCTATCCTGTTTGATTTTGTTCGCCTCTCGTGGATGAAAACTCATCGTGTGCGGCGACTTGAGCTACGTGCTGAGCACAAAAAACATAGCAACTGGCCAATGAAAGCGCACATCCTATTCACATGGTTGCCAAAATCAAACAGGATAGATATCGGTCTCACGGCCTCTTGAGGCAGAAATCTCATCAAAAGTTCAGCGCACACGGTGAGCTACGTGCTGAGCTAACGACCTCGAGAGAATTTTTGCTCAGTGGATAGCTCTCGTGTGCGGCGGCCTTAGCCCTAACGCTTTGCACCTCCCGCACAGGAAACACACTGTATACCGCAATTTACCAAAGTGCCCTCAGGGGTGCAGGCTCACATACCACAGGACACCACAAAAACCACGCTGTGGTATGTTGTGGTGCATGGCCCTTATCCTCCCACAGGAAAAACCATGTGTGGTTAATTGTGGTTTCTATGCCGGTTAGAAGAGCTGGTGACTGCCTTGAAATGGAGGTAGACTACGTACGTGACAAAGCCCGCCGTATCGGAGGCAGGAGAGGAGGGAGTGGATGTGACTCTCGCTGGTGAAGTAGAGCCTGGTGCGGACGTGCCGGTCCGGGGACAGCACCCCCTTGGAGTACTTGGGGTTCAGCCTGAAGGTGGTCTCCTCCTCAAAGTTGATGCGCTGCAGGTCGGCCCGAATCTTCCGCAGCAGGGGCGTGCAGATGCTGGTGCCAATCTCCAGCTTCTCCTCCTTCGTGATTCCATATTCCTTGTGGCGGTTTGAGGGAAAGAGATGAGGGCAGCGGGGAGTTGAGTCAAGGAATCCATTTCATTCTTTGTTTGATGGCTGGCTCCCAATGACGGTTCGACGTTTTCGGCCGCTAGCCTTTGGCATGCTGGTAAAAGATGCTTGTGTAGACAAGCCCAGGCTATGGGTTTGCTCAAATTCTGTTCTTCTCTCTGACGTTATTCAACTATGCATTGGGTTAATCTCAACACAAGCCTCAATTTGTAGAAGGCAGTTCTTGACTCAACTTTGTACTTCAATTTGTTGTTTCTATTTTACATGAATCTCAAGCATATGCAAAAACTGCTTACTGACTAAAGTTACCAAAATGCAAATCTGATACGCAAAAATGTTGCAAACTGCCTACTGACTAAAATTACCCAAATGCAAATCTTAAAATTTAGTGGGCCTGACGTTTCGATCCTAGCAAGACCTTCCTCAAAGGCAGAGAGAAAGCCTTTGAAAAAAGGTCCTGCTAGGATCGAAACGTTAGGCCCACTAAATTTTTAAAAATGCAAATCTCTGACCTTCCGCTCCTAGCAGGACCTTTCTTAGAGGCAGACGAATCTTGCCGTGTTGTTTTTTTTTTTAACTGAAGCCCATGCTGCATACGGAAGAGGCTGTAAGTGGTGGGACCAACCTGCGGTATGATGACGTCGGCCAGGAGCTGAGCCTTCAGGTACAGGTCCCCCAGGCCGTTGTAGCCCAGGGAGGTCAGGAGCTTCTCGTTGTGCAGCAGGTCGTACTTGATGCAGTCGTAGATGTCCGGGATCTTGGTGATGTCAAACAGGCCCGTCTTCATCTTGAAGTCCTTCTCCAGCTTGGCCCAGCGGCGCAGCATCAGCTCCAGGGACTCGTTGCTGTACAGGATCAGGTCTGCCCAGGCGCAGAGAGGGAAAGCGCCAGGAGAGGGATTAACCACTTTGCTCCAAGACCTCCGAAAATCGGAGTGCCGCTGGTTCTACTACGCGTCGGGCCCTTCCGAATCTGGGCACCACTTTTGTCCAAATTTTAAAGCCCCTACACAACATTGGTGGAGGTGAAAGAATAGCATCCATACGTTGTCTGATCCAATATGTGCATGAAATAGCACACCTGTGAACATTTCAGCTCA
The DNA here is from genome assembly GCA_949987565.1 of Luidia sarsii. Taxonomy (NCBI): domain Eukaryota; kingdom Metazoa; phylum Echinodermata; class Asteroidea; order Paxillosida; family Luidiidae; genus Luidia; species Luidia sarsii. The sequence continues at coordinate 21,753,472 of OX465106.1, forward strand.
ATCCGCCAACAGAGTCTCGAGAAAATCGTGAAAACGGTTTCATTTGGGTTTTTTTGCGAAAATGCAGCATTCAATGCCGTACTGTTTTGAAAAATAGTTTAGATCTCGGTGAGACGTAAACAATTTCTTTTACTCATTTCTCCCAAAATACAACATTTTAGGCAGAAATATTTCATTGAGAGGTTTCTACTATAACCATCTTCAAACTGTATAAGTTTCATATAAATCTGTGAACATTTATGGGTTTTTTTGGATCTTACCAATGTTGTGTAACAAAGACTCTTTTCAGCTTGGGCTTTAAACAAAGACTCTTTTCAGCTTGGAACAAATCAATATGAAGCATGACACATGCATTGCAAGATTAGCGGCTAACAATTGCGTTGTTGCGGAACCATTTACTGTGGATGATCGAGGGATGGCACGCAGCTACAGGAGACACTGTGTGCACCGGGCTAAACTCAACAAAAAGGGCTGGGTATTATCAGAGACGCGAGAGTGGATTGTCCCACCTTCCTGAGACTGTCTGCTCTCCAAGCTGCGCCGGACCTGTCCTGTCAGGTCCTTGATGAGACTGTAGACTTTCTCGCACATTTCCGTTGGGTTGACGATGCGGGAGAGGGACTGCTGGAGTGACTTGCTGCCTGTTGGCGACAGCTGTAGCCAAAGAAACAGAGAGAGTGAGAGAGCCACGCCGTATGTCTCCAGACGAGAATTCGAGCTATTCATGGCAAAGATAACGAGTGAAAAAAATGGGTTTGTGGTCGCACAAACTACAAATATGCCTATAGGTAGCCGAACACTGACCACAAAGTCACTTTCCTATCCATGCTCTCGTCCGGTCTTGAACAGAAAGCCAGGGAATTGGAGGAATGAACTGGTGTCAAAATGTACGACACTTGTGGAAATGCAATGCTCATTTGTCTTTGGAGAGCGAGTGTGGCTCTGAGAAGAGCCAGTGACTCCATATATGCACTGCCAATAGTCAGGGGACTGCTGGATTCCATCTGGGGATAATGCTTATATATTGGAGCGTGCATCAAGAAGGAGTGTGGCTCTGAAAAGAGCTGTTGGTTTGCGGTGACACCATGTAAAATTTCTCTTTTGTGAGTAAGTGTGGTTCTGAAAAGAACCAGAGGAACTCAGAACCACACTTACTCACAAAAGAGATAATTTTACGTGGTGTCACCGCAAACCTACTCCTTCTGCTATTCTCACCATGAAAACCTTCAAATCTCAGAAGAGCCGTTACTGGCTCTTTTCAGAGCCACACTCCTTCTTGAAAGAGAAGTGCTACATAGTGTCACCGCAAACCTTCCACTTTGTTGTCCAGCTACTCAGACACTGGGCCATGTTGAGAAATATTGAGTGCCTGGCTCTTCTCAGAGCCGCACTCACTCTCACAAGAGATATGGTAATGCATATGGTGTCACCGCAAACATTCTATAATTGTGAACTCATCACGCAAACCTTTCACTGCACCAGAGTAATGAGTGACTAAAAGAATGGAAGGGAATGATGTCCAAGTTCACTTTAAACCCACAAAACGCAGAAAGATCGAGTGGCACCCTACCTCCCTGATGTCATCCCAGGAGAATTTCTCCTTCTTGCGAAACCGGTCGTACAGCATTTCTTTCACCCTGACAGAGGAAACATACAATCAAAACCATGCGCTTAATTTTGTTCCCAGTAGGTTGGTGCCATTTCCTTGGAGGTTGGCAAGCATATGCAGAATCTGTATTGCTCACTTTTTGCAGCACTTATAGGGACGATTTCACCAGAAGACCTGCATTTCAATATGGGTTGATGATATATCAGGAACCTAAAGAAGGAAACACAAATGTTGCAACCTGCCTACAGACTTACATGACCAAAATGGAAATCTCAAAAACTCTAAAGGCCTGAAATTGTCTATTCTTATCCTAGCACGATCTTTATCAAAGGCAGAATGGTTGTTTGCTTTTGAGAAATGGCCAGCTGTGATTGAAACATCAGGCTCCCTAGATTCTTTTAAAAAGAAAAACCGAAAGACTTAACAGGATTGGCTAAGAGTTCACGCCAACACACAGATGCTCTTCTATTTTGTTTACGAGCAACACATGGCTTCAATGAGCGTTCGCCCTGCTTCACGCGATAAGCACTGAATGCCCAGTGCTTTGCCCGATGCCTGGTGAAACAAATTCTGGCAGATTGGGAGGGATTCGAACCCGCAACTCCTGTCTTAAATTAACCATTTCTGGATTTGACCAGTCGAACGTCGAGGTCGTGTGGCGAATTCGAATAATGTATAGCAGCGGCTACCATGTTGCACTAGGTCGGTGGTCAAGTGGTTTAGACGTCTGCACTAGAAAGCAGGAGTCGCAGGTTTGAATCCCGTCTGAGCTGCCTGAATTTTTTTCATCAGGCATGGGGCAAAGAAGTGGGTATTCAGTGCTTATCCCGTCAAGCTGGGCAAGCTCTCATTGAATTAAAATCTCCTCGATGCAAAAATCATGTTACACGTATGTCTATAACACATGGCTATTGATGAGACATATGACAACTTATATTGTGTCTTTGGTCAAAACTCCATGTTGTATGGAACAACCTGAGTGCAATCTAGTATCTGTTGTCTCCTCTTCCCTATGTTGTTTGAGATCAATAACTGAATGGATGATGGTGTGTGTTAGTTTGTGGTCCAGGGCATGATGCAAAGAGGTCTGCAAGGGATAGGGGAATGAATAACAACGATGTCCCCGAGCCGTTTCGCATCACAAGAAACCGGGGAATATCTTCTCGACAGGTTCGTCACAGCAAGGGAGATTAATCCCACATCCACTGAACTAGGGTGTGGTGGGGGGGGGGGGTATTCCAAATATTGCAAACGTTAATCAAGGGCAAACCAAAACAAACCGAGAACACGAGATAAAGGTTCAGGCCAACCATACCATGAATGTGAGTTTGGTTGAAATGAAGCTGGGATACGATTTGAAGGTTTGTACGGTGGAAGCACCAAGTGGAAGGATTGCGGGTGAGACCGCGTTAACTCGTCTCAAAAGAGACGTGCTACGCGGTGTCACCTGCAAACCTTCCACCCGAATGAAGCTCAGATGCACTGCCCTGCCACGTTGATTGCACATGTTGGTTCCTGCTCTGTGATTGGTCTTCAGCATTCAGTCAGTTGACTGCGATCTCAAAGAGAGTACGTGTACTGGTGAAAACCCTCGTGGCATTTGAGGTTGGGGCAAGATAATCATCCCTTGTAGACACGAGCCCACAATGGACAAAATAAGGTTACCGTGTGACACGCGAGCGCACTGGACAAATCTGTTAACATGATGTGTTCATGGTTATTAGTAATCATCCTGACCACGCACGATCATCCAAGGGGTCACTGCTTAGAAGCGAAGGGGCCGCAGGGTTGCATTTCGCCCCATCATCGGTGCTCAGGTACCTGAAAGGACTCGGAATGAATGCCAGTGATTACAGACCTTAACCACACTGCAGCCATCCGTCAAGTTCCCCCGTATGCCCCGTGCAAAAGGGAATGCACTTCCACAAATAAGGGGGGAGAAAAAATGGGTTCCAGACTATTTACAATCGTGGTCTGGGTTGGTCAGGGTGGCTCCAAACAATAGATAGGGCTACGGCTGGTGCTGTTGCTAGGGGCAATGGATTGTCTGTCTGCAACAGAGCATAGGCCGAGCAGTGACACAAACACAGTAGCCATAGCCACTATAGCCACTATGGTTCAATGAGATGGCTACACTGTGGTGAAGGTCTGTCTTTAAGCCAATTATAGCTACCGTGATTTACACTATGATCTGTTGATAAACAACGGATCACATCAGTTCTTGTGATCGGATAGTGTAGGGTTTGGGTAGATCAAGAACGGACATGAAATTCATGCCTTCACGTTCAACTTCCAAATTCACTGGAGAAAAAAAATAATAAATTCTTGGCAAATTAATAACGGGTTCCAAGAGTCTCTTCAGTTGTCAGCCCACCACCAAACTGAAATTTGAAACTGATAAAATTTCCATTTTTATAGTAACTGGTGAAATCTGGACAATGAGGATGATCGGGATGGGGAGGGGTTCATACCAAGCAATCAAAGTGAAACCATTATCTTGCAACACACTCTGCATAAATCTGCCAAAATTACACTTTATGACACACTCCTGACACTGTCATGAAAGTGGGCAAAGGTTGGAGCCCTGTACCAGACTGCTGAGTATGAAGTTTGTTGCTATGCATGTAGTCTGTACTCTCAACATCATCCAAACAAATGTCAATAAAAACAACTGCAATATTGGAGGAAGGGGGAAAAACATGTGGTATGAGTTAGTCATTGGCCTTTCTTGGAGTCTTGAAAATTCAAAATCTGAAAATCTAAAATCTTAACAGATAAAACAGAAAATAAAACCTGATATATATTAGTACACCTTGAGAAAGAACTGAAAGTTTCGACACTTTAAAGGTTTGCCATTAAGACATTATCTGTGATCAAAAAGATTGATTATAATTTGTTATCATGGAAGATTGTAATGCAATGAAGGTTTTCCCTTTTTTATGTGCAGAAAGCAGCACTGTTTAAACGATCCAACGATCACTCCCTTTGAAAAAAAAAAAAAGGCAGATTTTTAAGCGCTAAATGTCTTTCACGGAATGTCTGATACTGTATGAACAAACTTCCTTATGAGTAAGTAACTTCTCAAATTTGCAAATGGTGTACTTTCCCTTAAAGAAAATCTTTGAGCATACAGTTCTGAGTATACACGTTGAGTACAGTCCCATGAGGTAGAGATTTCTTTGGATGAGAATTTGGGGAGTTTTTGAGCTGCTTTCCGTCAAGAGGAAATTCATTGCATACTGTATCCCCTGCTTCTGTGATCTGTCCATTTCACAGCTATTGGCTTTTGGTATCATCAAGGGAGACTTCCATGAATTTCAAAGACGTTTATGAGGAGTTTGTTGGGCAGAAAGACAGACAGACAGACAGACAGACAGCAAAATCAAAGGACTACAGACTGGCCCAGAGCTAGCCACATGTTTGAGAATACCTGTGCTGAAGGAAACAAGCACTGAGCTGTGATTTCAATCTGGAAGTGAGGTAGAAGAGAGAGAGAGAAAGAGGGAGGGAGAGGGGGCGGGCAGGGAAAGAGAGAGGGGCAGGAAGAAGACATCATCAGGTTGTGGTGAAGGAACCTCACCACAGACTGCCGGCGTGTGTCAAATGGTGACGTAGGACTTAATGGTATGCAGGGTGGAGCTGTGTGGTGTGACTGTGTCAATATCTCTCGTGTGATCATGTGGGGCTGAGAAGGGAATTGACAAGCTCAGTGTTTTGAAGAGTTATCAGTCTCTGTCCTTAGGAAGACAGTTGGAGACAGCTGGGTTGCAAATTAAGTAAGGTAAGGCCAATATCAAGTGGTTCTCACTTTTTTTCCCCCGTCAATACCTGAACCTTTAAAATACCACATGCATGTTTAAATTCTTGGAGAGCATCTTCAAAGTACCACAAGTCTACTCCTCTTGAAAAGTACCATCAAAACATCACAAGTACATTTCAGTTCTTAAGCGCTACATGATCTGAGGTCACATTTTAGCACCAATCAGGAAACGGATTCAATTCCACATTTGGGAGAATTGATGTCAAAATGTTCTAATGCGATTGATCATGTTATTAACTGTACAGAATTTCCATGCTATTTTCACCTAAACTGGGTTTGTAACGCGTCATGTCATTTGTGAAATTAAAGGGCACACAAAAAAATCAAATGAGAAAGGGTTGCAATCCAGGCTGCTGGTGGAACACACACGCAGCCCTCAACCACCTGATCTCTCCGGCCCTTAGGTGGAGAACTCCCAAAGTAGTCAGCAATCCTTGCTGGCATGGGCGTGCCAGTCGGATGCAAACCAAATTTATAGCCGCCACATTACTCCAGGAATCACGCCCCCTCCATCACCGCTTCCTGAAACAAGCTCGGCTGTGGTAATTTGAAGGTAGGTGCTAGATACAGCCTCCTCTGCTGAAGCAGTGTACATACTGGGACTGTTGGGTTGTTATTCTGCCACGTTTTGTTTGTTTGAGGTCTGGCTAGCTGGCAACCGCACTGCACTTACTTTCCTTGTTTGGTGACCGAGTCTTTCTCGTGGTCCAATAGGCCGTTGGTGTTAGCACTCTTGACCATCTGCACCAAGATTGGAGTGAGCTCCCCCTCCAAAGCAAGCATGCCCTGAAAACAAACAAGGTAACGTACTAAGGTAACCAGTAGACCAACATAAATTAACCACTTATGCAGGGCCCTCCAGATCCGGACTGTCAACATTTTAAACAAAGACTCTTTTCAGCCTACCAAAAACCAATACGTTCATGTAGCATGATAAAGACATGTTTTGATGCAAGTTGCCACATGAATTGCTAGATTAGCGGCAACAATTGCGGCAACGATTGCGCTATTGTGGGACCTTTACTATCAAGGGAAAGTGCCCTGCCACAGGAGACAGCACGTTGGCATGCCCCAGAGCCAAACAGTTGTCGGAAAGACAGTGAAAATCCACCCACTGCCTTCACAACAAATTGTACACTCAGCTAGAGCCGACCAACTCAAAGATTGCCTAGAGTGGAGGCTAGGCTGAGGTCAAAGGCTATCAGTACATGGGCTACTCCAATACACTGTACACACATGTACAGTTGCACTACGCTCCCTTGACAATGAACAATGGGCCCTTTTCTAAGACACACAGACACATCACATGTTATAAAAAAAATAAAAAAATTAGAGGGCTTGAAGTTTCGATCCTAGCAGGACCTTTCTCAAAGGTAAAGGCCTTTGAGAAAGGTCCTGCTAGGATCGAAACGTTAGGCCCTCTAATTTTTGAGATTTATGCATTGCAGGTCATTTTAGTCAGTGAGCAGTTTGCAACAGTTTTTGTACTATGTTCTTGTTATAAAAAAAATAATGGGAACTGGAAAGTGGCACACAAAAAACCAGAGAAGTGACCCAGGAAAGGCAATTTTTTCCTTTTTTCAAACAAAGGAAAAAACTGACTGGATAATGTTACATCGTTTACTAAACCAGGAAAGAAAATTTGACCTCTGACTTCATGTACCGGTGTTAGTTTAAGGATCTGATGCTGAGAGTTACTGAAGCTTTCCTTCAATAAGTGTGCTTCCGTAAGAGCGGTTGATAACTGAAGAGAGAGAGCAACGCTACAAACTCCTCGACGCAAACGTCATATGTCTATGATGTAACGCAGTACCCGCCACTATACAATATTCGAATCCACCACAAGACCTCGACCAGCTCGTTGGTCAAGTGGTTCTGCACTAGAAAGCAGGAGTCGCGGGTTTGAATCCCGCCCGAGCTGCCAGAAATTTTTTTCATCAGGCAAAGCCACTGAGTGTTCAGTCGAGCAGGGCAAACCCTCATTGAACACTGTTCACTCTTGCTCGTGTCGCTGGGCACCCACCTTAGTGAATGCGGCAGCGGTCATCTGAACCCGGCCTTCATCCGAGGCGTAGATCTTGAGGTCGTGGCGGTAGGTGCTGTGGAGTCGCAGCAGGCCGCACCCAGGGAAGCCGGCATACTCTCCTGATCAACGAGGGAGAGAAGCGGAAACGAGTATGAACAAAACAAATATGAACATCAGCAGAGTTACGATGAAATTAAGCGCCCTGTACTGCCTAGCACAGGAACCGTGAAAACGCTTGGTGCTTATTTGTTTTGGAGGAGCACGGGTGGATTTCACAAAGCCTTATGATGCATCGTAACTCAACTTACGACGGATAACCCATGGTATGGTTTCTGTGCATCGCTCATTGTCTTGTGATTGATCGTAAGTTACAGTGGGTGTGGTGAAATCGACTGCAAGGAGTCTTTCCCGCTCACCTTAGCCTCCTGGGTAGATGCAACAATGGATAACCCATGGTATGGTTTCTGTGCATCGCTCATTGTCTTGCGATTGATCGTAAGTTACAGTGGGTGTGGTGAAATCGACTGCAAGGAGTCTTTCCAGCTCACCTTGACCTCCTGGGTAGATGCAACAATGGATAACCCATGGTATGGTTTCTGTGCATCGCTCATTGTCTTGCGATTGATCGTAAGTTACAGTGGGTGTGGTGAAATCGACTGCAAGGAGTCTTTCTAGCTCACCTTGACCTCCCGGGTAGATGCAACAATGGATAACCCATGGTATGGTTTCTGTGCATCGCTCATTGTCCTGCGATTGATCGTAAGTTACAGTGAGTGTGGTGAAATCGACTGCAAGGAGTCTTTCCCGTTCACCTTGACCTCCCGGGTAGATGCAACAATGGATAACCCATGGTATGGTTTCTGTGCATCGCTCATTGTCCTGCGATTGATCGTAAGCTACAGTGGGTGTGGTGAAATCGACTGCAAGGAGTCTTTCCCGCTCACCTTGACCTCCCGGGTAGATGCAACAATGGATAACCCATGGTATGGTTTCTGTGCATCGCTCATTGTCTTGCGATTGATCGTAAGTTACAGTGGGTGTGGTGAAATCGACTGCAAGGAGTCTTTCCAGTTCACCTTGACCTCCTGGGTAGATGCAACAATGGATAACCCATGGTATGGTTTCTGTGCATCGCTCATTGTCTTGCGATTGATCGTAAGCTACAGTGGGTGTGGTGAAATCGACTGCAAGGAGTCTTTCCTGCTCACCTTGACCTCCTGGGTAGATGCAGCGGAAAGCTCTGCCCAGCTCCTCTGCCTGGTCCCTGCCGGCATCAGTCAGCTCTCCGCCCCACTTCAAGATCAGTAACAGCGACGGTTCAGCTTTGCAGTCTGCAGACGGACCGAGTCAATGGGGCAAAGGGGGATGAGGGGGAGTGGGGAATGAGGGGGAGTGGGGGATGAGGGGGAGTGGGGGATGAGGGGGAGTGGGGGATGAGGGGGAGTGGGGGATGAGGGGGAGTGGGGGATGAGGGGGAGTGGGGGATGAGGGTTGACGAGAAACAAAAGAAAATAGCAGCATATAGAGAGAGAGGGGGACAATGTCTGCGGAGATATCTGTAGATAGCGTGCTGGGATTATGGAGTTCTGACTTGCTCAGGTTCTTCTTGTCTCCATCAATGAGCACCAAGAAGGAAAAAAATGACAGAAAAACCCAATGAGACAAAAAGACTTCAGACATATTTTGAAGGTGTCGGTAGGGCTAGGATTACGATACTTTTTTTGCTTTTTGCCCATTGTGCTTCCTGTTTGAAGTGGATGTACAGCTTCAAGAAAAGGGTTGATATGTCTGTCTCCCCCCTGTGTCTCAAAGGCTACCATTTCCACACTTTGATCTCCAATTGTCATTCTCAGCACAAGGTCACTTTGGCCCCCAAATGATGCGGGGCTACTGAGGGCACCAAGTCCATCCAACAGGACGCCAAGGCCAAAGTTAACCGGCCAAATTCGCTGGCCAAGGTTAATCGAAAGGACAAGGGAACAGCGGCCACAACAAAAGAGGCACATGGTTCTGCTGACCACCGAGGCCAGTAAAACAAGGAGACTGAGGCGACCAACCTCTGTTCATTTTCAAAACCAGAATTTCTGACTTCTGCACACATCAAGCAGACTTCAAACTGAAGTCCACCTTGAAGATTGTTTTGTATAATCGCATGGTTTAGTTAGGAAATTAATGGAAATTAACCTGCAAGTCTTACATGCAAATTTGCTTCAGATATTGTTCCATTACACTGTACATGTACTGGAACACTGCCATCTCAAAATGCAGAAAAATGAGTACTGGTAAGTTACACGCAGGTCCAACACGGCAGAACTTTGTCAGATATGGGCAAACTTCATATGGAAGATTCTAAATTCAGCAATAGTTAGACAGTGAGTCTAGATGTCAGCAAGGATAGAAATAAATCTGCAATCAGATGGGAAGTAAGGAGAGGCCATTTCCGATTAGAATGAGTTAAAATTAAGTGTCTCAGAGAGCAGAGAATTTTATGCTGAGGAAGCAAAAGTCAAACATATATGTTGGACACAAAGAACATGAAACTATGGTTGGTAATTCTTTGTGGTCAAAGTAGACATTACGTGCTACAGAGATTTCCAGATTTCAGCGGTTTTAGTTGGCCCAAACACCAAGACATCTTTTAATACTCCTTACATATACACCACAGGCAAGAATTTAAATCAAGCACTACGTATTATTTTCCTGAATTTGTATAAGTGGGTCTGCGGGTTAACGAACTAAAAAGATATAGAAAGTGGGATAACTACTGTACACCATCAAACAGAAAGTTCCTCACCAAAGGGTCTTTCTTAGAAATCAGAGAAAATGAAAATGTGTGAGTTTTTTCAGTGGGAAATGGGAGGAAAAGAGTACTTTTTTTATGACCAATGCTCGAGTACCATTTAATTTTGTATTAATATTAATGTCATGCAGCCAATGAAAATTGCAATAGTATGGCAGACTATGTTGTGGTGCTTTGCCGTTACCAAATTAAGTGTTGGATGCAGCTTACTGAGGAAAAGCGTAATTAAACTAAACATTTCTGATCTTGAAGTGTGATCTTGAAGTGTGGGAGCTTGGAAAGAGAAACCAAAACATTAAATCATTTTGAAAAATGGCACGGTAAACTGACTGGACCTCTGGTTTTGTGTACCAGCACTCTTACCATCTGAGCTATCCAGCCCTTAGATGGTGGCCTTCCCAAATAGTCAACTAGTCTCTACCAGGATGGGATAATGCCCCATTTCCATTCAGATGCAAACAACCAATTGTTGTTAACCAGTTGTCAATTTCAGTGAACCAAATAAAGGGGAAAAAATGACCGGGACCGTCAAATTATTAATTTTTTTCTTTGCCATTTTTCAAGATGTTTCCACTTTTTCCTTTATTTGTTTTAAGAAAAAAAATAATTAATAAACAAGTCACACTGATTACTAACTACAATGCCCTACAAATCATGGAGATGGCCTGGCATATACATCCCAGCAGGACCTTTATCACAAAGTAGAATGACGAGGTAAGACACGGCTAGGAGAAAGCCGAGGAGTAAATCATACCGATGAGAATGGACAAAAGAGGAAAGCTGGTAGGCAGACAAGAGGTGAGATCAGAGGAAAAGTAATCAAAGGAAGGACCACAGGATATGGAGGTGAAACAAAAGGGTTATTCGCTAACACTTGGCCCTCTATCAGCTTGGCTGAACCACACATAGAAACTGAAAGAGACGAACACAATTTCACATCACCAAAGAAAACAAACAGAAAATACCAAGACTCGTTTGTGTCGACACATTTTCCCCCACGGCGAATGTGATCTGACAACTGCTAACTTACCTTTGTTAACACTTGCAAGTTGTTGAAGATCTACAGAAACAAAACATTGGACAGCTTTACATGTACATCACTCTCTTCCCAATTAGTGGATTCATGGCCCAACAGAGAATGACAACTTAAAACAACCGAACCTCTATCTTTTCAGCATCGATATTAGTAAACTGAAACTAATGTAAAAAACTGTAAACTGAAATCAAATGTTGTAACTTAATAAAGTAAAAAGGATATATCATCCATGAGAAAGCCATTTTCCCCTTCATTAGTTAATTAAATCTATGAAACAATACCATGAGGAATCATTTCTCATGATGCCAAGATAAGATTAAAAAAATAAAATGCACCATGAAAATCTGACACAGGTGAATTTGTGAAAATGAAACTCAATGAGGATTTGCCAGTCCATAAATGAGGTTAGACAAATGCTCGGTGATTGGCGCAATTATCTGCTTGAAACACAAAACATGGGCAGCTTACATGTACATGTACGTTACACTGTGCTTACACTAAACATATAGAGCCTATGTGTAACAACATTTCTAGACTGACAATCACTGAGCATCCTGCGCTTACTACACATTGGGTAGGACCGTGGTAGGACAAACCCTCATTGAAAATCAGACATCCAAACACACAATTTAGAGTACCGGTATCTTCACTCTCAAAGAATAGAGAAAGATTCCCAATACAATTCAAGATGAGAGAAAAGCATGACTTTGAGGCAGACCAACTTATCAACAGAATTGTTGAACACAAAAATACCGAAGCCACCAAATGAGCCTACCGGTACATGAAAAGCAGCAAACCTATGATACATAAATGGCATCGATGAACTAAGATGAAGCTACCGTAGATGACAACTTAGCCACAAAAATCTAAGAATGTTTTGCTTGAATGACAACTACATGTATGTGTATTCTTTCATGCAGGGATCTGGGATCCATGTTGGTACCGAGTGCAGTGTGCAGGAAAGCTCAAATACTCAAAGGAGTAAAAAAATAATAATAATAATAATAATAATTATCATTTCAGACTTTCAATTGATGTCTATGTCAGCTGACTTCACAACAATTCCATTAACTCCAATAGGAATGGACAGCGTAAAGTGATTTGTCCAATCTCCCACAGTGTAAACTCTGTCAAAGAGGTCACACACTGCATTACTGCACGTTGAATGCGTCTCGTGGTGTGAATACATGTGCAAGTGCGCAATATGCCAATAGAACCATGGACACATTCATGTCAAGCGATCTCGTGAGCCAGTTCCAATCATAAAATGGTGGGGTTGGACACAAGACAGTTATTATCTTTTGTGAGTAAGTGTGGTTCTTTTCAGAATCACACATACTCACAAAAGAGACATTTTGCATGGTGTCATCACAAACCTACTCCTTCTAGTCAAGTCAAGTCTACATTCGAAGGTCTAAATCTAGCTTTTCAGGACTGATTTTGAGAAAGAGTGAGGCATTTGACTGATCTTCGATATAAATGACCATTTCAACCGCTCAATGTCAAGCATTCCAGGGAAGACTGTAGCAAACAAATGACGAGGACAATGTCCACACTGTATTCTATTCATGCCAGATATGCTGTGCAACAGTGCAGTCTTCATAAGTATAATGTGTATGGTACTGGTAGGCGTGTGGACCTTGACGCGGGTGGTCTGTGTCTTACCACACATGCATGTGGTAAGCTACTACCGGTAGTTGGCATCTTGGCACATGGTACACATGTACATGTACATGTACATGTACAATGTACACATGTAGGTACATGTAGCTTGTACAGTATCATCAACTTTTCACATACAAATCTGAATACAAGAGCCTATCCTATGAACCATAGCCCCGGGCCTTTGCATGTGATTCATTGATGACAAGTGTGCAAGTTTTGCTGCTCAATGAAGAGCAGCAGTGGTTTGTGTAGTGCATGAAGTATCATAGCATCATTTCAATTGACAATGTTGCTAATCTGCAAGTATGTAGACAGTTGTTGGCCATACTCCAAGCACATGTGACAAAAACTTGTGAATGAGCTAGCATGTGGGCAAGATTCAAGACTAGTTCTAACGGTGGACATTCCTCTGATGCAGTGCAGTTTGACTACCGGGTACACAAAACCTATGGGCTACTCCAAAAGTGACCACAGCATCTTATGATCTTGGAAACCAAAACCAAATCGAATAGTACTTCAGAATAAAAGACAATACCATGCAGGATGATGTGCTATGCAGATGTAAATGATGTCCAGCAATTGGTTATACTGCTTAACGTTCGTCCTATCCTTCAATCTCATTGTTCAAAGCTGCCCTGCAATCCCATTTCTCCGTTAACAGTTATTAGATCTTTTGCTTTCTTTTTTTCTCTTGACCTTCTTGATTGTACTGCACCATGAGCGTTTCTCAAGGCAGTTTCTCAGTTGACCTTCAGTGCTTCGGAAGAATCGATGTAGACTTCTGCTTGGGCTACAGTAGATCCATTGACTCCATTGTACCATTGAAGTGGCATCATACTGTATTGACCCACGGGATGTGCACTAGCCTCTCGTGTTCATCATCTTGGTCACACTCTCATATGTACCACTGTAGTACTTTGTTCGTTCTAAGACACCAATAACCCCTGTAATCAGGGTATACAGGCCTGTTCACATCACTCAATGGGATCTGATCTTAATGCAATAACCGCCACTCTGAAAACAAGTCAAACACAGCAGACCATGCAAACCTCTCTCCAATCAGAATACAGCCAATGAGCAACAGCAATGATGCCCGGGATAAAGAGGAAATAACCTATGTGAAACATCTCATGCAGGAATTTGTTATATCAATCCAACATTTCCTGAATGCACTGTAGGGTTACTCCAGATCAGGGCTCGTATGATTGTGATGGGACTGTGTGAAATGTGACAAAAGGCTAACATTTACACTATCATGTCTACTGGTTCTACTGAAACTGAAGGGGGGACTTGGTTCTGAGACAAGGCCAGCAACCGACCAAACGATCACTGCAAATCGTGAAAACTTGTTCAGGCCACGAGCGTCCAATCCAGGACTCCACAAAGCACTCGCTGTTTGAACGTGTCCACGTCTTGGGTTAGGCAGGGGTGGGATCGGGGCGGGATCAGGATGGGATCGGGGTGGGATCGGGGTGGGATCGGGGCGGGATCAGGATGGGATCGGGGTGGGATCGGGGTGGGATCGGGACGGGATCGGGGTGGTATCGGGGTGGTATCGGGGTGGTATCGGGGTGGGATAGGGGCGGGATCAGGGTGGGATCGGGGTGGGATCAGGGTGGGATCGGGGTGAGATCGGGGTGGGATCAGGGTGGGATCGGGGTGGGATCAGGGTGGGATCGGGGTGAGATCGGGGTGGGATCGGGGATGAGCTACTGAACCTCAAGGAAGGATGAGATAGGTTAGGGTGGGATGAGGGGATTGATTGAATGGGATGGGAGGTAGTGAATCCGTGGAGCTGAATAGGGCTTGATGGGAAAGGCTGGGAATGAGGGGTACCAGCAGCTAGCAATCTCCAGGAAGGATGGTGGAAAGAGAGTGGTTCAAGTGGGCTAAGGGGCAGGGATATCAAGGAGTTTGGGGGGGAGGGTTGGGGATGGATAGGGTCCAAAGCAGGCAGGCTTGAATGGGGTAAGATATGGATGGGTGAGGCACTGAGGGATAAAACTGGCTGGGGAGTGCATACACACACATCCCTGCGGGGAGTTGGTTGGGGTCAGGGTGCCATTATGATAGGTGGCTGCCCAGAAAGACTGAGAGCAAGACAGGGGTGGGATGAAGTGGGATGAGGTGGGGTGAGGGATGAGGTGGGGATAAGGGATGAAGTAGGATAAGAGATGAGGAGGGATGAGGGATGAGGTGCGGTGAGGGATGAGGTGGGGTTAGGGATGAAGTAGGACGAGAGATGAGGAGGGATGAGGGATGAGGTGCGGTGAGGGATGAAGTAGGATGAGGGATGAGGTGGGGTGAGGGATGAGGTGGGGCGAGGGATGAGGAGGGGTTAGGGATGAAGTAGGATGAGGGATGAGGTGGGGTGAGGGATGAGGTGGGGCGAGGGATGAGGAGGGGTTAGGGATGAAGTAGGATGAGGGATGAGGTGGGGTGAGGGATGAGGTGGGGCGAAGGATGAGGAGGGGTTAGGGATGAAGTAGGATGAGGGATGAGGTGGGGTGAGGGATGAGGTGGGCCGAGGGATGAGGAGGGGTTAGGGATGAAGTAGGATGAGGGATGAGGTGGGGGGGATAAGTTTAAAACGGGATCTGGGGGAATCCTGGGGGCATGAGCATGGGCAATGCCAGGTCAAGACAATACTGAATCATGGGAGCAGGCAAGGGCACTCGGGGGGCGGAGGGTGGGGGGGTAACGTTTGGCAGAGCTAGAGCTAGTGGATTAACCGTTGGAACAGGGATGCGGCAAAAGATCTTGCACGGACATGGGGGGTTGTGAGATGGGGTAGGAGGAGGGGGGGGGTGGCGCAATCACACCAGGCAACAAAGCGAACGGCAGACGAGAAAGGAAAAATGGTTGGCACAGACCAGAGCCAAATGACAACTGGTGGGAGGAGCTGGCGGACGAATCGAAAAAGGCACAGTCTCCGTCCTCGGTCAATGCGGCGCTTGCAAGGGAGTGCATTACAAGTTGAGCTAATACAATTGAATAAAGAATACAGAGCAGACACAGATGACTGTTTTGGAAAGCCCTGGGATCAGATAACTCGGGGTGGCTGGAAGGTAGCAGAGTCAAGCTTTGTTTTTTGTTTTTTCATAACTGATAAAAATCATAAAAGTGATTTCAAATTTCCACCACTATACCAATCTATATAATCTGTTTTTCATTCCCTAAATGTATGATGAATTGAGATTGGAGTAATATGCAGAAATGTTGCAAAGTGCTTACTGACTAAAATTACCCAAAAGCGATTATCAAAAATTAGGAGGGCCTGATGTTTCGATCATAGCAGGGCCTTTCTCAAGGGCGGAATGTTTCGATCCTAGCAGGGCCTTTCTCAAAGGTAGAATGTTTCGATCCTAGCAGGACCTTTCTCAATCCTGCTAGGATCAAATGCATTCTGCCTTCGAGAAAGGTCCTAGTAGGATCAAAACGTCAGATCCTCCTAATGTTTGCATTCAGATTAAGTTAGGCATCTACTGATAAAACTTTGGGTGATATTTGCTTTCATGAAAAAGCTGCGAAGCTTTGTGTTTATTTTGCCTTCCCTGGCCTACACTCTGTACCAATATGGGTCCGCTTGCAATGTGCTACATGTTTTTCAAACAAGTGGTTTGAAACCCCAAGAATATAAGCAAAACAAAAACCTTGAGAACTCTGTCAAGTGAAGCATACATTGCATTTTTGTTAAGGTTGGCATGCCTCATAAGTAAGCAAAGAATAATTGTTTTTGTTTATTAAAATAAAATTCAATATGTATTTGATTCGGCTACATGTATCTTCACAGCTGATGAAAGCTAAAACAGAAAACTCACCAACACAAAGACTGGCACAAGGCAGACAAAATACTGCATATTACGAATGGGTTTCTTGGAGAACTCCAAAACTTGAGAGTGACGTGATTTCATTTTTTCTACAGGCCTGATTAATGGTCAAGCCATTCCTACTTTTCATTGATCAGGCATACTGTTCTTCTAGGCAATAGACAAAGGTTTGAGTTGATTTCATTGAGTGATTTACAAAAATGTTGCAAACTGCTTACTGACTAAAATTACCAAAACGCAAATCTCAAAATTTAGTGGGCCTGACGTTTCAATCCTAGCAGGACCTTTCTCAATTTTATTGAGTGGACACAATGGATAGACATATTGCTTGTTCTAGAGACTGAACAACTCCAACAAGCATTCGGTACACCGACTGTAGCCTCTAAATGCAAAAGACTTTTTGTTTGGGGGGGGGAGGCAAAAATAAAAAAAACCAAAACAAAACCAAAACACACAGTTTGCACAACTGCACAACTGCACAAACAGCACACAGGAAATGACACTAATGTTGGTGAATTTGTTTCCGAGCACAGATTTTGCAAATGTATCAGCCAACATTACACCCACTCGGACCTGCTTGCAAAAAGATGTGAAGAGAGGCAAGTGATTTCTTTTGACCAGCTGGCTGGGGAGGGACAGATGATGGGGGAGAGTGATGCTCTAGTACCGTACATGTCAACGCCCACACACACACACAGTCATTCCTTGTCAGATCGGCCAAGAATTAATCCTAAACCTCCTCCAAATACGTATATGCTCAGTGCTCACATTATCTTTTTAACAGCAAAAAAAATTACGCATGGCCAAAGTTTTCTTTCTTTGTGGCCAACCAGGCCATCAGATCTGACTACCCGTCTGGTGGCCAAGGCTGCCTTTATAGTGGCCAAGGTATCCAAGTGATATCCAAATCTGATATGGGGTTCTATTGTGTAGGCTTTACTTTGCCCTGACTTTGTTTGATGGAGAATTAGGCTGCAAATGCCATGGCGTCAGGTGGCTCGATGCTGTCTGAAATGTGTAACCTGCCATCGGCACAAGGCGGCAATGTAAGAATCATTTAATTTAAAATGTGTGATTGGTTCAAGCAAAAGGTTTAGAAAAAGAGGGAAGAACTCATTCCATTCTGTAGAAAATGTGCCGAGGTGGGATTTTCACCTAATTGAAACTCGAGGAAATGTGGACAGCAAGGTTAACACAACAGGAACATAAGCAACAGCTGATCATCAAATATGCAAGCCCACCAATCTCAGAAAGAACAGTACACATTACAATAAGCATTCTGTGGAAACGTGCCTCGGGAAGAAACGGCCCACTGGAAATGGCTGCTCCAATCCAAGTTTCCCAATACCACGCCCTCAAGTGGTAGGCTTCAATCGGGAAACAATTGTACAATTGTACAGAACAATTGTTTCTTAGGCTATGGTGGAGGAGGTGGGGTTTTTCTCGAACCAATCATCTGACATGGGATGACTAAACAACTACACTGAAACAAACAGAAAATGAAGCCAGTTGCTAGCAAGGGCCAGAGGGAATACAAGACCAATCTGAGGAAGGTGTTTTGCCAAGACTCTCTACAGAGGATACCCGCGCTTATGTCCGTGAGCAAGATATGAGCAACAGGCACCTTTAACCTTCTCCTCCACCCAGGAGAGGAACCATGTGCATGACACTGCAGCTAGTCCCCAGGTTTCTGCAAGAAGCTGCAACACTGTTCTTCCTTGCAATGGAAGGCAGTCAGTTTCATATTGTTTTTTTTTTTTTTTATCAGAATCGACTGTACATCCCGATGCAAACATGCACACACAGGCCTAGTATTTAAGCTCTGGTGAGCATCAAGTAGGAACTGGCTTATCAGAAGCAGATACTTAGAGCCTGTGGGGATGGAGGGATGGGGGGGGGGTTAAGTTACGGACAGTGACACGTGCGGGCGGGTTGGGGGATAAAACAGTTGCCAAGCCGGGCAGCGAACGTATGACCCACCTGAGGAGGCTGTGATAGATAAGAGGAAAGAAGGGGACAGGTTGAACACTTGCCCAATGAGACAAGGAGATGGACATACACATCAAAGACAAATCGTGACACAGAAAGCCAGAGACAGACTCGGCCAAGTTTGGCTTTTAAGCGTCACACTGCAACGTGTAAATGCTTCATCTAAACTCCCTGGGAATGCGTGAAATGGTTTGAGAACTGGATGGAGATCTTTGAATATCTAGGCTTGTATCGCATGCATACCTGACCGCCCAGACAATTATAATAGTGTACAAGTGTATCAAACTACCGGTAAACTCTGACAAAGATAAATTGCACAGTTCACAGGATAAGGTAACACACAGTGCCTGTCTATTTAGTTTACCTCCTAAAGGGTTGAGGTGTTTGTGAGCCCTGGATCTCACAACATGTTCTTATAAGTCTGAACATGAACACTCGCAGAGGCACCAGCCTTTGCTGTGTGTGCTTTGCAAATACTACATGTGAAACAGATGCTACATATAAAACAAGGGGAAAAAAGCATCGTAGCATGGATAGACAGTTGATGTGAAAATGCATCACAACATTTTGCTATAGATTGTCATCCACTCTATACTCTCCATCCACTGAAGTGTTCCAGTCCTCGGAGACGAGACTGTGTAGCACACTATAGTAGGCTAACAAAGTCTATAGTATTTCCATGCATGCTGCTCACTGCTCAACCAAAAATGAATATTCTTGAGACAACAACGTGTATGACCTTAATACACGCCCTATTATATTTCAAAAGAAACCATTTGATTCAGGCAATGAGCCACTTGTAAACTATTAGTGAATGCGTAAGAGAATCATAGGAGCCACTGCAGAGTGCTTATAAATCTGAGACATGGTCAAGCTCGTTCAGAAATAATATTTACATCAAGCTCTCTGAGCACATGACACTGCCTGCTCACACACGTGCACTGTGCATTGATAATTTACGAGGGGACATCTGTAACCCGTGACAGAACGACTACTTGCTTAAGACAGCCGTGATAGACTAGCTTACATACATGGGGGATCTTAGGCGAGATGGTGCTTTCGGAGAGGAGAAAACTGTTTGCCCACGGGTCCTCTATAGGTATGGTGTGTACGTCTCTTGATACCGTAGGTGCCCCAACGTGCAACATCTATGCCCAGCAGGCAACGATAGTAGCCTGCCGGCCAGGACCTACCTTCCTCGCTGCTGGAGTGACGTGGCTGGCCGTGAGGCTGGTACTTGAGCTGTACCTTGCGGTTTATGCCGGAGAAGTGGCCGTACATCTCCAGTACTGCCTTCAGCTGCTCCAGTTTAGACTCCCGCTCCTCAATCTCCAGTCTGCCACAAGGCCAAAAAAAATAAAAAATTCAAATCGAGAGAATGTGCAAAACTGTTGCAAACCGCTTACTGACTAAAACAACAAAGGCGAATATCAAAAACTTGTGTCTGTCGTTTTGATCCTAGCAGGACCTTTCTCTTCTGCTTTTGAGAAAGGTCCTGCTAGGATCGAAACATCAGGCCCTCCGTATTTTGATATCAAGACAAGTAGACAAAATATTTACTTTGATTTATGTATTGCAGGTCAGTGAGCAGTTTGCAACATTCTTTAAAATTTACTTTGATTAACATCAGAAACAATACACAGTTTCCTATAAACACAAATGGGGAAAAGTGTCTCTTCATGAACTTCCTGGTAATTTATCTCATCCATATACATCCATAGCCCAAACAAATTTGTACAGGAAACTGGTTTAGTTTAATAAACCAGAAGGCTATTGGGGTTAACACACCTTAAAGGCAACAACTACTTAACTTTCTTGCGACTTAGATATTTATTTTTTTTATAAAAAGATATTAACAAAAATAATGCAAGACATGTGTTTCACCAAGGTTCAAAAACTTGTACAATGGCTTGTTGGTAATGTTTTTGGAAATCGAGACCAGATTGCATTTTGTGTTGCATTTTTGGTACTAAGGCTGCTCGATGAAATCTGGTTTAAGATCTAGACATGGATCTAGATACAGGGGCAGACAGTCTCACCTGTGCCTGTGCTTCTGTCGTTTGAGTTCTTCCAGGAGGTAGCGAGCCACGTCCAAGACTTCCTGAAGCTGCTTGGGCCTCTTCAGCTTTATCTTGCCCTTGTCAAAGCCGCCATACTTCTCAAACAGTTTGAAAAATCTGCAGACACCGAGACAGACGAGCTACCACCATTAACCACTGAACGGGGAGACTTGGCATGGTGCCTAGCATGGTGAACTACGGCGGAGGGAATGCAATAACTGATATACCGTAGGTTTTGAGCTTCCCAAGTTAGGCAATTTTTTTTAGCATGCAATTGGACAAACACTGTGCACACATTGCTACCTTCATGTCATGCCAGTGGAGCCTGGTTAAGAACAATTGCAGGCCGAGAATGAGCTTCTTAGAAGTGAGCAGTGCCAGGAAAAGAAACTGTATACTCTCAATTTATTGATTCAAATTTCTTCAAGTAGATTCCAGTTCTAGTAGATTCAAGTTCCTTAGAAGATTTCCTCATATCATTATCGAGTTCACAGACTGAATGGTGATGTGCAGAATTTTATGCACTTATAAAGGGCCCTGTCTGAATTCATTGCCGACAGAATGAGATACCACACGTGACTATGGGTAGTGGCTGCAGCCGCCAGCCTGCGGCTTCCAAGCACTCGTGTACAATTCAAAGCCGTAGCCGAGGGACTCAGACAGAGACACTTACTTTGGGTGCTTGACCTCCATCTTCATCTTCTGCTTGGGTGTTCGGTCACCGTGGCGAATCACGGCTATCACGCAACGCAGCTCCATCCTGACGAGAAATCAAGGCGAAGACATCGGAGGAAAAACCAAATCACGGTTAGATCTTAATCACTAGTGGCCTGCTCAGTAACATTATCGGTGCGACTAGGTATTCCGCGAATACAGGTTTGGGATCGAATAATATGACAATGATTCGTCCGATGAAGGGCGGTACTGGCCGTACGAAGCAATCCTGCTTGGTCTTGTTCCGAGAAAAATTAGTCTGTAAAAACATATGCGCGATTGTGGATTAGCATGGCTCATTGTTATCTCGGCTGGGGTGGATTTTACAAAGCCTTACGACACATCAACATACGATGGATAAGCCATCGTATGTTGGTCTCATTGGTCGGCATCGCTGCACGATAAAGGCAATCATTCAGCTCTTCCTGCTGTTATCAGCAGCACTGTCCAGCAGAATACTCACACAGTGCCCGATGTCGTCGGCACATATGGAATTTCTTCTTCCATCGTAAACATCTGCCAGGGGATGTTGTACTTCGGTGCTAGCTCCCTCATAACAAGGTTACTGGAAAGGGGAAAGCACTTCAAGTTACGTTTTATACAGAACAGGCTCTCTCCTGCATATTAATATGCAAGCCCACCGATCTCTCAACATTCAATTTCTTAGCCTTTGAGAAAGGTCCTGTTACGACTGAAACGTAAGGCCTTCTAACTTTTGAGATTTATGTATTGCAGGTCATTTTACTAAGTGAGAAGTTTGCAACAGATTTTTGTATTCAAATTCTTCAACATTTTTTTTAATGAATGAAAATTATCCGCCACAAAGGGCAGAGCCCACTTCAGGTAGAGGGGAGGGGTGTTCATTTGGAGTGAGAAAAAGAAACCAAGTTTCTCATGGAGAAAAAAAGATGGTCGTCTCTTCGCAAAGCCAACAGAACCACAAGGGGTTTACTAGCTTGCAAAACAGCACATGCCTCTACTCCTATTGGCAGTCAACAAGCAGAAAAAAAGGACTTCAAAAGCCTGCTTCCTCATGTCTGGGTACTTGTTGGGATTGGAAGCCAGTCCACGGTGGTGGAAGGAAATCACTGGGCTTTCATACCCTAAAATCTTCGCACAGTCGTCGTAGTACTTCTTGGAGTTCTTGACAAAGCTGAAGCCGTTGACATCACAGACGTAGGATTTGCCGTTGGCCCTCAGCAAATCAAACCCACACACTGATTGCTGAAACGTGACAAAAAGACCAAAGACGCCACTTAAAAAAAAAGAAAAAAAAAAGTAACCATGTAATCTGACATTAGTGTTATATTGCGGCTTGTGTCTATTAAGGTGGTGTGCTTTGAAGACGGCGCTTTATAGAGGGCGACATGGGTTGTCTGGTGCCTAGACTTACCTGGAAGGCAAGGCACACCTTACGGGCTATGAGCTTCTCTTGGTTGCTGAGGATGACCGGGTACCTGACTTCTTTGCCCTCACTGTCTCTCTCCACCTTGCCGTCAAGAGCCGGTGACTTCCGGGCCTCAGCGTGGGCATAGTCTGGCCCCACAGTGTACACCTTGAAGACAAGTCATTCAGACAAATAAATCACACTGATCTGTAAAGAGACTAACACTGAGTGGAAGAAAAGAATTCCTGGGCTGTGCCAATCTTAGTTGAAGAACAATTCAGTCCACTAAACCAACTTTGGCTTTCAGAAAAACATAGGCTATTTTTTAAAATGAAGGCTTGTGATAGGTGGATTTTTTTTCTTCAAAATTCTCTTGCTAGGTTTTTTCAGTCTCACCTTGACATCCGTGCCATCTGTAGGCATGAATTCCTCGTAGATGTAGGAGCCATTGCTACGTAGGGTATTGACTGAGGAATACACACTGCTGCGACTTCCAATCTACGGGCAGAAAGCAGGGAGGACATAAGGCAATGAAGATGATAAAGATGACACCGAGTATCAACAAGATTCTGCCTTTGAGAAAGGTCCTGCTAGGATCGAAACATCAGGCCCACTAAATTTTGAGATAATACATTATTGTGAATTAAATTGGTAAGAATGAAATTCAATGAGGCTTTGTCCTAGCCAACCTGATCTTAGCACTCTATGCTCAATGCTTTGCCCATGGCTGCAGTGAGACAAAAATATTAAAAAAAACATTGGCTGCTTAGGCACATTTTGAAACATTGATAACTGCTTTCTGAAGCAGACTTTACCAACTCTTAACCACTAAGCTGGTCGATCTTGAGGAAACAGTAGTTTCCTGTGAAAAGGTACATCATCCCCTGTTGCTCTTAAAATGAAATTCAATGAGGCTTTGTCCTAGCCAACCTGATCTTAGCACTCTATGCTCAATGCTTTGCCCATGGCTGCAGTGAGACAAAAATATTAAAAAAAACATTGGCTGCTTAGGCACATTTTGAAACATTGATAACTGCTTTCTGAAGCAGACTTTACCAACTCTTAGCCACTAAGCTGGTCGATCTTGAGGAAACAGTAGTTTCCTGGGAAAACATCTCAAAAGGTATACATGCATGTACTGTACATCATCCCCTGTTGCTCTTAAAATGCAGTGGTACAAACTCAGTCTGTCTTAGATAGGATAGACCCCAGCCCAACAACTTAAAAAAAAAATAGTTCTGCTTCCGGTTACCCGACCGACCCTATTTCTAGCCTGCGACCCTAATTTGTTTTATAGGCAAACAATGATGATAACAATTCACTGTGTAATTTGATCGTTTTTATTATTACCCTTAAGGCTTGACCACATGCAGATGCCTCCATATGATTGTACACACACACAAAATTGGGGGAAAAAAATTCCCTACCTACCTACCCTATTTTGAAAAAAAACCTATTTTTTTGATTGCCCTATCCAAAATGTGTCATTCATGAATTGTGATAAGCGATAAGTGTGCTGGTAATTCCAGGGGGCACCTTTCTGAATAGACGTTGGCTCCCTCCCCCAGCAGACGACGGGTAGTAGATGTAGACATTGTGGTCTTCGGCCGACACAGGCTTCTCTACAAAGGGCTTCTGGAAGACGTGGTTGCACACCTCAATCTGGTCATCCGTCTCCTTGATGGCATCCTCTGTGGGCCAGACAGGAGGGGAAGGGGATGCCAAATGGCAGAGGAGTTGGATTTGGGGATTTCCTGAGTGTCCTACCACATTCCAGGAGGGGGGGGGGGGCATTATCCCAAGGGGCACCTATGGGCCTTTTAGAAACTTTGGGTTCAAATCTGGCTCCATTTTAAATAGTAAAAGACATTAGACCATTGAGTTTGGTTCAGAGAGCAATATCATGTAAAGGAAAAAAACGACACACGATTCAGCCTTGCTTGAAAAAAGACATTATGAAATTTTTAGTTGAATGCAAAGACCATTACATAATGTGGATTTGGGGGGAAAAGGCAATATGAAAGGAAGAAGGGAAGTAAGTGAGGGGTCAGTGCACTTACCAGGCGTATTTTCATCCCTGTCAAAGAATACAAACCGAGGCACTGCAATGCCTTGCTCATATAGTTTCCTGTAGACTTTCCTCCTGCAGAGTAAAGATACTACAATTAAAGGAAGGCTGATGGTTTGGCAACCTCTCACAAGACATACATGTAAGGCGGGCTTCATTGTTCACAGTGGATAGGTGTGTGCCATTCAGAATTACAGGGAATGTACCCATACCACATTTCATTGGAGGCCTGTTGCACAATCAAAGTCACTCATGGCTTGTTCCAAAATCTACAACATTTGCATCACAATCGGACCATCTCATTTGTATGAAACACAGACCTAGCAGAGTTAACTATGAGAATTATCCAGCAAACCTGTACCTATACGTAATGTATGCCGAAGATAGTAGTCTAGTGCCTGTTTAGATGGCACTGATAATGGAGACAGTTTTGTAGCTCTGCCTAACCAGACAATCGTGAAAGTAAGCTGTTAAAAACTGCTCATCAATTCAACAAGCATTAAAAGATTCTACACTGCTTGGGCAGGTCCTAACCTTTATTCACTTTATAAGGGGGCAATCATGTTGCAGCAACTATTTCAGCCCAAAGTGAAGGAATGATCTCAGCACTTTTCCCAATCCTCACAATGAACTTTCCCATTATATTTACAAACTGGCAAATTTAAGCAACAATTCTTGTTATGACCATTTCCTGGTTTTTTTTTTATAGATTTTCTTAATATACAGTGTATGGTGTCCTTAAGCATTCAGCCAAGTTTCCAGTCTGAAAAGTAGACAATTTGCTTGATATGATAATTACTGAAACTACGTTTAGAAAAGCCGTTTGAAGCACTAATTCTTTCAAAACTGATCTTTTCTGCTGCATGGATGTAGAATTTCTTTTCGTTTTGTGAACGACAGGCTTTTTGCCGTTGCTGCCCACTCAGTGTTACGTATTAACAGAGAATGCTTTAACCTTTATAAAGAGCGACTTAAGCTCCTTGCATTCATTCTCGGTCAAGCGACACACCCTGCCACACCAGATTCACCTTCCCTCCCCAAACCCTTTTGAGCTAAGTTTCACCTATCGGTTCAGGTCAGGAGGAGTGCACCTCCGCTGAGGGTCCGGGATGCACCCACGTTTCCCCCACTAGACGGTTTGTGGAAGTGCTGACGATATCCCCCAAAAAAACCACTGAAATGGTACGCACCTATCCAGCAGGTCATACTGCGCCTCCAGGTCATTGATGACCAGGGGCTTGCGCAGCTTGGCGTACTCAATGGCCTTCTCCAGGGGGAAGCCCTGCGAGAAGAAGGAGACCAGGCAGTCGCAGATGGGCCACTCCTCCACGGGGTCGTTCAGGATGACCTCCTCCTTGAAGATGATGATGTCGATGTGCTCAAAGATCTCCAGGCGGCTCAGGATCTCCCGCATGGGCTTGGAGCGCGACTTCTTGGCCATGGCGCAGATGCCCACCGTGCCCTTCATCTTGATGACCTCGCACGCGTCCCAGCCGGGGATGTTCATGGCGGCTGCATTTAAATTCAACTGGAGACGGGAACCGCGGGAATCGCGTCAATGTCGACTGGAAAAATGGAGGCGATAACGGCCGATACAATAGGGGTACAATGAGGGTAGCAAACCAAGAACAGTTTACGGCAAGGATCCTACCGCGCGTAAAATGCGCAAGATAGATTACTCTGCGCAAAAGGGGAAGTCGCTCGGCGGCCATTTTTTAGTAAGCAACGGAGTCTCTGTCGTCTGCGTTTGGTGCTCCGGAAGTGAAGCGGGAAAGTCACAAATAGTGAAAAAGATACAACATTGGATGCGTGAACAGAATGTGATAACTTTTGATGTGATGTGACCACGTGATGGCGCGCACACGGGCGACTTTGCTTACTAAAATGGTGTCCAGTGCGTACCTCATCCAGATGCGTGTTCCACAATATGGCTGCCATGAAGTCACAATCAAGAATGGGTAGTTTTGTTTAAACCGCAGCACGTGTGTTCAGGCTCAAGCATCATTTCCATCATCAAACAGCTAGAAATACAGCTTGTGGATTTGCCCTGAGGTTGGATTATTGTTGCCACGTTCAGCACAATGAAATATCTAAATTGAATCTCCTAGACTCCTACATGTAGCTGTAGAAAATGCCAACATTGTACTGTATTCCAATTTGAGGCTAACCTATGGCTTCAACATTTGAAAAGGCCCACAGTCTTCAAACCATTAGGTACTTCCTGAGCTGTGTTTGAAGGATCTCTGCAAGAGATATCACAGTCAAGCTCAAGCTCTGCTATCACCTAGGGATCTGAAGTGTACCAACTTTTGTTCATCTCATTTGGCACAGAACAGCGATGGAAATGTACAAAGAAACATGTGGACAATAGTTATGATAGTCTCGAGATGCAAAAATACCCACTTGATGTCACGTGATGGCATGTAAACATTGGTGGTGCAGTCTATTGGGTTTCTGTTGCATGATCCTATGATGACATGACAAATTTGCTCATGAATACTGAAATTCTAATATTAGCATAACAGCTGAAAACTTGCAAATACACCCCAGAATGAGTGTGAAAAACATTGCAAAACAGTTCTGTATTAACAAGGATTTAAGTGATAAAATGACTATTGCAGCAGCCCTTGTTAGACCACAACATGTGCATATAAATGCATGGAACACCACCGAAGCCCAACCCACTTTAAATTCGTATCAAGCTTTCAGTAATGGATCTGTGGCACTCTGAATGTTTCCTTGATGAAATGTTTTATGCCATTGTATTGTCCGTCTTTGTCTGGCAGTGAGATGGCCGAGTGTCATGCTGGCAGCATGTAAAGTACATATATACACACAATGCACATGCAATAGCAGTAGGTAGCCGTGCAAAAGTATGAGCCAATGCAAAGTGATTAATGGGATGTTCAGTCTTGGCATTAAGCTTCCATATATATATGCAGAAGCCTGTGGCATTCTTCAATCCAAGTCTAAAAAAATAAAGCAAGGGAGACAACAAGGATAAAACTGTGCTTAACCCTACGGGCCTTCTGAAACTGTACGTTTGGAAATGAGTACAGTGCACTGTATATGCTACACGCAAGTTAACTGTAATAGGTTTGCATACCGGGGGTACATAATGCCTGCATGCAAATGGGCAAGTTTGATGATACATACATGATAGCAAGTTCACTTCTACAGTCTTCAAAATGAGAGATTTAAGTCATGTCAAGGTGTCTTTGATCAGAGGCTTGGAAGCAGAGTCTCATCTGACACATTTGACGTAAGTTTAGTATAAATGAAAATCAACAGATATCAGATTAATAGGTTTGCGGAGACACCATGTAAATTCTCTTTTGTGAGTAAGTGTGGTTCTGAAAAGAACCGGAGGAACTCGACGTTTTGAACAGTATACTCTGCTCGTCTTCAGGAGAACTTCTGAAGACGAGCAGAGTATACTGTTCGAAACGTCGAGTTCCTCCGGTTCTTTTTAGAACCACACTTACTCACAAAAGAGAATTTACATGGTGTCTCCGCAAACCTATTTATCCTGATATTCTCACAATGCAAACCTTCAAATCTTATTAGATATCAGATTGAGAAAGAAATGTGTAAAAGAGCTTCCCTTTACCGGTATCTGATGTTAGCAGAGTTAGAAACTAAGATTGACTGGAGTAATATGCAAAACTGAATTGAAAACTACTTTTTGACTAAGATGCAATTCAAATATACTTGAGAAAGGTCCGGCTTGGATCAAAACATTGGGCCCTCCTAATTTTGGATAGAAACGGTTAGTGGGATCAGAGATTGAGACTGAGAAGGAAAAGTTGTATCTGACCACGTTACAGAATAGAAGCAAGTTGGGTGAGTTTATCAGATTGTGCTGAGGAGTATCTGAAACCAACAGACCGTAGTGCTTTCACTCAAAGTGAGCACAGACTATGAAAAACCAAAACAAAACACAATCTTCATGGAAAATTCCCAGGCTGGAAAAGAGATGAAATTCACTACTTTTCACAGGTTCATTCTACCACAAATAGCCCATTAAATGAGAATCACAACGGACTTTCTTTGAGGAGAATGGAGATCTTGAACACTAATCCCTTGCACTCTAGTCAATGAGTTACGCACAAATTGCTCAGGCACACCACATTCTAATATTTGCTTGTTGAGGCACTGGAGTCATCTTTGTGAGTTCAACAGAGTCCCCACTGCCTAAAGATGGGGGTTCCCAGCTGAAAACTGACATCCTTGTATTCCTTCTGCAGGCATTCAAGGGCAGGTCCACTGGTCAAGCCCACACATACCTGAATCTGTATCCTTGTGGAGACATTGCTTTGTTCTCGTGCACTATACAAC
The DNA here is from genome assembly GCA_949987565.1 of Luidia sarsii. NCBI lineage: Eukaryota > Metazoa > Echinodermata > Asteroidea > Paxillosida > Luidiidae > Luidia > Luidia sarsii. The sequence goes on from OX465106.1 coordinate 21,782,814, forward strand.
CGTGTGAGAAACGATTTTTAAAAATGCTCCCGTTTCAACCACATTCACTTTCCTGGGTAGAAATTTGGACCGTATGTCCCTGTTATATAACACTTCCATTTGCGACAGATTCTTACCCACCACAAATTTCCCGTTTTTTAGTTATTTCCAAACATCAGTTTCATGAAAACCTTGTGGAGACCTATACACCGTTTACAATTTCCCTGTGGACACCTATTCAACCTATTATCTCAGGTCTCCACAAGGCACCAGATTCACGTGTACACTGCAGGTTCCAACAAGACGGTACAAGAGATGATGTTGGAGTATCTCAGTGCAACATTGTTCAAAAACTTTTAAAAGTTCCCAGTCAGTTTTTTCCTTTCTTGGTTTGACTTAAATTGAAAAAGCTGCATCCAATTTGTGCGATCCCCAAGCTGCTGTAGCCAGGTTTACAACAATTGGTTGTTTGCATCCGAATGGAAGCAGGGGCATGATCCCTGGAGATATACAACAGTTAACAGTTGAAATGCTTCTGACTGGCATCCCTACCCCGGCAAAGACTAGTTGACTATTTTGGGAAGGCCACAATCAAAGACCTGGATAGCTCAGATGGTAAGAGTGCCTGTGTGCAAAAGGTCTTGGGTTCGAGTCCTGGCCCAGTCAAAGTTTTCTTTGCCTTTTTTTAAAAATGGATTAGTGAATGAAGGCAAATCCAAGCACAGAGGTACTGGACTGGACTTTTGAGGGTTTTGGGTGGAAACCAATAATTTGGTAAGTAAATTAATTTTACTTTATCGTGGTTTTGCTACCTCTTTTTTGTCTACAGATCACAGATTGGATACAGTAAATGAAGAGGACAGAAAAGCAATATACTGCTCTAAAAGCATGCATAACTGCAGCTGCTTTTGTTTTCATATTTCCAGCACGACTTTGACCCCTGAAGCAGCACCTTGTAACTTTAAACAAAACAATGCCACAGCTTAATAAGGGGAAAAACCCTGGCTGATACTGATAGTGCTGTAGTGCCATACTCCAGCAAAAATAAAAATATAAAAATAAAATTGTCACAGGTCAGCCCCACCTCAATTTGGATAGCCATTAGAACCCATCTGCACAGTTATTGAGAAAAAAAGAATGATTTGACAACAAATCCCAACAGAAATGTTCTCATTCAACAGCTGTTGCAATATCTTGGACCGACCAGTGTCTAAAGCCCTTTTTACACGAGCGCTGAAAACGCATGTCTGCGAAAATTGGCGCCGGGTGTCTGGCGCAATGGTCGTTTGCGATTTGATCGCAGACATTTACACGGTACAACGCAGCGCGGTAACAAATGTCCCGTGCTTCACCGTATTTGGAGGCGAGGTGAGAGGTTACACATGTATATTCGTATTGCTGGTACTGCGCTATCATTTACACGGAGGCATACGTTTACCAGTGTTGCTCTCGCTCAGCGCCCGAGTTGCGAATTGTCTGATTGACGTTACGATCATGATGGCAGTTTTCAAGAACAATAATTATTGCGCACGAAGTAAGGTCCAGTTGGCTAGCAGTAGCAAGCTGCGCGCGCACTCCTCCGCACCCAGCACGTGCATGCAGGCACGCAGCCACGGACTGTAAATAATACATGTACATGTACATGTACAGTATATGCATGTACAGATGTAGAATGTACATGTACATGTACAATGTACATGTACAATGTACATGTACAATGTACATGTACAATGTACATGTACAATGTACAGTATGTACATGTACGTCCGTACAGTGCACACAATTAACTAGCTTCACAGTCGCAGTGTTGCGCAATGTTTTCGAACGAACGTTTCGATCCAAACAGGATCGGGCGCGAAACCCTCGGCATGATTGAGTCTGGTGTTTGTTCCTCATGTAACATTTTATTGCAATGCTGGGGCCAGGTGCAGACATTGAAGTTAGCTAAAAAATCGATCTCACGCAAGACACACTCCCAGTACACAACGTAACGAGGCCGATCGTGTACCATGCTTGCGGGGTCGCACAGGATTCATTTTCATCGTCAATTATTTTGTTGCCTTGATGACATTGTTGATCGTTCGTTTGCTCCTCATAGAAATATCAACGCATACCGTACTTCTCTGTGATGCGCCAACGAATATCCTTGCGAACGTCGCATGGGTGCATTTACACGACCTATCTCTGTGTTTATCGCAAGGATTTCGTATCGATGCAAAATTTTGGAGGTCTCGATCCCTGTCAAGATTCGCAAGGGACCCTTGCGATCTGGTGACAGAGATACACTTTTACACGACAAGGTATCCGTGTGTTCTTGACAACGATGCGATTCCTTCGCAAGGGACCCCTGTTTACAGCTTTCGTGTAAAATGGGCTTTAGTCTGATAGCACTTGGCCAAATTTGCTTCCATGCATGTCATTCAGTGAACCACCGCACAATCCATCCATCCTTTTTTATCAATGAGTCAGAATACAGCGATCCACCGCAGTGCAGGGACCCATCTGATCACCTGCCCATGTACCACTTGTCTATAGTGCACCACTTGAAAAAAAGGGCTGGATGGGGGTGAAGAGGGGCCATCCAGGCAAACAGTTTAACTACTTGTGCACCATGCCGCCATAGTGCACAAATAAGATTCTGTCAAAGAGCTTTTGTCATGCTGTGTTTCATCAAGCCTTACTTTAAAAATGATATGATAGTGGGCGATACGTATGCTGTGGAAGCAGTCCAGTGACTTGATCTCAGTTAAAGATTTCGAAACCAAACCCAAACGGAAGAGGTGCATACGATGAGCTGTATCTTGCCAAGCTGAGATAAAGAAGCTGTATAGCGGGAGCGTGGAATGGCACTGTAAGAAGTGTACATACACTAGAGGCTGATTGGCGTCTCAACTTCTTTTCCAAGGGCATGGGAAGAGGAGATTGGGTCAGGAGTTGACTGGTAGAGGACCGCCTCTCTGCCGAGCCCTGTGGCTTCATCTTGACAATTTACAGATCAAAGCAGGGTTACGTGAACATTCACATTTATCCCATTATATTACAAAGCCCTAATTATTCTAAAATGATATAATAATGGGCGAGAAAAACGGTGCGGAAAAGGAAGGGGATGCTTCCTATTCTCACAATACAAATTTGCCCACGGGTGTTTCCATCAACTTAACTTCCAGCGACTTACACGTACTCAGTGCAAAGGTGACATCAGCACATGCGGGAGATGCCCAGAAATCGGCATCCACATTGCACTGAGCAGCTGTGAATGGGCAACTCAATGGACTCTCACAATGGACAGAGAACTAAACATATCACAGTTTGGTGCTAGCTCCTCTTAACAATTATCAACACATCTTTATGCATGAATTGTTTTGGTGCAAACAAGTACAAAATAGGTGAAATGGGCAAGCATTTTAAAGGGAAACTGCACTTTATAATGGCAATATTTGGTACTAAAGGTTACACCAAACATTCTACCGGTAATTCCATCCTCTAATATTATATTACATTAAATACCATTCAATTCCTTCCCAAAACCAAGGGTTTCATAATCACACAGCTTGTACGTACCTCTGATGGGGAAGATGCACCAACAACTGCTCATAAAATATCTACATAAATAAAAAAAACACAAATCATAATGTATGAATATGCATTGATAGGCAAGATGAAGCACATGCGTTCATGTGTGCAACTTTGTCACTGCCCGGTTGACATATAAGTAAGACCTACACAACACTGCACATAATCTTGCATTCTTGTGGCATTGTACTTCACATACGTGTACATTCATCTCTCTGAGTACATGCACATGAAGTTCAATAGGCGGCTGACAACATGCAATAAATTTATTTTACATACTGTACACGTGGCCGTGTGCTTACAGTATAGCTGAAAAGTCTAACTTCTTACTTTTAGTCAAAAACTGACTGGTTGACTATTTGGGAGGCCACCATCTAAGGGCTGGAAAGCTCAGATGGAAGGGCACTGGTACATTAATCCTGGTCTCGGGTTCATTCCAGTCAAAATTTCCTTTAACAATTTTCAATTTCTTACTTCTTACAAACATTAAAATTCATCCTTTTACTTACATGTGTGTTTATGATCAGAAGCTCACCAATGGGTTTCTACACTCATGAGCCGGCACTTTTCCTTCCCTTTACAAGTCGTAGGGTTGCACAGATGACGTGTATCTCTCTGCTTAAACCAGTCCAAGTTCAGCTGCAATGTACAATCACCAACTGGAACAGACAAACGATACCAGTGACACTTAAAATGACAACTGACAAGCATCTTTAAGCTTCGATAGGAGAGCCACTTGAAAAGCCAATTTTGAAGACCAAAAAGAACATGCAAGGATTTCCAGTGCTCTGAAATACATGTCTGTGCATGGAAACTTACTATCGAGTATCAAGTAGGTCTACTATTGAGGACATGAGATGGGACCAGTGAAGGGCATCCGAACCGGGAGGTTTTCGCACATTGTGGAGGGAAATCGATTCATTTTCGCCATATGGACAGTTGCACACAGGTGCGTGGTATGTAAACCACATTTGCTAGAAATCTTGGGCCGAATGAAGCAGTATTTTATGAGTTATGCTGAACCTGCTGATCCCTATGCCATAGCACTAGTGGACGTTACACAGAAGCCTATGGGAAAAAAGGATAGTTATCTGTGGGGTTCCGGTCGGAATTCTACCCCCACAGTTCTGGGGGTAGGGAAGGAGAGGGTACCATGAAGGGAATGGAGTTGATAGGTGATAACAAAAAGTAAATCCAACTTCCCCATCTCAAAGTGGCTTAGGGCAATGTGACACAATTAATGCAAACCAATAAGTTTTAAGCATAAATTATTTATTAGTGTTAGAAGCAGTGTCGAAAAAAACAAACCGAAAGATGAACCAAAAAACATACAGGGAAGAATTTTACAGTGCCACACAGCATTTTGAGTTATTTTAAGATTTTATTTTGCGTTTGGCTGCACTGGGACACCTTACTAAACACCACCATCGAAAATAGGTGACGATGCTTTACTGCGCGGTGCGCCGTGGACGTCAACAAAACCGGGTAATCTTACGGAAGTGACAGGCTTGATCAACTTTCTCTATGATTATTCTAATAGTCTGTGGTATGGAGAAAGTGACTGAGACCTCTTTTACTTTAGTGTGATACTTTCGTCCACATTTTTGAGCTTGAAGAAAAGGCCTTATATCGTCGAAAACCGGTCACTGGAATATACATGCTGGGTACATGATGTACATGTACATGTATGTAGTACTGTAGTCTGTAGTCTGTAGCACCATGGAGGTAGCACGTAGGCCCGTGCGTGATAAGCGACACGACCAAATCCCTTTTTCGTCTTTCAGTTTCAATCGAATCACATGTACTTTCATTTCAGGAAGGAAAAGAAATGATCCAGAAATGTCTAAACTTAGGCCTACCCAAAACTCACTTGCATGATACATTTACAATTACAATTCTCAGCTTGCAGAATATTACGTACCGTACTACGACAGAAATATATTGCGTACCTGTACCTAGCCTGCGTAGCATCATCAGTGAACAGGGTCCACGATAACGGTGCGTGTAGACTTCCGTCAAGTCAATCGTAATCTACAGTGGCCTTGCTTTGCAACGTGGAGCGCGCATGGCAGCCAGTGCGAAGACTTGATTACAAGTCTAATCAGAGGCCAATCGAAATGCACATGCGCATCATGTCAAAGTGCCAGCGGAATTTACTTTTTTTTTACACGATGCTTTTACCCCCAAAATCCATAATGTTTCTAAAATAATAATTATTTTTCGCAGGGGGGGGGGGAGCAAAGACGAGTTGACTATTTGGGAAAACCGTCATCTGAGGGCTGGATAGCACATAATGGTAATACTAAATTACTAGTAATAACTACTAAATTACTACATGTAATTCTCTGGTTCAAGTTCGGATCCAGTATACAGTAGGCCTAAATGTTTTCTTTGCCATTTTTCAAAATTGTTTCTCAAAATTTTCCCACTCAGTATTTCCTTTATTTGTTTGACCTAATTTTGAAAAATGGCAAAGAATACTTTGACTTGACAGGGACATGAACCCGAGACCTAGGCCTAGTCTTTGCCGGGGTGGGGCGCCAGCCGGAAGCATTTACTTTTTTACGGTAAACCTGGCTGAAGCAGCTCGGGGATCACACAAGGTGGATGCACCTCTTCTTTTTTTCTAAGTCAATCTAATAAAGGAAAAAATGACTGGGAACTTTTTTTAAAACAATATTTTAAAATAAAATTCAATGAGGGTTTGCCCTGCTGGACGTATTTTTGAAAATTTGCAAAATTACATTCAAAATTTCCTTTGCCATTTTTCCAAAATTGCTTTAGAAAGTTCCCAGTCAGTTCTAAACAAGTTTTTCTTTATTATTTTGGTTAGACTTTCAGTGCCAATTAGAAATTCGAAGCCCGAAGGGTCAGCATCCTCAAATAGTAATCATCATCTTTCCCGTGATGCGGTTTGAACATGGATAGGCCCTATAGAATGATGTAAAGGTAAGTGACTCTGTCCCTTTATCGTACCTCCGTCGAGGAAGGAAGGATGGCCGAGGAACGGCCTCCGAGTGTTGTAGACCATTCTTAGAAAATAATGTGGTGAGAAGTGGGACTAGGAAACCAGACGATTGGCTCACCGAAATTAAAATAATTGATTGGCGTTTCTACAAGATGTTTATCTTCATCACTGCACATTAGATCCTATAATAACATTTCGATTAGGCTACATCGTGTTTTTTTTTTCAAGTTTGAGTCTGTTCGAAAAGAAAATCCTCCGGCTAATCTATGGGGTAAACTATTGTTCTGGATTGCACATCGAATAATTGTTTTATTTCATTTTTTAATCCTCACACAAAAACAATCGACATTCTGCTTGATTATTATCTTTAGCCAGTTGTAGTTCAATCTTGCATAGCACCCGGTCGTGGATATGGAACAATGGACACAATGCAGTCGAGTAAAAATGCAACCGTACCGTGGGCAAGGAACCAAAAATATCGACGTCGGCAGAAAATCCCTGGTGGCAGCCGGGAGAGGAAAGTATTCAAAACGACGAAATAGGTCATCGTGCATGGCGGTAAAATTGGGTTACTGTAAATGGGTCTTCGGAAATTTGAATATAAATCAAGACGCAGTGTAAGGGAACGCGCGCCGATTCGTTTGTATGAATCACTGACGACTGGGCTAATTTGCATGACGGTATAAAAAAGACCCATCCCTGTCGTTCGGCTAGCATTTAGCAACCTGCTCCGTATGGACACTGGTCGACAACTGGCTGTTCAGGAATAGTCAGCGTTTGACAAGAACACAATAGGGGAGTTCAGAAAGCCCGCCAAGAACACAGAGCCTCTTGCAAACCGCGGTCATCCACTCACGGCGGCCAGTGTCGCACTCCGACCCTCTCGCCACTGCAACTGCAAGGAAGCGCAAGCATTGAATCTGCAACATCTGTCGTGGACGGTCTTGAAGCGAAAGCAGTATAATGACCGACGCAATCTTGCAGTTTCAGAGAAAAATGGTGAGGTTCTGAATCCGAGCATAATTCAATACATATCCCCAAGCCAAGTTGCAAGCAAAATCCCTCAATCTTTGCTTTCGATAATGCACATGGTTCTTTCACAATGTGTAAATGGGCAGAGTCTCCAGACAGTGTTTGGGAAAAGCTATAAACAGATTTTATAGGCCTAAATCAAAATTAGAAAAAAAAATCTGAGAACTATTCAGCCTTTAAAATCATTCATTCTATTCCCTTCGTGGGAGTGTGCAATGAAGGCCAACTGACACTTAAGCCTTGAGAATGAATGTTACGACCTTATTTCCTGACTATTATTCAGTGTTTCTCATACACAGTACTGTTGAACATCCACTAATCGTTATTGCATTCCTGGCACTGATAGAGGGCGCTGTGACAAGAGACTGTTATTTACGTTCAGCGAATGTAGCACGTGTGGGCCTAGCCTTGGGGTCGCGACGGATCGGACCACGTGTCTGTATTATTATGTACATGTACACGAGCGATTGAGCTGGGCTGGCAGTCCGTCCGGCCGTGCGCTTCCACTTCATCGTCGTCGGGCGACGATAACGCACGTACGACACTTTCACCATATTGACGTGGAAAGACCGTGGCCAACGTCATGAAATAGCTCCGTGTATCATCCTTTAAAGCTGGATTTTCATTACAAACCGGTCCTCGTTGAACCTGTCGGGGGGTGTCTGATTGATCGAAGTTCCATTGAGTCGATCTCTGTTTTTCTTCTTCTTTTCTTTTGGATCAAACGACAGGCACAAAACGGCTCGACCGGACTGTTCGGCGAGGGGCGTTACCACAATCCATCGAGCCGCAGCGGCAGCGGAGTCGCCGAGAAGAAGGTCCGCTTCGAGGCGGCCCCGGGATCCCGAAGCTCGGGGACCAGTAGTAGTAGCGGTGTCTCCTCCCGATCCCCTGCCAACGGTGGGCTACTAGTTCCCCCGTACACGGGAGGCGAGCCCATCATCACCTCTGGCCCCAGCGCCGGTACCGCTACCCTGGGCGGCATCACCGCCTCGGGCTCGGCTAATTCCATCTCCTCCAACAACCCCTCGTCCGCTCCCTCCTCCTCCACCACCACCTCCTCCTCCACCTCCTCCTCCTCGTCGTCGCCTTCGTCCTCCGTCACCGCCGCCAACTTCAGCAGCAACTCGGAGCTCTTTCGCCAGATCAACGCCCTGCTGGAGAACTCCCTGGACCTGCAGGGCAACATCTGCATGAACCAGGCACAGGGCAACGGCAGCAGCTGCGGCGGCGGAGGCGGGGGGCAGCTGCTGGGGGTCGGCGGCGGGGGTCCGCCGTCATCACCCTTCCCCGGAGCCGGCGTCCCCGCTTCGAATCCCTTCCAGGGAATTCTGCCTCCTCCCGGATTGCAACCGCAGCCAGACAGAAATGACGCCAGTAAGTGTTGCTAATACTATTAATTCTTCCAAAGTCACATGAAGTCTTTTATTTGCTCCTAAAAGTATAAAAAAGTTTACCCACCACTTGTTTTTTAGCACATGACCTGAATCCTGCACAATCCTACAATCCTTCAGTTAAAAGCCCCAAGTCCAACAGTGTCTGCCTGGTCTATTTTGCTTCCTACTCCTTTTTTGTGATAATGTATATTTTAATTTTACTACTAAGTGCCCTCCATCACATTGGGGCTTGTAGTAACCTGGATCCTCACATTTTCCTCAAGTGACAAAAAAACCTCCATATGCCCTCAAATCCTGCAAATTCTTACAATGCATCAACCACCACATGCCCTCAATCCTACACATTCCTACACTAGGACAATATGATTCCGTAGGATTTGGGAAAGTATGACAAACTAATGCAGAAGTGGTCCAAACTGCTTAGTGCTGTAACATTTATATCAGCATTGCTGTTGAATTTGATTCATTAAAAAAAGAAGGAAATATGAGCAGGCAAACAGGGAAAGGGTAGACATGCCATGCCACAGAACGATTGTACTTATTTATAATAGTGCCAAAGTAGTTGGCATAATAATAAACTTTGGAGGTTTAAAGCCCCTACACAACATCAATTGGTAAGATTGAAAAACAGAAATGTTCACAGATTTACATGGAACTTATACAGTTTGAAGAAACCTCGCACTGAAATATTTCTGCCTAAAATGTTGTATTTTGGGAGAAAAGAGTAAAAGAAATGGTTTACGTCTCACCGAGATCTAAACTATTTTTCAGAACAGTACGGTGTTGAATTCTGCATTTTCGTGAAACAAATGAAGCGGTTTTCACGATTTTTCTCGAGACTCGGCTGGCGGATTGAGCTGAAATTTTCACAGGTGTGCTATTTCATGCATTGGATCAGACAACGTATGGATGCTATTCTTTGACTTCGACCAATGTTGTGTAGGGGCTTTAAATGAATGTGCAATGTACCAGAAGATATCAAATATTGATAAAATGACATCATTTGTGTCAGCTTTTTAGACAGGAAGTTGAGCCAACAGAAAACAAGGGTTTTTAACTATCCTGAGATATTGTTTGTTATTGCTTCAAGATAGATTAGTTGAGTCAGGTCGATTTATACTGAAATGCAGAAACCGTAAAAAAAGAAAGAAAAATAATTCAAAGGTTTTAACCTGCAAAACATGCGTTCTATAGTTCCTGGTTCCTTTTCTAGCCCCTGGCTAGTGGATTGAAATTGGTTACTTTGCTGCCTGACTGAATTCAAAATACAGTGACCTATTGAGAAAGGAAGTATACTCAAGTAACCATCCGGTCTGCCCATTTTGATCTGTTTCCGAATGAGTGGACTCATCCTTTGCACAGACAGATCCCTTGGTTTGAGGGGTATTGTGGGCTGGGTAATAAATGGCCGATTCTTTTGCCTTAGGTTGTCGACAAAGCAACATTATGATATGAGCAGACAGGAAATTTAGAAATGACTCAAAGTCAAATGAATAATGGTATCATTGTGATATTAATTATGAACAGGCAATACAGGACTGTTGATAGTATTTATCAGCGTGTGTGGACCTATTGTCCATAATGCCTTTGCATTAGGTGCTTTAAAAAGAAGTAGGTGAAAATAGATGCAAGTTAAAGTTGCAACTATGAATGGAGATGTTACACAATGCATCACTACTCTGGATCCGAAAGATACATTGTACAACCACAAGGCAAGTCATGTAGGCCCTAACACATGCGTGGATGGCTATTGAATCCATGATAAGATTTTAAGGAAATGTTTACAAAATCTGTGCAGTGATTATACATATGTATAACTATCCAGCATCCACCCACATGTGCACAACTTTGGTTGTATTAACAGAATTTACATTTCAATCCCAATTGAATGTTTCCTACTTGCTTGCTAAGTTGCCACTGGCAATCTTCTAAGGTAAACCACTTTTGATTTAGAAACAATTTGCGAATTGCCTTTAATTTCTTGATATCCTAAATGAGTGACATAAAAATATACATGTAAAAACATGCATGTGTGCCTAATTGATGAAGTAAAGTTAATTCAAGTTATTAACTGTCTTCTTGTTTATGAAAATCTCAACACAAAAATGTCAAGTATTGGAATACACATTCTTTGACAATTTTACGCTGTATAAAACCTGGATTTAGTTAAGCAGGGTTGTGCCTTGTAACTTTACAATGTATGGGGTAAGTGCAATTGATAGCCCCACTGCCATCCATACGTATGGAACTTTAATTTCATGCAGTGATTGATCTCACATTTTTGTTTGTCAGAGTTTGTAGGTTTTTTTTTGCAAGCTGTTATTTTCCACAGATGGTTTTGGAGAGTTTATGCTCCAATTCACGTGGGTTTCATTCAGGCCAGTTGAGTGAGTAGTGTGCAGCTTAAAAGTGCACAGCATTGAAATGGACAGGCCCCCATGTATTCCTTCATTAATCTTTAAGAATTGAAACCATTGATGTATGACATTTAAGCAAATGATAGATTTCTTAACCTAAACCAAAAAGGAATTTGCTATTATTTAATTGTCTCCTTGACTTGTCTGGACTAAAGTTTGTTTCATCCCTTTGCAATGAAGCTACTTCTGAGTTTGAAGCTGTTTAACTTCCCCAGCCTTGTAATCTCAAAAAGAATCAAATATACAAATATGTTATAGATTCATGATCTCCTAGAATTATGGCCTGTTGGCCTTCATGACCTCTCCCCACAAGAAATGCATTTCTTGGGAAATGCTTTTTCATACACAGAGATACACCGTGTGAAATAGCCCTAGAGACTACATCAGTGAACCCTGGGATCATAGAGCCATTTTCTTTGGTGACAAAATGTGAATAGGGAGCTCAGTTTTAACATGTAAACAACCCTGGGGTTTTGGTACATGTGTATGTATGTCTATCATGCAACTGAGATAGGAAATGAACTTTGGATGGCTCAAGTACTGGCATGAGAAATCCAGCAATTTTACAATGTTTGCTAAAAGAAAAATCCTATGCTACTGTGTTATATTTATATGCATCCACCCTCCTTTCCCAAAGTGATATTCCTAGCTGTCGGAAAATTAATGTGAATTGGATGGAATGACGTATACACTGTACATGTAGCCATGGAGTCACAGGTACCTAGTACATTCCCAGGGTACCTCTGTCCCAAAGGAATACGTGATTGTAGCTCTTTGATTTAAAACTTCCCTTCTCATTTACCAAAACAGAAAGGCCTTCTATTGATCAACCCACATCTTCCCATTAATTGAGAACATTTGTACAGCCTACAGGAATAGTATACAGACCTGTAAATGAAATCACAGAGGCTGACTGGTGTGTGTATGTGTTGATGTTTGTGATGCCATTTCCTATCTAAGAGAGTGCTTGTGTAGAAGGTGTAATCAGAGTTAGATGGCTTAATGGGGCAAGTGATGATTGCATTTGTGTTTACTTTGTCTTCAAATACTGTGCATGGCCCTTATCAGAATCTGTCATCATGAGCAGTGCACAGTCCAGTATAATTCAACACTTTAGGGCAGCACTTCAAATTGTGTGAAGAAAAGTACTGTCATTATCAGACATCTGGAATTCTCTTGAATTCAAAACAGGTGGATGATGTTCGGCGCTTTTAATCCTTATCTCAGTGACTTAGTGTCAGCACAGAGTCCAGGGAGAGTCTTCTGGAGCTCTCTTGCCAGATGGCAAGTTGTAGTTTATAGTTACATGTTTACAGTTTCAGCTTAGCCTCACTTGGGGGCAATGGGGGACATTTTCCTTATGTGCACTGGAAAAATTCCTTGAGGGAGGTGTTCAGGTTTAAATTTGTCTCCCTTGACTCCCCCAGGGTGTTGCTTGCATCCTTTGCCAATTTGAGATCACAACGTGACCTCCTTCACCCTAAGAATAAAAGCGCTGTGTCTGTACATGTACACTCACACACATGTAAACATGTTCATGTACTTGTTAGGCTAGAGGTGCATGGCGTTTGTTTATTTACATGCATCGATGGGAACTTTTCACACTACACAGCTATTCCGTGGGTATTAATTCTACCCCTCCATTGATTCACACCACTCATTTTCTCATTTCCAGGAAACTAATGTCCCAGGAATATTTTCTCTTGTTTCATTCTTCCAAACTGTTCTCAGGGAAAAGAAAGATTAATTGACCCATTTGCAGGTCTGTTCCGTATCACTTTCATACAGTATTCACACTCACAGTCCAAAGGTTGACTAACCAAGAGAACGAATGACTTTCAAGGAAAATTAATTTTCCTTCAGCGGGTAAGCCTTTCCTAGGAAATCACTGGTGAGATTGTCGCATAGTGTGAAAAGTCCATATGAACTACAGCAGGATAGGGCTGTAAAGATGTATACAGGCTCCAGTGAGTGGAGATGGTTTCAAGAGTGTGAAGTGTCCTGTGTGAAAAATGTTGAAGTTTTGATGTTTTGATCCTGCTTTTCTGAAAGGCATAATTAATTTTAGTCTGTAAGCAGTGTGCAACTTTTTTTTTTTTATTACTTATTGAATTTCCATCAAACTTAAATTCCCATCATATTAAATTTTCTTCAAACCCACTACTGTAAGCCTACAGTGTTTATAAGGGATACAATGTTGTTTTTCCACCGTTTGAAATCAGTTCTGAATCCTCCAATTGTTTTACCCTGCATATGGACTTAAGGTTGGCTCTTTATATTGTGCAATGAAGAACTGAAAGCACCCTTTTCACAATGTACCCATAGTCCCATGCTCAGAAACTCAATGCTCCATGGAGCATATGACTGACTCTTGCTATGCCTTATGTGCGGAGACATATAAAACACAGAGCCATATCTATCCTCACTGATACAAATGTACCTATTCACGTCTGCCCTGGCGTACCGGTAGGCGAAGAGATGCACTTTGTTTGTGACAAAGCATTTTCCTCAGGATGCATTGTAAACCCACATAGTCTGCAGACTGCAGGTTTCAGTCTACTAATGATCTGACACACCCGATCACTTGTTGGAAGCATTTCACAGAAGATTCCCGCATGAATTTACACCATTCGTCTTTCCATCTTTTCTTTCCTCCACTAGGCAACATGCTAAATTTCCTGCTGCCACAGACACCAACCAAGCCCCTTCCTGGGATGCACGGTGACATGACTTCCCAGATGCCATTGCCCAGCAACTTGCCTCCGTCTCCCTCCGCCTTCCCGCCGGGCTTTGTGGGCGGCACCATCAAGTCGCCCCTGTCCTCCCCGACCTGGAGCGGCTACAACCTTTGCACCAACCCCAAGGATGCCCTGACCCTCTCCAACATTGACAAGTACCTCAGCGGCGCCCTGTTCCAGCAGCAGATGCAGCAGCAGTTGCAGCAACAGCACCAGCAGCAGCAGCAGCAGCAGCAGCAGCAGCAGCATAACCTGTCGCTGAACAGCAGCCCGGGCTATGCCTCGCCCGAGTTCAACCGCACGGCGCCGCATCGAAACTTTGGTGGGAGCGTCAGCAGTCCTGGCTCCTCAGACTCGTCCAGCATCTGGGAGCATGTGTTCTCCCCCATCGACAAGCCAGGCGGCCGGGATACCCGCAGCTCCAGCCCCACGGATTCAGACACGAGCGGCTTCAGCTCCACCTCGGCCAGCTCGGGGGAGCCCCTGGCGGAGGGCCTGTCAGAGATGATGGTAAGCAATCAGCTGCACATGGCATTATGCGTACACGTAGGCACATGGACAGCACGAGGAATGGAAGCTCTGTCAGTCGGAATTAGATCCCAAGTTGTCTCTCATCTAAATATCCGCCACGTTACAACCAATTTCTGTTTAAGTTGAGCAACTGAGCCCCATTTGACGCTCAGTAATAGCAATTTCTCAGTATTTGATCGGTAAGTATTTTAATTGTAAGTGAATTGAAGAAGTCTCCTATTGGATCGATTCTTGATATGTGTACAGTATGAGCCACTGGCACTGACCTTTGTGAACCTTAACCTGAACCTTGAAGATGCCTTTCCATTCTGTCCCCCCCAAAAAATAACTCAAAATCCTGAGATTCACAATGCTCTATTAATTAAGACTCAAAGTAATACTAGTATGTTCACTATGTTGTGTCCACTCCACACTGCTGTAAATTCCTCAACTGTGTTCTTTGGAGGCTCAGTTGAGTGATTACATGCACCTTTGAATACACATTTATGCTTGCTGTTAAAAAAATCCTCCTTAAGAACTTTGAAGAGATTGTTCAGTGAAGCTCTAGGCCCCAATGCTTCAGGCTGTAATGTTAAAAGTCATCCACATCATCCACATTAGCCTACACTCAGCTTGCCTCAGTTCTCCCTTGGCCCTCATACATTTTAACCCCTCCCACTATGTTTATGTAGCATCATCATCATCCGAAAATCCTACGATCGCGCCCTAAGGATTTTTGAGAGGCACTGGGAAATGTACATATTTAGGGATGCCCTGCTGTTGAAAGCCAGATGTAATGCAAAGCAATGCAACTGGCTTGGATGCTTGTGGCCATGCAGCCCCTTGAATGGTGCTGCAAATACCAGTACATGTACAGACTGTACATGTATGCAATAAGGTTTCGACCGTTCTTGTTTTTGCAGGTACCGGTACACAAATTCCACCAGCCTAATTTCTTGCTAAAGTGCACATTTCTTCTTATTGGTCTTTTGTTCCAACTGGATTACCCTGAAGTGCCATGTGATGTTAAAACTTGAATTAGTTTAACTTTGATTGGACTAGTGTCTGGTTGGCATAAGATTTTTTGGCCGGCAACCTGAGGGAATCGTTGTTGATGAAGCGGCTGTATGAGATTGGCCCCTGGAATTAAATTGTATCTGTCGGCAGTTCTCTTCATGATCTGAGACTGAGAGTTTGACACTTGCTTCTTTGGAACAGTTGTACCAACATGCCTTTATTCCTGAGTCGTTTCTAATGCCTCTTGCCCCTCTTCCCTCTCAGTGCGTGATTTTTTTAGTACTTTTTCGAGCTATTTATTTTCAAATATTTCCAATCAGCTATTGCTGTTTCATGCTAGCATAAGAATGCTGGTTCTGCTGTTCTGCCCTCATGAAATATGAGCCTAAAGCCGCGCCCGCACTGGACTTAAAATGGGTAAACTAACCGAGCAAATGGGTAAATTGACCATTTTAAGTCCAGTGCGGACAGCCCAGGACGTTTTTCTCCCAGGTAACTTACCTGACTCCAGTGGGTAGTTTAACCGACCAGGTCAGTTTAACCGAGCCGAAAAGTCCAATCCGGACACGACGTCATGGTAAACGACTCGGTAAAAAACCACATCCGGCGCCCCGCACGTTACGTTACTGTATGCAAGACTCGTGCGGGCGCAGGGTAACAACGTGTGTGTGTACCTAGAGTACATGCACATGTACATGTACATGAGTCGGTTAGTTTTACCGATCGTCTCGGTTAGTTTACCCGAGACGAAAAGTCCAAGTGCGGACGCCGGGAAGATTTACCCATTGGAATGTTACCCACGGGCTCGGTAAAAAATAAGTTCAGTGCGGACACGGCTTATGATGCAAACTTTTCTTTTCACATTAGGATTTCAGACTTATAATGTCACTTTTCTGTCCTTACATATTAGTAGTCTTCTGTGGATGCAGATATGAGGTCTTAGCAAATGTGCATACACACATGGACAGCTATTTTAAGACAAAAAAGAATATTTGTACATGTACATGTATGCGTACAGTGTATGTTTACAAATGGAAATATATTCATAGTTTGCGGAGGCGTTTGCTTGCAGGTCAGTAGACAGGCTCGTTTTAGTTTGATTCTGATAAAATGAAATGTATGGACCCAAGTTCCCAACTGTAAACAAAATGTTAATGTGTAATCAAGAACTGAGAATGATTGAATTAAAGTACACAGACAGAATAATCCAGGGTAATTACATGCACCAAAAAAAGTCCTCCTGTTTTTAATGGAAAGGTGTTATAGTCATAATAATGAAGCAATTTATACCAGGAACAATTTCAAATATTGTCATTTTTTTAGAGAGAAAAGTCAAGTTCTTTTGAAAGAGCCAAGGCATTTGTTTTTCATTCAGACAGTTGCTTGAAGTCCCATTGGAATGTGTGCAGAGATTTACTCTTGAAAACAAGATTTGTTTCATTCTTTTTTGGGGGGTACCATGCTGTTGATGGCTTGAGAAGAAACATTCGCCGAATCGGTAGTCATTGTTTATGGAGAAGTTTGAAACTGTATCTCCCCCACTCATTATGTGTAGCAAGCCTTCTAATGAGCATTAAGAATCAATAGGGTATGGCGTGGAATAGTGTGACACAGCTCATCTTATCTTTCAGATGGTGAATATTTTACCAAGCGTTCAAACCACACACCAGCTGACCCGCAATAGTGAGTGAATCATGCACTCACACTTTGCACCACGCACTGGTCCAAAGCACAAGCTGCAGGCCTTCAGATGCATGGCAAGGGAACATGTACGTACATACTGTACGTGTACATGTATATTCCCCTCTGAGTTTCAATTATTAACCAGACAATCCCATTCTTGCAAAATTCGGGCAGGTGAGAAGTCACGTGTTTGTATGTGTGCGCCCCCCCCCCCCCCTTGCATATGCTTCGAAGGGGTGATGGAATGGTTCTTCGGTTGGCTGTACAGACTACAGTACATGTAGATTTTTGTTCAACATATTTACTCAGTGTACTGTACACTGAGATGTGTCTGCAAGGATGTTGCCTCAGACATATTGAATACAGTTTAAGTATACAGCTCTGTGCACATGTTAAAATCAATGCACTGAAGGAAAGAAAATATAATTTTCTTTTGAATTGGAAATGCAATCATGCATATCATTTTCATAAAATCAATGCAATATAATACAGCTGTGTATTGCCTTCAGCGCATTGAGTTTCCCGCATAATTATTTACTAAAGGAATTGACTTAATGAAATACCATTTATACAAATATAGATTTTTTTTTTTTTAATGAACTGTGGCGTAATTATTCTAGTCCGAGTTGGAGCAAAAGTGTAGTGGAGGTGTTCAGCAGATCACTGATGTATCTAAAACCGAAAAAAAGAAGAAAGAATGCGATTGGCATTTAGTAAAAAAAAAGACCTATTTCTGTCCATTCATGAATTTGACATTTGCTGGAATGCGAAACGCAGCTATGGCCAGGTAGGAAAAAAAAAAAGCTGAAGAAATTCCAAATAATTTGAATGTCATCCTTCTTGTATTATGCCCCTGGCCCTGACGGTCGGCCCAGACACATTAACAACATACTTGGGACGTCTTCCCCTAGTAGCATGTACGTTGAGTGCCGCAGTGCTAGCGGGCACATTCTGGGGCGGACGGCGTGCGAGACGCACCATAGGCCGGCATGCATAACACATCGGCCGCATACGTGTATATTCACTGACTACTGGGGGGGGGGGACCCCCTGCAGGTTGCTACCCCCATTGCACTTCAAGATATCTTGCGGAGCATCTCTTCCCCATCAGTCATGCGAATTATAAGCGACACTACACAGTACCTCAAGATTTGCTTCTAAAAGTTGAATCAAAGTGTCAAGTCTGTGACATGTTTTGGAATGGGTTGGTTGCTCTTTCATTGTTTTTCATCTGGTGATGAAGCATTTCAAGAATGATATAATTGAAGGCCATTCCAGAATTCAGAAATGTGAATTGGAAGTCTGTCATTAGTGTCGTAGACAACCCATGCGATATTTGTCTACTGATGTGGTTGTAGAATTGATATACTTTGTCCAAACAATATGAAATCCTCATTTGTATGCATGTACAAATTGTACATTGTAGCCCCCTACTGTACATGTATGTACCGTGCATAAACCCTGAGGTTACATGAGTAGGAATGTCCAAATCTAGTCTGTCACAGGGCATCACACAAATATCATTGGTGTGTGGTACATTTTGGGGGACAAAGGTGACATTGGGTATCAAGGCCCATATAAAGCCATGTATTGGTGAAGTCTATCAAACGCTCTCTCTGCCTTTCCTGCTAGGATCGAAATGTCACGGCCTCTTCTTTTCTAAGGTTTTGGTAATTTTGGGTCATTTTTAGTCAGCAGCAGTTTTGTTTAATACTTCAAATGCTGTGAAACTCGGTCTGAATGGAATGACCAGGAGGCATACTGTATAATTTCAAAGAAATTATGTTGGCCCTGCTAGAAATATTTGACCCAAAACAAATGAAGGAAAAATGGAAACTCCGATATTGCTCATATTTTTAGAAGAAAAAAATGACATGAAGAAGCATTAAGTTAAGCGTGATGACATCATAAAGGCTAATATTTGTATTCCAGGAAAACAAATGATTAGACATAAAAATCTTCTAAAGTGAAATTTACAGAAATTGTAAAAATATCAGCGACTCAAAAACGAATGATGACATTGCATTTTAAAACCTGTTTTTATTTAATCCAATCACATTTTCATATGAGCAGGCATTGTTTGACAATTGTTTGCTGTGACACTATAGGGCCGTTTCCACTGACCCAAATAAATGCGATTATTTGGATCGCGATTTTATGTGTGTGGGCACTATAAATTGGATTTATCGCGACTAGGACTCCACTATTTGTGAGACTGTTTCAAATAATCACGTTTTTTGTGTGTGTGGGAACGTGCCGCTGAATCGCACTGTTTTGGGGGGTTTAATCCCATAATGCACCACTCATGCTCTGACAGGAAGTGCTGTGCTTGTTTATATGTCTCCTTGCATGGGCCACCCTCAATGACACACCCACCATTTGACCAGTTGCTATTGGCTGACGATGTGAACGCCAGCCCCCAATTTTTTTTTGAATCGTGTTCCAAATCATGATTATTCGGGCAGTGGAAACGGCTCTTATGTAAATCATCTCTTCTGAGACAGTGTGGCTCTGAAAAGAGGTGGTAACCGAAGACTGACTGTATTAACAGTTGGTACACAGGTTTATTGCACATGCTGCAGACTGCATGACCCTTTAGAAGGAAATCTTTACACTCATTTCAGAATGGGCTGTACATCCGTGTACAATGTACATGTAGTCATGTACACATTGGAACTTAATCCTGCTTCAAAGTTCCAATGCCTAGTTGGGTTTGTCATATTATCTCTTATCGCGAACCAGATTTTTCTTAATCCCTTTGCTATGTGAAAAAAAATTGCAGACAGAGAAGGACATCACTAGGGGAACTCAGGACAATATTTGACTGTGTGGCAGAGTGTGCATGCTGTGTTGCATTACCCTGTGCTGGATTTCAAGGGATTTCTTGGGCCTACAGCTTCTGATCATGATTAAAGTCTACCGTACTCCACAGTCAAGTGACTGACAATAAGTTCATATACATCTACATGGACGTGGATTTACAGTCTAATGGCTATGCGATGCACTTTGAAATGCAAGCAGCTGTTATTTACAGGGAGACAATTAAAATGAAAAGGCCTGTTTAAGGACTGATACTGTAGCTGATTGTAGACTACTGCATTGGAGCGGTTAACTTTGTCTATAATGCTATCAAGGAACAGCGCCAGATAGATATTAATGCAGCCTGCCATCTGGTGCTCAATGCTGAATTGCTTGCTATCCCATAGACATTGTGCTTGTGACTTGGGGAATCCAAACAGTTTGAGACAGGGGCCATGATGCCACAAATATTGTACCAGCACTTGTGACTAGAATTTCAGACCCAAGTCTAGTTGGTACCGGTAATCTACTGAGTAACTGCAAAATGAAATGCAGTCTAGTCCACTGCCATTTATTCAACCATTTTATTGCTTGCAATGCAACCTTTTATATCAAGTGGGAGTAATATTTCACCACTGGCGACACAACTTATACGACAGTTAATGGTTGAATGCTTCTGGCTGGCGCCCCCACCCCTGGCAAGGACTACTTTACTATTTGGGAAGGCCACCATCTGAGGGCCGGTATGCAAAACCAGAGGTCTCGGGTTCAAGTCCCAGTCCGGTCATTTTTAGTTTTCTTTGCCATTTTTCAAGAATTGTTTTAGTGTTTCCAGTCATTGTATCCTTTATTATTGTCACTTGTATACAAACACACGGCAAAAAGGAAAAAAATACATTGATGACAAAGACCAATATTGCTGGTTGACCTTGGCATTGTCCAAATCCCAAGGGCACTTAAAACTTGACAAATGGCCAGCAAAATTTCTTGAGCAAGATGCTTTTATAGCCTCCCTGGTGTAGATGGCAACTTAAACTGGCATTAAATTAAGCCAGCTTGAACTGTGGATCAGTTGCTATACTGACTAAGCCCATACTTACATTGAAAATTGCAGCCCAAGTAGAACCCCATTTTCAAAACTGTTTACTAAGCAGACAACACAATGTCAGGCCCACTGCAGTCGATTTCAAGAAAAGTGGCCTAATTTTATGCAACTTACAAATGTTGTGCCACAAAAGCCGCGTTTCCACTGGACTAGAATTTAACCGAGACGATGGTTAAATTTCTAATAGTCAAATTTGACCGTCGTTCCCACTTGGACTTTTGACGATGGTTAAAGTAACCAAGCTGGCAATATAACGTCTCTTGAAGGTCAAGTGTCAGCCAGATACACAATGTACGTGTGTACATTTAGCGCACGATACGAAGCAGACGCTGTGCACAGTGCATGTACAGTGTGTACGTGTTACGTCTTAGGCCGGATGTGGTTTTTTACCGAGTCGCATTTAACCGAGTGGTGCATTTCCACTGGACTAATCGGCTCGGTTAAACTTACCTGGTCACTTTTACTGGGCAGAGGTTGCTCGGTAAAAGTAACCATTGGACTCGGTTAAACTAACCGAGAGAAATTTGAATGGGCCGTTTCCACTGACAAGCATCAAAGTTTGGTAGCCTGATTGTGGTTAAGCCTGGCATAGGCAGTGTTTTCAGCTAAAAAAAGTAGTCATTCATAGTGGCTTCAGGTGGCCCCAAACAGTTGGTTAAGAAGCCTTGCTGTGGGCTACCTACATGTACATATAACACAAGAAATGGCTACCATCAAGGTAGCACTGGTGTTTAGTTTTAAGGTTGTGAACCACAAACAGAACATTTTCTTTGGTGGCCTAGCTAGCAGGCAAGTCAAGCACACACAAGAAATGCAAACCCCGTATCATAGAGTGTATAGCAATGCAACAATCATCAGTTGGTCAAGGAGTGAGTTATTTTTGTCTTGACTCATTTCCTACTATTGTACTGTGTCTGTGAGTCCAGTGTCATCAGTCATACATGTACCTGTACTACCTTTTCAATTTGGTAGTATTGTTTCATTTTTGATGATATAATCAATTCATCTCAATAATTGGAATCATAATACATGTACTAATTTTCTTAGTCTGTCACCGGATGACATTTGTTTTTACCAAATCATTCCATTTTGTTCCATTAGTAAGATACTGTAATTCATGTTAATGAAAAAGCACATATACAGTAGATGATTGATTTTCAAGATTTTTGGATATACATTTTTTGTACAGAAGATTATACTATGGATAACCATTTTTGCAATCATCCATTACCAACATGTGTGAATTAGAATGCCATCTGTGATGTTGGAGTGGAGACACTGTCGAGGTACAAATAGGGATTAAAGTGTGTTGCATTGCTCCGTTACTTGCTGCACATGTTACAGAAGTACACATGTCCTTCGGATCTGGTGTCAAGCAGGTATCACCATAGACTTGACCTTGTCATTAGGAACTGGTCTTGCAATTGTTTGCAAGATAAGACTCCATCCGGATCTGAAGATAATGCTCTGAATAGTTCTGATAGAAATTTAGCCTTGACCAAACCTTGATCATTGATTTAGCAATCTGCTTAAACCTGGCTGCATGGCCTTCTATATCCGTTGGATCTATCTCTGCTGGCTGGAACTGTACTGCAGAGATCACATTGGACAAGGCTAACAGAAATGATAGCTTGGAGTTGTAAACAGTGTGCAATTACTTTTTTTGGAGCACATTCTGTATAGTCTAAAAAAAAAAATTGTTTTCAGGCTGTGCTGTTTCATTCCTTGTATTTTTCAGAGGCATTTAAGATTAAGTTGGCCTTCAGATTTGATTCTAGGAGAAAGTTTCTCATGACCAGGAGATTAACTACCCTAGAGACCAACTACAGTAACTGTTAAAGATTGAACCTGTTTTCCATGATTTGTTCTATCTGATTCACAATATAGGGGAAGCTGAGCATGGGTCTGCCCTACCATGCCGCTCCCAACCGCAGTACCCTCCAACCATTCCAGAAGGAGGCCGCCGAAGGCCACCCGCATCTGCTGCCTCCCGACATGCCCACCCACCAGGCCTACAATCTGGCCGCCCAACCCCACCTCCAGCCCCACCTCCAGCCGCAGCTCCAGCCCCAGCTCCAGCCCCAGCTCCACCAGTCCCAACTGCATCAGGCCCAACTGCAGCCCCAGCCGCCCCTGGGCGACCAGAGGCTGCCCAGCCTGGACTCCTTTAGCATGCTGGCCAATGATCCCTACAACATTGAGAGACTGGCACGTCTCAACAGACAGGCTGCAGGTAGGTGGACAGTCCATCTCACGGTTTGCACGGCCGCATTTCTGCACTGTATTGCAACAGTTGAATTGGAACTTATAGCCTCTCTCAGCAGACACTGCTAATTACATGCCGGCCAGTGAAAACCCTCATTGATTTACATTTTCCTCTTCGCAAAATCCTATCTATCAGTCCATTTATTCCATATTGGATGAGATACATGTATGTAGGCTCGCACGGTGGATTCACAGTGTCAAATGTTTGATGTGACACCATATACATAAATGTATTTCTCTTTCACGAGCCTATTGACAGTGGCCAGTGCCCATGCAGTCTGAAGCATTAAGTTAGTGACGTTTCCCCAAGTCATCCACATTCTTGGAAGAGATGATTGTGTTGATGTAAACATTCTCCAAACAGTCATTTTAATTGAGAAAGTTTGTTGGGGCTGATTGGCAGCTGATTTCAGGAAACAGTGTGTAACTTTGGCCTTCGCGTATGGCACAATACTTACAACATTAATTTATGGCGTAGCTGAGCTATAACTTAAAATCGATTTCATTGAACTCGATCTACCTGCACAACATCGGACTGTCACTTAATTTTTGTTAAACGTTTGGGACGAGGGTGACCTCAGGTCATATCAGCGACTGTTTGAAGTATACCGGGGGTACACTGTTTTAAGTACATGTGCATGATACATCATCAGGAAGCAGTTTGCAACATGTTTTAGTTACTACAACATGCCGTTGAGGAAAAAGAAATAATACAATATGATTATTGTATAAAGCATTACATGCTGTAATTCAAAAGGAAGACCAAAGCCCCCTATGCCTCCCCATTCCCATTTGTGATTTGGATTGGCCATTTGAAAAGCATGTAAATGCATGTGCCACAGACCAGACAATGATAATTAGGGAGGATCAGTGGAAATGAGCAAACAACATTATGAGAAAAGTGTACATTCATTCCATGCACCTTTTTTATTCAGCAGTCATGTGTGCATAAACAAAAATATGTACAAATGCATAGTGTCCAATATGGGTGCAATGCATGATTCAATGCATATAGTCAAGCGGCTCTGTGCATTTACATGTGAGTGCAATTTCCTTGTTACCAGTTTGTGTGCAACCATATGGCGACACAGGGGGATGCTCTGTTTGCACAGAACACTGATCAGGATTGATGCCAATAGTGTTCTGCTCTAGGGAACAAGGACAAAAATCCTAGTCTCATCGGCAACTTGTCAAATGTAGTATAGTTTTGTCTCCTATTTAGGGTCACATATCTCCAAAGTAAGACTAAAGTATAAGACTGTACTGTCCATTTACACAATTTGTCGTCGTTTTCAGGGAGACAAATCTACAATATACCCTTCACGGTTAAGGTTTCACTTTCACTGCACTAACTTTGTTCTATTGAAAGAACTTTGACAAAATGTGGTACCCTTGACATCAAAAATACTCAATACCCTGAGTAAAGGTTGGCATTGCTGGGGATAGCATTTGTGACTCGCAAAGCCATCCCATGGAGAGGAGAATGTGTCAGAACGGCTTTACTATATTCACATTGCATTCTTCCACCACTTCCAATTTTAGGACCTAAATGAACTGGTAGACCCTAAAGGCGGCCAAGTAGAATGGCGTACGTCAAATGTATTCATGGCTGCTTAGCATAAATTAATTTCGGGACCCATTGACCTTCCGCAGTCGAGAGATTAACTCATGAATATTCAGTTCTGACGTATGGCATTTTACTTGGCCTCCTTTAGGGTCTACCTAAACAACTAGCCAGCATTGCCCTTTAGTCTTTAATATTTCCCCCCGAGAATGAGTTTTTCCATTTCCTAGAAAACACTACAAAACCTGCTTCTCTACAAGGAACTGGCTTTCGAGGGGCGCAACGTAGCATAAAATAGTAATGAATATGCAAGACTCTATTGTACTGTGCACAATGTAGTACTTACACAGTACATGTACAGTACTTGTGCATACTAGACTCGCACGCATACACGTGTACATGTACATGTACATGACTGTGTGCATTTCTTTTGGGCATGAGTTGTCCTGCTCTTGAGCAAGGCTTATTCTACTCCTGCGCCGGTATACTCCATTGGCTTTGAACAGGAGTTCTCTTTCTACTCTCGAGAGTCGAGCCACGCTCATTGTACTCTTGTGCCAGTGCTCCATTGGCTTGCGGTCTTCCGGGTGGTGTTGCGGGTGTCCACTTTGTTGCCCATGAAGGAATTGAAGGGACTAGTAAAGGAGAAGGGTCTGTGTGTCATGTCAGCCGCCATGTCACAGTCCATGACCCATGACCTGGTGAACATGAATATCCAAGCTGATGTCAGAGCCTTTGCATATTCATTACTCTTTCTGACCTCGCACCCTTTTCTGCTACCACAGAGTAAGTTGTTCTCGAATTTTCCTGATCAACAAGTTGTCCCGGCAGGTGGTGGTGTTTTTTTTTTTACTGTGTCCAGCCGTAAACATTCCCAAGAGAAAACACCATGGCTGAAAGGCACCTTCTGATTGGCCCTATGATAATTGTATTTGTTAATTAGCATAAAGGTCAGCCTCCAGGGCCCTGGCCAAGTGCTGGCAGTCCTGATTAGACTTGCCACCCACGCACCCCGTGAGATTCTTGCAAATCCCCCTCAAGGTACCGGGTGCATGTGTATGTATTTGTTCATGCCCGTATACCGATATACCACAGACCCAAAACCAGACTAGAATAGAATACCTATGACTAATTCATATAGAATCTTCTCTGCTTACTCTCAATAAAATAACTCCAAATTCCTAGTCACCTGTATTAATTTTAAAGGAATTTCCATCCGTCCTGCTCAGAAATGCTCAGTCCAGACCATGCATATTTTTGTGTTTTTTTAAAGAAACTACATATATAATATAACATAAATGTACATGTATACATGTACATGCAGTACCAGCACCGCTTATTACATACTGTAAGTCACATGGGGTTTAGCAAGCGAAGATTGCAAAATTCATTTTGTTTTTCTTTACAGTGTGTTGTTTTTAAAGCAGCCCCCCTTAAATACCAGCATGCCTGTATTTGTATTTGTTGGACAAACTAAAAGAGTACTTAGTGTGTTATGGGCCATTTTCAAAATATCACTTGGTTGCACCATTGCAGTGGGGGGGGGGGGGGTGCCCCTCAATGTTTGATGCAAAGTGGCGCTCAAGCAATAAGTCTGTATTGGAAAATTGGAAAGTTTCAGCAAGCACTCTTTGGGGACCAACTACTGACAACAGTGCAGCACTGTTAAGACAGGCAGACGAGGAAATAGGCATTGTATGTTTGCCCGACAGCATGCACAATCACCTGCATGATGGAGTGGTGTCTGCCCCCTTAATTCATCGCTCCTCTCACTTTCCCAGCTGCCGATTTCAAGAAACTTCAAATATTGCGTACGCAACATTTTTGTTCCGTAACTCACGCAGCATTTTGTTGCATAACTTGCGCAACATTTTGCTGCCTTTGCTAGATATTGCTGTAAAAAGTCATGGTGCTAGACTCCGCAGCATTTGTAAGTTGCGTAACTTATTACGCAGCTTTTCTTGAAAACGGCTGCTGCTTCCACTTTGTAGCTAATCAGTGACACATTGAATGGACATTCTTGCCTTCAAAGATATGAAGTAAGCCCATTGTGTATCAAGGTTGTGTACAGTGTTATTTTTCACAGAAAATGCAAAAACAGACCTGTTCATTGAGACTGTCTGGATATTCTGCACCACACGGCGTACTTCATTGCATCATTGATCTGTGTAAAATGCAAATCAAACGAAGGCCAAATTGAAAAAAAAAAAGGCCATTTTTTCACCTCACAACAATTTCCTTTAGATTTCTTCCCTTCTGGGCGATCAAGTGTAGGACACCACCGATGGTTCACACTTCAGTTATTTTGTTAACTCCTTTGGAACTTATTCCCGGGGAATATGGGCATTCATTTCACATTACTGATCTTTTTGCTAGGAAACTGGATGTAAACACTGAGGGAATCCTCCATGATGTCGACCGACCTTTCACAGGTTTTTTTTTTCACTTCTGATCATATCCCAAGGACTAAGATACTTCTAACTTGGAACCTTGGTTTAATTTCGTCACTAAAGGCCGGCGCACATGAGTGCTATCTGCTGAGCAAAAAATCTCTCGAGGTCGTTAGCTCAGCACGTAGCTCACCATGTGCGCTGAACTTTTGGTGAGATTTCTGCCTCAAGAGGCAGTGAGACCAATATTTATCCTGTTTGATTTTGGCAACCACGTGACATGCCCTTTCATTGGCCAGTTGCTATGTTTTTTTGCTCAGCACGTAGCTCAAGTCACCGCACACGATGAATTTTCATCCACGAGAGGCGAAAAAAAATCAAACAGGATAGATATATATGGTCTCATGGCCTCTTGAGGCAGAAATCTCTCTAAAAGTTCAGCGCACACAAGAGCTACGTGCTGAGCTAACGACCTCAAGATAATTCTTGCTCAGCAGATAGCTCTCGTGTGCGGCGGCTTTAAGGGTTATGTTTTTTTTTCCAGTCCATTTTGGGAGTCTCATGGAAAATTACTGACCCAAAAGTGAGATGATAAATTCAAGCCCAAACAAACGGGGTAAAGTTCTCTTAGTCCTCAATATACATGTACTGGTGTCTTGTGCACATATATCCAGTGACCAAAATAGAGCAAATTTGCCAAAGATTCCAAAGTTTAGTTTACTCTCCCTGCAGTAGGGACTTTGAATCTGCAATTACCAAAATTTATATATATATTTTTTATTAATTTTTTTTGGGGGGTATCAAGTTTGTTGTTTTATCTGAGAACATACAGTATATCAGATTTGGAGGGCAAGAACAACCTAGTACCTCTTGAAACATAAGTGTAGACTGAAAATGCAGAGTCACGTACTTGCTCCCCTTCCAAGAAGCGTCTTGGGATACAGGCTGTACGATGAATATAATTACATATGGTTATGCAGTCAAAATTGTAAAGGGAAAATTTAGTAGGCCTAAAAAGCGCACGACCCAAATGTGAAAATACCTGAACAATACCCATCTCCAATAGTGCTAGGCATGTGCATATATTATGATCGGAGCCCATGGGAATGATGAGGCCTTGCCTGTAGGTCAGATATTTCTATTGTAAATCGAAAGAAAAAATACTGTACAAATTTGAATACACAACAGTACGTGTAGGTACAGTGTACATGATTTTTTGTGTGAACAGTCGAGTAAAAAAAGATTTTGGAATTCAAATTGCGACCATTTGGACCTTGCAAATCTTGTACTCTGAGGTACCACATATACTTGTGTACATACACATGCTAATCATCTTCTGAAGTGGGGCCCGGTGGATGGTTTTCCCCCTAAAAAGGGCATGATGAAGAGAAATCCAAAAGAAAATTCAAGCCAAAAGTGGGGCGTTATTTTTTTTAATGGCATCAAAGCCAGTCAAAAAAAATCTGACAACCGAGACACTGGCCTGCATAGCCATTATTCACTGCAAGGAACATTTAGTGTCAAACATGTTAACATTTACATGTACTGTACCTGTACCAAGTCAGAATTTCTGCAAAGGATCAGGAATCAATAATGGTTTCTCTTTATACACTTATCATGGAAACACGAAACAAAAAATGTCAATTAGTTTTTTTGAGAAAAACAAACCATGTACATGTATGCAACTTGACAAGGGATGATTCATAGCAACCCATGAGCCATTTGTGTCACACCTGCAAAAATGTTAATGAAGTATAATTATGATAGGAGTCATACCAAAGCCTCACCGAACTGCTCACCGCCTGGGATGACCAGCAACGACAGTCTGATCTCTGTCGGTCTGCTTGCCCTTTGAGACAGGTCCAGCTAGGATCAAAACACCAGGCCCTCTGATCATTCTGAAAGTATGTTGACATGTGTGATAAGCTTAACTTAATTCTAGAATGTAACAAACTATTATTGTTTTGGCCTAAAATGTGATTTTTTTTATTATTATTTTTTTAGTTAAAAAAAAATATGTGGTTCACTCAAACATTTTTTAAGGTACAATGTTCTATGATGTGTATATTAATTTTAAGAAAAAAAAACCCGACAAATAGTAGATACTGACAAACAATGTAATGATTGTATCTATCTTTTCAATCTCAAATGAAGTGCATGTAGGCCTACATGTAGATGTACTTTAGAGACCAGTGACAATTTATGTTGTTTTAAAAGTTCATTAGCAGATTAGGCTGCATTTTATACCAACTAGGGTTTTTTTTCCCATTTTTTAGAGCCTCTATGACTCAGACAAGCCTGATGTCTGTTTACACATTAATAAATTCTGGTAATAAAAGTAAAGTTCCTAACACTACCCACCACCAAGTGGTACGCCTAAAATGCCTACCACCTTAACCATTGTATACTAGATATGCCTGCCTGTGAGATGTGGTACATTTGTACAAACCTACAGACCAAGCATTATTTAACAGTTGGGTAATGCTAATGTCTTATTCCACTCTCAGGCCAGCCAGTCACAATTGGACATTTTTTTTTCATAATTCAAATATTTTCACCAAATGTTTTCAAGCCACTTACAGTTACATTCCCCCCCCCCCTGATTTCCAAGTTTTCTCACAGTCTTTTGCTGTTTTGCATAAATTATACAGTATTTAATGCTGTGCATTATACTACATGGAGATTTGTTCCCAGTTTGTATACATGCTGGACAGACCCTCAAATCAGACAAGCTGATTTGAAAGTGGGACAACAATCGTTAAATGATATGGTAACATAAAATGTTTGCTTTTGTTTGTTAGTGTTTGATAATCTGTGCAGTCTGATGGTACATGCAAAATTCTAAATATTTTCGTTTGCTGAGTGAAATATGCGCATTATTTCTTTAATATCCCATCATGTGGTCTGTGCTCTATACAAGGCCAGACCTAGAGAACATGAGATCCTGTTCAAATTCAGTTTCATGTTGATGAACCTGGACCCCTTACATGTATGTCCTATGATTTGTTTGGCTGAATGATATTTGGATCATGATTCAAATATCCTGCCAGTGTAAATATAAAGTTTAAAAATATCATGAATTGAAAAATTGGCAAAGATAACTTTAACTGGACCGGGGGACCTGAACCCAAGACCTCTGGATCAACATACCAGTGGTCTTCCATCTGAGCTATCCAGGCCTTAGATATGGTGGCCTTTCCAAAATAATAGTCAACCAGTCTTTGCCGTGTTGGGGGCGACTGTCAGAAGCAATTCAACTACTAATTGCTGTATATCTCCTTTGCTTTGTTTGTTTGGCTTAACAAATATTATATTATAAATACATGTTATAAAATTTAATATAGGGAGTGATAGAGTGAGTTTTTAGTGTACTTTGTAGCATGTTAAGATAAGAAATTGACCTTAGAAATAGTACATGTATGCGTGTATAAATGGAAAAAAAATGAAGAAGCAAATTTTCAAATATGACTAAGGGAATTGATGCTTGGGCTTTAGTTTATAGATATGTGCTGGATCTAAACCCGTATAGTGGTGGTATGTATGTATACAGATTCTAATATACCATATGACCCTGACCAGCAGGGTGATCAAGTCATTCAAGTGGTTAGGAGAGGGGGGGGGGGCTTCAAATCCCGTCTGGATTTGTTCAGCAGGGACTTCGGTGGAGCACTGACCTTGCAGTGATCAATATGTCTAGCAAGGCAAAAACCTCATTAAATGGTTCCAGATGGTTTAATGTACCAGCAATGTCCCACCTGAGCCATCCAGCCTTTATGCTGGTCCTTCTAGGGATTATAATAAAACTTTTGTAGATTGAACCCTAACATTGTCTGAACTCAGACAACATTAGGAAGGATGACTTCTTAACATGTACCATGTACAGTATGTACATGTTGTGCTTTGTAGTTCGAATTGAGACACTCACCATACCCACGTCTTCACACATTCAAATACTGTGACCTAAGATGGCGTAATGACTAATGAGGAATCTACTCCCAAATCCTATTGAGTAAACAGCGTCGAAAGTCAAAGTGTTGTCAAAATGCATGTCAAAATATATTTTTGTTTCCAATTTTGGAAAGCTTACTGTATGTATAATAAGATAACAATCTGTCTGAAGGAATTTTTCAACAAAATATTGAAAAAATGGGAATTCGTAAGTGTGTCTGCACATACGTTGCAAAAACTTGCAATCAGTGTTGACGCGCTGTGTGCATGACCTCAAACTTTAGAGCCATTTTTCTTGAAAAGTTGCCTCGTCATATTTCTCGCGTGGTTACTTTTGATTTCGGCAACGTATCGGAAGATGTTTGATCTCATTGCAAAGCTAATGAGGTACTCTTTACAGTGGTGGAAAAAACAAACAAAAAACTAACATGTAATTGATGCCCCCATCCTTGCAAGTTGTGAACAGTGGTCATAATCCTGCCTAAGCTGCTGGTGGTTTGGACTTTCTCATTTCAGGTACTCAGGCAAAGAAAAACCTCTTGCTTGTGCTTGGCCTACCCTCAAACTTAGTCTTGATTTACAGCATTGGTCTCGCACTTTATTACACATCAAGGGCATTCTACACATGCAATAAATTTTAATGGCCAACCTACATAAATTGTAGACCCCAAGTTCATGTGGAATGCCTCGTAATGCAGTATACATAGGGGGATACAGCACTGATGAATACATTAGTGTTTTGGTTCCCTGGATCACATAAAGCGTATAATGTTACTCTTGGTCTTCCTCCAGTGAACTGGCCAAAGTGTTCCTTGCCAGGGTCGATGATGCAAGATATAACTATACATGCATGCACCTTTGTGGAACTACTGGACATGAAGACAGTAGTGCAACATATAGCCATGACCTTGGTTCTTGAAAGCTTATTACTCAGTTAGGAGGGCATCTGATGCACATCTGTGTCTTCTAAACCTAGCTCCAGAGTTCCAGATGAACAGGCTACAGAGGAAACAAACATAAGTGACTCCTATGTGCTTTGACAAAAATATCTACTGTATTTGAATAATTCAGTTATCCTTAACTGTACATGTATGATTCATCTGATGGCACTGTATGTCGATGAAGAGTCGGTGTGCAATGACCCTGCCTACCAACTGTATGTAGGCCGACAAGGGGTTGATGCATAATAACCTTGTATACAGTACCTATTGTATTCAATATTCAGTCATCTGTTTGGTCATCTGTTGTCGGTAGACGGAGGGCACTTGTCATGACCCAGCCATGACCATTTTCACCCTTTTTTTATTCGGGCACTTGGATATAAAGACAAAAGGATAGATCATAGGCGATGATGGCTCACTTCAGTCACACGAGTCCTTGTAGTTTTGAGGCTGGTTCAAATGATTCTTTCAAGAAGCTTGATGTTTAAAGCAACTTTACTTTTCATTCCTACGTATTATTAGTATTTGGTAATACATGTACCTGTTGTTGTCTTTCCACAGCTATTTGTGAAGCTACATGCACCTGGAGTGGGGTCCTGCCCCCAAGAAGCTACAAGAATCCCACATATTCCTGCAAGGTTTTCCTCGGCGGTGTGCCCTGGGACATCACAGAAGGTAACTGTTCAAGGTTGAAGGGGACAGCTGTCAGAGTCTCAGACAGCGCTGACTGTGGCCGTTTTTTGTAATGAAGGCTTAGGCTCGGGCTTATTTTTGGCTTCGGTCATATTTATCCTTCTCGTCATGATATCAAGGACATCTAAAAAAACAAGCATTTGGCCTCAGTTTTACCCTGTACCTATCAACTTAAGCCAACAAACCTTCAAATTAGTAAACAAACCACAACCTGGATTTCGGGTTTTGTTGGACGGAGATGAAGCCTGAGCCCGAGCCTTAGCCTTAATTTTGAAAACGGCCTATGTATTGGTCACCAGAGGCCCCAAAAGGAGACAACACCCACAGCCAAGGCCCTAATATTGTGTGAAAGACTCTGCTTCTCAGGTGGCCAAGTTGACATTTTTTGGGCCTAACTAAACACTGTAGCTTTCAATTGTTGTAGCTTTCAATTGTTGGTTGTATTTTTCCCAGTGACTTTTCAGTGGCCACTGAACCATCCCTCCTCCCTCACCCACACACAGTTGCAGATGGCCCAAGCCACTATCAGTTAGCACTAAGGGCACTGCCTAAAGTCAAGCCCTTTCAATCATGTGAAACTTGCAAGCACATTTTACATGTTTATGAGCCATCAAGTAGAGGCCTAATGCACTGCACTGGAGCATATCAGGCACTGTTACATACATGTACATGTATATTAAATGCTGCTTACTGTTCCATGGTTAGTGTATGGGCAGTGAACTATTGCTGAACTTAATTAGTCATGCTCAGTGGTAACCATTATAAACAGCCGTCTGGAAACAAAAGCAATGTTAATTATCTATTTTGGATGGCTAGACAATGGTTGTTGCGTTGTGCAAATTAATTGAAATGGAATGTTTTTTTTGTTTTTTTTCAAAGCAGTCTAATCTTCAATGAATAAACCCTTACCAACAGCTAGGGCCCAATTTCATTGAATCTGAGCTACGGTTAGCAAATAGATACCGCAAAAGAAAAACCGAATTTTCACGAGAAGCAGGACGTTTTCGCCTGCAAGGTTTGCACATTTTTGTAACCGAGGAATTTTCGCATCTGGGGTCGGTGTAGAATTCCTTGTTGATATATTTCTGCGCAGATTCTATGTCAGCAGGTCCTGATGCATATTTTGACCATTAATTGTTGATGTCCTGGTGCAGCTGGCATTGGACGTGCCCTGATGTTTTGCATACATGTACATGCGCATAGTTATTTGTTTTCTTGAATTATACATGGAGTTATTGGCAGCATCAGCTGCACGTGCAGTGTTTATCTTTGGTCCTTGGCGAGTTCATGCTATTTTGGGTATTATTTGGTGTGATTAGGATTTGAATTGAAGGCGAACTGTGTTGATTCAACAACGCATTTAAACAGAACAGTGCCTGTTTGATCTCCAAAGTGGGTCGGCAACTAAGTGTTGATTGCATTTGAATTGAAATGGGGCATATATCTGACTTGGTCCCCCCCCCCCATTCAGGACATTTAAAGCCCTTACACAAGATTGGTAAGATCGAAAAACAGAAATGTTCACAGATTTACATGAAACTTATACAGATGGTTATAGTACAAACCTCTCACTGAAATATTTCTGCCTAAAATGTTGTATTTTGGGAGAAATGACTAAAAGAAATACCGGTAGTTTACGTCTCACCGAAATCTAAACTATTTTTCGGAACAGTACGGCGCTGAATGCTGCTTTTTTGCGAAACAAATGAAGTGGTTTTCACAATTTTCTCGAGACTCAGTTGGCGGATTGAGCTGAAATTTTCACAGGTGTGCTATTTCATGCATATGTTGGATCAGACAACGTATGGATGCTATTCTTTGACCTCGACCAATGTTGTGTAGGGGCTTTAAGCGAGCAACCAGGCTGTTTGCCTCATCTCACCCGTACACTCTGTCTATCCCAAGGGTGTAGAACAAAGAGAGGTATCAGAACAGCTTCTTTCCTCGTTCAGCCTCTCTCTGGAATTCCCTTCCTGGTTCATGTTTTCCTCCAGCCTATGATCTTTCCCTTTTTAAGGGAATGTCAATTCCTATCTCAAGTCTTCCTGAGTTCCTCCCTATCTCCTTCTTTAACCCCTTAACCCCTTAACCGTTAGTGGCTTTATAGCCTTGTTTGGGGCGAATTTGCATAGCAAATATTAAGCCAGCAGTCTCATTTAAATCCCCTTCCAGTCAAATATTCTTTTTGCTATTTGACCGTTCTAAGCAAGCAAAAAAGGGTAAAAACATAGATGCATCTCCACACTTTCAGACATTAAAAATTGAAGGGCATGATATGATCCTGTAGTAAAAAGTCCTATGGATCATCACTTTGCCTCCTGCCCAAGTAACAATTGGGTATCCCCCCCCCCCAAAAAAAAATCCTTGCATTTTTGCGAACGCCAACTTGCCTCAGTCATTCAGAGGAAGGAGGCAAAACCATTTGCCCCTAAATTTGGAGGTGCTGAACTCGGTGGGCACCGATCACAAGGAGCAGATATGACGTGCTACATAGCTTGGCAGGCCATGTGCAACTTTGTAGCCATGGGTGTGTGTACGTCCTAGCTGCCTTAGCATTAGCATTGTTGTCATTGTTCCACGTACGGATGCATTGCTGGCATGGCTGGGCACAGCCCATGTGCTACACGGACATGCCTGAGTCAGTGTTGAGAACACAGAAAACGGGCAGTGCCGTTTTGCTTTTAAGTGAAACCAAAACAACATGAAATGATTTTGAGGGAAGGGGGAGGGGACTATTTTCCAAATATAACTGTAAATCTAGGATTTAGATAATCAGTCCTGATGTGGGAAGATTTGCTGAGCTCCCATTGGGATTAACAAAAAAAACCTGAAAAGGGTCAGTTTTTGAATGATTGAAATGATGTATGATTTGACATGAATTGATTTTGCATCCGAGTGTAAAAAAAAAATAGGAGTGGATCTCCATAGATTAGCATGTATGAATTAATAGAGCGCCCATCTCATCTGTATTAAGTGCTTGCGAGTCTTGGAATGCAAATTGAAAGCATCTATTTCAGTGTGGGTGTTTATGGCCTCGATCTTCGTGAAAACAACCAAACATGGTTGTGGATTTGTGGTATCTAGTTGTTTGGGACTATGTGCGCATGGATGATTGGAATGAGAAAAAGAAACTGTGGAAATGTTTTTGATTTGTTCGTATGTGTATCAATACAGCTGGACTACAGAGCTGCTTCAAGCCTTTTGGGACAGTGCGGGTG
Source organism: Luidia sarsii (assembly GCA_949987565.1). Classification (NCBI taxonomy): domain Eukaryota; kingdom Metazoa; phylum Echinodermata; class Asteroidea; order Paxillosida; family Luidiidae; genus Luidia; species Luidia sarsii. Next base: position 21,819,050 of record OX465106.1, read on the forward strand.
GAATGGCCAGGAAAGGATGGTAAACATCCAAAATACCCTCCAAAAGGTAATCCCCAAATCTTTTCTTTTTTAACCATTTCTACCGTGTATTGATCACATCGATCATGATTTTGATACATAATATAGATACACAAGGCAAAATTCACATTGATTCTTTTTGGATTGAGCAGTTTGGTTCTGCACATTTGGAATAGTACGAATCCACTCCAGGACAGGTTTTTTGTTTGTCATGATGGGAGTGATGTGGTCTTTCGGTCTAGAGAAGTTTGTTGTCTTTTTCCGGAAAGTTTCAGTGAGCAGTCCGATGATTATAATGGATGCCAATCCTGTCAGTGAGGTAAGTGGTGCTTACATCTCTTTGGGCAAGAGCCACGAGACCCTTGGTCACAAATTGTCTGCCCCCTCTTGGCCATGGATGGGGTACCTTTGCCTGTAGGGATGGCTTTGTGTTTGGTTTGCCTTTTGGGCGCATAAACATCAACTCCTGTGTTAATTCTGGGATTGCTGAATGCAGTGCGTTGTCCGTCTTTTCATTGGATTTTGGCCATACAGCTTTCAGTTCACGTCTGGATCAGAGTGATGATCTGTATGCTCACTGGCAGGCTATCACATTCTGCTTTAATGCCTGCTCCATTGTCGCTGGCCCATTGTTGGCCTGTATCCTGTTCCACAAAAAGTCACCTAACCGTCTACTTCCAGGATGGTGGTGTGGGGGGGGGGGGGGGGGGGGCTGGGGGAGGCATCTGCGGTCATTGCTTCAGTCAAACAGCTAACACGTACACATCACCTACTCGAGGGGATAAGGAAGCACGTGCATGTGCAAACTGCAAGCCAATTGACTCGGCACACAATTTGCTAGTAGTGGCCAAAGTGGGTCGATTCCTGCGAGCGCGCTAATCAGGGCAGTAGACCTTGACGATTTCCTCGTCTGCCAGCCCCAGCATGCACTGCACCTCCGTCCGTCCACAGCTTGCCGAGAACTCTGACCTCCCCTTTTCCATTTTCCCGAAGCCATTGAGTAGTTGTGTTCCTCGGCTGCATGTGGATGTGGTCCTCGGCTGTCACTGACCCAAACTGGCTGAAGGCGCTCATTAAGCTGATAGGATTCTTACTCGTTATTTATACTACGTTGTACGACAACATGAAATGGTCTGTGCTCTATTTGATTGAGCACAGTTCATGGAGACAGCTTTAAATCCCTTGAATGATGTCTCTCTTTGGTCAGTTCAACTGCATACATATATACATGTCATTCATATTTTAACACAGCTGTGTTTTTTTTAATATACAGTAGGATCATACCTTTCACTGTGATTAAGAACACAATAGTCAATGAAATCTCACAAAAGTTCCGTCATGTAGATTTATAAAAGACCTTTTATGAAACAATCAGAATTCTTTGCGTTGAAACTCTTAAAGGTCACATGAAATTTAGTGTCTTTGTAAGCTTTGAAGAAATTTAAGCGAAAACAAGAGGCATGTCAGACTGGGCTGCACAGATAGTACTCCAATTGTGATATATGTGCATATATTACTGCAGTTGTACAGCCACTGCTATTGATGGATCGCAAATTTTGATGACTTTCCTCTCCTTTTCAATGCACCCTGAAAAGCCGAGTGTAAACCGTGTCCTTGTTTTGTTGGTTGTCCAAGGCAGAACAGGCCAGTTTGCGGGCTTCACATGTACAACAGTATTCCCATTTATCGGGACAAAGTATGATGGGTTGGGCCAATGCAAGTGGCCCAAGTCTTTCAGAACTTTACATGCTCATAATTATGAACTACCATCAGTTCTCCAAGTGCTACCTCTATGAACAACTTTAAGATCATGCAACCGATGAAGCTACGCTACTCAATGGAGTGACTTGATACACATATCAAAATAATTAAGAGGATCTGGTTTTTATACTCTAGTGTAAAATGACAAATTCTAATCTATTTCTCTATTCATTCATTCATCTACAAAGCCCAGCTTATAAAGATACAACTAGAAAAACCAGGTTTTGCATGCCAGAGCTCCTAACCATCTGAGCTATTCAGCCCTTAGATGGTGGCCATCCAAAAAAGTCATCTACAGTCTTTGCTGGTGTGGGGGCACAAGTCAGAACCAATTATTAAGTGCTGCACCCAGTGTTTTTCTGTTATTTTTGTGTGCATCATATCAAATGCCTGCCCACTAAAGATTTTGTTGTATTTTAGGTGGCCAGGTCGTTTACAATCTGTAAAATGTCTCTGGTTCCTGGTCAGAGAGCTGACTGTTTGACTTTATCTTCCAAGGGTTATCCTGTCACATTTCCTGACTACCTGAGGCACCTACATTTTACACTTCCCACAGGATGGGCCACAGTGTATTCGCTGACTGAACAGTAAATATTAATAGGAAGTGAAGAGAAATACACAAATGCATGAATTCAGAGCTTTCTGCTACTCATTATCTAGATCGGTTCTTCAAGTTTTTTGAAACTGCATATCAAAATTTTAGAATATATAGATAATTGTATTCCATCGGCAGTTTATGCCCAAGTGTTACATTAAGTCATAAAAGCATTAACAACCTAATTGAGAATACAAAAGAAAAAGAAAAGTTAGGGAAAAAGGAATGCGCAAAGTTTATTCACAGTGAATAGAGGCAGATTCTACATGTACATTGAAAACAAAGCATAGGAAAATAATCGAAAAGTGGATTGAGATTAAAATACATTTTTATTTTTTAGTTTTTTTGTTAAATTTTGCGCATGTTCACACAAACAAAATTAGCAAAAAGTGAAGAGCAATTTTTTTTCTTTTTTCTAAACTGCGGATGCCAGGAAATTTTTGTGACTGCACACGTTTGTCTCGTACAGTGTACATTTCACGCACAGCAATGTGGAGATAAACATATGGTCCAGGAAAATTGAAAGGAACAAATTTGGACCTTCTCTTTTCGGGAAAAAGTGCTTATTCATTATTTGTCTTATGATAGTGCCAAATTGCCAATACATGGTGAGAATGAGTACAAGGCTTAAATTAATTGAATGTTGCAAGTCACAGTATTGTCCTGTACGTTGTTATACACTGTACATTATTGCAAAGCTATTTTCTCACTGGGCCAATGGCCAAACCTAATTTTATACACGTGTACATGTCTACATATGTGTATGTGGGTGGATTTGTGGCAGCTACAGATGGTGTCCGTACTAACAGTGATTCATTACATATATCAGTCTGGTTGTCACCTCAAAGGGGACTCGCTGATGAGGAGATAGCCGTGAAACCGTTCTGATTATAGCAGCGAGCCTAGAGTGTCCGTGCACGTTTGGCGGTTAGCATGCCTATTGCAGCGAGTACCAGCAAAACCAGTGGTTTCGGCCATCTAAGGTCAACTCCAAGTCTCGTGTGTCATTACAGATGGACATTGTTTCAGTTACACTCAGTAGAATTAAGGAACTGTTGAAAAACTGCCATTGCTGGAGTAAATCACTGTGGCAGCATCCTTGTTTATATTAATTGTGGGAGAGGAATTGTTTGTCCAAAGAGGAAAGTAAACACTGAATGCGTTCACACATTGGCGTTCCAAATTAAAGTGATGTAAAGATGTCGAGAAAGGTGCTCTTTGCAGATAAAATCTTACTTCTGAGGAGAGATGATTTGTATCCTGACACAACTTGAAGACATTCATTCTTGGCTGTGTAGCTTGGGTTTAATCTTGCTAAACTTATCAGTAAAGCATGCTGATGAATGTGGGAACCACTGTCAGCTCATCAGAGAGGCCATCGAAGCTGTGAAGGGGTATTCGGGAAGGATCCGCCATTGCTCTCATGAGGGCAGGACCCAACATACATGCATGTGATCTTGACAGGGCGAGGAACCCCAAGGCCTTAACTCTGCCGCCTTCTTTCCTGATCCTCCCTTTGTTTTCTGCTGCAGGATACGTCTACGTGCTGTTTGACAACGAGAAGTCCGTGAAGGCCCTCCTCCAGGCTTGCACCCACGATTTCATGGGGAGCGGAGAGTGGTACTTCAAGATCTCCAGCCGACGGATGAGATGCAAGGAGGTACAGGAAAGGGGGGTAGGGCGATGAAGGGAGGGCGGAGGCGGGAGGGGGTGGACAGAGTGGGATGGAATTGGCCTTGCTGCTTATTACCTGCAGGGTTTGCAACATAAATTGTTTGGCTTCCATATCGTCCCTGTGTGGATTTTCATTTTTCTCTCTGCAAGTCGGTTGTGCTTTCTGCTTGTTTGTTGCACAGCGGGTATGATTATAGTGTTGGTTGTGTGCTTGAATGTTAACCCGCCCTTCCTCCCCTGCGACCTGGCCATGGCATACATGTTGTGACGTCAACTCGTAGTTCAGTTCGGTTTGTGGACACAGGATGTCTTGTCAAATACTTGTCCACTGACTGACATTTGTTGAGAGGCAAGGAAATGTCAGTATGTGGTGTATGGTAGCCAACATTTCAGTTTCAGTCAGCAGAAAATGATAAGATGCACTGAGGTTGCTTTGCAGTACACAGTCTCTCTCCCCACCTCCCCCATACTCTACATGAGGTGGAGATGTGGCAGGTGTGAACATGGTCTGAAGGAGCATTCCCACAAGGAAAATGATCGAAAAGTAAATCAGGATTTGGATATTTTGTTCCATGCCAAACTGCGCTTGTCTGAAATGTGACCTAACCGGAGGCACTTTCTGGACTGCATTCACTTGGTTTGCATGCACAATGTACGGTTCGCGCACAGCCATGCTGAGATGAACAGTTTATCTACATATACGTGCACTGAATTGTGGGATGTAACTTATCAATGTTCTCTTTTCGGTACATACTAGCGTTGATGCGCGCAGCTCCCGGCAGATAATCGCGCTGTTTCTGAAGAATCGTGAGAAGAACTGCGATTAGGATTGCGATTATTGGTGACATTTTAGCATGGACACACTGTGGGAAAAAACGTTTCAAAAATTTGGAAAGTTAATCGCGCCTTTTCATGCTAGAGGAAATGCCCCTTTAGTTGGTGAACTGGATTTATGTAGCGGGATTTGCCTTTTAGGCTTTAGCGCTAATGAGCCGTGAGATCAGTCAAATGAGCGAGGGTCATTGTGCCGGTCACATGCCAAGTGCATCCATTCATGGTCTACTGAGGAATGGGTTTTTTTTTTTATCACGGGCAGACAACGCTGATCTTCATACCCTGTCCCAACTCCTGAGTCTCGGAATCCAGTATCTTTACCCTTTTGTGACCTTTCCCCAGCAGCTTCATATCAACTCGCCTTTGCACTGGATAACCACACGCCACTAGTCCTCATCTTATATCCCGCCACTCCACATACAGCTACTTATAGAATATTCTGCCAAATTATTTAGAATGTTTGCACCTTGAACAGGATGAAAGGATTTTTGTGTTTGAAAAGAGCCTGTGGCAGTCGAGTTACTTACTCTTTCTACCCAATACAGAATATATTTGTCGAGTCCGGTGGTTTACATTAACTTAGTAAAGGGTCTTTCAAAAGCCGCGTTTCCACTGGACTAAAATTTAACCGAGACGATGGTTAAATTTTTCAATGGTCAAATTTGACCGTCGCTCCCACTTGGACTTTTGAGTCAGTCAATTCAACCTAGACGATGGTTAAGGTAACCGAACTGGCAAAAATTATTTGTGCACAGTGCATGTACGCCGAGTCGCATTTTACCGAGTGGTGCGTTTCCACTGGACTAATCGGCTCAGTTAAACTTACCTGGTTACTTTTACTGGGCAGAGGTTGGCCGGTAAAAGTAACCATTTGGCTTGGTTAAAGTAACCGAGAGGAAATTTAGCTGGGCCTTTTCCACTGGACTTAAAATGGGGAAAGTAACCATCGTCTCGGTTACTTTGACCAAAATAAGTCCAGTGGAAACACGGTTAAAGAGCCCAGGGTTCAGGTTTTGTGTTTTTCAACCCATTAGAAAATTTGAAAACAGAAATACTGCATCCAAAAGTTTTTTGGGACAATTTTTCCAGAGTCTGTATTTCATTTGAACCATCGCTTTAAAATTTTATCCTCATAAGAATGCGGAATATGCCATATTATTGGTTTTCATTTTCACAGAAAAAGATAAAAACATAATGTTACACCCAAACAGCCAAAGATGACCCCTACAACTCGTTGATGTTTTCTTTTCATCAAACTATAGATAGCTGTTGGTCTTCTATTTTGTCTAAGGAAGAATATGTGAACAGTGTGGCTTTGCCATGTTGATTCGTTCTGTATGTGGAAACTCATGATGCACTACATTTTTAACAATCTGAATGCCTCTGAATACCTTCTGTCGGTCATTGGCTGTAAAGACAGTTCACAGTCTTGTCTGGGGACGGTGGGAGGGGTGCCCTAAGAATTGGTTCGGAGTCGGATCAAGGTTGTCTACCTGAATCTCAAAAATATAACCCAGTAATCTTGATTGATGTTGCAATTTTTTTTTCTCCGACTTCCATTTTTTGGGTGCTAATGACGGCTTTGGAAACGTCCACGGTATGATGTCTTGCATCAACAACTTAGATTAGCCACCTATGCAAAGAAGAATCAAACTTAAAAATTTAGTGGGCCTGACGTTTCGATCCTAGCAGGACCTTTCTCCCTGCCTTTGAGAAAGGTCCTGCTAGGATCGAACCGTCTGGCCCACTAAATTTTGAGATTTGCATTTTGGTACTTTTAGTCAGTAAGCTGTTGGCAACATTTTTGTATATCAAGAAACATACTTACACATTGCTTCCATTTTTTTTTAATTGATTCAGATACCTATAGATAACCATTGAGCATAGTGTAATTTACATTGAATTGTGCAAGTGCAATTTGAAGTTGATTTGTTGCTTTTCTTTGATGCAAATCCCAACCGGGTGGTTGCCCTGTCAACCAAGGTATAAATTTGAAATCTATCATAAGCTGGTGAGACAACCTGCACTAGAAAGCAGTACTCTGGGGGGTTCAAATCCCTCTTCGACTTCTTGTAGTTCCATGCTGGCAATCCTGCAAAACGCCAAGCATACTGTGCTTTAACTATGCATTGTGAGGGGCTTATTTAAAAAAAAAAAAATTGAGACGTGTTCCTCATTCAGGATCATTCTAACACAAAGACACACACACCCTGTCAACAATAAACTGACTGTAAGTGCATGTTGGGGAGGGGTCGATGATTGACTTTTTTTTACCTTTCTTTAATTTGTGTGTGCATCACAGCACGTGCAAAGAAGGTAAAATGGCTCAGGTGATTCTGAACAGGCTTGAATCACTCTTTCCAGTGTTGATATTTGATAGCAGTCTGAAGTCCAATGTCTGTCTGGATTCTGGAAGCTATGGCATGAAGTGTTGATGTGCAATAATCTGTCCTCATATAAACCCTGTTTTTCGTTCCCTGTCGTCCCCCCCCCCACCCGTTTCCATTCCCAAACCCTGCCCGCCTCCACCCCGACCTTCCCTCTGAATTGCTCCTGGATCAGGTCAAAGTTAACACAAGTGTCTCTGTGCGCTATCCCTCCCAGGAAATCCAACAAGACTACGAAAAAGTTGTGAGTTTTTTTATTTATTTTTTTATTTTATTTTTTAGGAGATGGGATGGGAAGATGATTTTTGTCACCACCAACTAATTCCTCACAACCCGCTTAAATTAAATTGCACCTATGTTTTTGTTTTGTCTGAAATAAAAGTGTGCACCCATTCGTTTGTCCATGCAGTGCCACCATCCCTAGGAACTTTGAGACCATTGTGGATTCTTAGATTAATCTATTCACAGTCTGTTTTCAGTCCTTCGGCATAAATTGAAGTTGTATGTGAAATGTATTTGCACATGCACAAATTCTATAAGGATTTCTTTATTTTGGAGGGTGGGGGTTGTCTGTTAAAGGAATGAAATATATTGGTAATGTTTGTCTACAAAAATAATAGGAGAAATCCAGTACCTAATTTGAGGAATGTGTCCAGTTTGGTTTTCATTTTGTGATTTCCTTGCACAATTGCTCACTTAAAATGTCTGTTCAGAGGAGAGGGCTGAAGCCTTGTCAAGCCATCTTCCAAGGCCACATATGCACCGTAAAAAAACACAACAACACATATTTCCACATAATTTGTTTTGAAGTAGAAATGTTGACAACTGCTTGTGACCAAAATGAAACCCCAACAGTTGAGAGTGGCCGACAGTTTGATCCTAGCAAAACCTATCTCAAGGGCAGATAAAGTCTGTGCTAGGATTGAACCGGCAAGCCCTCACTTTTTGAGAATCTGTTTTGAAGAGCTGTAGGAGTTTCGAACAAAGAGCAATAAATCGCAATCCCGTAAAGCACAGACCTGAATGAGTTTTGACATGGCTTTCCCTATTGAAACAGGAAAGCATTACATGGACTCGATGAATCAGAATAGTCAGCACTTACTGGTAATGTTGCCATAAACTGCAGTGGGTAGCTATGTAATGGACCCGTGATTGACATTGTTCCCTTGATAGGTTTGTTATACATTTATTGAGGATTGGAGAGAAGGAAAGTACAGAAATCAGTATGAACTCATTTTCTTTGTATATTGGACCAGGATGTGAATTTGATACCTCTGGGTTTTTGCAGCAGTGCTCTACTACCTGAGCTATCCAGCCCTTGGGGGGGGGGAGTCCTCACAATCAGTCAACTATCTTTTCTGGCGTGGGGGTTCCAATCAAGTCCCAGTTCAGTGAAATTTCCTTTGCTATTTGACCAAACATCTAAATGAAAATGGGGGCATGATCCCTGGAGATTTAGTTAATGGTTACAGGCTTCTAACTGGTGTTCGCACCCCGGCAGAGATTATTTGGGAGGCCACCATCTAAGAGCTGGATAGCTCAAATGGTAAGAGTAATGTTACTTAAAAACCAGAGGTCTCAGGTTCAAATCACGCTCCGGTAAAAATTTTCGTTTCCTTTTTTTCAAAATTGTTCAAAAGTTCCCTGCCAGTTTGTCCTTTATTTGTTTGACTATTCAAAACTAGTTAAAACTGCTCCTATATAGTCTTCTGGAAGTTGTGAAAAAATTGGTCATAGTAAACAATTTGTTTGTACTTTTGGGCATCAGTTCAACTGATGAGGTATTTCTTCATATGTCTGGATTCTGGAAGGACTGCCACAGATGAGATCCAACTTTGGGTTCCGTAACCGTGGTTGATCGTGTTAGTCATGTATCTCGCCATCCATAGGTGCAAGTGATCCCATGGGTGTTGTCCGACAGCAACTACGTCCGCTGCCCCTCGCAGCGACTGGACCCGGACAAGACGGTGTTTGTGGGGGCGCTGCACGGCATGCTGAATGCCGAGGGCCTGGCACACATCATGAATGACCTCTTTGGGGGTGTGGTCTACGCCGGCATCGACACTGACAAGCACAAGTACCCCATCGGTAAGGTTCAAATCGTCTTTGTGGGAAGAAAATAGAAAACAAACATGGATTGCAGATGCTTGTTCAAACCCATGCTTAGGCCAGTCCAATCTGGGCAATAAGCACAGGGGTGGATTTCACAAAGCCGTACGATGCATCGTAGCTCAACTTACGATGTGCAATGCTCATTGTCTTGCGATGGATCGTAAGTTACGATGGGTTTGGTGAAATCGACTGCAGGGGTTGGTTTTACAGACTTTACAACCATATGAATTTAACAGCATAGCTACATGAATTAAACACAATTGGATATTATATCACTAATGGCATCCGTTCATTTCTCTGACTTATAATGTGTCTGGCTGAAGTTAACCTTTAGACTGACAATATATCAACTTGTGTTTTTGTTCACATTTTATCCCCACTATTAAGTTAAAAAAACAAAAACAAAAAACAACCAGAGTTCATTGACAAAGTAGATCTTGTGTATTGGGACAGATGCGCAGTGTATGTACAAAAGAAAAAAAGTGGTTGTGATGTCAGGGACCACATTTTGTTTGAGAAAAGACCGAAAGCCTGGTTCAGTACATGCACATTTTGCTGAGGGAAGGGGATTAATTTTAACCATGGCACCAGGTAAATGTCTACACTTGTGAACCACAGGTGTAATGGTAATGGTAGAATTACAATCGGTATTTTACCCGTAAAAAAAACTCCCAATGTAATTCAGTACAGAATTTGAAATGTGCGGGATTTCACCAACTCACCGCAAAATTGAAAATTCCACAATTCCACCTCAGTTTTTGGAAGTCAATTGGCATAATCGAATCACTCCTTCATACAGATATGAAAAGGATGGTTTTTCATATCAAACTCATGGCATGCTATTTCATTCTACATGGGACACTTCCAAGGCAAATCTTAGCTTTATTTGAAGTAATACAAGGCCTGATGTCTGGATCATAGCAGGACCTTTCTCAAAGCCAGGCATCTGCCATTGAAAAAAAAATGTCCAGTCAGGCCCTCTCAGCATTTAATATTAGATCAATGTAGCAGAGTTTTTTGCAAACCAGGGCCTTAACGGGTGCCTCTGGAACTCAGATCAAAAATGGAAGAAGAAAAAAAAGTGTGCCTAATTGTTCAGCTGCCAAGGAACCTGGCAGGAGGGATCCTGAAGAAATTACACCCTGCCCAAGGATCCTGTTTGCGTAATAGCTCTACCACCTGAACCAACCTGCAGAGTTGGTCAGGCTGGTGACAGGGTCAAATATGATATGAAACTGCTCGGACAAACACCTCCACCTGGTAAGTACATCACGGTACATCCTGAGTGTTGAAGGTGTATTTGCGTTGCATACATGTAATTCCTGATATTCTACAGGTGGTAGATGGGTTTTTTTCCCCCATATTGCTTCCTTAAAGTACCAGTTAAGTACACAAATGGTGCAAACTGCTCATAGATTAAGATGACCCAAATTTAGAGGGTTTCATGTTTTTATCTCAACAGGATATTTCAAGGGAAAAAGGGTCCTTAGAGGAGGGTCCTGCTAGGATGGACACATCAAACCCTCTAGAATTTTCAGATCGATATTGTTTCCTCTTAACAATTTCGCATTGGTAAAAACCTTGTAAATTTCACATTGGCAGACATTGTGTAGCCCTTTTGTTCAGACAACGTCTCACCCAACCAAATCACCCACAGTACTCTTTCTGTTCTCGTTCTGCCTCTACCCAGAATTCCCTTCCTGGTTCTTGCTTTCCCCCTGCCTACGATCTTGCCATTTTCAAAAGGAATGTTAATTCCTATCTCTGGCCTTCCTGATTCCCTCTCTATTTTCTTCTTTCACTAGCCCTTAACCTTGAGTGGCTTTTCTGCCTTGTTTTGGGCGATCTTGAATAAAAAAATAAAAAAAATAAAAAGGGGAGGGTTTGAATATATCCATTGACGGTTTGGTGCAACATGTGGTGGAAGATTGACAGCCTGACACCCAGAATAATCCCGGCAGTCATGTACTTTGGCGAAATGTACTCAGCATTCCAATGCATTCTGTTTACCCGTCTGATACTGACCTTCATTTTGAGCTATCCTGAATCACTGTGACATTAAAGGGATAACACAACATTGGTCGAGGTCAAAGAATAGCATCCGTACGTTGTCTGATCAAACATATGCATGAAATAGCACACCTGTGAAAATTTCAGCTCAATCCGCCAACCGAGTCTCGAGAAAATCGTGAAAACCGCTTCATTTGTTTCGCGAAAATACAGCATTCAACACCGTACTGTTCCGAAAAATATTTCAGATCTCAGTGAGACGTAAACTATTTATTAACTCTTTTCTCCAAAAATACAACATTTTAGACAGAAATATTTCAGTGCGAGGTTTCTACCATAACCATCTTCAAACTGTATAATTTTCATGTAAATCTGTGAACATTTCTGTTTTTCAACCTTACCAATGTTGTGTAGGGGCTTAAAGTCTTTTTTGGGGTGTTGCACTTCATCTGTGCTTGATTTCTTGTGTGAAGCTAAACAAGCAACATTGAAGTTGCTATTTCTAATTTGTACGTGTCCGTGAACTTTTGTCTTGCTTTGACAGGTTCTGGCCGTGTCACCTTCAACAACAGTAAGAGCTTCATGAAGGCTGTGGCAGCAGCATTTGTGGAAATCAAGACTACCAAATTCACCAAAAAGGTGAGTGCTTACTTGTACACCAGAGTGTAGCCGGTCTTGAGGCTTTGGTGATTGAAATGGCCGTCAGTCGACGGGAGCGTGGAATTGACCTCTTGATTAAGACTTGATATACCAAATGCTGGGTTTTCGCAGTCATTCAAAAAAGAAAGTACCATTGGAGCACCACGGGCCAGAGGTCTGTTGATTATGAAGCAACTCCTGCTGTTCCAATCAGCTGATTTCATCCATGCCTGGGAAAGCCATTGCTAAACTTTCAAATTCAGGAGAAAAAAAAGTTTGCCAATTGTACCCTGTTGAGAGGTTACCTCAAAGTGTAACCCACATGGGATTTGTAAGAAGAAGCAATTTTTCCTTACCCTAAAAAGTAAACAAAATGAAGATATTAAAGTTGAGCCTTTACAAATGAAGATCTGTTTTGACAATGTTAAGAAGCAATTTCGGGTAATTGCTGACCAGTTTTCACTGGTGGATGTTTGTTTGTCTCCCACCCTAGTCTTTATTACATGACTTTGCTCTTTTTATAACCTGCTGCACATACTATGATTGGACGATAACTAACTGTCGACTCGGTTTCAAAAGATTTGACTGTTGAGTCTCTGCAACTGGTATTCTGTAACTGGGCATGGAAACTTGGAAAATTGATGACAGTCACAACTCCCAGTGTCCTTTGGAACACACTGACTTCGGATCATGGCCGCATTGATGTGCGCCAAGCTTAAAGGAGAATTGCCTCAGCGAGTGTACATACAATTCTGTCTATCAAGGCTCCAGAGAGGAAAAAAGATTCATAGAGCAGGAATGTATGGGAAGGAAAATGGGTCTGAAGGGGAATAGGACTAAGTTATACCTAAAACGAAGTTGAGTAACAAATTCAGCCCGGCTTTTCCAAGATGTAAAAGAAAGGGCCATCATCATGGATAACATTTCATTCTGCATCCATGGAGTTCTGCAATGAATTTTTGTCATTCACTAATATCTCCAAGTTAGCATGATGGCTCATTAACTTAAGTGAATGCATTTTTTTTTTAGTGCAGACATCTCAAAGTTATGTTGTGCACTGTCAGGAAGCAGGTAATAGTAGACCCTGGGAATGAAACTGGTAAAACTATTATTGGTTTTAGTATTAGCATGGCAGATACGGACTTCAACTATGCTCCCATGCTATGTAGGTCGTGTAGAGATCAGTGGTGACTGCACAGAAAAAAAATACATTCTTGGTGTGCTTGATTCATCAGGGCAAGGGTCTAGGGTTAGGGCTGGCCTTTGGATTAACATCATCATTCCACCATCTGGAATATGCCACCTAGTCACCAAGCCAGGTTGGTAGGGAGAGCCCAGGAGGTTGACTGTTGGTATGTTAGGTCTCGGGTTCCAATCCCAGTCCCTTTTCTTTGCTCTCTATCGAATGATTTTGCATTGTTATGACTACCCCGGTTTACCGTTATTGAATCATCATGGCAGGTCCAGATTGACCCCTACCTGGAAGACTCCCTGTGCAGCCTGTGCCACACTCAGACGGGTCCTTTCTTCTGTCGCGAGCAGACCTGCTTCAAGTACTTCTGCCGCTCGTGCTGGCTGTGGCAGCACTCGCTGACCCAGCTGCGCAGCCACAAGCCCCTGATGCGCAACAGCAAGACCAAGGCCGCCGAGACGTGCTACGGCGTCTGGTGATGGGGGACGGGGGAAGGGGATGACCGGAGAGAGGCGTCTCTTGGTACAAACCCGGCGTGCACAGAAAGGTTCCAGTGGAAAAAGCTTTCTATGTAGATGGTCTGCCCTGCCGATGACACGATGAACATCAGAGGAGGGAGGAAGAGGATGTTTGATTGGCTCTCAGGTCCAGGAGACGGAGGCCGATAGGACAAACACAGTAACAGTTGATTGAAGGGTGACAAGATACTTTTTTTCATCCAACATTTGATTGGCTTATATATTTTCAGGTAAAAAAGAAGCAGACATTATGTAGATTGGATTTTGCAGATCACTTCACGGCTCCGCTTGCTTCCCTAATGATTGGAAGCAGGCAATGAGGTTGCATCCAGTTACTTTGGCAGATGAGGATCATACTGCGAGGTAATGTAATTGACTTATGCTGGTGACAACTCAGTCGTCCCATAAGAAGCCAATGCCTGTCATGGGTCCAAAGGCCAGGGAGTGGTAGCCATTGGTGACAGCAACCATTGGCAAGCATTGATCTGTTTGGAAGCTACACACGTTGGCTTCCATTGGGTCATCCACTCATGGATACCATTCCCTGAACTCGCATGCTAATGCATACCATGTTCACTGGTTTCCCGAGTTGAACATTTTGGATGACTCTTATGGGGACTTCATCAGTCTGTCACAAAGAAGAGCCTTCATTTTTTTGAGGATTGTTTGCATTACATGATATGCTTTTCAAAAAGTATCTAATTAAAGAGGATTAAAAAACCCAAGTTTTACCGATAGAAAGGCAGAATCTCAAGTCTACTTTTGAACGTTTAGCAAGTCATGTTGGATAGGATCTTAATATACCATAAAAACCTTACCATACAGAAAGCACCAAGCCTTCCACTCCTTTATTTTATCAGGAGATTTTACAGCTTTTTTTAATACATTGGTTCTTTGAATTTTTTTATTCCACGTGCAAAGGTAGAAAATAGAACCATGGTTTAGTGCAGTTTAAAAGCTTTTTTTCAAAGTCTTTTGACATTTTCCTGTCCACTCCAACAACTTAGTCATATGCATCCTAAAAAAAAAGACATTTTTTTTTAGTAGGAAAAAAAATCAGGTACAGTTGGGGTAGACCATTTTTAATGAGAAAAAAAATCATCAAATTAATACAGTTTGCTTCTACATAGAATTTTAACTTGCATGGCCAGACAATTTTGACATTTTTAACCACTTAGGGGGCAAAAGGGTTATTTTTAACAGAGAAAACATTGATTATAGGTCAGTTTATATTGGTGTGCTGCTTACAATGCCACTCACCCAAATTGGCTAACCTGAATACAGTCTGTATTCCCAATGCATTAACGATACGAAAGATCAGTCTTTTTAACCTAGAGCGTTATACTCACCGAAGAGCTGGTGCAAGCATTGATTGAGTAAACTCAAACGGGCAGGAACTGCCGGCAATGTTTGTAAATATATATAATTTTCCTGCCCGCCAACAAACATATTATCAGTACATTCACTTTCACACTATTGGCATGGCCTGTCTGCTACAATTATGTAAAACATAAAACCGTAATACATAAACAGCTCAAGACAAATTATGTACTATTTTATATTTGCCAGGGTGAATCATAAAGGCACAGTGCATTGTATTAAAAAGGAATATTTTGTAGCGCTTTATAAGTCAATATTTTTGTCTTTGATAAATGTATCTTTTACTATTATCAAGATGGTGTCTTGCATATGTACATTTCTTTGACCCAAAGAATGAGAAGGGAAAAGAGCCATTTAAAGTTTTGTATAATTTTTCGAACTATTTTCTTAATGTAAACATTGGTAACAGATATTTTTTATTAATTGTGGAAGAAAGTCACTCCACACAAAAGGTTTTTGTCTCCGCAAATCAAGAATTTTGCTTCTGGGGGAAAGCAGAGAGAAAATTAAAAATTTTATTTTTTGTTTCATGGCAAGATCAATTGGATTGAAGCAGCTCAAAGTGGCAAGACTGTGCTTTGCTAAGTTAGCGGTATTATGGTGGCGTTACACTTTTTCTTCTATTTTTTAAAAAGAGAAGCAATGAAAAGTGTATATTTTCATTTTGAAAGCAAAAGAAACCCCCAGATGTGTACAAAATGATTTTGTGATATTCCTGTTGAGAGTAGAAAGCCGTTAACCGTCCTAAAGCTTTACCAGAGAATTGAAGTACTCGATTGTATTGTTAAATTGCCGCATGTGTTTTGGTGACAGTGAATTAGATTTTCCTGTTTAAGTGCCTTTTAAGAGAAGTCTTTGATTACGTTAGAAAAGGTAACCGAGTTATAAAAAAAAGAAGCTTTAAAAAGAAACTTGAGAAGAATTGTTAACTGAGGAGTTGAGGTTGCTATTTGCTCCGATTGTTTCTTCCCTTCCGACTGGATTAGCCCCCGACTTTGGATTTTGCCGTTAAATGCACATTTTATGTTATTGTAGATGTATTACATTTTGCGTCAGTGCATCACAGTTATATTCAAGTAAAAAAAATGAAAAAAAAAAAATGAAAAAAAAAAAATATTAAGAGTAAATTATAATTTGTGCACCTACCTGCATTATATGTAGATCTGAAATAGTTGCCATAGCAGACGATTGTGGCTTACTATTTGTCTTTTTGGTGACAGTATTTTAACATTTTGTTGTTAATTAGCTTTTCCGTTCCATACGGAAAAGCTATTGTTCTTGTTCTGATTTTTTTTTTTTTTCTTCTTCTTTTTCTGGTCGGAATAATCCCATAGACTTTGTACAGGGTTTTAGTAAGCGCCACTTTGGCCATTGAACAGACTTGGATTTTTTTGAAACTTTGCGAATGTATAGAGCCCATGCTGAAGTTGTGCACAGTTGTCTTTAAAACTTCATGACGTCACCACGTGTCACGTGACAGCGCTTTAAAGGGGCAAATTTTAAACTGCAATAAAAGCAAAAGTACAAGTTCGTTTGGTTTCAATTTTGCAGTATATCTAAGTTGGGAAAAGGTGTATCCAAAAATTGCCCTCATTTGATCGTGACGTCATCTCATGAATATTAATGAGGTCATAACCTTTTAAGATTTTAACATTCAATTGAGCATATTTGGCCAAGAGAGCAAGATATTTTTCTTTTTTTCGATTATATCTATTGGGAATGTAGTTTAGAAACACCCTCCGGGGCCAAAATGCCATGACGCAATCGTGACGTCATCAAAATGCGTGTTTTTAAAACGCATATTTGCCAAAAGTCAATCGTCTCGAAATTTGGTAGCCATTTAGCTATTGGGCTAGACATTCTAAATCCTGAGTTTGGAAACAATCGACTATTGTTCAGAATTATTATGATTTTTTTAATGTTATAATGAAGTCCCTTACACTTTGTGCACGAAATATGCACGTGCGTTTTGGGGTAGAAATTGAGGTTCCGAGTTCGAATCCCGCTGATGTCAATATTTTTTATTTTTTTTTTTAAGAGAGGCAGATGCGGAAAAGCGTCATGTTCTGTTAGCCAACAGACATAAATCTCTAGTTGAGTATTGTTTTTGTTCCCATGTTTACTGAGCTTGTATTATTTTTTATTCAAACTCTGGTATTATTTCTTGTTTTATAGATATATTCTTTTTTTCAACCTATGCATTAACACATAGGAATTTCCTCAATTGCATTGTTGTTTGATGATGGAATACCAATCTTGGTAACTAATAGTGGTCTTAATGAACATAATGCAACGTGCTGTAAGGGTCCAGACTCAATGTGTCATGTAACAATTATTGATTTTTTACCCGTTTCCAGTGTATGGCCACCTTCCTGCCTGTCCTGGCTTCATTTTCAAGTGACCAGATTAAATTTTGCTTTGTTTGAAATTAGTACACATTGAAAGGGCATCTGTGTAGCTGTGCACATCCAAAAGATGTGAAGCACCTAGTGCATGGACAATATGATAGCAGAGGTGCTTTGGTTTCTGTGATGTAATCTATTTATTGAACTGTTGTCCCATTTGCTTTCTTGGTTTTTCCCATGTTCAAGAGGGGGGAAGTCTAATTGGTCCGTTTCTGCCCTTAACGATATACTGCCTGTGTGAGATGAGAAATAAGTATAGAAGTTTTGTGCATTACAATTTCCCAACCATTTTTTCACAGTTATCGCGTATAATGTGGATGTGATTGACGTGTGCAATATTTTGACAAGTTTGCTGGTGATTGTCAGTTAATTTTTTTTGTTTGTTTCTTCTTCTTGTTCACATTTGGTTAATTGCAGCACATATGATGCACTGGCGTCCAATAAATTCACTTGTTCCTGCATGCATTTAAATTGAGTTATTATCTCTTTTATTGGACAAGTGTCTTTTTTAAATATCAATATTAAAATAATTATCAAATATAAAAAATTATACAGAGCATAATTGTAATATTTTTAATTGAATACATTTTCAATACTGATGTTTGAAATTATAAAATATAATTCATTTGATTTTTATCAAGTACATGATACAAACTTTAGCAAACTGCTCACTGACGAGAATGACCTAGAGATTCATACAAATATGGCAGAAAATTGTAAGAGTGCTGATACGCAAAACCAGAGGTCTCATGTTTTCATATACAATTTGTTTATGATAAAAATACATTTCTTAATTCTTTGCCAGCGACCATAGTCCATCATATTTACTGAAATTCAATGGCTTACTAGACATGATTGGCACTAACATCACAATTGGATCACATACTTATCAAAGAAGTGGTCTGAGGTCCAAAAATGTCTGCAAGTTGCCAAAGAACAGAACAATGGGTCAATTTCATTAAACCCACCATAACTCAAGAGAATTTGAGACATGATAGCACCAACCATCCTGGTGCATGATTATTTTGCTTGTCGTGCGCAAATCGTTCTGAGCAAGTTCCCGCACTTCTGAGCTCATTCATTTATTTAAAAGACAAATTCATGTCTACTGCCATCAGTAACTCAGGTCTCCCACTGAAAGACCATCTATAGACAATGCAGGACAGAATGGATTTATATATGTATCATATGTGGAGTTGGGATAGATCATGAGGTTCATGAAATTGAACCGCTGGCCTAATAATAACTGCCATGCCTGTGAGCCTTACAATAAGTCACACCCTACCCTTTTGACTGGATAGTCGGCATGTAATGGCCCCCAGCTATGGCCATCCTTGGAGCCCTCTACCCGATTGGTCTTTATAACATGCCGAGTCTGCAGGGGTGAGGCCAGAATGTTCTTTCTCGTACAAATCATAGCTCCACAACCAAGTCCGTGTACAATGGTGAGGGATTCTCCTGGATGTACTTCTGCAGGTAAGTGCAGGTCAGTTTCATTCTGGTGCGTTGTGATGCAAAGTGGTCTAAGGCAGCCTGTGAATCAATAATATGGCAGAAACATTGTTGACTGTTTAGAATCAATAAGTTGAAGAAATAAGAGTAAACACATTGGGTTGAATAAAAATCGGAGATAACGAAACAATCATGCTGAGTGAATTCCAACGTTTGAAAAGTGAAAAGTGTTTCAGTTTTCTAAATTGCAAGTTTTGCAACAGCTTTCTTTTCAATTTCATTTGATATCAGTGAGGCAATAATTCTGCAAGAGCCTGTTCAGTGTTCAACCACGGGACATTAGCAATACAATATGAAATTGAAGGCGTCATTGACAATTGAAAAGACCATTTTTTCGTTGAGCTGTGGCCTCACCTTAGCAATGACTTTGGCGACACCCTTTCCTCTCTGTGACACTGGCACGCCGGTGTGATACAGGTTGACAGTCTTGGCATCAACAGCCTCATACTCCAACACGGCTTTCTCAGGTTCTCCAACTTGTGAATTTGAAAGAAAAAAATGACACAGGGTTGTCATACTTGTTTATGATGTACTTATTCATAATGATGACTGATTTCGTAAAATTTAGTGGGCCTGACGTTTCGATCCTAGCAGGACCTTTCTCAAAGGCAGAGAAAGGTCCTGCTAGGATCGAAACGTCAGGCCCACTAAATTTTACGATTTACATTTTGGTAATTTTAGTCAGTAAGCAGTTTGCAACATTTTTGTATATCACCTTTAGATGACTGATTTCATTAGAAAAGAAATCTTAATTCCATTTGCTTAACTTGGTTTCGGTGACCACTTAAAAAAAAATCAATTAAAATGATCAATGCAGTTTATTAGGTTATAACCATTTAGCTACTACTGCACACTTACTACCCTCTTATCAGACACTGCTCAAGGTAAAATAGAGAAGTTAAGACTTTTTGACAATGAGATGTCTATTTAGCAAACAATATGAGGGGACACTGCACAGTAGTCAGTACCCAAGAAGTGAAAGTATGAAACCTTTTCATTTTTATTTTTTTAACAATATTAACATTGATTGTACACAAAATGCATTCAGTCAAAACATTTTAACATTTGTTAAAATGTGAGTACATCGATTGTCCATGTAATGTGCACTAGTAGTAAGTTACTTTAGTATGACTTAAGTTATAACAAAGTTATATAAGACATTTATATTATATAACACAAATTAATGCACACAGTGACATACACCAGGCACAGGTGTTCATCATACTGTACATGGATTATGAATATGCCATATGGAGCAGTATGTTGATTGTAGGCCTACATGTGCATGTACACATGTACAATTGTACATCATGATCATACTTAGTCATACTCATACTCTACTGAGTATGACATCATACATACTGTGACTGTACTGTGTACAGTAAATTAGTAATGTATTACACGTATTATGAAGCAGAATGACTGTACATTGTGTACATCATGATCATACTCATGCATGGTTCTACTGTCTACTGAGTATGACATCATAGTTCATACATACTGACTGCACTGTGTTAGTGTGTACAGTAATGTATTAACTATTAAAAGTATTATGAAGTAGAATGACTGTACACATTACATGTACATCATGAATACATAATATTACATGATTAATAGTATAGTAAATTAGTACTTATCATAATGCACATGTACAAAAATGGCATGGTCATGCTGACGAGTGGCAATCAACTGTAAAGCTGACGTGTGGCGATTTAATAATTTAATTATTACATTAGTGTTAGTGTAACTAGTACTAGTACTAGTAGTAGTATAGTCCGAGTAACTTGGACCCGACAAGTCACCCTTTTTTTATCGAATTTTGAAATTTTGAGTTTCGGGTGACTACAGTCACCCGAAACTCAAAATTTCAAAATTCGATAAAAAAAGGGTGACTTGTCGGGTCCAAGTTACTCGGACTAGTAGTAGTACTAGTACAATTGAAAGCACACCACTTATAAGAGAACCAACCTAAGTTGATGAAGAACATGCTGTTCTCTGGATCATGGTGAACAACCAAGTTGCACGATGACGAAGATGCCTCGGTCATAGTCGGTGAGGCTGATAACAATCGAGGCCGACTGGCTTGGAGTTGGAATTGGATAACTGGTCCGAGTCTCGCGTTTGCAGGAAGCCTTGGGACCGTTGCGATCCGCCCAACCCTCTGCCGATTGATACCTTGTTGGGATCCGCAACTATGAAGGATTCGTCTAGAAGTTATATTATAACATCTTAATGAATACCTTAGCCAAGTTTTGGTAATAATATTACCCGTGAAACTGAAAGATGCGAGGGTCATGCTTTATTATTTTGTCAAGGCACGTACATTGACCAATGACCCCTGACCCTCGATCGAACAACCTTTTAGGAGTCTGGTTTGATCTATTTACCAAAGAGGGGTTAGCATTTTTTTTTGAGGTTTTCTACCGTGGGCTGCACTTATGAGGAACAACATAATTAGGAAAGCAGTGAAAACTGAACTCATCATTATCACATACTGTATCATTATCGATGACATTTTTTTATCGCATGATTCTGTTCCATTTGATTTTCCGAAATGAAATAAATCAGTCTTATCTGAGTTTTACCCTCCGAGAAATGAAGGTTGCTACTACCGTACAGCATGACGGATAAAGAGCGCCATATTGGAATCGGTAGAATGCACCGATGCGTTAGTTCATAGTCAGTTGTTTTCGTAACGCAATTAACTAATTGTTTATTGACAGAGTGACCACATGGAGTGACTGACACTGACCCGACCCAAGTGACAGTACGTGTCAGTTGTGTTGTATTGCGTATTTTTTTCAAGCAGACCACGGTTATAAACAAATTAGAATGCTGTGAATGTTTGCTTGTTTTCTTTTTGTTTAGGAATTAGTCCCCCTTACTTACTACTGCCACTGTGCCAGTACTGGGCCGCTAGGAGCTCCCCTTAAACGAGTTTGGAGATTATCTCATATCTGTCGCGCTAGTGCGACCATGGAGGAATAAGGAGAGATCCTCCATGGTGCGACAGATAATCTCCAAACTCGTTTAGGGGGAGCTCCTACTCCTAGCGGCCCAGTAAGTGGGACTATTTTATTTTTAGTCCGAGTAACTTGGACCCGACAAGTCACCTTTTTTTTATCGAAATTTTGAATTTGGAGGGTCGGGTGACAGTAACCCGACCCTCCAAATTTCGATAACACAAATGAAAGCGAGGGGTGACTTTTCGTGTCCAAGTTACACGGACTAGGGAGTTTGGGGATTGGGAAATCCTGGCCTGGAGTAGTCCGAGTAACTTGGACCCGACTAGTCACCGTTTTTTTTTAAAATCGAAATTTAAAATTTGGAGGGTCGGGTGACTGTAGCTCAGTGTAGGTCACTAGGTGACTCTGGTTACCTGACCTAACGCAGTAACTGCTCCTAACGTCCCAGTAAGTGGGACCATGGAGGAAGGAAAAGTGGTGGGACTAGGGCTGGAGCAGACTGGCTAGTGACTGAGGCCAGTGTGGGCAGTGACGGTCACATACCCCCAGAACTGTGGGGTTCTACGTCGTCCGCTGCTCTCCCGACCGGAACCCCACAGATAACTAGGCTTTTTTCCCATAGGCTTCTGTGTAACGTTCACTAATGCTGTGGCATAGGGATCAGCAGGTTCAGCATAACTCATAAAATACTGCTTCATTTGGCCCAAGATTTCTAGCAAATGTGGTTTACATACCACGCACCTGTGTGCAACTGTCCATTTGGCGAAAATGTGTCGATTTCCCAAAAAAAATGGGCGAAAACCTCCCGGTTTGGTCGCAAGATCCAAACGGCAGCGCCGCAACTGGCAGTCTGGTCCCCTGTACGTCTTCGCAGCAAGGCGCTATACCGTACTACAGGGACCAGACTGCCAGTTACGGAGCTGCCGTTTGAATGTTGCAACCGAACCGGGAGGTTTTCGCCCATTTTTTTTTGGAAATCGACACATTTTCGCCAAATAGACAGTTGCACACAGGTGCGTGGTATGTAAACCACATTTGCTAGAAATCTTGGGCCAAATGAAGAAGTATTTTATGAGTTATGCTGAACCTGCTGATCCCTATGCCACAGCACTTGTGAACGTTACACAGAAGCCTATGGGAAAAAAGCCTAGTTATCTGTGGGGTTCCGGTCGGGAGAGCAGCGGACGACATAGAACCCCACAGTTCTGGGGGTAGGGTGACTGTAGCTCAGTGTAGGTGACTTGTTTCCTGACCTAACGCAGTAACGGCTCCTAGTGGCCCAGTAAGTGGGACTAGGACTAGTGCTGGAGCAGACTGGCTAGTGACTGAGGCCAGTGTGGGCAGTGACGGTCACACACACTGGCCGTGACTGGGATTTATGAATACCAATTTTGTGTTGGGCACTTTATTCAAATACCTTTTGTATATTTTTTGGTAATTTTTTCTACAAAAAAAGGCCCTGAAGTCTAAAAGAAGATATTGTAGTTTACCTATGGCCATACTGCCATAGCCATACCATAGAGCATAGTCAGAAAATGTAGCATGAAATGACTTTTATTTTCACTTGAACTGTTTGACCAATGTACTTGTAGCAGGTTCCATTCCTGAGAAAATCAAATGTCAATGTCAAAAATCAAATGCCTTAGGGAGAAATGGGGGAAAATGGCTATTTAAACATTTTGCTGGCAGATAATTAAAAGTGGCAAGGTGATGCTAAGAAAATGCTATATTTTACATCTTTATTGATCGGAAATTAATGGTTCCTGACCCCAAACTGATTATTATGAAGAATAGACATCAACCGTATTAAGATATAAAAAAAATAAGAAATCAAACATTTTAGTAAAACAACTGTTCCACCCAACAGGAGTGTCTTTTAACTAATGCAGTGGCTGTTGTTACAGCAGTTGTCCGTGTGGTTCCCTGACTTGATTGTATTTCGTCAGCATTGCAGGCTGGTTGAACCATTCTATTAGCTGATAGTCTGGTTCCAAGAGCTAAACATCCTGACAAATACTGTGAAGTCAGGGAACCTCACAGACGACTGCTGTAACAACAGCCACTGCGTTAGTTAAAAGACACTCCTGTTGGGTGGAACAGTTGTTTACGTACAAAGGCATGGCGCGACTTAACTAAGGGCCTTTTATGCTGAGAGGGTCACAACTCACACACATGTATTGTGTCGCTGCAAGCAACTCTGGATGTGCCTCCAGTCCTCCGCCAGAGAGAACCTGAACTTTTATTTTGCGCTGGTTTTGTCAGCAGATGCAATGGAGAGTGTGCAGGCACGGCAGCGCGGCGCCTCCGACTTTGAGGGCTACTACAAGCAGCTGTGTGCCCTGCAGGACACCTGCCCCCTAACGAGCGTCAAGAGCCACCTGGCGGAGGGGGTGCTAGACCTCAACGGGGACCGGATCCGTGCCCCAGACTGGGCCCCCATCCTGAACGCCGTGCGAATCAACAAAAGCCTGTGGTTTGTTGCCGTCCGCAGCTACTTTCAGCAGGCTCCTGTCAGTGATGGTAAATTTGAGCGATTTTCAAGGGTTGTATTTGTGGTTTTTTAATTCCTTGGTTTTGCATCCATTCTGTGTGTGGTTTTTTTTTTTGGCCTTCAATCCGTATGGTACCCCATTCCATATAATGAGAAAAATTAAGGTACAGTATGTTTGCCATGAAAACGCAGACATAATTTTCACATGATGTCAAGGTCTGAGCTTTCCAATGAGTATCAACTATCTTTGCTGATGATGGGGGACGCCAGTCAATTGCAATTAACCATTAACAGTTGTAAATCCCTTGTGAACTGGTCACTCTGCCATATTCATCCAGATCAGTAATTGTATACACAGCCATAGCAGTTCTTACATTACAAAGTTGGTGCAGCTTTTCAATGCCAACTACTACTGAAAGTGACATGACAATGTTTGAAAAAGCTTACTGACGTAAATCTAAAAAAAAAAATTACAGGGCCCGATATTTCTATCCTAGTAGAACCTTTCTCAAATGTCCTGATAGGATTGAGCCACCAGACCCACTAAAATCTCTATATACCACTGGCTTGAAAATAAATTGAATGTGGTCTGCTTCTGCAGGAGATTGTAAGGATGGCAAGGTTCGGTCGCGGGTCAAGCGGCGAACACCTCCTGTCCGCTCAAAGGACGTCACCTACCGGCTGTGCGTGGCCCTGAAGGAGGTAATGTCTGTCTCCCAGGCACTGACCCACACGGAGCTGCAGGGAATCCCACTGCGAGTGAAGGATGTTCACCTGCTCGCCAAGGTACGCTGCCCATGGCATTCACTCGCATCAGTGGAAGATTTCTAAGATCTAAGGCACTGAGGTCGAGCTTCACCCCACGCACTGCTGCACCACGGAATTCTTTACCTGAATTCCAACGAAACATGAACACTCGTCTTTCTTCCTCCTCATCTATTATGCTCCTGGTTCTTTTCCTTATCCCTTTTTTTGCGTGCCAAATTACATCAGACGTAATACTTTGGTTGCACAATGTCGACGCTTGTAACAATGTTAAAATTGAGTGGGCCTGACGTTTCGATCATAGCAGGACCTTTGAGAAAGGTCAGGCCCACTAAATTTTAAGATTTGCATTTTGGTAATTTTAGTCAGTAAGCAGTTTGCAACATTTTTGTATATCGCTTGTAACAATGAATAGACAATAGACTATCCAGAATCCATTGCTGGGAAATTTGCAATGCCCTTTTCTTTATAGAGGTATCTAGGAACTAATCGGCTGTAATTTGCAATGTGACATGGCATGATAAGAATACTGTGGAGTCCTGGCTGTGAAAGTAACAGAGCAAACACCTGAATATGTATGGATGGCTTCGTGTCTTTGTGTGGTCTTCATCAGGGTATTGCAAAGAACAGACAGCTTCAGCACTTGTCCATGGAGACTTGCCGCGTCGGCGACCGTGGTGTGGAGAAACTCTGCCAGGGCATCAAGAACTCACCAAGCGTGACGTCGCTGAACTTCTCCGGCTGTGGCCTGACCAGCCGTGGTGCAGAGGCATTGGCAAAGCTTGTCAAGGTAGGTGTAGGCCAGGTCCTCTGTAAGATCTAAGGCTCAAAAGTTAGAGGGCCTGACGTTTCGATCCTAGCAGGGCCTTTGAGAAAGGTCCTGCTACGATCGAAATGTCGGGCCCTCTAACTTTTGAGATTCATATATTGCAGGACATATTAGTCAGTGAGCAGTTTGCAACAGTTTTTGTGTTAACTTCAAGATCTAAGACTATGACTGTTAGTGAAGGCAACAGCGCATCTGCCTATACAGCGCTTTTAGCTATGTAAGGATGTTGTTGAATCGGAGTTTAAAACTTTTGCTGTGAAGAAACAATATGCATGCCGTAACGTCTGCCTGAATCTGGTGTGTTGCATGATAGCACCAGTCCACACAGCGTCACAGTGAGGCATGGAAGGACAGCCTGAGGTATCGTCGGCCAGACCTAGACCACATGGCTGGCATCCGACGCATCACCCTCAACCAGAACCCTTTAGTCAACGACGATGGAGCAGGGGCATTTGCTGAAGCCCTGAAGGACGATCTCTGGCTGAAAGGTAGCAGACAAATCTACTGCAATTTGGGTTGATATTAGGGCCCCCAAAAATAATTGGTTGTGCTTCCTATTTATACATGAAAGTAGCAATACATTGTCTGAAAATAGGGTTGGGAGTATTTTTATAATATTTTTTTTCATGTTGAGTCATGTACTGGCTATGTGTTATATATACCGGGTACTCGAACCAATATAAACATGATTTACATATGCAGGGTTAATTGATTTACATGACGTTGATTTAAAGCCCCTACACAACATTGGTAAGATCGAAAAACAGAAATGTTCACAGCTTTACCTCTCACTTAAATATTTCTGCCTAAAATGTCTTATTTTTGGAGAAATGAGTAAAAGAAATAGTTTACGTCTCACCGAGATCCAAACTATTTTTCGGAACAGTACGGCGTTGAATGCTGCATTTTCGCGAAACAAATGAAGCGGTTTTCACGATTTTCTCGAGACTCGGTTGGCGGATTGAGCTGAAATATTCACAGGTGTGCTATTTCATGCATATGTTGGATCAGACAACGTATGGATGCTATTCTTTGACTTCGACCAATGTTGTATAAGGGCTTTAAATCACTGGTTGCACTGTCAAAATAAGTATTCAAGGGGGCCTTAGTACGGTACTGTAATTGAATTGTCCCCACTTTCTTCTTGCTTTTTAGATTGTTTCAGATAGGTAGGTCTGATCCACTTACTACATGTACGTAGTTTGGATTTTGATGTTTGTCACATTACATACGGGTATTCAAGGTGTTTCAGACAGAAAAAGGTAGAGTGGTGATAAGGCTTTTTGCATCAGCTAAAATTGATAAGAAGGTTGTTATATACAAAGATACCTCTCCAGCCGAATGTGTTGCAAACTATTTTGATATACTGTACATGTGTGGTTGATTGGCTGTGGTATGGAAATGTTCACATGGATTGCAATTTGCAACATTGAATTGGTCGTGTCTTGGCCTGTCGCTCTAGCCCTTGACATGCAGCAGTGTGGTATATCCAACCTCGGCGCCAAAGTCTTGCTGGACAGTCTTCACCAGAACTCATCTATTGTGGTCCTGGACATCCGTAAAAATCATCTTGTAGGTGGGTACTTTGCTTCGTCGTAAAACATCAGATTCCGTCAATTTATATGTCAATGGATCATCTGTATACAGCTTCTTCATGTGGACTCCTTCCCTGAATCAATCACATGGCCAAATTGTGTACGGTATTCCTCAACAAAATTTTGTTGGAAAGCAATTTACCGTACTCAAACGTTGAAAATGACCCTCCTAGAAAGCATAAACCTAGGTGATTCACATGTGGCTGGAATCCTCATTGTTTTTTGCCCTGTGAAACTGAAGAATTTATTTCGAAAGGACAATTAATATTGGAGGACTCCCTTAGTATTGAAGGAATGTAGAGGGCTGTGTAGAGATTTCTCAAGCACTCCCCTAATGTTAAAATACTGCTGGACAACCCCTCCACAGGAAACTTCTTTTTCTTAGTGGGGTCAGAAATTGGTCATCTTGTTTAGCTTTAAAGATATTGTTATAAAAATGAGGGCGCTGTTGTAAGGTAATGTCAGGAACCCACAGTTTACAAAACAAACATTAACTTTCAAACTGGAAATTTATCCCTCTGGATTAGGTTTGATGAAAATCTCCTAAATGATTATGAAGTATACAGTTTGGCAATATATCAACAGGTTTAGGGATAGGTCTGCAGGAAAAACCAGAAATTTTCGGAAACCTTTGTACACAGCCAATTGGGTTTCTGTTGCATGATCCTGTGATGATGTCACACATTTGCTCATGAATATTGATTTTCTCATTAGCATAATAAACTGAAAACTTTTGCAAGAATGAGTGTGAAAAACAGTTTGATTGTTAGCAACATTTCAAAACAGTTCTGTAGCATGGATTCAAGTGATAGAATGTTTATTGCAGAGACCCTTGAACGGGAAGCCAGCATGTGTAGACATGACCTTTTCCCAAACTGGCAGTGGAGTCAGTGAACATTGTATCACAAATGACGGTACATTGACGTGTTGAAAGTCGATGGCATTCTAGTAGTGACACCCAGTAAGAGTCCAATGGGCCTTGTGCACACTGCAGGGGATGGATGATGAGGAAGGTTAGGATTAAATAATCAGCTGGAATTAATATATATTGAAACCCACTCATCTACTTGGTACAGATCGTGACCTGCTCAAGGCAGTTATGGAACAAGTCCTGATCAATGCTGGGGGAGCTGAACATGAGGTAAACTAACTGAGTCATGACCACTTGCACCATGATTTCAATTGGCCAGTCCACTTTAACCTTGAACATTATGATGCGGCATTTGTTTAGTCAACATTTTGGATGACTACACCTCTGGAATGTGAATAGATAGTGAATAGGAAGTACCTATATATGCACATGCATGTATACACAGTAGCACACACACTGCACAGGAATGTGCCTGTAGGCATCAAGGAACTTGGAAGCCAAGACTTACCGTATTCTAAATCGTCTACCACCGTAGTTAAACAGCCTGGAATTGATTTCAGGTAGTCAAACAGTGCACACTCAATCATGCCCCTACAGTAGCTCATGCTAAGAAGGTAATACCCATCGTGATATGTGCCCTCCTGTTGCAGTATAAATGGCTGCGTCCCACCGGCAGTAGCCGTGAGCAAGGCAGTAAAGGCCGCCGGAGAACCAAGACCCTCAACAGCAGCTTTGGCCGCAAGACCACCATCCGTGTCTCCAGTGCCCCTTCCTCTGCGCCCCCGCGCTCACGGGGCAGAGCCAGTGGCGACGCCGTCTCTGGCCGAGTGGCGAGGGTCATGGAGGAAGCAGAGGCTGCTGTGCCGGCCGTCACCAGGCCTGGGCCTGGCTTCGTCCCCTGGAGGACTGCTGCCAGAGCCAGTCAGAGGAGGTGGGCGCGGAAAAGAAATTGTTCACGTCTCACCGAGAGATCTAAACTATTTTTCGGAACAGTACGACGTTGAATGCTGCATTTTTTATGCACATTCGCCCAAAACAAAGCTATAAAGCCACTAAAGGTTAAGAGCTAAGGAAAGAAGGAGATAGGGAGGGACTCAGGAAGACTGGAGATAGGAATTGACATTTCTCTTAAAAAAGGGAAAGATCATAGGCTGGAGGAAAACATGAACCAGGAAGGGAATTCCAGAGAGAGGCTGAACAAGAGAAGAAGCTGTTCTGATACCTCTTTGTTTTACACCCTTGGGATAGACAGAGTGTACGGGTGAGATGAGGCAAACAGCCTGGTTGCTCGCTTAAAGCCCCTACACAACATTGGTCGAGGTCAAAGAATAGCATCCATACGTTGTCTGATCCAACACATGCATGAAATAGCACACCTGTGAAAATTTCAGCTCAATCCGCCAACCGAGTCTCGAAAATCGTGAAAACCGCTTCATTTGTTTCGCAAAAAAAATAGCAGCATTCAACGCCGTACTGTTCCGAAAAATAGTTTAGATCTCGGTGAGACGTAAACTATTTCTTTTACTCATTTCTCCCAAATTACAACATTTTTGGCAGAAATATTTCAGTGAGAGGTTTCTACTATAACCATCTTAAACCTGTATAAGTTTCAAGGTGATA
The DNA here is from genome assembly GCA_949987565.1 of Luidia sarsii. Classification (NCBI taxonomy): domain Eukaryota; kingdom Metazoa; phylum Echinodermata; class Asteroidea; order Paxillosida; family Luidiidae; genus Luidia; species Luidia sarsii. The sequence continues at coordinate 21,849,224 of OX465106.1, forward strand.
TACAAAAATGTTGCAAACTGCTGTATAAGTTTCATGTAAATCATGTAAATCTGTAAACATTTCTGCTTTTTCGATCTTACCAATGTTGTGTGTGGGCTTTAAGCACCAACATTTCAAAGCACAAAAAGTCATGATTCACAAGATCACTTTGCCGACCCAAACTTCACTTGTGTTTCATGCTGAGTGAAGAACCGTTGAATACAAGCCCGAAGCAATTGACATCGCATTGTAATGTGCTTTGTACTCCTGTCTACACAGGGAAGAATGTTTACGCTTATCATATTTTCTTGCTGAAAGTGGCTCTATGAAATTGGCGCCAGGTTGTTTGCATCATAGCCTTCACCCACTTTAGCCTGGGTTGCATAGATTAAGTCAAATGCCCCTGTACCAAACAGTCTCAAGCCAATTTTTTCACCAAAAATTTGGTGAAAAGCTTGTGCATTAAGTCCCTGTCCAGTCAAATTTTCTTTACCATTTTTCATATTGTTAAAAAAAGAGAGAATTACAAGTCTGTTGTTATGTACGTTGATCGAAAATATCAAAGACAAAAACAAAGAAACCCACAGCCCAGTTTTGCATTCAATTTGGGTTGAATACATCCCTGTTTGTAACTTGCAAAGGGTACACCCTGAGGAACATCAGGTCCTGGTTGAGAGCAGCCCGGGCTCAACCCCAAGTCAGTCTGCCAGGTCCCTTCATGTCCACGCAACCAGCGGCCTGTCATCGGGAGACATGGACACCAGTTACAAGGACACGGGCACGCCGGGAACACTGATGTCGAGCACCAGGGAGGAACTGGAGGAGGAACGGAACATCGATGAGCAATGGATGAGGCGGGAGATGCAGGTAGGAGATGAGCGAACATCAGACAAGAAAGATAATGAATAAGACTTAAGGCTTTGCATGGTGGGTGAATCAATATAGGAAGGTTTGCGGTGACACCATGTATCAGGTCTCTGAAAGGAAGAGGTGTGGTAACTTGACATTTTGACCAGCATGCTCTGGCCGTCATCAGGAGAATGTCTTGGACTTTGTGGTGGAACTCCTTATGTGCTGGTGGTCGCTGAGGCGGGAAGGCGGGAAAGAGTTACCACTCAGGTTCTTTTCAGAACCACACCTGTTCCTTTAAGAGACCTTATACATGGTGTCACCGCAAACCTTCCTATAAAGATAATGAAGACAAACCATTGTTTTGAACTTTACTTCATGTATCCAAGATTAGGAACGCCTGGCGTTTCAATCCCTGCAGGACCTTTCTCACAGGCAGAATGTGTTTGGGCCAGAAAGCCTTTTGTCAATGACACTCTGCCTTCCAGAAAAGTCCAGCCAGTATCAAAACGTCTGACCCTCCTAATTTTGCTTTTTAGGTCATTTTAGTCTAAGCAATTTGCAACAATTTTGCAGATTACTCTATATACTAGGTCAGATCCCAGTCCGGTCAAAGGTCTCTTGGCCATTTTTTTTTTAAACTCTAAATTGTATACATCTGTGGTTATCTAAGCCAGTAAGCAGTATGCGGGATTTGTTTTGCATCACGGTTCAAGTCCTATTTCCCACCCATTGATTCGTGCAAGGTTGAGCTGGAGGAGCTCCATCGCAGGCTGTACATAGAGAGCCGCGCCAGGGCGGCGGCCGATGCCCACGTGGTGGAACTGCAGGTGGCCAACAGCCGACTGCGGCACCAGGTGCAGCTGCTGCAGGCACGGTCGCCGGCGTCGCCGCTGCGGGCCAGGCCCGCCGGGCAGCCAGCGCCCTCGGCCACGGAGGCACTGGAGGACGAGGGCATCCTGGACAGCATCGAGGAGTCCTTTGCCAAGTTCCACAGGTTCCTGGATCTGCTCAGGGATGCGGGGTCAGTCTGAGTGCTTTCTTTCTTTCTTTCTTTCTTTCTTGTTTGACTGGCCCTCCAACAACACTATTGTCTGCAATTTAGATAAAGACTCTTTTCAGTCTACCTTAAAGCCCCTACACAACATTGGTCGAGGTCAAAAAATAGCATCCATACGTTGTCTGATCCAACATATGCATGTAAATTTGTGAACATTTATGTTTTCCGATCTTACCAATATTGTGTAGGGGCTTTAAAGCACGTCTTAGGCCCCCCCCAAAAAAAACAAAAAAAAACAGATAGAATGCCGTTGCCGGCTGGATACACACTTCCAAGATTAGATGATGGGTAATGGTTTGGTAATATGAGCTGCTTGTAGACCGTTGACGCCGGGGAATGGATTTTGTTTGTTGACAGCCTTGGCCAGCTTTGCACCCTCGTCGGAACTAGCCCAGAGGAGATCCGGAACCCCCATGTGAAGTCCATCCTACAGAAGCACCAGCCCACTCCCTACCTCCACCACCCCTCGGGAACGGGCTCGTCGCATCAGAGATCTCAGGATAACCGAGGCCCTCCCGAACCGCACGCGAGACATCAGCCGGCAGAGGAAACTCCAGGGGGGGTCATATCGGTAGGAGCTCAGGGAGGGCCAACAGGAGGACCATCGACCAACTTGTCTGCCGACGGTGAAAACAAGGATGCCAGACAGGTGTACATGCATGCTCCTCTTGTTTCAGGACGGGGGCAAGATGGACCAAGTCCCCCGGACTCGGGATCTGTCCGGAGTGGGGAGCTTCCCGCCGCTGGAGCTGCCGTGACTGCAGATCCTCGACCCGTTGTCGTGCACCCCCCTCTTTCTGAGCCGCAGGCTCTGAACGGCCATCTCCCCGCAGGGGATCCAGTGACGACTGACGGCAGACAGCAGCAAGGGAGGATGAGGTCAGACGCGGATCTCACCAGACAGCACCGGCTGGACTTTGAGCAGGAGCTGGAGAAGCCACACATTGAGATCACCAGTCAGAGTGCAGGCATGCCGGAGACTGCAGAGAAGCACAGTCCTGCGGATGCACCTGAAGACCGGGCCGATGCCAGGGACACCAAGGAGCGGCCTCAGTCCGATCAAGAGCATTGGAGCCACAGCGACGGCCACAGCCACAGCCACAGCCACAGCCACAGCCATCGGACTTCAACCCCAACCAGGAGCAGGGACACCCCTCCTGGCTCGGAGAATCCCTCGGCGGCCACCTACTCCCTGGATGAAGATCACGACGAGAGTCTGGACTTCCCCGGGCCCGGTGACTTGGAGGGGTCTGATGAAGACCTTTTCATGGACCTGCCGTCCCCATCCAGGAAAGCTGACAGGGACACATCCAACCAGGATCCCAAGGAAGATGACGATTATAGCAGCGATGAAGATTTTGAATGAGGAGCTTGATATTTCTTTTTTTTAAAGCAAAACCAAATTGAGGACCAATTTTTTCGTGCCTTGTTAATCATTCCGATCCCATTTCATTTGGGATATTAAAGTTAATAAAGTCCACTGAGAGTGCTCAAAGAAACTTTCTAAAACGGAGTTCCACAAATTTAGAGGGCCTAACGTTTTGATCCTTGCAGGACCTTTCTGTGTTTGAGTAAGGTCCTGCTAGGATTGAAACGTCAGGACCTCTTAAATTTTGAAATTCGCAGTTTGCAACATTTTTGCATGGTACTAAAAGGGAGTTCACGAGTTCACATATGTATAGTTGACAGGTTTTAGTTTGAAATGTACATGTTTTCCATGTTTTATCAAGTTTTATCAATCCTGTTTTGTCTAAAAGAACCTGTTTTACAAGCAACGTTGTTTTCCAGTTATTGTCCGAGTATTCACCTACGAGGAGTAGGAGACTTGAAATGCTTTAATTTCAATATGTTGTCAATGAGACAAGAGTCACCAACTACAACATTCTTAGAATTCTTCAACTGTCCTATTTTCCAAATTAATATTTGCCCTTTTTTGTATATAATTGTAAAGTTTTAGAAGTGGTTTGAAGGATTTGAAGGAGCAATAATTTTTTTACATACCTGAAGATCTAGAGACTTTTTTTCCAATCTTACAATCATTCCAGTTTTGTAGCTTGCTATTTACAGTTGTAATGCGTTTCTCATTGCGTTTAACAGGCTGAACCAAAAGCAATACATGTATTTTGTATCTCTTTTTTTGGGGGCTAATGAGACAAATTTTATCTAAAAATATCAAAACAATTTGTAGGTGTGAGTGGAGTTTGAAGTACAAGATAAAGGAAAATAAAGAGTATATGCATACTGATAGCAACATGTATTCATTTCCTCAGTCTTTAAATTGAAAGTATAATTTAATGCACAAGTTATGCATTGAGGTCATCAGTGATGAAGGCGTGTATGCAGGCAGTACTGTATGCATGCAGGAAGGTAGGTACATGTATGTACCGGTATGCAGGAAGGCATGTATGCAGGCCAGAAGGCATGTCAAAATTGGCAAAATATGCCTTGCTAAAACAGCATTTTCCGACCAAATAAGACAAAGTTTTTCCCTGGCAGAAAATTTAACGCAATTTCCTCAGAAATATGTTCTATGGGTCCCTAGGAGTCTCCTCAGCCATTTGGAAGCCAATCTGAAAACAAAAAAATTGGGTCAAAATTGTCCAAATATGACAACAAGGCTATAGCCTTGCTAAAACAGCATTTTCTGACTACATAAGACAAAAAATTTCCCTGATGGAAAATATGATGCAATGTCTTTAGAAAGGTGTTCTCTGGGTCCCTAGGAGTCTCCTCAGCCATTTTGGAGCCAATCTGAAGACAAAAATTTGGGGTCAAAATTTGCCAAATATGACAATAAGGCTATAGGCTTGCCAAAACCCCATTTTCCGCCCAAATAAGACAGTTTTTCCATGGTGCAAAATTTAACGCAATTTCCTCAGAAATATGTTCTATGGGTCCCTAGGAGTCTCCTCAGCCATTTTGAAGCCAATCTGAAAACAAAAAAATTGGGTCAAAATTGTCAAAATATGACAAGGCTATAGCCTTGCTAAAACAGCATTTTCCGACTACATAAGACAAAAAATTTCCCTGACGGAAAATGTGACGCAATATCTTTAGAAAGGTGTTCTCTGGGTCCCTAGGAGTCTCCTCAGCCATTTTGGAGCCAATCTGAAGACAAAAATGTTGGGTCGAAATTTGCCAAATATGGCAACAAGGCTATAGCCTTGCTAAAACAGCATTTTCCGACCAAATAAGACAAAGTTTTTCCCTGGCAGAAAATTTGATGCGATTTCCTCAGAAATATGTTCTATGGGTCCCTAGGAGTCTCCTCTGCCATTTTGAAGCCAATCTGAAAACAAAAAAAATGGGTCAAAATTGGCAAAATAATGACAAGGCTATAGCCTTGCCAAAACCCAATTTTCCGACCAAATAAGACAAAGTTTTTCCATAGTGCAAAATTTGACGCAATTTCCTCAGAAATATGTTCTATGGGTCCCTAGGAGTCTCCTCAGCCATTTTCAAGCCAATCTGAAAACAAAAATATTGGGTCAAAATTTGACAAATATGGCAACAAGGCTATAGCCTTGCTAAAACAGCATTTTCCCGACCAAATATGACAAAGTTTTTCCCTGGCAGAAAATTTGATGCGATTTCCTCAGAAATATGTTCTATGGCTCCCTAGGAGTCTCCTCTGCCATTTTGAAGCCAATCTGAAAACAAAAAAAATGGGTCAAAATTGGCAAAATATGACAAGGCTATAGCCTTGCCAAAACCCAATTTTCCGACCAAATAAGACAAAGTTTTTCCATGGTGCAAAATTTGACGCAATTTCCTCAGAAATATGTTCTATGGGTCCCTAGGAGTCTCCTCAGCCATTTTCAAGCCAATCTGAAAACAAAAATATTGGGTCAAAATTTGACAAATATGGCAACAAGGCTATACATGTAGCCTTGCTAAAACAGCATTTTCCGACCAAATAAGACAAAGTTTTTCCCTGGCAGAAAATTTGATGCGATTTCCTCAGAAATATGTTCTATGGGTCCCTAGGAGTCCCCTCTGCCATTTTGAAGCCAATCTGAAAACAAAAAAAATGGGTCAAAATTGGCAAAATATGACAAGGCTATATATACATGTAGCCTTGCCAAAACCCAATTTTCCGACCAAATAAGACAAAGTTTTTCCATGGTGCAAAATTTGACGCAATTTCCTCAGAAATATGTTCTATGGGTCCCTAGGAGTCTCCTCAGCCATTTTCAAGCCAATCTGAAAACAAAAATATTGGGTCAAAATTTGACAAATATGGCAACAAGGCAAGGCTATACATGTAGCCTTGCTAAAACAGCATTTTCCGACCAAATAAGACAAAGTTTTTCCCTGGCAGAAAATTTGATGCGATTTCCTCAGAAATATGTTCTATGGGTCCCTAGGAGTCTCCTCTGCCATTTTGAAGCCAAACTGAAAAAAAAAAAAATGGGTCAAAATTGGCAAAATATGACAAGGCTATAGCCTTGCCAAAACCCAATATTCCGACCAAATAAGACAAAGTTTTTCCATGGTGCAAAATTTGATGCAATTTCCTCAGAAATATGTTCTATGGGTCCCTAGGAGTCTCCTCAGCCATTTTCAAGCCAATCTGAAAACAAACTTTTTAGGTCAAAAATGCCAAAATATGACAAGGCAATAGCCTTGCCAAAACCCAATTTTCCGACCAAATAAGAAAAAGTTTTTCCATGGTGCAAAATTTTACGCAATTTCCTCAGAAATATGTTCTATTGGTCCCTAGGAGTCTCCTCAGCCATTTTGAAGCCAATATGAAGACAAAAATATTAGGTCAAAATTGGCCAAATACGGCAACAAGGCTAAAGCCTTGCTAAAACAGCATTTTCCGACCAAATAAGACAAAGTTTTTCCCTGGCAGAAAATTTGATGCAATTTCCTCAGAAATATGTTCTATGGGTCCCTAGGAGTCTCCTCTGCCATTTTGAAGCCAATCTGAAAACACAAAAAATGGGTCAAAATTGGCAAAATATGACAACAAGGCTATAGCCTTGCCAAAACCCAATTTTCCGACCAAATAAGACAAAGTTTTTCCATGGTGCAAAATTTTACGCAATTTCCTCAGAAATATGTTCTATTGGTCCCTAGGAGTCTCCTCAGCCATTTTGAAGCCAATCTGAAGCCAATCTGAAAACAATTTGTTTTGGTCAAAAATGCCAAAATATGACAACAAGGCTATAGCCTTGCCAAAACCCAATTTTCCAACCAAATAAGAAAAAAAAATTCCCTGGCAGAAAATTTGATGCGATTTCCTCAAAAATATATTCGATGGGTCCCCAGGAGTCTCCTCAGCCATTTTCAAGCCAATCTGAAGACAAATAAAAATGGGTCAAAATTGGCAAAATATGACAAGGCTATACCAGTATATAGCCTTGCTAAAACAGCATTTTGTGACCAAATAAAACAAAAAATTTCCCTGACAGAAAATTTGACGCAATGTCTTTAGAAAGGTGTTCTCTGGGTCCCTAGGAGTCTCCTCAGCCATTTTGGAGCCAATCTGAAGACAAAAAATTTGGGTCAAAATTGGCAAAATATGACAAGGCTATACCAGTATATAGCCTTGCTAAAAGAGCATTTTGTGACTAAAATAAGACTTTGACGCGTCTTCTTCAGGAATGTGTTCTATGGAAGGCATGTATGCATGAAGGAAGGCATGTATGCAGGCAGGAAGGCACGTATACAGGCAGGAAGGCATGTATGTATTTATGGATAATCATATTAATTAACAAAAAGTGGGCAGGGCTAAGCTCAAAATAAATTGCAATATAGACAATAAACATTTCAGAAATATAGGGCCGTTTATTTTTGCGAGTAATTCTTTCAGTCTTTCATCTCACATTAGCACAGATTATTTTTAGTTTTGACAGGACATTTTCAGGGGTGCTTTTCAAATAAATAAGTAACATTATTTGATGATGGCCTACATTAAAATTCCTATTTTAAGAAATGATGGAGTTGCTTTTCTTCTATATCTCTGATATTAAATCCTTAATTGTTAATCTAAAATATCGATGACAATGTGGCCGTCTTTTACAGCCAAGGTCACCACACTTGTACAACTCAGCAAATTAGACACAATGATCAAAGTCATGGGACTGGACTATCATTCTTTACAAATCTATAGTTGCAGTATATCAATTGACTGATAGCGCCCTATTGGTCACGTGACCTATAGTGGGTATCAAACAATAACAAAAACATGGCGTCCTCCATATCAAGGTGCCGCAGTTGTTAAGTACATGATGATTGTTGCAATTGTTAGCTCGATAAAGGCTTTTCCTTTTCAAAATCTGTGAAGAATATTCCGTAGTTTGAACCCGAGACCATACTGAAATACCCACTCACGTGATGACATTGCACTATCAGTCTATTAGGATCATTGTCAATTATGATCATCATATGATCAGCATTATCACCATTATCAATATGATAAAGTAACTAGATGAAGAGCAAAGCAAATTTGTTTGAACCAGGATAAGCAAAGACAATTGATTATTCTGAAGAGCCCTGCTTAGCTCAGGTGGTAGAGTGCTTGTACGTTTAATCTAGAGGTTTGGGTTTCATTCCCAGTCCAGTCAAATTTCCTTCACTCTTTATTAACAATAATAAGAACAATTGGGATAGACCTTAATTGGGATAGACCTTACTGAAATGAATAAAACCCTGTTGTCTGACTTATCTGAGCCGTACGTGATTATTAAAGCATGTTTCTCATCGAGATATTCCTTTCTTGTGCCAATTTGTTTTCTTTAATGATTTACTATATCGAACTAAAACATAAAAAGAGTTCCTGTTTAGAGTGGGTTGGCAAACATATGTCTCACAATTCCATGCAAATGTTATCCTAACTAATAAACAAACATACGTGTAAAGGCAAGACACTTCACATGGAATGTCTGTACTCCAGCAAAAACTGGCCACCAGAAGCCATTAAACTAAAAGTTTGTTGGTAACGTTTATAGAAGATTGCTCCTTGATGACAAATATCTGGTCCCTTCTCAAGAGACCACTTGGCATCACAGTCAGTTGAGTCTGACATCGGGTAACAGATGACGAACAAATTCCGTGGTGGCTGCTACCGTTCTGACCGTATGAGCTCCAAGAGGAACTGAATGACTTTCTCATCTGTAGAGGCGGCAAAAAGCAATGCATACAATCAGCAGAGAAGGTGGGAATAACTTGTCCAGACAGTCTCAAAAGTTAGAAGGCCTGACATTACTATCCTAGCAGGACCTTTCTCAAAGCCTTTGAGAAAGGTTCTGATAGGATCGAGACGTCAAGCCCTCTAACCTTTGAGATTTATGTATCGCAGGTCGTTTTTAATAGTCAGTGAGCAGTTTGCAACAGTTTTTTGTATTTACTTCAAACAAACAGTCAACAGGGAGGTTCGTGTTTATATTTCCAAACAGGGTCAATGGGACTGTGCTGAGGGAACACTGAGTTTGGGATTTTAGGTTTGTCTTTTACTCCAGAATCCCCCACTGATTTTTGAGAGGATAAAAACGACATAGGTGGCTCGTTAATACCCTAATGTTAACCTCTGAAAGGGGCGGTGATAATTTCTGACCATTTCTGGTACTGTAGGAGTATGGGTTGCCAGCTAAACCAATTAGACAGGATCAAGCTGTGTCTAATTCGGGTTTGGGGTGCTGAATTCAACCAAATTCAACAGAATCTAAGTCACTGACATTTCTTTGAGCACGTGAAAACACATTTTCCACAAGATTGAACTTAAATACTGGTAAATGTTACATTTTGTGGAATGGAGTGGGGTTAGAGTTTTAGCTGAGACATCCCTACTGCAAGAATGATAACTGGGACAGCATTTGTACACTGAACTATACATTCTTCAGTCTGATTATGCTTCTACTCTCACTGCAGAGATGAACTCCCTTTGCACAACCAATGGTCTCACCTCGTATATGCAGACTTGGCTGTGACAATTTCTTGACTAGCATCATGTTGAGCAGATTCCTCAGCTCTTTAAAGATGACTGCTGTCTTGGCTGGGGCCTATGACAATAAAGAAAAGAAAAACCGCCCCCAAAAACAGTTACAGCAAGACATAATGCTGTATATAAACACCCAAGAGCTACATGTAGGCCTAATCTTTGCCCACTAAAAACACAAATACACGTTATCCAATGATGCAGCAGTACTGTACCGGTAGCTGGTTTCGAATAGGGCCTCAAATCCGGCTGAAAATTCCCCCGTGAATGTTTTCTTACTGATTTTGTCAGAATTCGAAGGGATTCTAGATTCCGGCCTCTTAATTCAGCGCCATTTTCCCTCTTTTGGGCTTCCCTTTTATACATTACCAGTATCAACCTTGTTAATAAAGGACTGTTCTTTACACACAAAAAGCATAGCACCAAGAAAGCAAGTCTAATAGTAGGAGCAGTGTTTCATGAGCTGATTTCAGTTTGCTTAAACTATCAAGGCAAATACAAGTTATCGAATGATAAACAGGGCCTCAAAATCGGTTCGTAACATGCACAAATCCATACGCAGATTGTCACGGCACGAATCTGTGATAAATAGCGCCATCATACAGCCCATCAGTTGTCTTAAGTCCAAACAGGTAAAAGCTGGAGGGATTTGGTTCAACCAAACTGAATGACTACCCACAGGAGACAGCAGCTCCCAAATCATGCACAGTGCATGCAGTAGACATTGAAATCTCATGTACCTGGAACTGGATCCACTCGTCCACGGTGATTATTTTCTCTCGGTGCTGGACGGCCAAAGCGCCGCCAAATAGCAGCAAGGGAAACGGTGACACTTGAGTGTTGTCCCGAATGAAGACACGGGACAGCTTCACCTGCAAACATATCACCAACATATCATCACCAATTGTTGAGGTTCTGTGACATGATGGTAATACCATCAATATATCAAAGCACAAGCCTTAAGTATGGCCAAAATGCTGCAGACTGCATACTTAATTAATTCACCCAAATTATGGAAGGCTAAAATTATCAGAGTTTTAAGTCGGATTCTGATGAGCTTGTGAAAAGGCAAGCCTAACCTGAACCTAATGAGGTAAATGTAGCATCGGCATTTTTCATGAAGTGGTGAATCGATCACCAAGAGCCATTTTGAAAATAGCATTTTTAAACTTAGTATTAACATTCCTTTAAATGTTATTTTGCCCATCTTTACATGGGTAGTGTACAAATATTCTTGTGATACGGTGGACTATAAGGGTAACACCATGAACATAAAGCAAACATGTTATATGAAATTATTACTGTACATTCAACAATGATTTGCCAGTTCCTGAAAGCACCAATGATGCATACCTATTAGTTACCAAGATTACGGACTCTGACCTCTGTCCACGTGGACAAATACAAACCCCACGAGCACGTCATTAACGAGTGCCCTGTGATGAGACCCCCATGTCCACTCACATAAGTAGGATGGACCAGATGGTCCACCTACCTCAGTAACTGCCAATTTTGACCGCTGTGACTGACATACATGTACGAGAGAAGAACAAAGACACTACCTTTTCAGTGTAAAGAAGCCAGCCATTGGTGAGCAGTCCTTTGTTGACGGAGGAAGGGTGCACGGCCACACCGCCCCTGGTGGTCTCGGCCAGGCAGAGCTTCCGGGGCTCCTTGGTGCCCTCCACGGGCTTCTGGTAGGAGGTCTTGGCCACGTTGGGGTACAGGCCCGCCGTCAGCACTGCCTTGAGGAGGGCCACGTTGCCGGGGCTCAGGGGGAAGCGCGGCCCCCTGGGCTGGGCCTTGCTGATCTCCAGCACGTCCCCCGGGGCGTAGGTCCTGGGGGCGGACGCGGGACCTGGCCCACGCTGGGAGTCTGCCTGGACGCCGTCCACAAAGCCGATGGACTGGACCAGCCTGATCAGGTCATTCTTCACATCCTGATGAGAACCCAGAGAAAGTAAACCACTGTGGATTTTTTTGTTAAATTTCCAAACAAGCAAAAGAAAAGGAGAACTGACAATCTGTGCAAAAAAGCAAAGAAAGTTTGACTAGACCAGGACTTGAACCAGAGACCTCGGGCTTAAAAAAAACAAGTTTGGGGGTCTAATGATTTGATCCAAGCAAACTCATCTCAAAGGTCTTTAAGAAGGCTCTTACTAGGATCCACATGGTGGGACTATCTGGTATTGAAACTAGCCAGAAGTCTCCGTCCAACTGTTTTTGGGGTGGACTTCACAAAGTCTTACAATGCATCATAACTCAACTTACGATGGATAACCCATAGCAATAGGCTGTATGGTTTCTGTGCATCGTTCATCGTCTTACAATTGGTTTTAAGTTACAATGGATTTGATGAAATTGACCACTGGAGACCAACTGATTCTTGAACTAATGAAATTTCCCATCGATTCCAACTAACAGGTTCCCGCAGGAATGCTCAACTATTACAAATGATGAAGTACAAACATGAAATACCCTTCTAACTTGGGTTTTGATTAGGCCCCTAATCCAAGTAAGGAAAAGCATTACTAACCAGTACATTCCGATCCTTTTTAATTATCAAGCTCTCTGAGATATGGTATAAATGAGTGGTTACCTTGATTGAGAGCAATGCCGTCCTGCTTAGAAAGTTGTGATGGCAGTAGGACATCTCTGCAACGCGTCCTCTCTCAATAGCTTCTTCCCAACTACAGAGCATGTCCACCACCCAAATAGATCAAGGGGGATATAAATACACGACCTCAATTGGGGGAGTGGTGTGTCCGCGGTACAGGGGAAATACCACCCATAATGGTTTTACAGTACATTCACGGGGGAGAAGTAAAGTCCATCAAAACGGGGGAGGGTACGTACATACAGTAACTCTCCTGTTTAAGGATCACTTACCTTCATCATTCCTGTGCCAAGAATGTAGTCATTTCCCAGTTATACCCATTCATTCTCACACTTCCCCCCCCAAAAAAAAATGTATAGTGAAACAAAGTGAAACTCTTTCTCCTAATCTGTTTCTATTTGCAACTCTTTGCCCGGTGAATGTTTTCTCAATGATTTTGACAGAATTCAAAGGGATTCTAGATTCCGGCCTCCTGATACGGTGGCATTTTCTCTCTTCTGGGCTCCTGACGGTGGGCAGAGTACACACTACCCGAAACGTTGAGTTACCGGCTCTTTTCAGAGCCCCACTTCTTGAAAGAGAAGAGATACATGGTGTCACCGCAAACCTTCCACTTTGCCCTTTATACATGTACCGTACATACACCTCGAGTGGTTATCAACCTTGTTATAAAGGACAGTTCTTTACACATAAAAAGCCCAAAAGCATATCATCAAGACAGCAAGTCTAATAGTAGGAGGAGTGTTTCATGAGCTGATATTTGTTCGCTTGACATTTTGCCCGACTCCATGAACTGCCCAGGAGCCTGACAGATAGCAAGCAATGCTGTATAATGTTGGGTGTTGTTTAAGCAGTCAAGTAATGGGCCTCACACGTGACTGTTCTGATCAACACCGCAGATATTGCTGGGAGCAGCACTTCCGCAGTGCAGTTCTTTCCTGTCCATTTATGGAACCTATGTTCCATTCACGGACTGACAAGTTCTCATGTGAGTTATATTTTCTGGGGAATGGTTCATGTGGCTGGATGACTTGTTGTGTTTTAGTTAAACCACCAGCCTTACTAGAGCACTTGTGAGGTATGAGCTGGCTGGACTTGATCCTTAAATTGCCGGAGAACAGTGCAGTAAGACCTGGTTCTGTTTCCTTTTTTTCCTTTCTTTTTCCTCCGGCAGGGCTTAGTTCTTTGCATGGGTTTCCAGCCATGTGTGCTTCCTCCACCTCTTCTTTTTTTTTTATTTTTTTTATTTCATTGTAAATTAATTTATCAAATTAGTGTTTTATTTATTTTTTATATATCTCCCTGTAACTGGCATTTTGTTTGCTTTTGGATGAGATTAATAAATAACAAATAACAAATAACAAATAATCTATATTAAGATCATTTTTTTTTTTTTTCTGCAAAGCAGCGAAACATTTGATTGGACTAATTTGGAACTCTCCTAAGCAGGGATTCCTGAATTAGCTATTGTTCGCTTTTGTACAATACATAAAAAATAAAAAAAAATAAAAAGGGAAAGAAAGGGGAAAACAGACTCTCAAATTGGAACCACACAGGATCGACAGTTATTTTTTTGACGACACAAACTGCCCCAAGATCAACCGTTACATATTGAAATCTTATCTTCTCAGATCCATACTCATTATATTATTATGTAAATGGTGTCACCACCTCTTATACTCTGAGTCCTCCCTGCTAATTTTTTCAACCACAACCGATTGGGATTGGGTAGTTGGGTTTGAACTAGTATTACTCGATCCGGCTCAGTGCGACTGGCAACCAACTCACCCAGAGTACACCTTGTAGATTGTGATGTGGTCCGAGTTGGCTATGGCTAGTGCCTTCTTGGCCGCATCCGCCTCCTGCCTCTTGCCCATGGGAACCACAAAGGGCTTCTTGTCAGTCATAGCCGCTGCCATAACTGCCTGGAATTCAGATGCCAAAACCACAGACCTCAGGCCACGATTTCATTAAAAAAAGAAGCTCGCACACAATGAACGACCTTGTTATGGGCACCATTAATTTAGCTCAATAGCTGCTTTGAATTGAGTATCACACAGCATTAAGATACCGGCTGGCAAGAAATTTGGCTGGTAACCGTACATATTGAGTATGACATAAAGTATGAGAATCCAGAGGTCTCGGGCTAAAGTCCCGGTCCTGTTTTCTTTGCAAATTTTTCAATTTTGTTTTGACAAAAGCAAAATGCAAAAAACAATTTGAAAAAAAAAATGCAAAAAAAAATGCAAAAAAAAATGCAAAAAAAATTAAAAATTATTTTGACTAAAATAATCTAACATGGTTGGAAAGTGGTTGATAAGTATTTTGGCTGGTAGCCCTACATACATGTAGTGGGAGTTGGTAGGTAAAGTGGCTGGTATTGATGCATTGTTAGAAATCAACTTCCAACTAGTCTGGCTGTGTGACAGATATTGGAAACTGACTGGAGCCTTACATGGTAAGATACCAAATGGAAATCTATCAGGCTCTTAACCACATGGTTGGCTGGTGATTTGACCAGCAACCATACACGGCTAGATACAGGGTCGTGGCAACTTGTGCAGTTTCAGTCCACTCACCACTGGCTCCAGACAGCCGAAGACGGCGGCAAAGAGAAGCATCTTGCCCACCCGCACGTGGACAGGCAGGGCAGCCAGGTGCTTGCCCAGGGGCGTCAGGGCTGCGGCCCCTGCCTTGCATGCGCCCACCTCCCTCAAGAGGCTCATGGCAGCCCGTATGGTGCTGACTGGCGGGGCATCCAGGCACTGCTGAAGCAAGACCTCCGGTGAGCCTAGATCGCATTTCTGCAAGCAAGCAAATAAAGAACAGCGTGCGTAATGCAGGATCAGACCTACTGTCTGTGTATTTCATTCTCCTCGACACAAATACATGTATCACGTAATATCAATGATACAACTTGGTACTCACGGCTATACAAAAATCGAATCTGCCACACAACCTCGACCAGCTCGGTGGTCAAGTAGTTAAGACGTTTGCACTAGAAAGCGGGATTTGCGGGTTCGAATCCGGCCCGAGATGCCTGAAATGTTTTCATCAGGCATCCGGCAAAGCACTGAGCACTCAGTGTTTATCAGGGCAAACCCTCATTGAATTACATTCTCCTCAACGCAAAAATCATGTTATATCTACGTTCCTGTGTACCCCAGTATTCCATGTTCTAATACTACATAGTAAAAGCTTGATTGCTTCTGACTGGTGCCCAAACCCAGACCAAGATGGTGTCACCTTCCATATTGAGTGATTGATTTCTTGCCATCTGCAATATGTTCAACTTGAGGATCTAAGGCCAGGCCTACAAACAGCTGTTACTTGAACTGGATCAACAAGGGAGTGTGATCCCATGAGATATAGATGTAAGGCAGCTGAGCTAACGGTAAAGTGGTCTTGACTGGTGTCCTCAACCTAGCAAAGGTAGTAGACTGTTCATGAGGCCCACACCTAAAGGTTGGCAAGCTCGAGTGGTAGAGGGCGCTTGTAATCTAAATTAGGGGCCTGTGTTTTTTTTAGTGATTGATACTTGTCATGCATGAAGTTAGCTTTTTGCAAGTGCACAATCCACTCTGGGTCCTATATCAAAGAGATGACCTATGTACATGTACATGTACCGTTTCTAGTGCCTACCATTATATGTAGGCACAGGTCCTCCAAGGGAACTCTCAAAATCTCTGGTGGGGAGTAGGACTTGAGAGAGTCGTACCTGAGGAGACATCAATCAAACAACAGCAATATGCAAATGTGGGATCCTGATGATTTCACCCTAGTGGGGCCTCTCAGTAGTTTTTTTTTAATTTATACATGATTTTAACTTAAAGGGGAATGAAACCCAGAG
Organism: Luidia sarsii; assembly: GCA_949987565.1. NCBI lineage: Eukaryota > Metazoa > Echinodermata > Asteroidea > Paxillosida > Luidiidae > Luidia > Luidia sarsii. Next base: position 21,865,524 of record OX465106.1, read on the forward strand.
AAAAATGTTGGCTTATCTGATTGGGTGTTAAAAACAACCTACAATTACCTACAGTGTGTATGTGCTACTCACCTACCAGTTTCATAAAGAGGGAAAAATCATGGAATTGATTGGTCGATTTTGCGTTCCCGCAAACCGCCATCTTTTTGAATGGCCCGACAGTCACTGCGGGGGGTATGACATCGCAACGGAAAACTCCCGCATGGGCCCGGACGGATGTACCCCTACTTCATGTATATACTGCGTGCAGTTATACACTCGCGAGCTGAACGATGGTGTACTGCCAGGCTTTTGGATGTCAAAATGCCAGCGGGAAAAAGCTGGGGAAATCTTTCCATGCAGTTCTCAACAAGGACAAGAGACCTGAGTTGTTTAGGAAGTGGGTTGCAACCGTCAAAGTTGAGACATTTCTCAAAGTATACAGTTGAAATGACGTGATTTGTAGCGTGGTGATTTCGTATAGGTCTCGATCTAGTCTCGACTTTGAGAAATTTCTCAATTTATGAAACTCGTAGGTGAGTAGCACATAGGTAATTGTAGGTTGTTTTTAACACCCAATCAGATAAGAAAACATTTTTCTCTGGGTTTCATTCCCCTTTAAAATGTCTGCAGGAGTTCAAATCCAGCCTGTATTCTTGCACAAGTCAATAGAGCTGATGGCCATGATGACATTGCTGTAGCACACTTTCATCCAAAAAGAGGTACATGTATCGGTAGCTCATTGGTCAATCATGTGCAAAATACGTTTGTCATTATTTTGTCATCGTTTCACCTCAAAAGCAGCATGGGGTCCAATAGAGTCACATTACTTCTGACCAAAAAATTACGGAGGGCATAATCTCGAATTACAGCTTGTGATAGACAATCAACTTTTACTCTTTGGTATGACCGACACTAGACTGCAATGCCTTAATCTTGTCCTTTTGGTTTCCAGATTTCATATCTATAAAATGAAAATGAACAGCAAATGTCTCTCTTTAGAAAGTTTCGAAGAGGGACATCCAGAGGTATTATAATAGGGAAAAATACTTGGCCGTTGTTAATGGTGCCCTACAGAAATTTTGGTTGAAATGGGAGAAGTACTCTGCACTTTGTCAAGTTTAAGTTATACAATCATAGTTTGGACCCCACACACAAAGTATTGCTTGTTATTACTTTATTAATTGCTGTTGTGTTTATGTTGGAAAAAGATAAATAAAAATGTGACTCTGGGGAAAACAAGAAAAGAAAAAAAGAAGAAAACTTACTGTTGTTTGGTGTAGAGACGGAAGCAGAATCCCTCGCGCACTCGTCCTGCCCGTCCCTGCCTCTGCTTGGCACTGGCCTTGCTGATATCAGTCTCCACGAGGGCACTCATCTGGCTCATCTCGTTGTACCTAGAGGAGGGGGAGAAACAGGAAACCGTGTACCGTACACCACTGCGGGGTTCCAGAAACGTGATGCCCAATGCGGAGGGATGGTGGTGACACCGTGTACGATCTGTCTGCAGGGGAGATTTGAAATCCCAACGTGACGCCCAATGCGGACGGATCGTGGTGACACTGTGTACGATCTGTCTGCAAGGGAGAATTGAAATCCCAACGTGACGCCTAATGCGGACGGATCGTGGTGACACTGTGTACGATCTGTCTGCAAGGGAGATTTGAAATCCCAACGTGACGCCCAATGCGGACGGATCGTGGTGACACCATGTACGATCTGTCTGCAGGGGAGATTTGAAATCCCAACGTGACGCCCAATGCGGACGGATCGTGGTGACACCATGTACGATCTGTCTGCAGGGGAGATTTGAAATCCCAACGTGACGCCCAATGCGGACGGATCGTGGTGACACCATGTACGATCTGTCTGCAGGGGAGATTTGAAATCCCAACGTGACGCCCAATGCGGACGGATCGTGGTGACACTGTGTACGATCTGTCTGCAAGGGAGAATTGAAATCCCAACGTGACGCCTAATGCGGACGGATCGTGGTGACACTGTGTACGATCTGTCTGCAAGGGAGATTTGAAATCCCAACGTGACGCCCAATGCGGACGGATCGTGGTGACACCGTGTACGATCTGTCTGCAGGGGAGATTTGAAATCCCAACGTGACGCCCAATGCGGACGGATCGTGGTGACACCGTGTACGATCTGTCTGCAGGGGAGATTTGAAATCCCAACGTGACGCCCAATGCGGACGGATCGTGGTGACACTGTGTACGATCTGTCTGCAAGGGAGAATTGAAATCCCAACGTGACGCCTAATGCGGACGGATCGTGGTGACACTGTGTACGATCTGTCTGCAAGGGAGATTTGAAATCCCAACGTGACGCCCAATGCGGACGGATCGTGGTGACACCATGTACGATCTGTCTGCAGGGGAGATTTGAAATCCCAACGTGACGCCCAATGCGGACGGATGGTGGTGACACCGTGTACGATCTGTCTGCAGGGGAGATTTGAAATCCCTTCACATAGACCTGAACACCTGGGAAACGAAAGCCCTACATTGAACAACAATGTAATGGGTGTAGAAATTGTGTTGGAGTGGAGCAGCTGTTGAAGAATCGTCTCACTGTAAGTATTTTTTTAAGCTAACTTAAGTCTGTTTACCTAGACTGGACCACTTCTCTTAAGTGACCGAAAATGTACAACCTCACAAACCTCCTTACTTGGAACAAGAAACAGGCTTATCCTAAGCACACAAATTTCCTGCTGTGAGTGGAAGTGATTTTCGCCAGCTTATTCTAACAGAGTCCATGGAATTAGGTTCAGGGGCCCTTGTTGTCGACCTCCTAGTTGGTGGGCCCTGGTAACTGGTCTCGCTCTGATCTTCTGATTGAGCCCAGGCAAACGACAACAACTTGAGACAGCAGCACCTCTAATTGCTGCTTGCCTCAAACGCAAGAAGAAGTAGTATTGATAAAGGCCCATGTTGTCGACCTCCTAGTTGGTGGGCCCTGGTAACTGGTCTCGCTCTGATCTTCTGATTGAGCCCAGGCAAACGACAACAACTTGAGACAGCAGCACCTCTAATTGCTGCTTGCCTCCAATACGCAAGAAGAAGAAGAAGAAGAAGAAGAATTAGGTCCTGCCGGAAACACCACAGGAACGACAGAGCTCCGTGGAAGCCAAAGAAAATGCTTGGCTGCCACTCACCTCGTCTCTTTGACCTTCCCCGCATCAATGACGAACACCACGTCCGGAATGGTGATCCCGGTCTCGGCGATGTTGGTCGCTATGACCACTTTCCGGACACCGGGGGGCGGTATTTCAAAGGCGGTGCTCTGATTCTCGGACGAGAGCACAGAATGCAGAGCCAGCACCCTGTATCTGGATCAGAAGAGCAACGGATAATAGATAAATCACACGCAGACCTCTCCATGGCCATTACAAATCACGTTAAGGAGAATGTAATCTAGTAAGTGATGTTCTTTTGCCATTCACAGATGTCCGTATAATCATGAACTCGAGTCGCTGAGAGAAAGCTGGTAAAAAATCTGCTCTTGAGAGAAGAAGTTGGGAGTTCTCGTTGCTTCTCATAAAAAAAGTGGCAGTTAGGCAGACAATGGGCTTATTTCATGGCGGCTGAGCCTAGCTGCGGAACTGGGCTCGGTCGTGACCGCCGTTGATGAGGCTTACTTCCGCTGCGGGAATCGGGAGTCACTTTGCAGTAGCTCATAGAGCTCTTGGATGTTGGCCAGCCCCGGCATGAACACCAAGACAGCTCCGTCGATGGCACCAAAGTGTGGGTCTTCCCCGAGAAAGTGGATCAGATCCTACAGAGGCATGGGTGAAAATTGGGACAAGAAAATGTGAACCCATAGAACGAAATGGTGCTCCAACTCTAACAGGAGATGGAAGAAACTCCTTACCACGGCAGAAAGGCTACATAGATTGCAAGAACAGAACAACTAATTCCAACTGCTTTTTTAGTTTGGGTTAGGTGCTTATGGTGGCAAGGGCAAACCAACTGAGTGGAGAAATTAACTGAAGGCTCAAACATACAGTCTGTTACCAATAATAATTTTGAGAAAGGTCCTGCTAGGATCGAAACGACAGGCCCACTAAATTTTGAGAATAATAATAATACATAACATTTATGAAGTGATATACAAAACTGCTTACTGACTAAAATTACCAAAATGCAAATCTCAAATTTTAGTGGGCCTGACGTTTTGATCCTAGCAGCACCTTTCTCAAAGGCAGATAAAGGTCCTGCTAGGATCAAAACGTCAGGCCCACTAATTTTTGAGATAACATTTACAAGGCGCTTAATACAGCTGTTTCTATGAGCACCACTGTCTGTCTACTAATTACAAACTAGAAATGAGCAAATATACCAGAATTATGAACCAGAAGTGTTCCAACACATGTATTAAACACAATGCTAACAAACTGTCTAACATACAAGGAATAAGATGGTGTGCACCTCCCTCGATCGACACACAACTGATCTTGTGCGGATTTTAATTATTAATTAAAAAGGTGTTTTTTCAGCATGATCTTAAACTGGTCAAGGGAGTGGGTGTCATGAATATGCGCTGATAGTCTGTTCCAAAGGCTAGGGGCAACTGCTGAAAAAGCTTGGTAGCCATATCTAGTACACGTACAAAGTCCAAGGGTTAACTGAAAGGTTGATGATGATCAAAGTGATCTCAAAGAACAAGAACTACGTAAGGAAATCAATTCTGAGAGATAGTCAGGGGCAAGACAAGATACATTCAAGTTACCTTTTAGGCACAAAGCATTATGTAAGTCTTAAAATTCAAACCGAAAGCCACCTCACTCTGATCTCTGCCTCTGCTTACCGTAATAAGATCCAGGTTGATGCGATCCCTATTCAGTCTAGTCACGGCCTGCCTGGTTCTCTTACTATACTGGTCCTCACCCAGACCACTCTGTTTATTGAGAAGGGAAAGCATTCGGATAAACAAGCGGCAAACAAGCAAATCTCAACCACTGGGATTGTCAGTGGCTATTCAAATGCATGGTGGCAGGATTTAGAACGTTTTAGTATCATAAAGGTTCTTGTAGGATTGGATTTTTCTTTGTCTATATCAACCGATCTCAGTCAAAGCGACTACCCATTATGGAATATAGCAAATAACAGTGGATCGAGGTTTCATTGGCCACCAGAGTGATGATGTCACTGAATGGAACACCATCATTATCACGGACATACAATGATGAATGATCGATTGGGAGTCGCGGGTTCGAATCCCACCTGAGCTGCCTGAAATGTTTCTATCAGGCACCGGGCAAAGCACTGAGCACTCAGTGTTTATCACGTCGAGTGACGGCAAAACCTCATCGAATTAGATGAATGATTGATTGATTATTCAATGCACCTACCTCATCTAGGTTAGAAATGTCCTGTGTTTCCCAGCTGACCTGTAAGGGAAGCGTACGGACACGGAAAAAAGGAACCACTTCATGGAACGAAACCAGAACGGAACGGAATATACAGCAGTCACACTGGCAGATGCTTCAGTTGAACCCTATTCAATTGGGCTGTCTGTTTTAGTGCACGTTCTGCATGGCGGGTTCGTAAACATTAGCAATTTGCACTCAAACCTTGCACAACATCTCATAGAAGAGTGTGTTGACCCTGAGAAGAGCTGCTTGATTATCCGATGGCATTTCCTCTGTCCATCATAAGGTGGCTGCCGAGGAAATCACATGCACTGAACAGGTGATGGACACTGGGTTGCAGAAGTCCATCCGCATTTACAACAGTGACGTAAGGGACATGTCCGTAGTTCATTAAAGGGGAATGAAACCCAGAGAAAAATGTTGGCTTATCTGATTGGGTGTTAAAAACAACCTAAAATTACCTATGTGCTACTCACCTGTCAAAATGACAGAGGGAAAAAGCTGGGGAAATCTTTCCACGCAGTTCCCAACAAGGAAAAGAGACCTGCTTGACATCCAAAAGCCTGGCAGTACACCATCGTTCAGCTCGCGAGTGTATAACTGCACGCAGTATATACATGTAGTAGGGATACATCCGTCCGGGCCCATGCGGGAGTTTTCCGTTGCGATGTCATACCCCCCGCAGTGACTGGCGGGCCATTCGAAAAGATGGTGGTTTGCGGGGACGCGAATTTGACCACCGAATTCCATGATTTTTCCCTCTTTTTGAAACTCGTAGGTGAGTAGCACATAGGTAATTGTGGGTTGTTTTTAACACCCAATCAGATAAGCCAACAATTTTCTCTGGGTTTCATTCCCCTTTAATGCTACTTACAAATGAAGGAAAAGACTACCGGTAGTAGGGAAGGCCACCATCTACGGGCTGGATTGCTCAGATGGAAGAGCACTGGTACGTTAATCCAGAGGTTTCGGGTTCAAATCCCGGTCAAAGTTTTCTTTGCCAATTTTTCAATTTAATACTACTTACCAATACCATTATAATCTCAATTTAAGAACCATTCATCATTGTAAATGCTACTACGACTAATGTAAGATGTTTGCAGTGACACACAATCACACACAATTTCAATCACAACATACGGCCAGTGCTATCATTGAGTAACAACGACTTCCATCCATCCCGAAACACCCCAGACAAATGTGCACACTTAAGGAGAGGACTCAAATCCCGCTGGATTTGCTGGGCAGAGCTGTGGAAGCTAGGATAGGACTGATGCCAGTGGCTGTACATTGTAACAAAATGACACTTTAAGACGCCCCCTATGGTCGAGGGCGCATGATAGGCCTTTCTCAGTTGTGTATATTATTGTTATTTAAATAAGGTTATGTTATTGAAATAAGGGTGCCCCGGCACGCGGCGGACACAACGTACCGGTATATAAGACCGAAGCAGGCAATAGGGCGGTGGTCATTCTTCTTTCTTTGCGTTTCCTTATGTTGTTCTCCTTTCTTTTTTGGGGGCCTTAATTTTTTATGTTCCTTTGGGACTGCTGTGTTAGCCTCCAGCCTTGTGCCTGCACCGCTCTTCTATGCTTGTAAGTGTCCGTCGACCTAATTTGTATACTTTATCTTCTTTAATGTTGCTCCACATTTATCTCTGTATTTTACATATTAATTCTGTTTAATTAAGAATACCTGGGCGGCGCCTCCTGAAATTTGCTTGCTTGACGATCCCTTATTTCCTTTCGCTCAACGTTAGTCTTATTTACCCGTTTCACATTTGTCTCCTCTATTTGGTTGAAGTGGCACAGCAATCGGTCCATTCGGACCGATTGCTGTGCCACGCCTTGCCCTACTAGGCCCGTTACAATATACTTACATGTACGTCACGTGACTGGCCACCTTTGCCCGTCACCGACACAGTGGTGTGGTCCTCCTTGACTAGGGACTCGTACCTCATGGCGTACGGGGAGTCACCGTCAAGTACATACCGGGTCTGTTCAATCACATCCTCTATGTGGTGCACCTTGGAATGAAACAATGCAAAAACCAACAACACAGAGACCATCCATCAAATCCATGCAGGGTTTTCCCTACTCCACATTATAGTTAGCACTATGCTCAGTGCTTCGCCGGAAAGTTTGGAACACTATATCCACCAACACCAGATCACTGGACACCATTTCATAATTTAAAAATCACATGAAAACCTACATGTATCCTGTCTCCCTTTGATATGTCTATGTGTCTAATTATCTTGTGTTGCTTAATTAGCGCCATGATCTAGATGGAATGACGCTCTACAAAAATCCTATTATTATTTCTTGTTGAAAAAAAAATACATGCGGGTCCGATGGGATTTGAACCCGCGACTCCTGCTTTCTAGAACTTAACCACCCGACCACTCAGCTGGTTGAGGTCATGTAGGGCATTTGAATAGGCACAGGCACTGCACTGCATCCAAGATATGATATAATTTTGTGATGATGAGAATGTAATTCAATGAGGGCCTTGCTCTACTCGACGTACAGTTAGCATGGTATGCTCAGTGCTTTTGTTACACAACTTTGCATAAGGACTTCTGCTACAGGGCGCATGCACAGGGAAGTATCGTCCAATGACTTCTTGAGGCAGTTGGCCGACAGGTGTTAATACTTCAGAGAACGATATGGGGTTAAAATAAAGGTACTGTGGTTTTGTCCAAGTTCTGTCCAATGACTGATCGAGGCAGGGTGGCAAGCAGCTGTTAATGCTTAAGAGGGCCGGTACGAGGGTAAGATGAAGGTACAAAGGCCGGAGTAGTAGCCTCTCCAGGCCTTTGAAGGAGAAAGTGTACACAAAAGGGATAGTGATTGCCTCCACCTTCAGACTTTTGCCAAGCCATCAAAAGAATACAAAAGAGATGATACACATGGTGTCACCGCAAACCAATTAATAATGCTTGACTTTCCCTTTGACTTCAACCTTGTCTGTAATTTCTCATCCATATCTGGTTACAGTGCTTCCTTCTTATATGCTCTTGGTCTTGTCGTTTAGCCTTGGAGAGAGGTCCTGATAGGATTGAAATAGCAGGCCATCTAGATGTACATGTTTGTTTTTTCTCTTCGGAATTTACCTGTACAGGAAATGTCCGGCCTGGGATGCAGACTACGGGGCAGTGCTGGAAGTAAGCAGACAGCTTAGCACTCTCCATGGTGGCACTCATCAGGATGACCCTCAGGTCTCTACGCACGGGCAGAATCTTCCTCAGGATGACCATCAGGAAATCTGACTGGACGCTCCGCTCGTGAACCTGGATGGGGGTGGGGGTGGGGGTGGGGGTGGGGGTGGGGGTGGGGGTGGGGGTGGGGGTGGGGGTGGGGGTGGGGGGTGGGGGTGGGGTGGGGGTGGATGCGGGGGGTTGGCATTTTATTTTAAATGCCGCTTGATCACTTCATGCCAGGGTCTCCAAGAGCTGGTAACACAATGGTCTTCCAAGGGCATTTCCAGTAGAAGGCAGTTTGAATGTAGTCATTGCTCCCATTACGTTTGAGTCGAGTCTGCTTGCAAATGTTCTGTGTGAATTCTATGCCTTGTTTTGGTAACAGACTTCGGGTCAAATGCAGTGCACCACCTATATGAATTAAGTTGGTGCATCTATTTCCGATAAAGTTTGAAGGTTTGCATGGTGGAATTGAAAAACGGAAAGTTTGTTGTGACACCAAGTGAGTCATCTCTCGTGAGACGGAGTGTGGCTCTGAAAAGAGCCGGCAACTCAATGCTTCGGGCATTGTGTACTCTCCCTGTTGTCAGTAGACTGTCACCACAAACTTTCCATTTTGAATCTAAGCCAAACAAATAAAGGAGAGGAAAATCTACTTTGCATAATCCAGCTACTCATAGTTCGTATCATATTTATCAAATGGATGATGAACTTGGTTTATTTATTTATTTATTTCAATTTTCGGAATACATGTACAGCATTCACATCACAGTACACAAGTAAGAATAAAGTTGAAAATAGAAATAAATCAATCAATTCATTTCAGGAAACTGGTGAAAAGCCTACAAACCTCATCCACTATGACATGACTGACGTCCTGCAGTTTAGGGTCCCGTTGTAGTCTGCGTAGGAGCACCCCCGTGGTGCAGTAGACCAGGCGGGTGGTGCCACACAGCTTTGACTCCATGCGAATCTGGTAACCGCACATCGAGTCCTGCACATAAACATGATGAACAAGAGCAACAGAAATAGCATGGTTCCCATCACACACCCTCAAATGGCTGGACGGCCAGCCAAAAAGATGTCTGCACATTGAAACATGTCCAAATTCTGCCAGACGCTGCCTGGCAAGGTTCGAGTTCAAGTCCCGGTCCGGTCAAAGTTTTCTTTATAGGAGGGTTTGCGGTGACACCATGTATAATATAAGGTCTCTTAAAGAAGAGGTATGGTTCTGAAAAGAACCTGAGTGATAAGGTCTCTTAAAGAAGAGGTATGGTTCTGAAAAGAACCTGAGTGATAAGGTCTCTTAAAGAAGAGGTATGGTTCTGAAAAGAACCTGAGTGATAAGGTCTCTTAAAGAAGAGGTGTGGTTCTGAAAAGAACCTGAGTTATCACTCAGGTTCTTTTCAGAACCACACCTTTTCTTTAAGAGACCTTATATCATACATGCTGTCATAGCAAACCCTACTATATTGTTTCACCCACCATGCAAAGCATTAAGTCTTACTAATTTACCAATTTTTCAATATGTTAAAACTGTTTGCACACAAAGGGTCACTGGATCCAGATAATGCTGAATTCTCCACAGTTGATGTTTCAGCACTATTTAGCAAGCCAAATACCTCTGATGTCATCAACGGCTTATTCAATCACCAGATTACCAGAGAACAGAATGAATTATAGAATTACCACGTGATTAAGAAGGACTGCAATCTCCTAAAACAATCAAAAGAAAGGAATTCTTCTAGGGTTGCATAGGACAAAAACCGATGAGCTCCCCAAAAACTACACACTCTCTAGCAACAAAAGCACCACTAAACAGCATGCAGTGTGCTCCATTCTTTCAGGTGGCAAATTCAACAACAACAACCACGCTAATGCTCGAACTGTGCATGGTTTGAACTGTCACTACACCTAGCAAAACTGTATTTCATCTACATGCTGTTTTTCACCATTTTTTGGAATGGGTTTTGGGTTGGCAACTGGGTCGATTGAAAGCCTAGCACTGGGCTGGGTTACCTTGGTACCAGGTCCTGCCTCAGCCAATTCCTGTGATACTCTCCTGGCGAGACTGGTTGCAGATAGCCTCCTTGGCTGCGTGCACACGATGCTGGCATGGCCCGCCTGTCCAGATACCACCAAATCCTGGCAACAACAAAACAAAAACCCAAATGGAATACAAACTGCTTGCTGCCTTAAAAAGTCATACAGAACTCTAGCAGGACCTTTCCAAAAGACCTTTCTGTTAGCACATAGCAGCTACACAAACACACAAAGTCATCTCTACTTTACTACCTTATCTCTATCTTACCAGTTACACATTTACTGCTTTTTGTTGACAGACATTGGTGCACTTAGAAACAGCTGTATTAAGCGCCTTATAAATGTTATGTTATTATAGAGGCATTGAGGATGCAAGCATCACAAACCCCTACAGCTAGACTCAAACATACAAGACATTAAGTACCATACCCTACACGACTCTGTCATGGCACTCCACAAACCCTTCATAGCCTGGATTGGTAAATTGTATTCTAATCTTCCCAATAATAACAATTCATGGATAGCACTAAAAAAACTAATCTGTGGGGAGGGCAGTAGTTGTGTAGCAACAACTAGCTGCAGAGACTGGTTAGTTTTAGAACCTGAGTGGTGACTCAACGTTTCGACCAGTATGCTCTGGCCGTCATCAGGAGAATGTCATCATCCTGATGACGGCCAGAGCATACTGGTCGAAACGTCGAGTTACCCTCAGGTTCTTTTCAGAACCAAACCTCTTCCTTTAAGAGACCTGATACATGGTGTTACCGCAAACCTTCCTATATTGCTACAACTAGTTGTCGCTAGAAAAGCTTAGAATGCAATCTTCAAAATCTATTTGTTGCTACAAAAGCTTATGCACTCTTTCTAACTGGTTAGTTGTTGTTCATCAAAATTCTAATATCGAGAAAACTATTGTAAAACTTAATAAAGGTTAAAGTAGTTCACAAACTCAACCCTTTTAATGTCTACCCCGTAAATAGCGACCGTAAAAGGAAAACAAAATCTTTAGCGCGCCCCGCCCACCAAAAAAACCCCTCTGTTGCGCGCAGACCAAAGAGAAGGTGTTGACGTCATCATGCAATGTTGCATGATCGCCTGCACAAACACACATATAGTATACGCACGCGCACGTACGCGCATCCACAAGAAAAACATGGCACACACATAGCAATTTTTCGGGTTGAAAAGTGGGGGGGGGACAGTTTTCTGTCGAGAATCTTGCTGTTTTCTCAAAAATATGATAACTATATTTAAAAAACAAACTGACACATGGACGTTCATACCCTCTCTGATCGATTGCACATCATATTCATTTTTATTTCAGGTACCCTTTAATAGACCAACACAGCTATTGTCTAATCTAAGCGACAAGACCCATTGCACATTCTACACACAGCGCGTGCCTTACCTCCAGCAGAAACTGGGGCACCTGGGTGCTTTTCCCGCTGCCCGTCTCTCCCGCCACGATGACCACCGGACAAGTCTTCAGCTGACTCAAGATGGCCTGTCGATGCTGGTAGACAGGCAAGGCTTGCCGGGATGTCAGCATCTTGCGGTAGGCTGCTGATTTCTTTACAACCAAGAAAAGACGACGAATGTCAAAAAGATTCAATGCATCATGACATCTGATTCAGTGAGGGTTTGCCCAGCTCGACGTGATCAACACCGAGTGCTCAGTGCTTTGCCCGATGCCTGATAAAAAAATATTTCAGGCAGCTGAATTTTTTTTATCAGGCATCGGGCAAAGCACTGATCACTAGTCAGTGTTTATCACGTCGAGCAGGGCAGACCCTAATTGAATTTCATTCTCCTGAATCTCCTTGACGCAAAACATCATGTTAAATATATGATATCAGCACTAGACAGCTAGGAGTTGCTGGGTGGAATCTCGTCCCTGCTGCCTGGAATTGTTTTCAGCAGGAAATCGAACAAAACACTAAGCATAGAGTGTTTAATTACACCTCGAGTAGGACAAACCCTTGTTGGAGGCATCATTATGATTCATTACTCAGGTGCAATGCATTTTCTTAATGATAAATGTTGTAAACAATAGCTATATCAAAATAATTTACAATTTAAAACAACTTTTCCAGTTAGTTTTCTCAGTTGAAATCTCAGGATATCTGTGGTGGAGGTAGCGAGTTGAGAATAGTGTGAAGTGCATTGTGTGTCCAGATGTACAGATTTAGATAGCCTCATTACCTGTCTCTGCTGCAAAATCTTTAGTAACGTCTGTCCACTGACAGTGTGCTTGTTTACTTCTGGCAATGACGATGATGCCAACAGCTGGTCGTCCTATAGGCAGTGACAGAACAAAAATGTCTTCCAGTTCTCTGCCTACCAATATCAATCCCTTCCTGTAGGGGGCTTACCTCCATTGACTTTGGCCTATTCAGTCAGAATTGAAGTTATAGTCCTAAGACACCTGTCTCTTTGCAACCACATTCAGATTAACCAGGCCTGCACCACAGTAGCCCCATTGTTCATTCAGTGCCCATTGTGGCTAGTTCCACAGAAATATTGTATAATGTAAAACGCAACACTACTAGTAAACCACCCATTTGGTGCAAAAGAATAGTTACAGTGAAGACACCTGGGCCCAGTTTCATAGAGCCGCTTAAGCGTGAAAATCTGCTAAGCAGGAAAAGTCTTCCTCGTGTAAGCAAGGATTACAAGCTGCACTGTGATGCGATGCCAGTTGCTTTTGACTTGTATTCCACTCTTGTTTACTAATAGCATGAAACAAAAGTGAAGTTTGGGTTGGCAAGGGGATCCTGTGGCTCATGAGTTTTTGCGCTTAAGCACATTAAGCACATTAAGCACATTAAGCACATTAAGCGGCTCTATGAAATTGGCCCTTGGTCTATCTGCTAACAACATCAATTGCATGTCCAGAAATGGGGTAAGAACTCATGACATAATGTTTGCTCCTTTCAGTGACTATCCCCGTGGAAGGGCACACTTCTGTGTAATTACATCGGTTCGATTAGTTTGTATCAAACTCCTAAAAACGTAATGTCTTCCTGTTCAGATGGAGTATACAGTGAACCATTCAGTCAAGAACAGTTTCTCTAATCAGCTGAGCAATGATGGGGATACACCGATCGATACTGACCCAGCCAAAAACCTGCCCAGACCAAACCTAACCAAGCCCAGTCTCAGCCATAGAGCTCTATAAATAAACTAGAGTGCGCACTCCCCTATCAACACGCGGTATAAACGTGTGCCGACATGGACGCGCATCCGCCATTACCAAAGAGGTCAACTTCAGCTCGAAGTGCCCGGATGTCAGTAGCAATCGCGCGTAATATGAATGGGGAAAAGTATAGCCGAAAGGTTGTGAATGCGGAAACTAAAATGTAATAGTAATGGTTTTTAGTAATGAAAGGAAAGGCCATCAATACCTCAAGGGATTGGCGAATTTTAATGTCCTACTTTCTTTTGTAAAAAAAATGGGATTAGTTTGCCCCGTAGAGATCTATGCATTTGCACCTCTTTGGTAATGGCATCACAGTCCCCTTGTCAGCACGCGTCATGCGATGAGTGCGCACTCTAGTTTATTTATAAAGCTCTATGTTTGATACCCACTATAGGTCACGTGACCCACAGGGCGTAATCGGTATAGCACTTGCATATACAAGATTGTTTGAAAAAATACAGGCAGCTTCTGTATGATTATTAGGTACGTCCACATCGTAACGCAAATCGTAAAGCCCCTACATATCATTGGTAAGATCGAAAAACAGAAATGTTCACAGATTTACATGAAACTAATACAGTGATATACCACAAATGTTGCAAACTGCTTACTGACTAAAAATACCAAAATGCAAATCTTAAAATTTAGTGGGCCTGACGTTTCGTTTATTTATAGAGCTCTATGGTCTCAGCCCATACCTCGCCAACCAAAAATCAACCCACGCTCCCATCCATCCCCCCCCCGACAGTCAGCCACCCCAGCCCATCAGGCCCATCCCAGCCCAGCCTTGTTCTTACCCCGTCTGCGTGGTCCTCCCACGAGTCCTCGGTCTCCTCGTCGTTGGTCGCTGCGCCCTTGGCAGAGCTCCCTGCCACATCCGGCGCTGACTGCAACTTCAGTTTTCTCAGTAGCTGAGAAACAAACTGATCTCTAGGCTTAAAGTGATATACAAAAATGTTGCATACTGCTTACTGACTAAAATTACCAAAATGCAAATCTTAAAATTTAGTGGGCCTGACGTTTCGATCCTAGCAGGACCTTTCTCAAAGCCTGATCTCTAGGCTGTGCAAGTGTAAAAAAAAAAAAACACTCCAGAACGGACATGAATTGTCAAGAAACTTAACAAAGTCACTGTCACTGCAGGGATGGCCTACCGTATATTTATAATTTTTAGGGGTAGACACCTCAAGGATGACAAGGAAACAGTTTCTTCAGGTTTCTCTTCAGGTAATAACAGATCTAATCAAATCAATGCAGCACTACCCAGCGCGACACTCGCCAAAACCCTCTGAATGTATAAGGCATCAAAACTTTCAGACCTTTGTAGTGGCCTGCAGTCCCAGGCACTCATTGATGACGTGCCTACTGATTCTAATAATAATGGTGGGGTAAGACTGTAAGGTTGTCTGGTTCCCTCTGTTGGTAGATCGGCCCCCCAATTACAACCTATGGAACTTGAAACCAAATCTTCTTCAGGTTTCTGTGTCTGTGCTCCATCCTGCAGCCATACCTTGTTCTCCTCGGTCTTGATCTCTTCCTTGGCTTTGGTTTCTGCATCTTTCCATTCCAGCCACAAGTCTCGATAGGGGCCGGGAAGCAGCTGATGAATGGACTGAAAGCACAATGGGGATTGAAAAGGTTCGCGGTAGTCTCTCCGACTGCAGATGCATCGTCATGTACAGATACATCAATAAGATTCAGGCTGAAGTTTATGTAGAGACAGAAATTGTTAAACAGGTGAAATAAGGTGCCGCAAATTCCCAGGTATAAGACGCACCCATATATGCGCAGCCCCAACTTTTGCCATCAGCGGGGGAAAAAAAAGAGGCACATCCATGGACTTTAATATACACGTAGTACATGTGAACATGTACCGAAACTACATGTAGTGGTTGTGAATATTCATTTTTTCTCGTGATAGACCTTGTGTAAAATCACTTGCAGCCAGCAGGTTGTACGCACCGTGAACTTAAAATAAACAAATAAATAAAAAAGGAAAAACGTGGGACTCCTAAACTCTCTTGCCACCTACTGAGTGCTCCAGCTTTTTATTACCATGGTTTTTGCTAGGTTCCATAAGGCCAGGACACTGGCCACGTGCTGCGCTTCCAAGGAATTCTCCGTCAGTATGTCAGGGCAGACGACCAAAGGAGCCTCCTTCTTGCGGTCAACGGTCAACCTGAAAGAGTCCACAAAAACAAGGCGTGCATTTCAGGCAGGGACTGGCAAAGGCTATCCCCTGCTAGTAGTTCACTCTCTTCATTCCCCACTGGGAAATAAGGCTGCATTCCTTCATTCCTGACTAGCCATGGCTTTCTTTTTCTATTGTCAGGGTTTCCTGATTCTAATTCTTAACATTAAGGCGATAGCTGAGCACTTGGAGCGCCGCCTAATAGGGTGGTCCAGGTTGTCCATAAGGGTAATCTGGGTGTGGGTCACTGCTTGCCTGACTTTTTCCTCTAATAAGGCATCCTGATTCGAACCTTGGGCCATGTTTGTAGCTTGTGTAATAGGCGACGTTGAACAGTTCCTGTGTAGTGCTCGCTTAGAACTGATCATTCTAATTCCGCCGTGATTGTTCTCCTCCTGGACCAGGGTAGACTGATAATTGGGCTGCTTTCTGCCAGAAATGTTCGGCAGACAGCTATTCCGAATCAATGGAGCACAAATGAAATGTAAAGCAAGCCGTCAACCGATCCGATTGGGGAGGCAAGCAAAGAGATGTAGAACCGAGTGGAAGCCAAGTCCAGAACAGCAATTCAAAGAATTCAATGAGGCTTTTTTTTTTTGCCCTTGCTCGACGTGATAAACACTGAGTGCTCAATGCTTTGCCCGGTGCCGCAAAACACCATGTCAATATCTACAATTTAAAGAACAGTTCAGATATGCAATTATTTGTAACTCTGTTACAAGCAAAGGACAGGACAGCTAAGAAAATTGGACTGATCTGGTTTTGGAAGCAGAGACTCTGGTTTAATGTACCAGTGCCCTACCCCCTGAGAGTTATACAGTCTTAATAGCCACAACCATCTATTTTTTTGCAAACTACGGTATCTATCAAAAGAGACTAGTTGACTATTAGGGAAGATACCATTTAAGGGCTGGATAGCTCAGATGGAAGAGCACTGGTACGTTAATCAAGAGGTCCCGGGTTCAAGTCCTGGCCCAGTCAAAGGTTTCTTTGCCCATTTTTCAACTTAAAAAAAAAGAAAAACTGCAAATCTCAAAAACCTTGAGGGCCTGACATTCCTGATTCCAGCAGGACCTTCACTACAGCAAGCCTTTAAGAAATGTTATTAAATCTCTAAGATCGTTTCAGATTACATGAATTCAATGCCCTTACTTGCACTTCCATTTGCCTCTGACTTCGATCTTGCGATATTTGGGCGCCGCTGTGTTGGGCAGGTTCTTCCGGCACCAGTCTATCATGAACTGCTTGGGGGACTTGGCGGTCCAGTTCTTCTCGCTGTAAGCAAAGCTGCGGACGGGCAATTCTTTCTTGACCACTGCAGTGGATGGGGCTGACAGCAAGTACACAGCTTCGTTTTCAGGCTTAGACTTGTATTTATCTATTCCATTCAACCCTAGATACTGCTGGTTAGGACCAACCTTGTGCAGTCACCTTAACCAATTGTGAACAGGCATGGGAACATGTGCTAATGATATACCCACAACCCTTGCAGACTGTATGTGTGGGTAAGGGTTTCAGACACTAGGCCACACTGCAACATGCAGCCTGACATACATGTATGCACTTTATAGACATAACAGAAGCCAATGACATGGCTCTTGTGAATAATTGAATATGCATACCAACACCTTGTAGAAAGCAGCATCGTCTCTAAGTTATTGCCATTGTTTCTTAGAAATCTGGTAGGTTTAAGCAGTCATTCATTTACATCCATTTCTTTGAGAATGTATCAATTTATTCCATAAAAATACACTACCATATAACTTCAAAAGATAGAGGGCCTGACGTTTCGATTCTAGCAGGATCCTAGCAGGCCCTCTAACTTTTGAGATTCATGTATCGCGGGTCATTTTAATCAATGAGCAGTTCTTTTTAATTGACCATATACGGTAACTTAAGGATAAATAAGGATAAAAGACCAACCAGCTTTAGCAGAAGATGATGACGATGGTTCCTCGGCAAACAGATTGAACATCCCTCCGCCATCTTCCTCCTCCTCTGTCGTCTTTTGCTTCTTCTTCTTCTTTGTTGCCTTGGCAGCGGTTGCCGTGCCATCCCCCTCTGCCTGCCCCTCCGCCTGCTGGAGGTCAATGCGGACCCGGGGATCAAAGTTGGGATGCTTCTCGACTTGAGCAATCTCTGCAGAAAAGAACCGACAAGAAATCCCGCTGACTCTCTGTTCAATTCAGATCTGGAAAAGGGTAGGCTAGACTACAAATCATTCGCTCATCAGACAGCTAGTGATATACAAAAATGTTGCAAACTGCTTACTGACTAAAATTACCAAAATGCAAATCTTAAAATTTAGTGGGCCTGACGTTTCGATCCAAGCAGGACCTTTGAGAAAGGTCCTGCTAGGATCGAAACGTCAGGCCCACTAAATTTTAACATCAGACTACTAAATTAATCTACTAATCGGACTACTAATTACACTGTACTAAACTACTTATCATTTTTCAATCTTCCATTGAGAAAGGTTCTGCCAGGATCAAAGTGTCAGGCTCGCTAAACTGCTGAGTAATTCAGTAAATAAAAAAAATTACAAGGCAACAACCTTCCTGGTGCATAGATCATACTTTTTATGGAGGAAAAAAAAGTGGAACTTTATCATCTTTCAGGAAAGAGATATATCACATTTCAGTGATAAATTATATTCTTAATAATTACATTACACTCGGGTTTACAACATTGAGAGGGTGACCGATAGGCACACACTGATCTTATGTATGCCTCAGTCTCAGCGAATGCCTCCGCGCTGCTGAGCGATATTCCACACTAAGAACTTGATTTCGTTCTATTTTGCTGCCTCGCAAAGCCGAACAAAATTACATTTCTATTTCAAATTTTACTCAGCTCTTCTTTTCCCAACCTCTGGCAAGCCTCGCAATCTCTTTGCCGGCCTGTGTCTGTGCAGTCTTGTTCCCTTCCTCTTTGGCCTGGCCAGCGGCCAGTTTAGCGTCCATGAACCTGGCCGTCAGCGCCAGGTACCGCTCTGTCTGTAGCAGGGAGATGAACCCACATTCGTTCAAGGCAATGCCTGCTGTCCTTTTTTAGAGTAAGATAGCAAGGCTTTTTGCCTTATGACATTTCCAGGGTGCCCGGTCGAGCAAATGTAAAACGGAAAGGTTAGAACAGAAAAAAGCTTTCAATTTTAGACATAATGTGCAGGCTTTATTTCTCATTATAATTATCAGGATGACAGGCAAAGCCACTGTCCCAACAATTTGAGATGGCCCAATGCCATTTTAAGTGGAACCTAACCTAGGCCACTGTAATAGTCGAGCCCTTAGTCAAATACAGGATTGCTGGTAAGATTTTATTCTAAAAAAATGAAAGAACAGTATTTTCCTGCCTCTCTCTTGACTTACTGAATCCAGCTCCTTCTCTTGCTGCATGGAGTCTGTCTGCTCTTCTTCCTCCTCATCACTGTATGCTTCGGCATACTGCAGAATCCAGTTCTTCACGTCTGTCTTGGCCTTCCTCGGCTCCTCCTGGTTAAGTGACAAGCACATCATCAGAAAGCACAAATGAAGATTCAACTACAAAACCTCAAACATCTGAAACATTTTTTGTTTCCTTCAAAACTCCAACACTTTTCGTAAGCTTCAGGGGGGAACTTAGGGGAGTTGTCCTGAAGATACCTTGCTAAAACGAAACGGCAAAGACTACCGGTAGTTGACTATTTGGGAGGCCGCCATCTGAGGGCTGGTTAACTCAGATGGAAGAGCACTGGTACGTTAATCCAGAGGTCTCGGGTTCAAGTCCCGGTCCAGTCAAAGTTTTCTTTGCCAACTTTTTCAATTTCAAACAAAAAAAGTCACAGAAACAGTGTGGTCCTCTTGAAACTACAAGGATTTTGGTGTAAAATCATCTGAAACATATGAAGGGAAGAGATGTGCTTGTGCGGATAGTAAAAACGGTAGTATACTCAGCAGGCAGCCAGAGCATTCTTTCTGTCATGGGTAGTTCACTCAGGGGTTTGAAAAGGATCACACCCCTCGCTTTACTGTGATGTTTTCACCCACTCCAAACCAGCCCACACTATTCTCTAAGTCTTTTCTGAAATTGTTGTCCTCCCTTTCCATCCAAGGAGAATTTTTATCATGTAAAAAATAATATACATGCTTTTAAATGTGTTTTTCTGGTCATTCTAGTCAGTGAGCAGGGTAGCAACACCATTTTTATGATCTCCTACCTTTGGGAAAGGTCCTGCTAGGATAACAAAAATCATGATGTATTTTCTTGGCCTCTAAATGTTTCAGACTTGTAAATTTCGGGCGGGAAGCAGGTAACGTGCTTGCATTATTTTGGTACTACTTTCGTTACCTTCCCCTGTGTGGCATTTGGTTTCTTGTCCCCGCGTGCTGATCCTTGGTCCTTCTCATTCACAAAGGGCATCCTGATTTTATCTTTTGCTCCCTGCCGTTCCTCTTCAAGGAAGGTGCCAGCAAAGCCAGCTGGTAACTCATCTAAAATAACACACACACAAAAATACCGGAAAAATCTGACCGGGAACTTTTGAACAAATTGAGAAATAGCAAAGAAAACTGAGATAGGAAGGTTTGCGGTGACACCATGTATAAGGTATGCTCTGGCCGTCATCAGGAGAATAATGACGGCCAGAGCATACTGGTCGAAACGTGGAGTTACCACTCAGGTTCTTTTCAGAATCACACCTCTTCTTTAAGAGACCTTATTATACATGGTGTCACCGCAAACCTTCCTATATTGATTCACCCACCATGCAAAGACCGGGATTTGAACCAGAGAACTCCGGTTTTGTGTACCAGCGCTCTTACCATCTGAGCTATTGGATGGTGGCCTTCCTAAATAGTCAACTAGTCTTTGCCGGGATGGGGGCACCAGCCACATGAATTCAAGCATTACCTGCCGTACATCTCCAGGGATCACGCCCCTGTTTTCATTCAGATGCAAACAGCAATTGATTGTAAACCTGGCTACAGCAGTTCCGGGATCACACAAAGTGGATGCAGCTTGTTACATTTTTCAATAAACAAACAGTTTGAAATATCAATTTCCTTTCCTTTTCTTTCTCCTTTTTACTTATCTGACTTCCTTAGTTTATACTACGGTCTATTCCTCCTGGGGTCCAAATCTTTTGGAGATAGACCATTCTCCAATGCTGGTCCTAAACTGTGGAACTCTACCCCAATCAACATCAGGAATGCTTCTTCTTTCACTGTTTTCAGGAGATGTCTCAAAACACTCTCATTACCCCTATCTTTGTCTCTTGGTTTGTCTAAATATTTTGTACAGCAGTTTGATCGTTTTGTAAAAGGCGCTTCAAAAATACCTGTTACAGTGGAACGTCCCTATAACGAACATCCCAGTATCCATGAAAATTGTTCGGTATAGCAGTCGGGTGATATACAAAAATGTTGCAAACTGCTTACTGACTAAAATTACCAAAATGCAAATCTCAAAATTTAGTGGGCCTGACGTTTCGATCCTAGCAGGACCTTTCTCTCTGCCTTTGAGAAAGGTTCTGCTAGGATTGAAACGTCAGGCCCACTAAATTTCGGTATAGCAGTCGTTTGTTATAGCAGTTGCGGCCGCATATTTGGTACACAAAAATCGGGAGCCAAAGGGCATGTTCGTTATAGCCGAATGTTCGGTATATCGGCGTTTGTTATAGCGACGTTCCACTGTATCATTATAAAACAGCAAATGGGTGGGAAGAAGGAAGACAGACATAGAAGTGGAAGGATGGCGCTTACTGTCTGGAAGGTTGAGGCACAGCCAGTCCAGGGCCGAGTGAAGGTCACCCCCTTGCTCAAGGTTTTGGCTCATTGCGCCAGTGATCTGATTATGTTGGAAACCAACTGCTGATAAAGCCATGTACAAATCCTGCAGCCCCCAAAAAACAAAAACCAATATTAACCTCACACACAAAAAAAATGACAACTTCAGCAAGGATGACCCTCATATTACTGGATGTTTGGAGACAGGGTATCTGTATGGATCACTAGTAATGATTCCACGCGTAAAACGATGTATTGACAGGAAGTCCAGAACTGAAAAAGGATGTTCATATGATGTCTTGATGGCTGAAACCACGCAACAAATATTTTGACAATCAAGCCTGCTTAATTACTGGGTAACTTGACAATTTTAAGTCCAGTGCGGACAGCCCAGGAAGTTGTAACTTACCCGGCTCGAATGGGTAATCTAACCGACTGACTTCTGCCCGGTTATATTGACCAGGGCTGGATTTCACAAAGCCTTACGATGCCTCATAACTGACTTATGATGGATAGCCCATCGTAAGTTGTGCTATAGGCTGTATGGTTTCTGTGCATCGCTCTTCGTCTTAAAATATTGAGTCAAAAAACATCCAGTGTGGACGCGAAATCTCATGCGTTTGTATTTAGTCAGTCGATTAAGTTCTGCCCACGTTGATAATCCAAGTGCAGACGCCGGTAAGATTTACCCATTGGAATGTTACCCACGGTCTCAGTAAAAAAGAAGAAGAAGACCAATGCGAACGCGGGTTGAGGCTATCAAATTGCAGCTGAGCTTACTGTTAGTTTCTTTGCCGACATCTTCCTGGAAGCAACCCCCGTGTCCTGGGAGGACTTCCGGTGTCTGAGTATCTCCTCCACGATTGCCTTCTCCAGCTTGGCCGGTAGCAGCACCTTGGCAATGGTCTTGCCCTCGTCCACGTTTGGGTCAGGCCCTCCATCGGCTGCTTGGAATCGGTAATTCTTAGGAACAGCTTGAGCAAACAAGAAATAAGCATTTGTACGCAATTCAAAATGTGATAAAAATGTTGACTCACACACTAAAACATTTACCAAAATGTCAATCTCCCCAAAAAGACATACAAAGCCTGACATTTTGAACCTTTCTCAAACTGCTGCAACAAGTATTATAATGTACAGAAAGACACTCTCTGGCACTCTCTTGCTAAAAAATGGGACTTGCAGTATTCCCCCAAAATCATGATTTTGTGACGCGTATTTGTCAACTGGACAACGGTCAACTGTGACAGCAGGCACTGTGTACAAAACATTATGACATGCCACATAATGCACCAGGGTGACTTGTCGGGTCAAAGTTACTCGGACTAGTTGTGTACTTGTCCGAGTAACTTTGACCTTTACAATCGCCCCTTTTTTATTTTTTATTTGAGGAGGTCGGGCGATAGAAGACCTCAAATTGTTTTTAACGGGTGTTTGTAAGGGTCCAAGTTACTTGGACTAGTTGTTTACATACAAATTACAACAATTGATTGAATTGGTGGTATAATTTGGGTGTCCATTTTTACCGGTTTAACAATCAAAACCGGTAAAAATGGACACCCCTGTTGGGTATCACGTCAATCTCCCTGATCATTCGATATCAGATATGAGTGTACTGACTACTGGGCATAGAATCCCTTGGTCACCGTCTACTAATACTACAACTATTACTACTTACTACTAGTAAAGTACAAAGTTAAGTAGTAGTACTAGTTAGTACTAGTACTAGTAGTAGTATTCTGTATTGTATTTGTATTTGTAATGTAAGCGCATACTGGCATAGACGTGGATGTCCGTTCCTACCGGTTTTCGCGTCAGTTCCTTCGACACTTTTCTTCCCTTGAGTACTTTCACTGGCTATCGGTTTTGGAGGCTTATTCTTCTTTTTCCCCATGGTTCAAATGAATAGCGGTATGTTTTATAACGTCTCAATCGAATGTCTAAAAAATGAATTTCTACACTAAGGAGTAAGGGACTTTGTCACACATTCCGTGTCATGGAGGCATCCATCTTGTTTCACGCTAAGGATTGTGGGTAATAAAAGTTCGCAAACGTTCGCGCGCATACAGCTAGCTACATGCGTACCAAAAATAGTATACTGGATCTTTGATGCGTACTATAACAGTACACTACATAGGCGCCTACACAACATGTCATAAGTCATATACATATTATTCGTATTGACTTTTTCCCACCAAAAAGCGGGAAAACATCTGTTATGCGTTGTTCAAGTACACTATGCAGCAAAAAGAAAAAAAATGCAAGGCCTATATCTTATAGCGTGGAGGAACGTTACTTCTTATTCCTCCAAGGTTGAAGCAAAATGAGGCAAACAGCCAGTAGCGCTTAGATAACATGGATAATGATATCATTATTTAGAAATGTCGAGCATGGATTGATAAACTTTACTTCAATTATGTTATTTATGTGTTAAACTCAATTCCAACGACTGGGGGCCGGGCTGATTGATGGAAAACACCCAGATAGGGTCTGTGAAAACCACAGACATAAATAACCTAGGTTATTTATGTCTGTGGTAAAAGCGCCAACTTTTGTGATAGGCAAATTATCTAGAAATGCGCCCCGTCAATGAGAAGTTCAATGGGAAGCACTATCTGAGCTCCAGCCGGGTAGGTCATGAATAACTCAACATTACATGTATGTTAAGATCGTTCTCTAAATAAGACAATGTTATTTATTTATTTCCTCGTTGTTTGTTTCACTTAACTACCCCGACACGGAAGGGATTTATAGCGCTGATTTAGCGAACCAATGAATCACCGGCTAGTTTTCCCGCGAACCGATTGTAACCTCTGGCACATTTCCCCGATCACGATAGGTTGCTTAGGACGCGCTTTAGGAACGCGCTGTTCGTTGCCACAGACTTACGTAACTTTTCCGGCCATGGTTATTGTTAAACAAATTCGTGTTTTGTTATAAATTACATCGGGAGTTTTTTCCCACTGATTGGTGTGCTGTGATAAAAAGAGTGTGAGAGAGAGGGAGAACGGATCGAATGATCAATCTGTGAACATCGAGGGTGTGTGAGCTGACTAAAGATTGCTTGTGACCGACCGGTAACAACTTCCTGAAGTCCCTGAAGCGACAGGTGACGATCGGCCGGAGAAATTCAGTCCCGGTACGTTCAGATCGTCAGATTTGGCAAAACCAGAGCCAACACGTACGATTTCAGAGCAACCGGTCCCCATTTCACGCAACATTCAGCCTGCAAGACACCAGTTCAAGCCTGATAAAGGAAAATAACCATGGCCGTAACTTTGGTAGAGATTCCCCTCATGGTCCTACCCCTGACTGAGTGACGTCCTAACGTGGTAGCCGTTTCCATCCTTGTGAGGAGACTACCCCTGGCAACCCGTACCACACTGACGTACAACGTACAGTACCGTCGGCAGGACTGCTCTGACTGTGTGACGTCCTACCGTCGGCGTAATTGTTTACGTCCCTGAGAGGAGACTACTCCAGTTGTACCAGTAAAGGGGTTCTATTCAGCAATACTACTGTATAATTTGATCCACTATAATTTGAAGTTCGGTTGAGTAGGGCAACACTAAGCCCATTAATTGTTCAGAATACCCTAAACATGTTTTCCATCTTGTAAATAATTGTAATATACAAAGAATTGAATTTAATTTAATATCAAGTGCGTGGTCTTTGTAAATCATTCAGTTGTTCCGGCTCAGTATTTTTGACCCGGGGTCATCAATATATAACTCTTGGTTAGTGATGACAACGTATATGAATAATTTACAGTACATATACTGCACAATGTACAGTGTACATAATATTATTCGCTTCACTTCTACGTCACTTGTTGAATAATTCATGACCTACCCGGCTGGAGCCCAGATAGTGCTTCCCCCAGCATTGCCCTATCTTTTCTTCTGACTGGCGCCCCCACAATCATGACAAAGATTAGTAAGGCTTAGGCTTCGGCTCCGCGTCTCGGTTATCCAAAAGTACAAGTTGGAGTTCTTTGTTGAAGTTGAAGCTTTGGATTCCTTTTTAAAACTCAGTTAAACATTCAAAAATGATGCCAAAGGCTTCCTGTTTTCATGCCTTGTACTTGAAATGGATGAAAGAACTCGAGACAAAAGCGGAGTCTGAGCCTAAGCCGGGGTTTGGAAAAGGGCCCGGGCCTAGACTAGAGGGGACGCTCCCATTCTTTTACGTTAGTCGTTTTGATCGGCGTGCGAACACAGCGGCGCTGTTCGATTTATTCGACAAGCGACTACGCGCAAGTGTTATATAAAGCGCTCACGCTCTCCGCAGTCCAGTTCATACATTGATCTCCATAATAAAGACTGGATAGGACACCGCGCGTTGCTCGTGCACGAAATACGCGGCATACGGGCTCGCACGGGGATCCGCACACACGTACGTACGCGATGAACTGAGCCGACTGTGTTTGCGGATCATTCGGGAAACGTATTCATTGCGCCCTCGCGCGTCGGGCGTTAGAGTATCTCAACCAACAACGTCTTGAACCATGGAGGAAGGAAAACCTGCTTGAACCAAGACACATTACATTAGGTGAGAGTCGTCGGCGTACGAGTTGTCCGACTCGCGTACGTTTGTGAAACCAGCTCCGTAACAACTAGCATACTCTCCGGTCTTTGCGCTTGCGCAATGTGCGTGTTGGCGTGGTGTTGGTGAGTAGCATTGAAATGCAGCCCACTCGTTAACTGGGAAATACTGGTCGTGAACACCATAAACACGACGTGATTGGGACGCAGCATTATTTATTTATAATCTCTATGGCCCTATCTTTCTTCTGACTGGCGCCCCCACATGGCATGGATTAGTTGACGTTTTATGAAGGGCTCCATCGAAGCCTAAGGGCTATGGAAAGAAAATTGACCAATCAAATGCGCGGAAATCCTGAGGCCAATGTGAATATTCACAACCACTACACTACGAGACTTGTACAGTGGATGTGCGTACATAATTATACGTACATGTATGTGTACACGTACACGTACATGTACATGTACACGTATATGTATACACATACGCTGTACATGTACACGTACGTAAATTGTACGTGTACATGTACACACCTGTACAGTGTACTTTACATGTACACACCTGTACAGTGTACATGTACATGAACATGTACAGTGTACATTGTACCAAGGAGGTACCTCCTTGATTGTACACTGGTCCTGTGTACTGTACTGCACATGTACATGTACATGTACATGTACAGCTAGGTACGTACGAGCGCGCGTACGCGTTGCGTGTGCAAAGATGTATAGTGACTGTGAATATTCATTGAATATTCATGTGAACCTCAGGATTTTTCGCGTATTTGATTGGTCGATTTTCTCCCCATAGACCTCGTGTACTGGGAAAAAATCGCGGGCCGGACAGCTCATCAGATGGTTAGAGCGACGATTTCACGAAACTTCAAATGTTGCATAACTTACACAACATTTTGCTGCCTCTGCTAAATACTGCAGAAAAGAGCCATTGAGGCGCAAGACTGACGCAACATTTGTCTTGAAACTTTTTGTCTTGTGATCGGCTGCTGGTGCGCAAAACCAGAGGTCTCGGGTTGGTACGCAAAACCAGAGGTTTCGGGTTGGTACGCAAAACCAGAGGTCTCGGGTTGGTACGCAAAACCAGAGGTCTCGGGTTGGTGCGCAAAACCAGAGGTCTCGGGTTGGGACTCAAAACCAGAGGTCTCGGGTTGGTACGCAAAACCAGAGGTTTCGGGTTGGTACGCAAAACCAGAGGTCTCGGGTTGGTACGCAAAACCAGAGGTCTCGGGTTGGTACGCAAAACCAGAGGTCTCGGGTTGGTACGCAAAACCAGAGGTCTCGGGTTGGTACGCAAAACCAGAGGTCTCGGGTTGGTGCGCAAAACCAGAGGTCTCGGGTTGGGACTCAAAACCAGAGGTCTCGGGTTGGTACGCAAAACCAGAGGTCTCGGGTTGGTACGCAAAACCAGAGGTCTGGGGTTGGTACGCAAAACCAGAGGTCTCGGGTTGGTACGCAAAACCAGAGGTCTCGGGTTGGTACGCAAAACCAGAGGTCTCGGGTTGGTACGCAAAATCAGAGGTCTCCGGTTGATACTCAAAACCAGAGGTCTGGGGTTGGTACGCAAAACCAGAGGTCTCGGGTTGGTACGCAAAACCAGAGGTCTCGGGTTGGTACGCAAAACCAGAGGTCTCCGGTTGATACTCAAAACCAGAGGTCTGGGGTTCGAGTCACGGGTTTTTTTGCAATATTTCACAAATTTGTTTAAACATTCTTAGTAAACAAAAATCGTTTATTTGTTTCACTTAAATTTAAAAAGTTGCATCCACTTTGCGTGGGATTTTAGAGATTTGCAACAATTGGTTGTTTGAAACGGGGGGCGTGGTCCCTGGAGATAATTATACGGCAGTTAATGGTTAAATGCACCCCATCCGGGTAAAGACTTGCAGAATATTCTTTTGGGAAGGGCGCCATCTAAGGGCTGGACAGCTCATTCAAGTGGCTAGAGCGCTGCTTCGCAAAACCAGAGGTCTTGGAACGAGTGTCGGTCCAGTCAACGTTTTCTTAGTAATTTTCCATCTTTGTTACAGTTCCAAGTCAGTTTGTTTTCCATTTCTTGACTGTTTTAATAACCCATTTGGACAGAATTTATAAGCTGACGAAAATTTGTTTTCGTCAGCTTAGCTATTAAGTATTATCTACATTTTTCGCACATGGACTCAGTGCTTGGGGATTGCGGGCCCCAGTAATGTTCATGCATATCATAATTGAGTTCAGAATGTGGATAAATGACTTTCCTTTTGCTTGTCTAACTTCCTATGGATGCTAAGTATCTGCCTTTGAGAAAGGTCCTGCTAGGATCGAAACGTCAGGCCCACTAAATTTTAAGATTTACATTTTGGTAATTTTAGTCAGTAAGCAGTTTGCAACAATTTTGTATATCACCTGATGCTAAGTATCCTGAGATGTCGAAAGTATTCATTTAATTTTGGCAGAAAGTATTTGACTGTCTAAAATTGTCTAACGGCACAGCAATTTTCATCAAAATCTTAACACCAGGTCAGAAGCATTCTAAGAAACTTAATAAAATAAACAAATTTTTCCTGTTCCTCCGTTTAATCAAAAAACAATGTTCATAAAATAACAGTATATTTTACATCAAAGATTTCATTGGGAATACATGTACACATGCTTAACATTTCATGCGATTTGTTCGTATTCTTCCTGCTATAATAAAACATCTGAATCATAAAATTGAGAATGAGCCAATATGAAAATAAGACACATAAACTGATAGATATTTCATTGCACTTAAAATCCACAATCTAAAGCCTCACAGCAGTTCGTTGAGGAAGATGTTAGAATTTCAAGGATACTGAATGTTTCAAACTAAATTTGCGGCACAAAGTAGACAAGAATGCAAAGGGAAATCTGGATTTTAAATCATTCAGTACTGCACTGTATTACTCGAGTTGTACTGTACACAATGTCGGCGATGGGCTCTACAGTGCAAGAAACCAAATTGTTTTGAAGCTCACCCAATGAGACAGGTGTGCTATCAAACGTCAACACACTCAACTTGAAGTTCAGAAATGCAAGCAGACAGGGACAGGTAGAATTGGGATTTATCACACGATGTCGGTCAGCTCAGTGCACGGACATGTGTAGAAGCAGACTGGGTGGTAGTTTATAAAGGTACATCAATGGCATGTTACACCAGGCAATTTACTGACAACGAGATCCAGGCAATCTTCACAAAGAGATTCACTGACTTCACAAATTATTCCATAATTTGCTCAGGGGATATTGCGATACTCTAAAAATGTCCTTCATGCTACCAAAATTCTCCATTTTGCATCCAGTACAGTTGCTTGCCTCCAAGTTGAAAAACAATTGCTTCATAAGACTGGATGTGTCAATCATTATATCTCCACAATGTAAATGTTATTGCTTTTGCTTTTCTTTAAAGAAAATGCACCCATAGCTTAGTTCAAATTGTTCAATCTGAAACATAAACTTAGCAATGAGGGATGACGAGTGTCTGTGAATGCAGAATTCACTTTAAAATATTACCCACCCATGCATTTGTACTTGTTTTCATCATTGTGCCTATATTATACATTCAACTTATTTAGCAGGGGGACAATCATTAAATTTTTTTACATGCAGGTTTAGTTATTTCTTCAGTATAAATTAATTCTCCTGTATACATGCTAATATTTATTTCATGCTTCTCTCTTAAATAATTTGCTTATATCTTGTAAGTGGTGTAAAGTATAGTATAATGATGTGTGTGTTACATTACAAGGTCATCCTAAAAGTCGTTTCTCCACAGCTCTTGCGTTCTAAGGGGAAAAAATCCCCACATATTATAAAGACTGCTGTTATGTCAATTTGTAATGCTCCCAAAGAAAACCTCCAAACTTGCAAGTCGTAGAGAAATCACTAAAATTACTAGAATCAATAGTTTGTCATCCAGAAATAAGGTTATATTGTGATTGTGGTGGTTTCTTTTTTGAGAAAGCTAATGGTAGCACTGGTTGTTTTAACAATTTGCCCAACAGACAGCTTTGGAGATTTCACAGGCAGCTCAAGCAAGACTTTAGCTTACAATTTCTGCTTTTGTAAGTCAACCACAAGACTTCGACCAGCTTTGTGATCATATAGGTACAACATCTTTACTACGAAGCAGGAGTTGAGAATTCGAATCCAACCTATTCTGTGTGTGCTGTAATTACATTCACATCAATGCAAATAATAATATGCCGGTAGGGATTATGCATTAAAAAAAATTTGACAAAATGTTCACATTGGCAAGATGAGATTTCAGTTAATTATTTTCTGAAAACCTGGTAGTTAAATGCAGAGAAGTTCAAAGCAGATGAGCGAACATTTTCATAAATACACTGTAATTACTTAGTGCGAAGAGATACAGATTTGACTATTTTAGATTGAACTTTATCAATAAAGGAAAATGAAGGCATGAAATGGAAATGCTTTGGTTTAGACACATCATAATCTTGAAGCAGCTGAACTCAGGGAAAGACATCAATTTGTATACCGGTACATCATCCCTATGTATAATGCAAGTCACACAGAAAATACACACATAATGGTACATACTGTACATGTATTAGAAGCGTCGCCTTAAAGATTTCATGCTGCAATGCACACTTTTTAATTCTTTTATTTTGCAAGTGTGACAACAACCCACACAACCACAATATTATCACCTTAAGACATCAAGAAGGATGGACCTATGCATAATTTGAGCAGTATACATTTTCTTCAGGTGTCATGTTTCACCAACAACTGACAGGCAGAAAATCAATCGATTGACTAAACTTAACTGAAAGATTATATAACAAAAGGTCCGGCTAGTATCGAAACGTCAGGCCCTCTAACTTTTGACTTGAAAGGTCTGTAAAGACGATTTTAAGGTCTGTGAAATTGGTACTATAATAACACTTGATAATGATAATAACAATTCATCCAATATGAACTAATCCATCAGTCACAGCATTCATAACGCAGACCCATTATGTGAAGATACTTATAAAAATAATTCTTGCAGGAAAATGAAAACATTTGCCTTCGTAATTTGTAGCAAGCTGCGATTTGGCCACTGGTCAGCTAATAATGGTTTTTGATATGATTGGAACCATTTCTTCACCAGTTTGATGCCACCTTCGGGTCTTAATCAATTTGATTCAAAATAATAAGCCAGTATGATGGACCAAATTTGTGTTTTGAAGTTAAGCCATGTGCACTTCAAACAGTTGCAGGAATTTGTCAGGACAATAAAAGGCCTTTAGTAACAGGTTACCAAATATTCTGTTTGTAGTTTCTAAAGACAGAGAAAGTATATAAAAAAAGGAATTCAATAGTCAATATTGGCAGAAAGGCCATCACTCACACAGGATTTTACTGATGATCATATTTACACCAGACTTGTGACCAATCCACATTTCAAAGTTCCAAAAATGGGTATTTCAATTCTCTCAATTGATCAGCACAACTGAAGCAGAAAGACCATTATTTGTTACGATAAACTTTGCACTATAAACAGAAGATGCTCTCTCCTCCACACAACAACTCACTTCATCAAATATTCTGCATAGATTCTATTATGTACATTTCCCCTCAGACCAATCTCGGACATGATTACACATCGCACCAATTTAAAAGCAACAACAATATGTGTATGATTTCAGGCAGATTTTTGTCAGGATGATTTGTTCTCAGTCGGGGGACTCTTAGCCAAGTCCTCTTTCGTCTTTGTACAAGCATTCCCTTCTGGTATGACACTACTGTTCATTTTGTCTGTGGATGGCTCCTCACATGCTTGGTTGTCTTGGCAACCAGTCAGCTGCTTCTCATCTTCAGACATGCGATGCTTGGCCAATTGTGGGACAGGGCTCACATCTGCTGAAGTACAACTACCTTCAAGGGTGTCGTCAAGTGTCAATGTCTGAATTGTGGTTTGAGCCTCTGCAACCCAATTAGCAATGCGCCCCTTATCTACCGGAAGGTCCGTCTCACTATTCAATACAGAAATCCCTCCATCCTCATCTTCCTCTACTTCCTCCTCCTCATCCTCCTCCAAATCCCCGTGATGGAAATCGTCATCAATGCCATCCAATTCCTCATCTACATCACTCAGCTCGCAAGTGTCTTCATTTTCGCCGTCCTCATAATCAATGTCATCAAATTCTGCAACTTCGAGAGTCTCTGA
The DNA here is from genome assembly GCA_949987565.1 of Luidia sarsii. NCBI lineage: Eukaryota > Metazoa > Echinodermata > Asteroidea > Paxillosida > Luidiidae > Luidia > Luidia sarsii. The sequence goes on from OX465106.1 coordinate 21,898,017, forward strand.
CGACGTCTTGGAGGCTCCTTGTTCCACGGTTCCGCTGTCCTCGCTGTGTGTGCCCTCCTGACTAAACCCTCTATCACTCTCATGATCCCCAGCCAAGTCTGTATCAATAAACTCTTGGGTAGTAAGCATGGAGACAGGAGTGGCTGCTGTGTACTGTGTGGTCTTAACCTCATCATCAAATCTCACCTCTCGCACTATTTCATTGCCCCTGCTGTCTACTTCGGGTTCAGGGTCAGGGTAGTCTTCAGATATTGGCTCCGAGATGACACTGCTGAAGGAGATTCCACTGCAGCCGGACAGGTTGCGATAGTGGCCCAAGTGATGCCGGTGTTTGGTGAAGGGAACAGCAGATGCAGCAGCTTCTAGCTCTTGTTGGTACTTACGGATCATGGAGTTGTAGTTTTCCCTGGCACTTTTTGTCAAGTCGAGAAGGTTCTTGTAAAACTCCTTATGGAGATAGACACAAAGAAACCAAAAGGAACATCAAACAATTTACAAGGTTGTACAAACAAGTATAAATTCAAGACATTTTGGGTCCATGGTTCAAGGTTTTCTTTTCAAAGCTGTAAATAATTGAATGCTTCTAACCTCTGCTCCGTCGTAGTTGAATATCCCAACCACACTGACAGGGACCAGTTTGTTGACAGCACGGCCAAGCGCTTTGCGTCCGAGAGCAAAGACAACAGGTACATTCTGCTCAGCCGAGAGAGCCATGATGCGATTAAGGGCATCATCCAGGCCACCTGTCAACACAAATGAAATCACAGACGACCGTAACCTGTAAATGCAATCTCGTTACTGACTGACTGGCTACCAGGTGGGTGGTTTACAACAATGGTAAAGGTAAAACAATTGCCACAGTTTGTGTGTTAAACCATTAAACATTCAAAAAAAGAAATCCTGCAAAGGTTTGAGCTCAAATGGTAATCTGAGAAAGTAGAAAATGCAAAAAACCGACACTGTTTTTGCACCGTTCTGTAGTGTAAGAAATAGTTTTTTACTTGCAACTAATAAGCTATTTGTCGATGTTTGAGTGAAGATTTCTAGGGAAGTACAGCATCCCAGACCGTAAGATTTCAACATGAGGATTCTATCATGACCATCTACAAACTGTGTGAATTACCGGTAGAAGGAAATCTATGGACATCGATGCTATCCGATCTTCCCAATGTTGTATTGGGCCTTTAAGTAACAGCAAATTCACCTCTACATTGGTCAGAGATGCCACAAAAGAATCTTAAAAGAACAATTAATAAAGACACTGTAGATATACCTTTGGACTGAATTCTCTCTAGGTTTGGTGAGACCATGATGCATTTGATCTTCTTCAATTTGAGGTGCTTGGTGACTTCCCGTAGTCCCATGACAATCCGTCGCTTGGCCTTAGCCTGTATAAATCAATCCAGCAGACAGGCTTTATGTATCCATTCACTCTGTTTTAAATAATCACTGCTAGCTATCTTCAATAAATAATGAAGCTAATAAAAAAACTGTAGCAAACTGCTCACTGAATAAAATGACCTGCAATACATAAATCTCAAAAGTTAGAGGGTCTGACGTTTCGATCCTAGCAGGACCTTTGTCAAAGAAATTGATCCTAGCAGGACCTTTCTAGGATCAAAATGTCAGACCCTCTAACTTTTGAGATTTAATAAATAATATCAATCAGATGATTAAAGATGAGGCTGAAAATTTTTACAAAATGTTCGGCTTGATCAGAATACGAAAGAATCACACTTGAAATTCCAAACATGATTTTCTCATATCAAGTTACTGGAGGGTTAAAGCCCCTACACAACATTGGTCGAGGTCAAAGAATAGCATCCGCATGTTGTCTGATCCAACATACGCATGAAATAGCACACCTGTGAAAATCTCAGCTCAATCCGCCAACCGAGTCTCGAGAAAATTGTGAAAACCGCTTCATTTGTTTCGCGAAAATGCAGCATTCAACGCCGTACTGTTCCGAAAAAATAGTTTAGATCTCGGTGAGACGTAAACTATTTCTTTTACTCATTTCTCCCAAATTACAACATTTTAGGCAGAAATATTTCAGTGAGAGGTTTCTACTATAACCATCTTCAAACTGTATAAGTTTCATGTAAATCTGTGAACATCTGTTTTTCGATCTTACCAATGTTGTGTAGGGGCTTTAAGAGGCATGCAATGGTTCATTGAGCAATGCTTACCTTTGACGGGTCCTTATGGTACTGTCTATCCTGGAACCGTACAAGGGTTTGTAGAAGGGTGGTACAGCATGCATCTATGTCCTTGTCAAGGACTTGGTTACAATATCTGCAAACAAATTGTAGAGTGATATAACAATATCAGTAATCAATCAAATTCACAATAGCTGCGCTGATGTGAGCATGTTGCAAATCTGTCCTATAATGCATTGAGATGATTGTAGAAGGACTATTCTTTCAAACAACATTAATTTCCATGCAACCCTATTCTGCGGCAGTGGCTACTGCACTTCAGTGTCATTTATTTGTCAAACCAGTACACCAGTACTCTCACTTCCCTGCATGTTCATTACACTTGAAGCAAAACAATTGTATCAAGTGTACGAAACCTACTTTGGAGTGTACTTACTCTCTAAACCTACGGCTGTGAATGGAAGGATTGGACTGGGCAGGTGAGGCAGATTTGAATCCTGTCGCAGGGCTGGATAGGCCAGAGCTGAGAGGTGACCCGGGAGATAATGGACTCATGCTCATAGGTGACATCTGACTCAGAGGTGAAAGGTCACTTTGGGAGGTCATGAAGGGAGATATACTGGGGCCCCTTTCACTGGCTGAAAAATAAGGAAAACAGCTGTATGTGAGGCCACAGAATGACATACGAGAATACAATGATTGCACAAATATACTGCAATTACCTCCCAAAAAATCCTCAGGTTATTATACGGCAAAGGACCCACATCATGAATTTCAAACAATGTCTGATTCATCATCACAAATGCAGGATTCTCAGAAAAGTTGCACGCTGATGAACAACTCCATGGACTCTTACTTAAAATTTTGAACAGCGTTTGATGGATATTCAAAGAAGTTCAGAATGTATGAACTATGAACAGCTATGAATCTGGTCTATCACTCAATGACACCCTGACTTGTTGCAATTATATTTTTTAGGGTGACCCTTTTTAGCTTCTGTTGCTGTTCATATTTTCATGTGCACAAAATAAACAAATGAAACAGAGAAACATCTACCATCTTGTGACAATCCTAGGCCAGCATCTCCACTCATAGACTCCATCGTCTTTTCATCACCTTGATTTAGTCCACTGCCAAGAAAACAAAGATCGAGGTATTAAAGTAATCCCAGCAGCAATTTCCAACTAGGCTTTTGTCCAACCTGACATTTTAAAAAGGAAACAAAGACGAGTCTGCTATTGATAACAACATTCATGTCTGCATCCAACTGCATGTGGTTATATCTAGGTCAAGCAATGTTGAACTCAAAGTGCCTTTAGTGATCCATGCACATATTTACAGCGATGATGTCTCTGGAAAATGTTACACACCTTGTCACATTCTACGTCAGGCCTTAAAGGGGAATGAAACCCAGAGAAAACTGTTGGCTTATCTGATTGGGTGTTAAAAACAACCTACAATTACCTATGTGCTACTCACCTACGAGTTTCATAAAGAGGGAAAAATCATGGAATTCGGTGGTTGAATTTGCGTTCCCGCAAACCGCCATCTTTTCGAAAGGCCCGCCAGTCATTGCGGGGGGTATGACATTACATTATTATGACAACAAAAAACTCCCGCATGGGCCCGGACGTATGTACCCCTACTACATGTATATACTGCGTGCAGTTATACACTCGCGAGCTGAACGACAATGTACTGCCAGGCTTTTGGATGTCAAAATGCCAGCGGGGAAAAAGCTGGGGAAATCTTTCCATGCAGTTCCCAAGAACAAGAGACCTATTGAGTAGCACATAGGTAATTGTAGGTTGCATTTTTCTCTGGGTTTCATTCCCCTTTAAATTAATCAGTGAAGCAAGAGCCCCATCTTTGCTGCTCATTAACCCTACACTGTTGGACAAACGCTAAATGCTATATTGGGCTGTAGGCCACCACATGAATCAATTAACCAAACGATGAGCAATGTTTGACCCGTCTTCAATTTTGGCTTTGTTTCTTCAAGGAATCTCTCTCCAGACTGCATTGACTTACTCTTCTGCATCTGACAAACAAGTTTCCTGCAATGTCCGCAACCGCTTGTTCTCCTCACGCTCCTTCAAGATGACCCTCTTGAGAGCGCTCGGCTTCTTCTTGACAGGTGCTTCTCGCTCTTTGCCTCTCTTCAAAGGAGCCGAGGAATCCAAGGGATTGTGACCCTACAAACAATCGTCAAATCAGTGGTCATATCAATGGTCACATCATTGGTTACATCAGTGGTCACATCAGTGGTCACATCAGTGGTCACATCAAAGGTCACATCAGTGGTCACATCAATAGTCACATCAGTGGTCACATCAGTGGTCACATCAGTGGTCACATCAGTGGTCACATCAATGGTCACATCAATGGTCACATCAATGGTCACATCAATGGTCACATCAGTGGTCACATCAGTGGTCACATCAGTGGTCACAACAATGGTCACATCAATGGTCACATCAATGGTCACATCAATGGTCACATCAGTGGTCACATCAGTGGTCACATCAGTGGTCACATCAGTGGTCACAACAATGGTCACATCAATGGTCACATCAATGGTCACATCAATGGTCACATCAGTGGTCACATCAGTGGTCACATCAGTGGTCACATCAGTGGTCACAACAAAGGTCACATCAATGGTCACATCAATGGTCACATCAATGGTCACATCAGTGGTCACATCAGTGGTCACAACAATGGTCACATCAGTGGTCACATCAATGGTCACATCAATGGCCACATCAATGGTCACATCAATGGTCACATCAATGGTCACATCAATGGTCACATCAATCGTCAAATCAGTGGTCACATCAGTGGTCATATCAATGGTCACATCAAAGGTCACATCAGTGGTCACATCAATAGTCACATCAGTGGTCACATCAGTGGTCACATCAATGGTCACATCAATGGTCACATCAATGGTCACATCAATGGTCACATCAGTGGTCACATCAGTGGTCACATCAGTGGTCACAACAATGGTCACATCAATGGTCACATCAATGGTCACATCAGTGGTCACATCAGTGGTCACATCAGTGGTCACATCAGTGGTCACAACAAAGGTCACATCAATGGTCACATCAATGGTCACATCAATGGTCACATCAGTGGTCACATCAGTGGTCACAACAATGGTCACATCAGTGGTCACATCAATGGTCACATCAATGGCCACATCAATGGTCACATCAATGGTCACATCAGTGGTCACATCAGTGGTCACATCAGTGGTCACATCAGTGGTCACATCAGTGGTCACATCAGTGGTCACAAACAATCGTCACATCAGTGGTCTCATCAATCGTCACATCAGTGGTCACATTAATCGTCACATCAGTGGTCACACCAATGGTCATGAATCAGAATGCCTGACAGTTCTGCAATTATGTCGATGATCACTTTGAAGTCAAAAGGCGAACTCACCATGACAAGTTCCTGTTCCCTGATGCCATGGTAGCCGCCGGCTTTCAGGGCAGATGTGCTGGCCACGGTTGGCACCGACGATTGCTGGTTCTCTTTATGATGCTGTAATTTACTCGTTGTCGGGGGAGCAGCTGAGCGGCCTTTGCCAGCAAGGACCTGCTGCTGTGTCTTGGCTTTGGTTTCCAGCTGTTGTTTCTACACAAAGGAAGTGGTTTGCAATATCCATCATATTTAGTGAACATTTCTTTTCGCAGTGCTCTGAAAACAGCAACTTTTCAATCTGCATTGCATGTAATGCATTACTTTTCCTCAAGCTTCAGAACCAGACATATAGTCTGGGCTGGCATCTCATCAGTATGGATAAGCATTTTTAAAACCCTGCACATTGGTGAATATGCTTCCCCTCCTCATATGTACACGTTTATATATAATCATACAGCCCTGCAAATAACCTCTCCCTGGACCTAACGCTGAACATATTCAGCAATTGCATTACTTTTCCTCAAGCTTCAGAACCAGACATAATAGTCTTGGGCTGGCATCTCAGCAGTATGGACAAGCATTTTAAAAACACTGCATATTGGTGAATATGCTTCCCCTCCTCATTTGTACATGTTTACATATACATGTACAGCCCTGCAAATAAACTCTGCCTGTACCAAACGCTGAACATATAAAAAACCCTTTAAGATGAACCTGTCAGCACAGCACCTTATTATGTAGGTACATGTGTCTGTAGCGCAGGCATAAAGGTGAAATATCAACAGGATAGGACTGAGGTCCATTGATAAAGCCCCCAGTGCCCCAGGAAGGAAGTCAGAGGAAATGTGCCCCCTCCTGCCTGCTGTCTTACTCTTTACATGTGCAGTAGCAAAATCAAAGGAAATGCTCACTATGCCAACCCTGTCATATACCACTACCTGTCGCCAACCTTCATCTCCAAAGGATATGGAATTATTCCCCCCCCCCTCCATTCAGCTCCTTAATATCACTTCACTACATGATTTTCATACAGAAAGGTTCCAGCATTTGATTAGGTTAAGGGTAAAATATGACCTTCTCTTGCAGACAAGCCATGCATATGGGGAACAGATTGATTTGGATCCATAGCACACGGGACCGGGTTGACTTACCTCCAGTGCAGCCAGCATGTCTCCGAGATCATATTCTATCGGCATCTTAGTTTTCTTGCTTGGTTTCTTGAGATTCTCCTGTAGTTGTCGCTGCTCCTCTGTAATTTCTGAGTATTCCTGGAAGGGCAACAAAAGGAACATTACACCTGTTTACAGGAGATTGTGTTGTTTTAATTTTTTTTTTTTTTTTACTTTACTACACACCTTGAGAATGACCAGTCAAAAGGGTATACGAGTGATGCAGCTGCTACGTTAGATTTTGCAACTTGTGCTAAAATGCAATTATGCCATGCCCGGATACAACATGGAAGACAGATAAAAGTTGAATGTGGTAACGCTGCTCACCTTTGCTGCAGCCTGTGCAGCTAGAATTGCTTTCTTTCTTCGTTTGCGGGCATTCTTTCCATCACGAATCCCACTCGCAGCTGCCTCTGGATTCAAGAGGTCCTCTGGTTTGATAATGTCACTCTGATTGGCGTCGGAGCTTTCGTTCGGGTCCGGATCCTCCTGCAGAAGTAATCAGGAACGAAAGTTTTTGGTTTTACGTCATCACTACGATAATGCGTTCCTCCTCTGCAACCTTATTGATGTCACAATTTCATGCAACGTGGGTATTGTAGAGTCCTTTTGACAAACACAAATGACAACCCACAGCAACTGACGTGATGACAATGAGTCTGATTCCAGCACAAATTAATTCTCTCATTTGCAGGACATTTTCCCAAGTACATTGCCAAAAATATAACAAATATAAAGAAAGGTGTGATAGGAAATATAACACAAGAGCCACAAACATGATGTGCATGAATAAATGAAAAGCATTTGACTATTATAATTAGTTCTAATTAAATAAAACCTTTACTCAACATTTCAAAAATGAAGGGAAAAAAATAAAATGAGTACATAGACCCATCAATTTGCACTGACCTGTTGTACAATGGGAGCTGATCTTCGTTGTTGAAGGATTGCACTATAAGAACAAGGCTTGGCACTTTGGACATTAATACTTTCTGAGCACCCTGAAGCACCCACAGGAAGTTCAGGGAAGTCGCCCATGTCTGCAAGAGTTGGCGGTGGGGGTGCAGGCTGCACTTCTATCTCAGTCATTTGCTCATCAGCACCTTCCTGTCCCTTACCGCCTCGTTTACGCTCTTTCTTCTTCTTGCGTTTGGAATTCTGAGCAGGGCCACGGTCTGCAGCTTCCTCGGCAGCGACGTACTTCCCTGCGGGTCTCTGCTGGGCAGTCTGACTTCCAGCAAAGGCTACACTGCTGGCGACATTGGGGCTCCTTCTCAGCTTATCAATGGGTTTATTGAAGTGACCTTGCTGGGGGAAGAGTGCAGGCGGCCTGTGCTGGGGTTGGTTGGAGACAGGCAGAGGCTGGTGCTGTGGAGGGGGCTGGCTAAGAATGCGGGCATAGCTCATTGGTGGCGGACCGTGTTGATTCAAAGACGGCTGCTGCACCTGCTGCTGCTGCTGCTGCTGCGGTTGAACTCGTGGTGCCACGGGATGGTGCAGTTGCTGGGGTGGGGGATAGTTAGCTGCAGCAGGCACCATCTGCTGTGGGGATACTGCTACTTGGTGCACAGTGTTGGGGTTACTGTAAGCAGGTGTCTGTCCTCCAACAGGTGGATTCTGGGGTGCATGGCGGGGTCCTGTACTGACCACTGAACCAGCAACTTGCTGGTAGCCTTGTACCTTCATGGTTGGACCAGTTGCTGCATCATGCGTTGCCATTCCCACAGATATGTTACTATTCTTGGCATGTTTGGGACTGTAGTAACCACTATCACTGTCTACAGCACCTGCTTCAGTCTCTGAGTCTGTTGACGTTGAGGTTTCCTGGCCCGTTTGGTTCCCCTGTGATCTACGTCTTGGTTTGGATTTGTGGCGCCTGAGCATGCTGGGCTTCTCAGCTAAGGTTTTGTTGGCGATATCATCGGGGAAATCTGGACGGACAAACGAAGACAGTTAAATGTGAGAGTGATAATTCCCAACAACAACAATGATTGCAGACAATTGTCAACATTGAATCAACCTCCTCCTGCAACTCCAAGAACAATTTACTGAGTCAACTTGTTGAAATGGGCTTAAATACCAGTAGTTACAAAGCAGCGACAGTTTCTGCAATAACAAACAAAAATGTTTGGAGTAAACTAGCAAGATGTGAGACTTGTAAAAAGGGAAAAGATGTAAAAAGAAAACACAGATGGCACAGATCATCTTAAGTTGACACATGGATGCATATGACCATGTGACCATACCACCATCAGACGACACGACCGCTGACCCACCACGGACAGGGCCGCTAGTGGACGCCAGAATTGCCTGCCAAACCGCACGATCACTACTACGACGTCCGCAAACCGGTATACAGGAACCGGCGAAGCGGATGTAAACAGATGCCGCAGCGCACATTCTTCAGTTGCCTGATGAAGGTTAGCAGTTAGCAAACGAAACGTCACCACCAGCAACGACACACCGCATGACTTTGATCACCCTTTCTACTTATGCATATGCTTCCTTGAAAGTGAAAATTTAGATAATTAATATTACCTGTTTGGCAGCCAGAGTCCATACATACAAGGGTCTTGGGGTACCTCCTTCCGTCCAGACAAGAGGCTGAAAGACTCCTGTCTTTTGAAGATTCTAACCCGGCAATCTGTCGATCTCTGTTGTTGGAGTACTGGCCATAAGAAAACAATAGATGGATTCTCTGAGATTCATAGGGTAACCCACAACAATCCATCGTGACCTTTAAAAATTGGCCAAATGGCAGCATTGTAAACAAGTTAGAAAGTATTTCTTACCCTGCTCTGTCTATGCACAGCTTCCCTGGGTACATAAGGCCCATAGGCAGCATTCTGATAAGGTCCCATCGATAGCTGGTTCCCTTCAGGTGGATAATTGGAGTAGTATCCAGGGTAGTGTGGCTGTATATGGAATGAAGCCTGCTGCATGGGTACCGGTGCTTGCATGGTACTCTGATTCTGAAGGGAAGGTGGAGGGCCTTGTGGATGGGCAAAGTAGGACTGTGGATATTGCATGACCATGCTAGGTGACTGTAGAGGATACTGTTGGCTTGCATACATGTCTGAACTAGCTGAAGGGTATTGGGGAGCTGAGTTCAATGCAGTGGAAGGTGGTTGTTGTGACGGGTAGTTGGGCCATCTTACATCAGGCTTGGGCCCCGTTCCTGTCACACTATCAAGCAGACAGAAAGAGGGAAATTAGCAACCGCACAGTAAGTTACAGTGTGAAGGCCTACAAAGAAATGGCCTTTACATGGTTGTTTTGTGATTCATTGGCTGTACACACATACATGTACAAACTTATGATGTACGGTATGCAAACGCTGAACTGTACGTTATTTCTATAGATAGAGACCTAAACAAAACATCACTAAGTATCTTACCAAATACGGATAAACTAAAGTATGCAAAATATTTTGTTTTTGCTTTGGAAAATCAAATTTCTGAGACACGATTCTTCTGAGTAAATGCCTACTATAAAACCAAGGTGCTTCTGTGCCAGCAACAATCAATATTTGCATACCTCTGTAGACACGTGTTCTCCTTAAGACTTGAGGTCAAAGTTCTAAATTTATGACAACAATCAAACTTGTGTCATCACTTATTATCAGATTGGGTTACAATATTAGGTTGTATCATTGTAACCACCCCAGAATGTTTTAAAATCATGGTGTAAATATTACAGCAAACAATCTTTGCTCAAAATATTTTCTCTCTCTCAGCTTTCTCAATTCCAGAGCTATTAAATGGAGAGAATCATTATCTGAGAATGCTTTCATAGACTTGACTGGATCTTTCAAACCAATCTGCTACAAACCCAAATTGTTATTACAATTTAAATGATCTATAATATAAAACTTGATAAATAGGTTTGCGGAGACACCATGTAAATTCTCTTTTGTAAGTAAGTGTGGTTCTGAAAAGAACCGGAGGAACTTGACGTTTCGAACAGTATACTCTGCTCGTCTTCAGGAGAAAGAATATAAAACTTACCTGTCTTGTACAAATGGATAGCAGTTGGTGAGATAGCGAGGTAGCTCAGTCAGTGTATAGCTAGAACCATTTGGTGAACTAATTGTTGGATGTGCTGGGGATACAGGCACTTTAGCATTGGCTGCACCAGGATGTGTAGTGCCAGCATTAGATGCAGTGTAGCCATGTCCTGATACAGGGCCTGGATGTGTAGGCTGGGCATGGCTTGCTTGTGGTTGTGGCCGACCTCCACACACCTTTGTAGAGTTGGTTTGGCCAGGAATAAAAGGTTCAACCTCAGCAGACAACATTGTCCCCTGTAAATCCAATATTGATAGCACTGTTCAATATCAAATGGTTACAATCATCTTTCCAACAGAAACAGATATGGATCTAACACATTTGGATTTAACACGTTTGTGACATACTGTACATACCAGGGCTCGACCTTAGCACTAGCCCGACGGTCATTGTCTAGTAAAAACAGCTGCAGGCTAGTAAAATGACCCACTTTGCTAGCCTGATGGACTAGTAAAAAGTAGACAGTGATGTGGCGGCAAAAAATGATGTGGGCGGGAATGAGAAAGTAGAAACGAAAAATTGGTTTTACTTGACCTAATAACCTTGTTTTAAATTCGATATTAATTTTAAAGGGCTAGAAAAATTTGCTGCGGGCTAGCAAAAAACTCAGTTTACTAGCCCGGTGGGCTAGTAAAAATAAACCTTAAGCGCAAGGCTTGCATACATACTGTATGAATATGTGAGTGAGCAGTGAACAGCCTACAGCAATGACACTGAGCAACATAAGGTCCAGGAGTTGCATCCAATCCGTCAAATATTCTTTGCTCTTCTTGGCTCGTAAAAAAAGAAAAAATTACTTCGCTTTCTTCTTTGATTTGGTGCAGACAATGTTACATAAATATTCATTGAAAACAATGAAAGAGATTGCATCAAGGAATGACAAATTTTAATGGCTGTCTAAATCCCATTTCTGCCAGATCAATGTTAGATTCAGAACTGTTGGGACTAGTAAAAGTAAAACTGTGGAGACCTAAAAAGTATAAGTAGTAAAACTTTTCATCCAAATGTGGATCTGGATAAAGAATACTAGAAATACTGATGCTATGGGATATGCCAGGGAAGGCATGCATTTTATTCATGCTGTACACGTATTTTTAAGAAATATATATTTTGCCGGCACAGGAATTTTTCTGCAAATGTTTTTTTGCTGTTCCCTTACTCTGATTGGCTAATTTTAATTCGCAGTGGCTATTGTTACGGCAGCCGTAACGCAACTTCCATTTTCTATAGTTACAGCACTGCAACTGAGCAAGCGCGAGGACACATGCCAGATCGAACCACGAAACTAGTGCTTCTGGCCCGCCGTCCGTAACGTATACACTGACTTTGATAGCGCAATGTTAGATGGCGACGCTGCCGTCCGGCCGTAGTGCTTGATCTTGATTTGTTGCATTTGCATGATACATTCGTCATTATTTATTGCCACTTTTTGATTAAAGAAAATTACAACATTGATTTATAGGTATAATAGTTTTATAATTTGCATAGTGGTCTTTAAAACCTCCCTAAAATCGAATGACTTCTCGTATTTTCTGCCGCCACAGCACGCACATGTACAGTACAGTGCATCGCTGACGACTTTGTTAGGGACCCATTTTTTTTGCCGATCTCACCGTGCGAGAGCTTCTTTTATGCATGATTGTTAAAGACACCTTTTCCCATACCGATAATGACAGGGATATTACTTCAAGACAAGCAAAATATGTGCCTACAGCCATATAATTTGCCATGTTTCTTATGGTACTGAGCTTGAGGCGGCGCTGCCTGTGCATGTGGGGTTAATAATAATTATACCCCATGCAACAAAATCTGACATGTCCTCACGCTTGCGCAGTTTCGGTGCCGTAACTATAGAAAATGGAAGTTGCGTTACGGCTGCCATAACAATAGCCACAGCGATTTTAATTATGTCATGCCAGCCTTCTTTCTTTGTTCCTTGAGAAAGGTCCTGCTACTATCTATAGTGCTAGGACTCGTACTTAGTTGTAGGATCGAAACGTCAGGCCCACTAAATTTTAAGATTAAAGAATAACATTTGATTTAGAGCAAGAAGGCCGGCATGACGTAATAAAAATTTGCCAATTGGGGGACTTATTATCTTGTTACTAATTCAATTTATTACCCATGCATTATCAGGCAGTAGGCAGACAGTGTGGACGACTTATGTTACTGTAGTGTAGACTGCTGCAGTGCTGGTTTTACTTTTCGTAATTACTTCATAACTCATACATTTTGCTTGCAGTGTGAGTGAGTGTCATTTCATTGTACAACACTTTCATCTAAATGAAGACGAACTAAATAGCTGCAAAAACCAAGCCAATACTCGAATGTTTTCACTTGGTATGAAAACAGTCCACTGTCCGTCGTCATTCATCGTCACCATTTTTGCACAGTAACGAGACTTACGCTCATTCCGTTATTGCTTGTTTTGATGTTTGCTGCACTTGTTCTTACCTGAGGCGTTTTCCCTTCAGCGTCAGCCATCAATGTCAACTTTCTTCTACACAATCCCCATCATGGTCTCCGTGGGAGCTGTTGTATTTACTGCTCGATTGTGATCGAAATATACAATTTATATGATTTTTTTAGTTGGATAGCAGTAGCTGTAGCACCCCTCCCTGCTTCAAACGGAAAATTACATGGGTGTGGGAAAATGTTGACTTCGCTGATCCCTAACAACATGCTTATCCTTTTGCGCAGCCTCGACGAGTACCAGTTATGGCCGTGTATTATATACTAAGGGCTTTACACACAGTATGCAATGTATACTCATAGAGTAACTGTGTACTGTATACACGTACAGTGGTTGTTCGGATATGAATTTACCTACTGCCTGCCTATAGTTTGTGCCCAAAGTTTAGTACAGTACATTTTGTACATGTACAGTATATATACCGGTAGTGGTCTATAATTTTGTTTACAGGAACTGCCTCATCCTACACTTCTATTTCACAATGATTTCGCACTTAAAAGATTCTGCAAATATTGATGAATCAATAAATGATTGACTCATTGAAATGAACGAATGGAGAGATGTACATCAATATTTGCAGCCAAACTGTACCAATTTGACATGAAATATTTCCAAGCAGTATATCTGTATGAGCATCGGCTACAATCCTTTTATAGCTTATTGAAATGAGTTTCTTGAGTGTTCCACACAACATCCGAGGAAAACTGAATTGGTTTTCTTCTTTGCAGTACCTCCAAGATATTGCAATAATATCCTAATGCCTAGGTTACAATAAACATGATGTATAATGTCCATTACAACAAACCAATGCCCCAAAGTCATATGAACATTGAAAGGAATAAACCAAAGACAAATCATTGTTTACCTCAATAACACTTATATAATTTTATTAATTTTAATCTTTCTGGATATTTTCTTATTTTCATGAAATATCGCATACAAAAAGACTCGCTATATTCGTCTTGATAAATCTTTGCTTCGTTAAGCTTCATTTCTTAATTTTTTTTAATTCAAACAATGTAGTAAGAAGCATACGAGTTTATACTAAGCTCCAGGGGGTCATTGCTGTTTTTCTTGTATTTGTATGTCTCCTGTAACATGTTTCATATTAACTGTGTTCAAGAAGTTTACAACAATAACAGGCTTACTGGCAGCAGATAAGGTTTGCATGGGAACTTGTAAATTGAACTCATTTTGAGTGTTGGTTGCCTCAACATGTTCACTGAAGCTTGGTAGTTGTTGGATTACCATTTCTTCAGACTCTTGCAGAGGTGTGGTGATTTGTTCTGATGAAGATTCAGAAGTCAAACTAGAGATGGTTGATGGTTGTGCAATGGACTCCAAGGTCGTCTCTAGAGACGTCAACTGTGTCTGGGGTTGAGTCAGACTGGTTTGTGGTAAGAACTTTACAACTAGTATGGGTTTCAATGAAGTAGTCTGTTCGAGATTGTAACATTTGTGTTTATCATAACTTAGTCTGTCCTCAAACTCAGACTTACAAGAATTGCATCTGTAGGGATCAACTTCAAAGTGAGTGGTCAGGTGTCTACCCAACCCTGAACTTCTTTTGAAACTCTTATTGCACCTGAAGCAGGCAAAGGGATGCTTGAGAGTCTTAGAGTAGCTGTGGATCTGATGAACGTGAGGCTGCAGACATTGTGTCAGCTGGTGCTGCTCCAGTTCTGGTCTATCCCCAAAGACCCTTTTGCACTTGTAACAGTAAAGTTCTTCTTGAGTGATTTCATGAACTTTCCGTTGGTGCTCTCCAAGTTGACTAAGCTTACTGAAACTTTCCTTGCAGGTGCTGCACATGAATGGTCGTCTAACTTTCTTCTTGTGAGAGAACAAGTGCTGTCTCCCTTCACGCTTTGAGGTTATTTGAAAAGAGCAGAGATTACATTTGACAGGGCCATGATCATTGGGTTCGTTTTTAGACAAAGCTATCTTGGTCAGACGCTCGTGTTTTCTCAACTCATGGGAGGTTTTGAAGGATCTGCTACATATGTTGCAACTGAACATCTTTCGGTCTGTATGAGTAGCTAGATGGACATTCAAGCTATCTTTGGATCGGAAACCTTTATTACATGAATCACACATGAAAGGAAGCTCACCAGAATGAATCCTCTCATGTCTCTCAAGTCTTCCTTTTCGCTTAAAAACTTTCTCACAAGTCTTACATGTATGTAGTTCCTTTTCATCATTCCCTGTAGTTTTTGGCTCACAACCTTTCAAAGCTGGTTCAATATTGGACTGCATTGTTTGCTCACACAACGACATTACCTTACCAAAGGTGTCACATATTCTGGTGATGATCAATCAATATCAAACGGATTTCAACAAACCAGAGAAATAGGAAACCTTTCAGCTACAGTGACACACTAACAACATAAAAACCAAAAGTTCAATGTTTGATCAACATTTTTCCACAGAGATCCAAACCCGATATGTATGCCTAATGAAGCAATAAGGAATTACACAGGAACTCTCATAGAGCTGTGCAGATGGACGCAGGAAAGGACGGGAGGGAGCCTTGAATTGTCTTCACAAGAGCAAGGTTGTTCACAATCTGTGAAAGAAAGATGTTAAAGACTTCAGGCAAGCACCACATACAAGGCAAAAATTAGACAAACATTGTCTGAAGACCATGTGCTGAATAGGACAAATCAGCAATGGCGAATAGCTTATGTTTCTCTGAATATGCACAGAATATGTCTCTATTAGTACATGTTTTAGACTATTTTCTGCAAATGTTAATGTTCCTACTGTCTGTTGCTCGAGTATCAGTGTTCACATACTCATACAAAAGTAATCATGAATCTTGTTTTGTCTTGTCTCGTATCTGATCACTTGTGATCAAGTCTTAACTACTATGCTAATGGATGTTGTAGCGAGGAGGGAGTTAAGTCAAAGCACACTATTAAGGGTTTGCATGTAGTTTTACCTTAAGTCAGAGGCACATAACAACCATGTTACTTTGTAGATCCATTCGTTGAGTCCACCACCCAACTTGTTGCAGAACTGGTGAGCTCTCCTAATTTCTCTGGTACAGAAGCAATGAACTTGAATGTACACTTGACACCTAAGAAGACAATGAAAATGTTACACAACAGCATAAAAAGACTGTATATCAGTAGTACTAGCAAAATACTTCATGTTGGTCAGAAAGTGAAAGCTATTGTGTACAGTAAACAAACCTACAAAGTTTATACAAACCTGAATTCCAGCCCTCTAGAAGTTGCTGAGATATGCCTACAGTAGATGGCATCTGCAGGTACAAAGAATTAAAAATAAGGATTAACTAAAAACAACAAAGGCCATTCTTTGTTTCATGAAATACTAGGCTTCAACCTTCATTAAAGTACACCGATTCATTTGATTGCTTGCAAGACCACTTTGATTGTTAAAATCTGCCACAGAAATGACAATTGTTAAAAATTACTAATTGAAAATCATTATGAAATACAGATGTGACTCAACATTGAATTCCAATAAGGTTTAGACATAAAGACAAGCCTCTTAGTGGCTCAGATTCCCAGTCCTGTTGTCATTAATATTACCTTACCTGCTGTGTAAGTTGCTGTTTGCTTGGGATATTGTAGGTGCTGGTCAGATTATGAAAACTATTAGCACCCTGCGTAGATCCACTCCAGATTCCTTGTTCCCAACTCACGTATACTGCACCAGCCCCTATGGCCAGTTTGCCAAGACCTCTATGGAAACAATGATCAAAAATGGTGTGTACTTTAGTCCGAGTAGCTTGGAGTGTGCTCGCAGACCTGTCAAAACGTCACTGATTTGCGTGTATACATCATGTACAGTATAACCGTTTCAATTTGAAATCCAAGATGGCCGCCTTTTGGCTCGTCGTACGGGAGAGAATGTTCTTGATCAAATGAGGGGAAATTTCTCCTTTTTCCCCAAACGGAGTAATACAAATGACCATTATTGAAATCTGTGATTCACACTGAATCAAAAAATGGCCGCGTAGGACAGTGATACGGGTGTTTTCGGCGGTAAATCTGGGGTTTCGGTCGGGTAGTTTTTCGGTCGAAATGTTTTGGCGGTTTGTATACGCACCAGCAGGGTTGGGACTCGGTTTGACTTGGACCCTACACTCAGGCTACAGTCATGGTGAGTCACCCGAACCTTGAAATTTCAAAATTCGATAAAAACAAGGGTGACTTGTCGGGTCCAAGTTACTCGGACCATGGGCCTAGCCAGCAAAGGAAGTGTCCGCATTTGCGGCATTGCCTGGAACTGGAAGATTCTCTTCACCAAGACAAGATTGTAAAGAGTAAGACAGTCTGATGTGAGAGGAAACTTTGTCTCACTCTCAGTAAAGTAAAGACTAAACCGACTCGACTAGTTCGAGTAACTTGGACCCTTACAATCGCCCTTTTAATTTTTTTTAGGGGGTCGGCGATGAGTCCAACTCCAAGTTACTCGGATGAAACCGACGCGGCGACGGCAGAGATTTTGGAAGAAATTGTAATTTCGAATGAGAATGCATAACAAAACTAGAGAACTCTAGAGAACTCATTTGTAAAGACTAGCGAGTTACGATATGGAGGGTTAACACTAATAATAACATTTAGTAATATTAATAAGTATTATTTATAAATCTAATTATCAAACAGGAATCTTATTCTTACTTCAGTGCAGCACCAGCCATTTTTTCTCACGACGACAAGCATGAACCTTGACCTCAATCTGTGATCAGTGGTGCGGTGACGCAATACGGGGAGTAGACTCGTCACTAGTCACCACGTGAGAAATATCCGATGGGAAAGTCTCAGTCAAGTACACACATGTACATGTACAGTATGTACAGTACATGTACATTGTACATGTACATGTACATGTACAATGTACAAAAATGTACATGTACAATGTACAAAAATGTACATGTACAATGTACAAAAATGTACATGTACAATGTACAAAAATGTACATGTACAATGTACAAAAATGTACATGTACAATGTACAAAAATGTACATGTACAATGTACAAAAATGTACATGTACAATGTACTGTGTAGCTACTGCAATACTGTGCTGTGCCTATTTTAACATTTTATTTTTCAAAGTTTTACTTATAGGAGTTGAATGTCAAATCATAAAAAAGTGGTTAAGGGCTACATTTATTGTGCCTTACAGGAAGATTACTTTATGTCTGAAAATTGAAAACGATTCTAACAAGATTTTCTTTTACTTACCTGTTTTTTTCTCTTTTACTTACCTGGGTGGTTGAATAATGTCAATATTATTTTGTGCTGATTGTTTAATAGTATGACCTCAATTAAAAGGGGATAAAACGAAGTTCTGATTTTTTGATTTCCATTCTGCCAGGAAGTTCTTTTCTGGCTGAACAATCCTCATTATATTTCAACATAAGAATAAAGTAAGCTGAATAATTCATTGGTATAAGGCCAACTCACACGACCATAGAAATCTTGATAAAATAATAAACACACTGAAACCTTTTTATTTCAAAGCATTTATTTCCATTTACAATATATTTCAAACATAAGGTTTATTTCAAGCTTAACCAGTGAATGTATTTATTCAGCCATCCATTAAAGGGGTAGTAAAACGGAAATTGAAAACATCAAAACGAGGATCGAGCCTTTTGATGACACACCAAGGATTATCAAAATGATAAAACTTATCTTTTTTCACGTCAGGGTACGCTGATATTGACGATTAAAAATTGAGATTTTAGCGGAAAATTACGTATTCATGAAAAACCTAACTACAATTTGAACGTGGCGGGCGCTGTTCACTGGTATCCTGTGCCCTACATATGGCTGTGCGCAACGCTAGTATACGAGTACACCACGCGAACTGTGCCGAAAACCAGTGAAAGTTATGACGTCAACAGTAGTAAACAGTATCGTGTACATAGTATTGTCAGGACGTGATTGTGTATGTGTACATGCTCAGTATTATTGTTTACGCTGACAACAATCATTATCTAGTTAAAACATGCCTACAAATTGTGTTGTTGGCGGTTGCACTCGAACGGATGACAAATATCCCGATGTAAAATTTTTCGTGTTCCCCAAAAATGGAAATTTACGTCGACAATGGGTGCGATTCGTGCAGACAACGCGGTCCGACTTCAAGCTCAGCCAAGTAACGGATGTTTCGAAGATTTGCAGTGCGCATTTCGATGGCGACTACCAGGACCAGACGTCCAGAATGATGATGGAAATGGGCTTCAAGGCGGTCTTCCGGCTGAAGGCAGGAGTGGTGCCGTCTCTGAAATCGCCGAGTGGCGGCAGCGGGAAGCCATCGACGTCAGCTGGACCGGCCCGTCCAAGCAAACGCAGTCAGGCTTTCGCGAATCGGGAACGTCAAAGGGTAGACCTATGCCATTATTGCATTAATTATGCCATTATGAATATGTCAAAAATGTGTGCACAGTATGTTACTTATACTAATACTAGTAAAGTAGTATGAATGATGTTCATGTAATATGTACTACTACTAGTTATAGTAGTACTACTAAAAGTACTAGTCTAGTACTAGTTAAAGTACTAGAAGTACATGTGTAGTACTAGAAGTTAGAACTAGAAGTAGAAGTACCACTACTACTAAGTACTAGTACTACTAGTACTAGTACTAGTACTAGTAGTAGTAGTAGTACTACTACCTCTACTACTAGTACTAGTACTACTACTACAGTACTAGTACTAGTAGTACTAGTACAGTAGTACTAGTACTTAGTAGTAGTACTACTTACTAGTACTAGTACTACTACTGTACTAGTACTTCCTCCATGCTAGTACAGTAGTCCGAGTAACTTGGACCCGACAAGTCGCCCTTTTTTTATCGAATTTTGAAATTTTGAGATTCGGGTGTCTACAGTCACCCGAAACTCATAATTTCAAAATTCGATAAAAAAAAGGTGACTTGTCGGGTCCAAGTTACTCGGACTGCTAGTACAGTACTAGTAGTACTAGTACTACTACTAATTTACTATACTAGTACAGTACCACTATAGTATTACTACTACTACTGAGTAGTTCTAAAGATTACTGCCACTACTGGGCCAAGTCATGTGTTGTCCGAAATGCAGCCGGCACTCGGCAGACTTCAATTCAATACTTGTCCTTTACTTATGGCATTAGTTCTAGTTAGTAATACTATTAATACAATAATAGTAGTTGTTCACATAATTCTGGGCAAATATGCTAAAAATACAGAGTCTTCTGTTCCCACTGAAAAGTGAAAATAGTGTTGTCCTCCATGTTGCAACGTTTTCTAGCCGGCTGTCAAATAACCTTTTGAAATTTGATTTTAAAAAGGGTGACTTGTCAGGTCTAAGTTACTCGGACTAGCCGGCTATAATTAATTTTTGCTGAACTTTTTTCTACTGAATTGTCTGGAATACATAGCCCTTAATATGATGTGTTTTTTTTTTAGGTACTTGCTGAAGCAATCGCAGATTACGATCAGAAAGTCCAAGGAACTTCCGGTACAGACAATGCCACAGACTCAAGCTCTGCAGAGGTTAGTCCTGTGCAAGATGA
This sequence comes from Luidia sarsii, assembly GCA_949987565.1. Classification (NCBI taxonomy): domain Eukaryota; kingdom Metazoa; phylum Echinodermata; class Asteroidea; order Paxillosida; family Luidiidae; genus Luidia; species Luidia sarsii. Next base: position 21,918,859 of record OX465106.1, read on the forward strand.
AGCGCAGATATGTCTTCTCGAGCTCCATCAGAATTCACATTACACTTACAGTTTATTATAAAAAGGAGATTTTTTTTTGTCATGATTCATGTTGAATGACAAGATTTGAAATTTTCGCCGTATTCATTGGTAGGTACATGTATCTCAAGGAACTCTGGAGTCTACAGAAGCATCTGAAGGAACTCTGGAGTCTACAGAAGTATCTCATGATACCTGTAGTGAAAGCATCGAAGACTCAAGTCCCCAAGAGCCTCGAGAGGTTAGATTTGATGCGCGAGCCGCTACCAAGACTTGTTTTTCAGTTGTACTTGAATAATGATATATACAAAAATGTTGCAACTGCTTGAATATTACATTACAACAATATTACATACTACGGTTGAAGACAGTTTTGCTTTGAACTTTTGAAGAGTATCTAACATGACTTTAAATCTGGGCTTATATCTATCCCCCTTCTGTAAATGGGGGTGGGCCGGGGGTAGTTATGGTAGTAACCCTCATCCAGTAATTTTTACACTGCAAATCATGTTGATATTTGTTTCAGGTAAAGGACCAAGCAACACAAACCATAGCTCGATGGAGATGCACAATCGTAAGGAGTGTCATTAAGCATAACATCTATGGGGCCTTATCTCGACCTCCACACAGATCAAAGAAAACCCAGACCCGCAAACCAAAACAAGGGTTCCATCCACTGAAAAAAGGTACAAAGCTTAAGATATATGTTACAACTTATGTCAAATTATAAATAAAAGGGGAATTTGATTGGCACACAAATGAAAATGTATTGGGATGTATCACTCTTTCATTGTTTTAAGTGTTGAAAATTAACTGTTTTATTTTTGGTGGACCAGGCATCCGATCTGATCAGCACACTGATTGTGAGCTAGTGAAAGGCTCATCCTTGGGTCTTCTGCCGTCAGACCATGAAACCTGCCAGCCTATCTCTGACATCCGACAGGGGCAGGTTTGTCAATCTGTCCAACCAAAACAGCCGAGTGAAACTAGCCCGCCAACTGATCCCAGTGATGCAATCAGCCAGTCGAAATCACCGAGCAAAGTCATTCAAGACCGCCTTGACACCACATCCAGCAAACTCAGCCCTGTCAAGCAACTCGGTCTACCCAGCTCTAACCGAAGTCCTTCACCGCATCATATTGAAAGTGAAGGTGAAAGTGACTACATTCCATCTGATTATGACAGCTCAGACACCTACTCTCAGTCAAGGTAACATTTATTTATTGATCAGCAATCAGAATCTCAAACATCAATGAAAAATAATCATGTTTTTCAGTTGCGTTCTGCAGTGTCGCCTTTGTAACATTGATTTCATGTAAAATTAATTTTATGTAAATTTTGAGTTTTCAGTGGCCCTTTGGTGTACTGGTATCTTTGAAAACGGGTCTTATCACCAAAAATTTTCTTCTTTTTGCTGCACCCATAGCGATCCAGATGCCAGCAAGCAAGATGTGGTTGATGATCCGAAGTACATTGTATTTCATTCAAACCTGCTTCAGCTATTTCAGAATTGTATTAAGTGCATGAGTGCAACAAAGTCACGTTTGCAGCGCCCAAATGGTGGGACTATGGTCCAAGTGGTGCAGATTTGTAGGAGACGTGGATGTTGTCACATCCGGGTATGGCGGAGCCAACCAATGGTTGGTAATGTTTCTGCTGGCAACATCATGTTATCAGCAGCCATCCTGACGTCAGGTGCTTCTCCAAAGAAGTTCATTGGTGCCCTAGCATCAATGAATGTTGCTGTGTATTCATCTGCAACATTTTTCAACCATCAGAAATGGTAATTATATGTAAACTGTATTTATCATTGAGCAAACAAAAAATTGTTGTGATTCATTTTATGTGTGATCTTAAAAAAGGGTAGATTGGATTTTTTTTGGGGAGGGCACTTTATTTATGCTGAGTTTTTCACTTGCTAAGTAAACACTCGAGCAAAAAACATTTAGGGTCGTGCATTCAATTTAGTGTTGGCAGGGGAAACAGGAACTACATTATTTTTTGGGGGGGACATGGTGAATTTATGTGGTAAAGCTTCCATTGTTTAAATTATATTTTGTAGGTACCTGCAGCCAGCTATCAGCCATGTATGGAAGCAAAGCCAAAATGAGGTTGCTTTTGAAATCTCTAACCGTGGAGGCAAGGCATTCCTTGGCATGGATATGAGGGCAGATAGTATGGGTCATTCTGCCAAGTTTGGATGCTACAGCACTTTGGAGTTGAACCAGAATAAAGTTCTGCATATCGAACTTGTTCAGGTAATAATCTCTTGTTATATACAAAAGTTTATTTATCATATCCTGCAGGCATTTATTTTTAAGTTTTCTCCAATTAATTGCTATGTGAGGTCATGTTTTATACATTTTTGATCCTAGAAAAATGAATGCAGCAACAAGTCGAATCTGATGGAGAAGGAAGGGCTTGTGCGAACTTTAACCTGGATGGAACAAAACAGGATTTCATTGGGCACTATCGTCACCGACAGACATCGTCAAATTGCCAAATATATCCGTGACAACTTGTCACCTGTGGGGGTAAAACACTACTTCGATGTATGGCATGTTGCAAAGGGTACGTACATTTTTTTGTTATGTGTAGTTTTGTATGCATCCCATTCTAAACAGATGAAATAGCACATGCCTCCTAGTGAATTATTTTTGAACACCTGAGTAACAATACACCCACTATCTAAAAAATGTATCTAAATTTCAGTATCTATTATCTAAATAAACTTATAAGTATAAACATAAATATAAATATGTTTATAAGTATAAACAAATCTAACAAAATGAACACATGGTTTTTGTCTTTGAATTAAGGATTGAAGAAGAAACTATTCAAAGTTTCAAAACTCTCTGGATGTGATGATGTCATGGGGTGGGTCCACAGCATAACCAACCACTTGTACTGGGTTGCTGCATCAACCCCTGACGGTGACGGAGAACTGATGTTGGCCAAGTTTGACAGCATCATCAATCATATAATGGATGTACACATTCATGACTCTCCCCTCTTCCCTGAATGTGCCCATGCGCCACTTCTGGAGCCACGGGGATGGATTAAGCCAAGTAAGTGACAAAAACATGCATGTTCGTTGCCAGTACAGTTCCCTAATTTTAGACCAACTTCTTTGTTGTCGTGGAGAATTGTTCAGACATAAGATTTTCCAGACTTCTCTGAAATCAGGTCTTCCAAATTTCTGAATGTTTGTTATATTAAAAAACCAAGAGTGAAACAAAGCTTGCATTTAAGATGCATTAATGTAAGCATTGGTTTGGTCAGACCCGGGTATGTTCTTATGACCAAAAATACACATACAAGCGGAATTGTACAATGAATGTCTGCAGCACGTTGTGTTTGTCCATTACTTATGTTCTGTTCTCTTTTACTTGAAGGTACAAAGTCTGCCCAGGAAGTGGACAGAATCCTGAGTGCAGTTTGGTTGAGGAAAGATGTGAAAATGTTGTCACCCTCAATGCAGACATCTTCTGTGGAAGCATTTCATGCAGTTATAAATTACTTTGCACCAAAGATGTATGTTTTCTCATACGGAGCCATGCTATGCAGGTTTGTGTGAGTTGTTTTCATGTTGCAAGAAAAATACAATGTAGTGTATTTGGGAAATCATGAAACAGTTACAATTGGTTCAAAGGTGAACATTTTTGTTCCAAACAGTTTTTTGGCACTGCTGTGGTAAGGGCGATTAAATTGTTCATTTGGACAAGTCATGTGTAGAATTGTTTATTTATGGTTTGAACATGCAATACTAAGACTTTTCCATACAGGTATACTTTAAAGTTTAAATATCTTTAGTATCGGTACATTTACTTTAACAATTTCGTTCTGGTAATGTTCCCATTTTTTTCAGGATTGTTTTAGCTGCTCTCCATTATAATGAGAATGCGGGCAGAGCACAGGCAAGGAATGCCAAAGACGAACCTGTGCATAGCCTGGTATTCCCCAAATCCAAGCAAGATAGTGGAGGATACACAGTCAGGAAAGTACTTGTCAAGTGCACCTACAGTGAGTACCATATGTATTCATGTGTATTTGTGTAAGCCTGCACATTGGTTCTTGAAGACCCAATACAATTTTCATGAATCCGTTCAATCCTTGTAAAGGGCATCTCCATTATAAGATCTTTAACAAGGAACATTTCAAAGTGTTATGCAAGAATTGAAAGAGTATTAGTGTGGACATTTTTTTAGGTGTGCAGCTTGCTGGGCATTTTTGATTTTGCATAGATCTTTTTCTCCAATTTGCATGATTAATTGTTGTGCGTTAAGAAAACAAAATGAGAAGTCATTCTGTTTTTGGAGAAGCTTGTAATTTTAAGTATTAATTTGTGTCGTCCCATATTCTTTATCTGATAATTCAAGCTGTCTGTCACACATTGTTATGGTAGTATTTCTTGCTCCTAAATGTGAAGCCATTATTTATTTTTATTTGTTAGACTACGTCAAGGAGATAATGCACCATGCATTGTTTCTATGCATCAGCAGCAACAAAGAGACGAGACAACAATACCCTCAATTAAGTAGGAACCCTGGTTACCTTACTGATACGGTTTTTCGACCATCAAAATCAGTGGCAATCGAGACATTTGTCTCCAGGTTTGGGAAAACCACAGAAGCTATTGGCCGACCACCAGTACAGGTAGTGCAGGATTTGGAAGCAGGAGGTAGTGGGACCCAAAAGGAAGGAACGAATAAACAGCAGAAGAAGAAGAAAGGGAAGACATCAAAGCGAAAGAGACACAGAAGTAGTGAAAAAGCAGAGGGAAAAAAAGAAAAAAAAGCTAAGGAAAGCAGTAGAAAGTAAAGAAGAAAAAAAATCCAAAATAATCACACACTGAGGCACCTTCCAAAATGAGTGTACAGTAAGCAATTCACATTTATTTGAAAGGAAACTGGTGCACCATTATAAGTGTACACTTCACTTGTAAATTGTACTACTGTACATGTATAGTGGCAATGGATCCTTGGCTTTGGAGTAAAACAAGTTAGAAAAGTAATTTATGCTGATGACCTCTGCACACATCCCTGCAGAACACGGAGTTATTTTTTTTAAAGTGATTGTTAATAAAGGGGCTAGATGAAAACAAAGTGTTACTTCCATATGGTTATTAACTCACACCAGACTGGCTGATTCTACCTTCATTCTACCTTCTTCACAATGAATTTAAGAACGGATAAGCAAATTTATTTCATCTAGGTATGCAGTACATGACCTTTATATTGCTGTACACATTGCAGAGTAATGGATTACTTGTAACGTAAAGGAATGATTGAAGATTGTATCTATATAAGTCAGCAGTTCATAATTAAGTAAAGAGTACATTAAACATTATTATATGGAATTTTATCATGAAGATTGGATGAGGCTACTCAATAACTGCAACTGTACAGACAGCACCCTAAATATTCTACATGACACAATTTTCACAGTCAGCTTTGCCTTATCAAATTTGTGGTGTTGGACTGGTCCAATCTGTGTGTGAGCGAGCAGCCAGCAACTACAATAGTCTGGTAAATAAGTAATGTTTCAAATCACATGTATGTTGTTGCTCCAAATTTGAATGTGACAAGAAAAGGGTATGAAACTAGCTGAATGTCAACCTGGCATTTATACATGTTTTGAAAAACAAAACAAAAGGTGGATGGCCATGTGACTTTGGTTTATTTACAAAAATATGTATTACTTAAAAGTGATATACAAGAATGGTGCGAACTGCTTACTGACTAAAATTACCAAAATGCAAATCTCAAAGTTTAGTGGGCCTAAAGGCAATGATCTACAGGTAGACTGCTAAGCTGGTAATAATGCTGGTTCACAAAACCAAAGGTCTTGGTTTCAAATCCTGGTTGTGTCAAATTTTTGCTTGCCAATTTCCAATTTGTTTCAAAGTCCCCAGTCAGTTTTTTCCTTTGTTCAACCAAATTACCCAATGAAATATTGATATACAATGTAAACAATGTCATATACAAGTGGTGGACGAATTCCTGTTAATCTAATGGAGGATACTGGAAACCTTTATATTGTCCATCTGGGTTTGGGTATGTCTCCCTGATGATGCGCATTATGCATGAAGGCAGAGGCACTCGGTTATGCCTTCCCAGGTAACCCCAGCACCATCTCACCACTTGCCTGTAAGCTACATGACGATATTTCCTGTATGATAAATAAGAAGACATGAATAAATAGTTTTGTATTACCAGCTGACACCCAAGTATGAATACTTTACTTTGACACATCCTTATTTTTAGTGTGAGTTTCTCCTGGTGCATTTATGTAGTGACAGGCTTTTGGTGTGCCACCACCCCACCAAAAATCAAGAAAAAAAAACAAGTTGATGTCTCCGCTCTCTTAGGGTTAAAGGGATAACACAACATTGGTCAAGGTCAAAGAATAGCATCCATACGTTGTGTCATCCAACATATGCATGAAATAGCACAGGTCTGTGAAAAATTCAGCTCAATCCACCAACCGAGTCTCGAGAAAATAGTGAGAAAATGGCTTAATTTGTTCCACGAAAATGCAGCTTTGAACACATTGTTCTGAAAATTAATTTAGATCTCGGGTGAGACGTAAATTATTTCTTTACTCTTTTCTCCAAAAGAACATTTTAGACAGAAATATTTCAGTGATAGGTTTCTACACTAACTGTCTTCAAAGTGTATGAGCTTTAAATAAATTGATATCCCAAGTCCAAACCCTTCTCCCCCCATTGACTACATGTACTGTCTTCCTTTACACCTGTACTTGTGAGGATAAATCTGCACATGTAAAGGTAAGAATAAATGAAGCGCAACATGCCATGGCACATGTACAGTACATGTACACTGAGTTGTGTGTACATGTTCATAATTCTAAACAGAAATGGTCAGGTGACAAGTGGTAATACTCACTGGTCAATGGTTCCTTGCACTGCTCCCCTGCCATATTGTGCCTGGTATTGCATGTGGGCTATTTGTAGAGTTGCAGGATGAAGGCAACATGCAGCAAACCATTCATGTTGACTAAGGCAACTGCCGGGGTCTTCCATGTCCATGTCAAGGGACTGCATTTTTTCCCTTGTTTTGGGTATTTCTTTACAGCACTGGCTGTTTTGCACAAGTGGCTGCAAAACACAGTGTCCACATGTGCACCTGGTGGACAAAGAAAAAAAGGCAGTGTTTATTTTTCTGGTACAGGCATTTTTCTTGCAAACACTATTTTGCCATTCCATAATTCTCTGCAAGGCCAATTCTCATTACGTCATGCTGACCTTCTTGGTCAAAAACAAATGTCATTTTTCAAGAGATTTTCTGCTGATGTTCATGCAGGCACCAGCCAGCATGACCAGATGAAAATTGGACAATCGGAGTAGGGAACAGCAAAATAGCATTTGGCAGATGAAAGGCAGTGACTGCAAAATATATATGTCGCCAGGTCTATTCTTTATGCAGAAAAACCTTAGCTCTCCGGTTCGAAAAAAGAAAAGAAAAAAAAGAATATACAACAAGGGGGAAAAGAGGTTTATGTACAGTTATGGGTCGGAATAAACTATTATTTGTGTCACTCGCACACGGTATCCTCGGGAAGGACAAACTTACAACAACAAAATGAAAATCAAAGAACACAAGATAACTGACACTTCACAATTGATAAATGCAACAATATAGTAATTAGATGGCGTCAAATAATTTTAGATTCTCCCATCCACGTGATGAGCTCAAAGTTCACAATGAATGAGTCCACGGTGTAGAAAGGGTATACATGTGTATATCTATGGGCAGACAAGAGGGGTATAGCGTCGAAGGACGTCAGGCCGGCGAAAGGGACAGATCAAGGGGGACTTAGCTGAGTTTCCAGGGGGTTGAGACGACAATCAGCTCAGGGACAGATGAAGGGGGACTTAGCTGAGTTTCCAGGGGGGTTGAGACGGCAATCAGCTCCACAGGCCGCACGGTACCGTCCCAATCTTGTCTAACGACTGGCGGGAAAGGCAGCAAGGGAACCTGTACCGGGGAGATGATGGGGGTGTGGATGGCTTATGAGAAGGGCGATCCATGTCAACCCATCACTGTACACTGTACTGTACACGTACAGTCGTATACAAGTTTTTACAACATACTCTACATCTAGTACATGTACATGTACTGTACATGTACATGTATGTACAATGTACATGTACATGTACGTTGAATTGAAATTGAATAGGATTATTTGAGTACACAACTTCACAAGTCACAAACACTGTACCCTAGTCTCATCATCGAAATATGAATGGATTACAATTCAAAAACGTGAATGATAATGAAAGCCATGTAAAGTGTATTACTCGTGATTTACCAGTCAGTATTTTGAAGACGATCGAGGTCTCCATTCCCAGCTGCCGCGGCCGCTGCTGCTCCACCGGCGACCGTGACTGCTGCTGGCTCGAACCGGTATGGTTCGGCACCACGTATTTCTACGGTTTCATCGTCGACTTCATTGTCGTCATGTTCAACTGAATCATCAGATGAAGATGAACTCGATTCGTTCTCTGAAACACCGCCAACAATCTCCTCAATGCTCTGGTCCTCCCATGAACTGTCACTTTCGGCCATCTTCGGAAATGTGCACGATGCAGTGGTCTAGCTACGGGCGCTACGGATCGGATCGAGTGTGCACTGTACAACGTACTGTACAGTGTACATGTACAGTACTACATGTACTGTACATGTACTGTACATGTACATGTAGTGTACAAGGGACTATACTGTAGTTGACGTATGACCCGTGTAATGCATTATTCATGAAGTAGCGTGACGTAGAAGTCTTTTCAGGAATGGGGCTCGGGAGGCCGTAAAAATGGGCTGCAAAGACCTCCTTTTTTAAGCATTAAAATTCATCGGATGTTGTTACTATTGTCATTTATGGAAAGAGTAAACATAACTTATTACAGTTAGGGGAAAAAATGAGAAATCTCAGATCCGTTTTACTACCCCTTTAAGTAAATTGTTCCAAGGCTGGTACTACACAAAGTGAACAAGTGACCCTGTCTGTTTGGAGTAGGGTTTTAATGTCTTACTTTCGTAATACGCAGTGGCTGTTGTAACGGCAGTCGTCCGTGTGGTTCCCTGACTTGATTGTATTTCGTCAGCATTGCAGGCTGGTTGAACCAGTCTATTAGCTGATAGTCTGGTTCCAAGAGCTAAACATCCTGACAAATACTGTGAAGTCAGGGAACCACACGGACAACTGCCGTAACAACAGCCACTGCGTTTGTCATATTAGGAGCTTCCAGTTTGATTGAATAACATTGACAACAGGGTACTTTAAAGTATATCCCTACTGTTTTGGCAATCTTGTTTCACTTCTAGTACTAGATTAATACATGGTAACGTATAATAATAGTACAAAATTAAAAAATTATACAAAATATATCATAACAGAGTATGCTATTTTATTCAAAGGGTAACAAAAATCAGAAAGAGCAGCAACTGAAGCAAAGATACAAATGAACATTTTTTGTGCTATCATCAATTTGTTATTATTAATTGGTTTGCGGTAACACCATGTGTATCATCTCTTTTGAGACTGAGTGAGGCTCTGAAAAGAGCCGGTGACTCAACGTTTCGAGCAGTGTGTACTCTGCTTGTCGTCAGGAGACACCTTTCTCCTGACCAGTCTCCTGACGACGAGCAGAGTACACACTGCTCGAAACGTTGAGTCACCGGCTCTTTTCAGAGCCTCACTCAGTCTCAAAAGATACACATGGTGTCACCGCAAACCAATTAATAATAATTGTTTCCACCATGCAAACCTTCAAGTCTTTTCATCAATTTGTTCAACATCAAGTCTACATTCATAATGTAACTCTAATTATGTTATATATATCGGCACTTAAACAAATGAAAATTATCAACATTGCATACCACTGACAAAATCTATTCAAACCATATGAAATACACCCATTTGTAACTTTAAAAAAATAGATTTTAGGTTTTTATAACTCAATTCAAAATAATTCACAATCAAATATTCAAAGCAAACAAAATATAACATTATTGCAGTATTGCATCCTTTATGAAGTAGACCATTTACAGCATATTCTGGCTTCATACTAACCTAATGCTGTGATTGTGTGTGATTTACTGCTGACTACACTGATTTATAGAACAAATCAAAAGTAAGGAGGGCTGACGTTTCAAATCCCGGGAAGACCTTTCTCAAAGGCAGACCATGTCACCTTTGAGAAAATGTCTTGCTACTGCTCAGATCAAAACGTCAGGCCCTCCTAACGTATAATTATTCGCATTTTGGTAATTTTAGTCAATAAGCAGTTTACAAAATGTTTGCATATTACTGTAATGTATCTTTGAGAAAAAAAAGGTTTTCATTAGAAGTAATTGTCACTGTTCTACTGGTGATGAAAGAATGTTTCACGAATAACTGACCTTTGACCTCAGGGACCAGCCATGGGTTTAAGTCATTTGTTAATGTTTACAGACTAAAATGAGTCAATTAATAAGCGACTATCTTCATTTTGAAAACCACAAATTAAACACCTTTCAAATTTGAGTCAACTTCAGCCTTCTGTCTGAATAAAGAGGGACAGGGATTGAAATGATGTGATTCCAGAAGAGGCTCCATGTATAAGTGATTGATATTTGTGAGTCGATGGGAAGGGCCAGACACCATGGAAACAGTGTATTTGTAAATGGTGCCACCACAAACTGTTGCTACCTTGCTACCTTCATAATGAATACCTTAAAAAGCCATTAAAGTTATTGACCTTCTTATTCACTCCCCGTTCATCATGTCTCACGACCTGGACTAAAGGGTGAATTTTCACATACATTAAATGAAAATCATATCATGCATAGATCTACAATTTAAAAGTCAGATACATATAAGATATTAAGGCATGTAAAATCATCTGTAAGACAGATGCAATTGGAAAGTTTACATCTCATTTCGATAAATGAATAAATCACTTAAGAACTTTAATTTGCTTTAATTATCCACACTGTAGATTAACTCCAGGTGTTATTAAACAGTGGAATTTGAAGGTTTATACAATCTCTTCTACAAAGTCCTAGAATTGGAAATGAGGAATTGCTTAATGTAATACATGTATTTCCCTTGAGATCTTCACAGATTCATTGCTGACAAACAAGGTAATGTAAACTTCATCTGAGTGGTAGTTAAAAATATAGTTTCAAGAATATCTTTTGAATCAATTTTCTTTGTAAAAATCATTTGGGTAGGTTTCTAATCCAATTTGTTGCATATCCACACGGTTGAACTGCATTTAAAAACTTGGTTTTTCTTTCTGTTTCTGTTCAAAGCTTGGAGGTACAGAATCTTGCTACACACAACACCTCCAAGTAAATGTTAATAATCCTTGAATACTGGCACGAAATATCCATATTTACAATGATTGAGACTATTCCCATAAAACCCATAACACATTCAAATTTAAATATTTTTGCTAGCAAATTGTACTATATATTTATTTATTGTACAGTGAAAGAGCTAATTTGCAATGACCAAATTATGTCCTTGAACTTTTCAAAGCCAAATTTACATAAAATGCTGAAAATGCGCTGAGGTCAAATATGCAATAATATGGTCAAGGCAAAACCATGTGATCATTGTCAAAAAGTCACCTTGTGAGTAGATTTGTTGAATTAGAAGCACTGTGCAGAACACTCTTAAATTAAAGGCCCGATACAAAATTGGAAAAGGTCAATAAATTACCACAGTTTGCATGTTAAACCATTAAACATACCCCGAAACCGCACAGTGAAGTTTTTAGTTCAAACGATAATCAGAGAAAGGAGAAAAACATCACTTTTTTGCACCAAACTGTGAGAGATAAACATATTCGGTTCGATCTTTACATAGCGCCCTCATGAGTTTTTAACAGACTACGGATGACTGATTTGTGTCGTCACCATCACAGACCTGCGTATAAATGTACATGTACATTGCACATGTACGTCCATGGGGTTTACAATGAAATTTGAAACAGTCATTGGCTTGTTTGTGGGGGCAGCATTCAATGAACAGGCAAAAAAAGACTATTTATCTCCCAAGATTAAAACTACATTTGTTTGATTAAAGATTTCTCAAAAACTAAAGCATCCCAAACCCGCGTAAGATTTTGACATGAGGATTCTATTATGACCATCTACAAACTGTGTAAATTAGAAGGAAATCTGAGAACATTTGTTTTCCGATCTTCCTTGTATTCAGGTATTGGCCTTTAATTCCATGTTTAAGTTTTTAACACAAAATTTAAGATTTTACTGCCTCATCACACCGTATCACAAAAGTGGTCTAGTAAAGATGCACAAAAATAGTAAATTATCAACCATGTACATGAGAATAATGAGTTTAATCTACTGTACATCGATACTTCATGAATTTGTGTAGAAGATAGTTACATAAAGCTCTCAGAAGATGTACAATACAGTATGTTTCCTTTCATCTTTCATACTGTCCACCATGTCCACAGGTCTAGACCACACCCTTGGCGAGTATATGGACAGTCTTTAAGCTTTGATCAGTCAGGACCTCATGAGTCATGACTTCATACAAAGTGGCTTATTTATTTATTTATTTAGTGGCATAAGACATGCAAGAGATGCACATTAATTTACTTTATCCTTCAGTAGGCATGTTTGGCCAATTCATGCCATAGTAATAAATGCAAGGAAACAGGCACAGGCTAAACCAATGTACCTATATGTACAGTGATCAAGCTTCACCTTATCCCAACCATATCATGTTCAACTCAACCTAGGCCCTTTTCCATAGCCCGGCTTTGTCTCTAGTTCTTTCATCTATTTCAAATACAAGGCATGAAAACAGGAAGCCTTTGGCATCATTTTTTAATGTTTTACTGAGTTTTGAAAAGGAATCCAAAGCTTCAACTTCAACAAAGAACTCCAACTTGTATTTCAGCATTTGGATAACTGAGACGAAGCCGGAGCCGAAGCCTAAGCTGGGTTTTGGAAAAGAGCCCTAATTATCTCAAAATTTAGTGGGCCTGACGTTTCGATCCTAGCAGGACCTTTCTCAAAGTCAGAAAGGTCCTGCTAGGATCGAAACGTCAGGCCCACTAAATTTTGAGATTTGCATTTTGGTAATTTTAGTCAGTAAGCAGTTTTGTATATCACTTTATAAGTCAACCTAATAATGTGTCAGAATGTTTGACTGCATATGAATGGTGCACTAATGAATCATCTTATCCCAACAATAAATCTAATGTTCCTACATCGATTTGGCACAATACAGAGTGCTCATGTGCACTTGCCAAGGTTTACTTGGGTTGGTCCTGTCCATGAATAGATGAGGAGTACAAATGCCAAAAGGGTTCTTGATCAGGTGCACGAGTATCGGCACCTGCTGAAGGAATTCTTGGACGATCGTAGACATTACCTTCACCTGCAGAGAAAAGTACACAGCCGTCAGTGATTGGAATCTAATGCCAGAGTTAATTACTCAGCACAATTCAATAATGAATCATTCTTGAAACATTTACAATGCTTAATATTTCAATCCCAGCAGGACCGTTCTCAAGTGCGGTTTTTAAGCACAGTAAAGACAGGTTTTTTTGTGTATTTTTTAATTCTCTAAGCACAGTCAGATGTCCAATACACAGAAAAGGTGTATCACTAATTCGCTGTATGCAAATAAAAGGTAGGTTTTGCCATTTGGAGGATAATGTAATAAAGTATGCCACATTGAGCTTACCTCCACTGGCAATGGAACCATCCAAGGTGTGAGGTGGAGGACCAGTTTGATTCCTTGACATCATCTCGGACACCTCAGCGTAAGGATTTTCTGACTGATTGTTATCAGGTTTGTCTGGCTTGAAGCCCTCATTGTCAATGCCTATCATGATAAAAAAAGGCTTGTTACTCACAGCATCATGATTTCATATCAAGCACCTTTCCTATTATAAAGCACCTTTCTTAAGGCCGCCGCACACGAGAGCTATCTGCTGAGCAAAAATTCTCTTGAGGTCGTTAGCTCAGCTCGTGTGCGCTGAACTTTTGGTGAGATTTCTGCCTCAAGAGGCCGTGAGGCCAATGTCTATCCTGTTTGATTTTTTTGCGTCGGGTGGATGAAAACTCATCGTGTGCGGCGACTTGAGCTACGTGCTGAGCCAAAAATATATTTTTGGAAACCATCACCTGAACAGAGCGTGTGCTTTCAACGGCCAGCTGTTATTTTTTGGGCTCAGCACGTAGCTCAAGTCGCCGCACATGATGAGTTTTCATCCACACAAGGTGAAAAAAATCAAACAGGATAGATATTGGTCTCACAGCCTCTTGAGGCAGAAATCTCACCAAAAGTTAAGAGCACACGGTGAGCTACGTGCTGAGCTAACGACCTCAAGATAATTTTTGCTCAGCAGATAGCTCTCGTGTGCGGCGACCTTATAGTTACATATTCTGCACACCATACGCTTTGATGATAATCTCCAATTGACTGTGATTACTTGGGTGAAATAAGATGAATTGTGGGTCTATTGTTTTACGTGTCTTTTTCATGGCATGTACTGTACATGTACATAATGTAGCAGTACTAAACTGCCAATAATACCTCACTGGATCGACATTTTACATGTAAATAGCTGTATCGATTCTTTGCTAGTTATTTTTGCTTTATATCATACAATCATAGGCTATAGTCTGGTTTATGTGCCTCTCTCAGTGCAATTAATGTGCAAGTCTGTGAAAAGCATGGCACACTGCCAACCCACATTATGACCTATGCATTGCAATACATACACATTGTGAGTGGTTATAAATAATATTATATGGTATTTTGTTAATTAGCTTTTCCGCCGCTTCCAGGGAAGCGGAAAAGCTATATCTGTTGTTCAGCTTTTTTTTGTTCTTCTTCTTCTTCTCCCCCAAAGCCCATAGACAATGCACAGGGGTTTTGTAAGCACGACTTTAGTCATTGAACAGACTTGGATTTTTTTCAAACGTGGCAAATGCATAAAGCCCATGCTGAAATTGATCCTAAACACCTTGATATCATCATGACGTCATCACGTGTCACGTGACCTTGCTTAAAAGGGGCAAATTTCAAAATCCATTAAAAGCAAAAGTACAAGTTCGTTTGGTTTCAACTTTGCACTGTATCTAAGTTGGGAAAAGGTGTATCCAAAAATTGCCATGAATTGACCGTGACGTCATCTCATGAATATTTATGAGGTCATGAACTTTTCAGATTTTCACATTAAAATGAGCATATTTGGCCAACGGAGCGAGATTTTTTTCATTTTTTCTTTGATATCTATTGGGGACATGGTTTAGAAACACCTTCCGGAGCCAAAATGTCGTTACGCAATCATGACGTCATCAAAATGTGTGATTTTAAAACACATATAAGGCATTGGCCGATCATCTCAAAATTTGGTATGTAGTTAGCTATCGTGCTAGACATTTTAAATCTAAAGTTTGGAACCGAAGGACCATTATTTATATTTTTTATGAATTTTTGAATACCACACTCGAGTCCCATAGGCTTTGTGCACAAAATATGTACATGCGTTTTGGAGTAGGAATGGGGCTATTCTATGACTTGTTAAAAACAGAAGCGGAAAAGCTCTATGCTCTGTTTCACAACAGACATATATTTCTCGTTTCTAATTTCTGTACTTCTTGTATCCAATCCATGTGACCCGTTACGGCATAATGAGGATTCTCATCCAAATTTGAGTTTTTTAGACTTTCCCACACCAGCAAAGCGTACCACATTAGCGTTCTAATATGAGATCAAAATTATTTCCATATGCTGCCGAAATTCAAAGTTACGATTATTCAATATTTAAAGAGATTTGTTGAAAAATTCCATCACGCAGAGGATTCTCTCATACATAAGCTGTCAAAAAATGCAAATAAATTTAAATTGATTTTGACATGCATCTCGACAATACTTTGATTTTCGACACTTTACTTGAAAAGGAGTTACTACATGTAGATGCCCCATTATGCCATCTTAGTATAGGTCACATATTCTGTCATGAAAAGATTTGAGCCTTGGTTCTCATGTAAACGTTCACTTCCAACATGATCCAAAAGTACAATCCAGTACAACCAAATCCTACAGGACTTGGTTTCATAAAGACATGAGTGTTTTCCACTTACGTTTGCCCTTGCCATTGGTTAACTTGTTAGGTACCAGGCCATCAAATTGATTGATGTCACCGCAAGCCCCTTGCCGTTCTTGGTTTGGCAGCATGTGGTATCTGTATGGGTTAGTGGCTTCCACCTCCAATTCTGTACATTACAATACAACGTATTTGCCCAGAGATAGAAAGCATGAAAGGCACTCCAAAAGTGTGCAACAGACCAGATAGATAGTCCATGCATGCTTGAGATTAGAGAATCTGAACGGTACTGCACACTTGATATTAGAACTGAGATCTCAGCTTCATCGGACTCTGCTTGGCTCATAACTCAGTCCTAGAAATTCAACTATTGGATCTTGGCCAATTACAATTTGACACAACTTGCTTTCTGATCAACTCAAAGCCTGTTGCATCATGATCAGATTGTCAAGTGTGCAGCAGTCTTGAACTGACCACCAGAAAGACCTATTAGCATTTAGCAATGTGGTCAGAAATGATCTTCATACCAATCTGGTTAGAAATATCTTCTTAGCAATTATGGTCAAAATCAATATGGTCATCCCAAGGTATTCTAGGATGCGTTTCTGCAGATATTTTCAGAAAGAATCTACCGGTAAGTTAATATTTCCGATTCTAAAATTCTGAGTAAAAAGTGCAGATTTTGAAAAGAGATGAAAATTTAAGAATTTTATTGCAGTATTTTTTTTCAAGCATGACATGGACATATTATTGCAAAGCATAGCTCCGAAACTTCAGTCACAGGAAATCAAAAAGCAGTAGAAAAATGTTAAGCAAGTTATTTCACAGAAAAGAAGACAATAACACAGTATCAGCTGACAAAAGACGTGCACATTTACAATGCCACCAACTACAGCACAAAAGGCTAGATCCAAGGAGAATGCTATGAGGCTATTTCCACAGGCATTGTGTCAAAGGTGCTTCCTGGAATAATGCTCCAAAATAGATCAAGAAAATCACAAAGTGGGTGATGCTGGTGTGTATATAAAACTTCACAGCAAATGTGACATCTACTGTACCACAGCAATAGTGCTGGCTTGACATGTTTAAGTGCCATCGTACAACCTGCAATCGATTTCACCAAACTCATCGTAACTTACGATCAATCGCAAGGCGATGAGCGATGCACAGAAACCATACGGCCTATCACAACTTACGATGGATAAGTTGAGTTACGATGCATCGCAAGGTTTTGTGAAATCCAGCCCTGAACTCGTACGTGGACTGTACTCCAGAGGTTAGCAGACACCTTGTGCGTGAGCATCTGTCCTGTGCCAGTCTTGCAGTAATTCACTCAGCAGGGTGTGATTGTGCGTGCAAAGGGTGTACAGGGCAAGGTAATGCTAGGTCTAAGATCTATTTCTGAAGCCATAGGACAAGGAGAAATCTAGCAAACTGCTGCTCAAGGATGTGCTCCTCTAGGAATGCTGCACAGAGATGGAAAGTTGGATAAGACAAACCTTTACTCTCCAAGGCCATAGCAGCAGCACATGCACCGTCAGGCTCCACATTCTTCAAGGATGCCGAGTACAGTCTATTGTTTTGTCGTGTGAAGTCACCAGTGGCTCCATTGGGCAGCTCTCGTGTTGGATTGGGTGAAGAGTTGATATCTCTTCTGAATCTGTTGCAATGTCGATAAAAAAAACCACCTCACTTCTTTAAAGGAGAGACCGCAGTGTTGTCAAACCCATCAAGTCTAGAGATGGAACTCTTCTCCTTATACAAAGTCTTAGTATCAACGTCATACTCACACAACATCTGGGCCGTCGTATTTCTCTCTCTTTTGTCTCCGTCTCCAAAGGAAGAGGAGAAGAAGCAAAAAGAGTGCAATAAGACAGATCACACCTCCAGCAATGCCACCGTATGTCCCTCCACTGCCAGTGAGTTTGGCTTTTCCTCCAGCTATCAACAAAATTTTTAAAAATTCCTTCATCATTTTAAAAAACTACTCACTTTGTAAACCTCCAACATTTGACTACCCGGTAAATAATATGTCTACAAAAAGTGTCTGTCAAGATAACTTATTAGTGTAACTTAACTTATCAACACAACATAAGTCTCCTGAAGACGAACAGAGTCACTGTTTGAATTGTCGAGTTCCTCCGGTTCTTTTCAGAACCACACATACTCACGAGAGATAATTTTGCATGGTGTCATCGCAAAGTCATTACTCCTGCTATTCTCACCATGAAAACCTTCAACTCTCATTTAACATGAGATATCATATTAACATGGCCTGATGTTTTGCATAAAACAACACTGAATATTTGGGAAAAAACAAAGAAAAGGCAACAGATAAAATGACATCAGTCCAACCAATACTAATAACACAGTTGCAGAGGCAGTTCCTGCAGGACTGCATTCCAATCAAGGATGTGTAATGTGACTGAGTCTTACCAATGCAATCTGGACCATAATGTGCTTTAGGGCATATACAACCCTTGATGGCATCACAGGCATAGTCGTTTTTACAGTCACATGTGTGCTTGCAATTCTTTCCATAGTACCCAAGATCGCAAGCTGTGTAGAAATCACAAAAGACCTTTCGTTAATTGCAGTCTTTGCTGGCATTGTTTTCTCTTCAATATTCTGACAATCCTTGCAACATTTGTAGAGGCAAATTTCAGCTTGGTACAAAGCTGTTAAGTTATTGGTGGTTATCTAGATATTTCTAAGTAAGTTTTTATAGAGCCAAGAGATAATGATAAATTCAAAGAACTTGATGACTCAAAGTGATATACAAAAATGTTGCAAACTGCTTACCGACTAAAATTACCAAAATGCAAATCTCAAAAATTAAGTGGGCCTGACGTTTCGATCCTAGCAGGGCCTTAATAGGATCGAAACGTCAGGCCCACTAAATTTTGAAACTAGATGACTCTTACCTTGATTGCAGGTATCACCGCCATATCCAGGAGGGCAGTCACAGGCTCCAGTAACATGATCACACTTTCCACCAAGGTCACATACACAGGCTTGGGAACAAGCCACTCCATAGCGACCATGTCCACACTCTATCAAAACAATTCACCAAAATAACACTTGAACCAATTTTCCTACAAAGAATGCACTTAAAGCCCCTACACAAGATTAGTAAGATCGAAAAACAGAAATGTTAACAGATTTACATGAAACTTAAAGTTTGAAGATGGTTATAGTAGAAACCTCGAACTGAAATATTTCTGCCTAAAATGTTGTATTTTGGGAGAAAAGAGTAAAAGAAATCGTTTACGTCTCACCGAGATCTAAACTATTTTTCGGAACAGTACGGCGTTGAATGCTGCATTTTCGCGAAACAAATAAAGCAGTTTTCCCGATTTTCTCGAGACTCAGTTGGCAGATTGAGCTGAAATGTTCACAGGTGAGCTATTTCGTGCATATGTTGGATCAGACAACGTATGGATGCTAATCTTTGACCTCGACCAATGCTGTGTAGGGGCTTTAAGGAAGTATTTGAACTAATTCTAATACCTACATTTCAAACAAAATACATCCAATCTGATTTTGGTGATGCCTTTCTCAATGGGAAAACGTTGTTTTAGCTAAGCAGCAAGCCCAGTAAACCTAAGCCATGTGCACTTGGTCATTGACTTACCCTCCGTGCAACTATCACCTTGCCAGCCAGGTGAGCAAAAACATTCACCAGTGAAGGGACTACAAGATGCACCATTCATACAATCACAGTCAAGCTGACACGCCGGACCAAATTGCCCTTGGCTGCAATCTGGTTACAAATTGTACAAGACCGAAAAGGGAAAACTTGTTTAAATTGTAACATGATATATACAAAAATGTTGCAAACAGCTTACTGACTAAAATTACCAAAATGCAAATCTTTAAATTTAGTGGGCCTGACGTTTCGATCCTAGCAGGACCTTTCTCTGCCTTTGAGAAAGGTCCTGCTAGGATCAAAACGTCAGGCCAACTAAATTTTAAATTGTAACATATACACACATGGATTTCATGCAAGTTTTTGTTGTAACCCACCTCCATTGAAATAAACAAATAAACTGACACTTAACTCAATACTTGGATTATCAATGGCTTCAGTTTTTGTAAACAAACTGTATTTTCTGTTTCAAACTTACATTTATCACAATATTCCCCACGGTAGCCAAGTTTGCATTCACAGTGTCCTGTGTCTGGGCTGCATGCTTTGGTGTTTGTAAGGTTGCAATTGCATTGTTCCATGCAGTCCTCTCCATATGTCCCCAAGGGACATCCTGCAAGAAAATAACAAGTGAACTCAATCACTTTAGAATGCCAATAGAAATTCTATCTATGTCTTAATACAATATTATATAAATGAACCCAACTTTGATGCTAAAAGTTAATTGCATATTATAACTCCATTTCAAAATATTACAATATATACCGGTAAACCACTTTAGTGACATTGCATTAACTATCCTGAGCTTTATAATGCTGTTTCAGGATAAACATTGTACCGTCAATTAACTTTGGAGGCATTTAAGAAACAAAAAGGAAAAACTTAATGAATCTACAGTTGTGTAAATGTTTGCATGAACTAACTTTCTGTGCAGTATTTGCCTCTCCAGCCTCCTGGGCAGATACACTCTCCATCGTACGGCTGGCAGGTAGCATCATGATCACAGGAACAGGTGAAGGCACAACTCAGGCCGTACATATTGGCTGGACAACCTGTAAAACATCCGTACAGCAATGTTGAGTACTCAAAGCACTTCATACATTAACAAAGAACTTACCAACTCTATAGATCCTACAATTTTATACAAGTATTCACATCACACAAATCAATACAAGGGAGATTATTCATGTAGCTATATGGCGAGTTTTGAAATGAGAACATGAAAAACCTACTCTAAGAGCATAAAAACAGATAGCATAGGCACAAGATAAATAGAAAATGTAAAAGACTGGCATGTTAGATAAGTGTCCCCTTATTCTGTCATATCGATGTAGTTACTGTACATGTATGTACAATAGTTACAAGGAAAGTCTAAACTTGTACTTGAACTTACGTTCACTGCAGTCTGTACCAGTGAATCCTGGGTAGCATTGACAGGTTCCATACACTGGGTTACAAGTAGCGTTGTTCTCACAAGTACAAACTTCCATGCAGTTGGCTCCATAAAACCCTTTTTGGCAGACTGTTTCAGGATAGAACAAGTTGACAATTCACTTTGATGCAAATTATTAAGGCACTGCACCAGACTACAAGTCAATCATTTATTCAATTGATGAATTTCTGAAGAACAATATACAAGATAATTCATTCACCTCAGTATAATGATTGGACAGAAACATTTCCAAATGTTTTCTGAAATATTGAAGGTGTTCAATCTAAGAAAAATCCATGAGTTTTCATTTCTCAAAGAGCGGTTATTTTTTTAGTCTTTAATAGACCAATCGATGATTTCAAAATAAATGCTCATTAGATATGAGAGTTTCTACCTTGATCACAACTAGGCCCTTGGTAGCCTGGTGGGCATACACAAGTTCCATCCTCAGGGTGGCAAGACCCATTGCTGTTTGTACATGGTGGGCACCTATGAATACAGTTGGGTCCAAATGTTCCATTTGGACAGTCTAGTAAAAAAGACAAGAATATAATACCCCTCAGTTATACAATAAATATATCATATAATAAATGCATAATTATAGTCAACTTTTTTTATGATAGCTTGAATAAAAAACATACAAAATAGTTTAATGAAATAAATGTATTATTTCCTTCATTTGTATTTTTTATTACATATAGTTTCGAATTTCCATAACATATCATTTGACTTTTCCTTTTGATGGCTGGAATTAGTTTCCAATGAAACTATCTGCAATTTGAAAAGAACTTTGTGATTTTATGCCAAGTGATTGGATTCTGGATAAAGAGGTTTGCGGAGACACCATGTAAATTCTCTTCTGTGAGTAAGTGTGGTTCTGAAAGGAACCGGAGGAACTCGACGTTTCGAACAGTATACTCTGCTCGTCTTCAGGAGAATTGATTGGATTCTATATTCTATGTCCTATATTTCCATGCCTGTCTCAAGTGTAACTCACGTCTGTCACAATGTGTATCAGTGAAGCCAGGAGGACAGTTGCACGTTCCATCTGATGCTAAGCAGGAGCCGTTATTAGCGCAGTTACAGGAGTTGTTACAATCGGGACCCCAAGAACCAGGTATGCACTTACTATCACAAAGCACTCCTAAAGGTTGGAGAGAAACAACCAAAACACACATCAATGTTTATCTACTGCATTTCAATCAAGCTACATGTAACTATACAAGAGGCCAGAGAATGGCCCGCGAATTAGTTTCCAAAGGTTAAGGCTTTTACTCTTAGGCTTTTACTCTTGGGGTTAACCCTTACAACTATGACAGAATGAAGGCGGTCCTCACAATTGGTCCAGTTTTGAAATATTTTGTGATGCTTTGAAGTACATGATTGATCTTCACATGCAAATCATGTCATTGAAACATATTTCTAAAACATGTACTGGTCTTCTGCATACTTGTTCAGTTTATGACCCAAAAACATCCGGTTTAAAAAATGATTTCACGTACATGTTTGGCTTTAACTATTTAGCTTCTAGCATTATGAGAAAAGCAAATGTTCCTTGGTTCATCGTGAAAGGAAATCAGAGACAATAACCAACCTGAATAAGTAGCTCTGCACTGACATAGTCCAGTTCTACTGTCACAGCCATGGGACGTTGTTTGATTACAGAAATCACAAGCATAAGCACAATCTGCTCCATATTTGCCATCCTACATGACAAATTCAAATGAAAAAAAAAAAAACATATTTTACCCTTTTTCACTAAATGAGCAGCTCACAGCCACTTTACATACCGGGGGTACTAGTTATTTCCCTAGATCGGTTAACCCCCGAAAGTGCATCATTCCAAAGTTCTTGCATTCTTAAACAATCTCAAAATCCTAAATAATTTATGAGTAAGGAGTGAACAATACATGAGTTAAGGTCGTAGAGTGCTGATACATTCAGCCAAAGCTTTGGAATTAAAAGCTGGTCAAGTTCAATTTTCTTTGCTACTTTTATAAAATATTTCAAGTCAGTTTTCCTTTTCTTGTTTGCTGGCAAATGGACATCAGGATTGAAAGCCAATGAGGATAGTTAAGAACTGAAGTACTGTACATTTCTCTGTATTTTCAATTGTGATTTTTTTTTTTTTTACTTACAGGACAGACAAAGGAGCAGTTGGCACCATGCCAACCCGGCAAGCAGTCACAGATACCAGTGATATGATTGCAGAGTGCCCCATTTCTACAGGGACACGGTTTACTACAACCAGGACCATAGAAACCAGCACCACAAGGAGTGTCACACTTGACACCCAGCCAGCCTAAAACACAAGCAAGTCAAAGGAAAGAATTATTCCAACAGCAGAGAAACTGAAGCTTTGCTGCATTTATTCACAAAGTGAGGTGCATAGCCTGCTGACACAACATTTTCTACAGATTTCCTCTCTGTCCATTTTTATTGTGTAATATACATGTAGGTATTTGTGTACAGATAAGACGCATGTATGGATAAGTAAGTCAGGTTGACTAGAGTAATATACAAAAATGTAGCAAACTGTTCACTGACTAAAATGACCAAAATGCAAATATCAAAAATGAGGAGGGTGTGACATTTCGATCCTCGCAAGGACTTTTCCTTTGAGAGGATCTTTGCATCTCTGAAACATCAGGCCCTGCTAAATGTTGAAAGTAAAGTTCTTGAACTTCCATTAATGCCAGACACAATCTACATGTACATGCTTCCACATTCAGTGTACTGGCTTCCACAATCAGTGAGGCATAGCAAAGCTAGAGTGAACATTGTAACTGCTAGGTTGATTTCACAAATGCACAGCAAGTGTGCCAGGAGGGCCCACACCCAAACGGGTCTATTGCTTTGTGCATGAATAAACAGCCCATACTATACACGTATGGCACGAAAACACATGACCCTGGATAGGCCCTTGAGTCACCCATACTTACCGTCACTACAAATGCAGGAACCATCCACATTATCACATTTCAGGGCATGCTTACAGTCACAAGTCTTATTGCAACCATCTCCATATGAACCAACTGGACAGGAGTCATTACACCTAATACAAGTAAGGGGAGAAGTGTACTTCAACTAAGAAAAAGCAATGTGTGCATAGCATATCATTTACATCATAACTATTTTGATAAAATGTGCAAAGTAAGCAACTCTGTAAGAAAATGGTTGTTGATTAAAGATAATGTCCAGGTCTTTTCAGTTTACATGGGCATAACCTAAGCTTAAAATACAAGTATGGGGGTGATTTTTATCTTTTACTAAATACCAGACACATTGAGTCTCCAGAAGAGAAACTGATTTTGTTGACGTTTGAGATCACAAAAGGTTAACAAATGGATCCATTGGAGCGCGAGTACAAGGCTGGCACCCGGAGTACAAATACCATTGTCAGGTCATGCATCGTGCGTACAAGGTCTCATATTACCACTTTACATCACGTTCCAACATGTGTCCCATGTATATTACTGTGCACTTCATTCTTCCAAACTAAGGAAAAAACATCAAGACCAATAAGTCTTTTGAAATGTTCTCCCATCCACTGAGGAGTTTATAACCTTCTGTACATGTACATGACCTGCCTGCAGGAGTATTGGCCACTCATTGTTGTCTACCAAATTAACAATGGAATCCAAAGTGGTTTTGTGATATCCCCCCAAAACAACAACGGTATTTGTACCCATTTTGGTGGGACTGAACTTTTATATAGCAACTCACCATTGAAGGTCTGTCACAGCTCTCAGACTTCGGTAAATAAAGTCTAACCATGCACAAGAATGTTTTCACCTATTGTAGGTGGAACATTAATTGTTTTTATTTCTTACAATAATTAGTAATGTCCCAGATAGAGGGAGGGTGGGACCGGACATTTTTGTGCCCGTTTCATGCAAGTCACCCTTAGCTGAAAACATTTGTATGCACCTTATACAATGACACACTGAAAGTTCTGAAGACTCAACATGTAGACAGGCTGAAATTAATTTTTCCTTTGCCATTAATAAGTCACATTTAGTTTCACTCTTCATGTTCCTAAAATACTACTTTACGTTGACTTACATGAGTCCTTGGTAGCCAGTTGAACAAACACATGAGCCATTTACATGATCACAATATGCCCCATTCTGACACTGGCAGATCTCATAACAGCCTGGTCCATAGAACCCACGTGGACAGTCATATTCACAATCAGTGCCAACGTAGCCATCTTTACAGAAACATTGGCCGGTCAAACCATGGCATCTGGAAAATAAAAAAAACACACAGTTAAATGACAGTACCCCTATACATGTACTTAGCTAGCTCCATACTAGATAATGACAAAGCAGTTTCTCAACACAACATGTCAAGCTTGTTACGTATTTACAGAAAGAGGGCGGTCTTTAGAGACAGCCATTCTCAGGATTATCGCCACATTTACTTTTCAGACACTCACCCAAATGACTTTCCCTTAATACAGCTGCATTCTCCAGTGCAGTTTGCATCAAACTGCCACATTGGACAAACTATTGAGTAAAAGCACAAAACCATATACATTGGTTAGCACAGAACAAAGACAAAATAGCAGAATAACTTCCCTGTCTTGACCATCTTTTTCTTAAAGAATTGCCATTAGGCGTTATGATTTGTACTGTAACTGTAAGCCCTACATACATGTACACCAACAGATGTTAATACTATCAAAAAAAAAATTAATTATTTATGGTCAAAACAACGATCAAATTTCAAACTACCAGCCTACCAGGAAACATTATCACCCTGAATGGACCCAACACACAGAGAAGCAATACAGTCTAACTCTCTGCAAGTCTAGAGGTATGTACAGTGTACATGTAGAATGGGATCTGGTAAGTCAATTTTACATGTGCATGACATGCCACAAGGTTAGTATCACTGAACTGAGGGGTCAAAATAGAAACATTCAGGACAAATCCAAAAACATATTTCTATGACAGAAATGGGATCCAGAACATAAAGGAATCTAAATGATCAAGGGGTTTCAACTAATCTAGAATTGCAATCCTAAGAATGGTCATCTTACTGCTTGATTCGCAGTATGTTCCAGTGAAGCCAGGAGGGCATCTGAGCAATGGGAAAAGAAAACACCACAACAAAGTCAATGGGAAACCAGGTCAACAAATATTCAGCAGCAATGCTGTGCTATCGATTTACAGCTCATATGAAAATATCATTCATTCAATCGCTTAGCATCAAGAAAACACATTCTAAATTATGCCACTGAGAAAATACATGTAAGCAGCATTGCCATCTTGGACGCAATATAGGTCATCTCTGTAACCCTTGACATAATGTCCCCGTCTGTCATGTTTTCACAACTTTGAGTGAGCAACCTGCTTGTTCGTGTAAGTGAGTCTTCCTTATGTATCATTTCAATCCAAGAGGATACTGTACATGTGATGACCACTCACCTACAACTGCCATCCACATTTGAGCAGGACCCTCCATTCTGACACTGGCAGCGATTGACACAGTTTTGGCCGTAGTATCCATACGAGCATTGGATTTGACAATTTGCCCCCGTGTATCCTGCCCGACAAATGCACGTCCCATTCCCAGGATGGCAGGGTGACTGGTTGTAACATTGGCAGTAGTTCTGGCAGTTTTTACCATACGTTCCAATTCGACAGGTTTCTGCACACACAACTCCCTGGGGAAAGAAGCGCACAAAACCTCTCTTAACTTCTCACAAAGCCCCCTTTTCTTTAAAAAAAAATTACTGTAGCGTCAACCTTTGTCCATTTTTAAAAAATATGACAAGCCAAAATAAAACTGTAAATTCTCGAATATGACTACTGAAGGCAGTTTACCATGAATCCCGGTGCGCAATCACAGGCTCCAGTGGCTGAGTCACAAGATCCTCCATTTTGGCATTGGCAGGTCATAGAACAGTCTGGGCCGTGGCTACCCTGTGGGCAAGTATTCTCACACCTGTAACCACGAAATACAACAGAAGTGGTTAAGCAAAGAATAAAAAACGCAGTGGCTGTTGTTACGGCAGTCGTCCGTGTGGTTCCCTGACTTGATTGTATTTCGTCAGCATTGCAGGCTGGTTGAACCAGTCCATTAGCTGATAGTCTGGTTCCAAGAGCTAAACATCCTGACAAATACTGTGATGTCAGGGAACCACATGGACGACTGACGTAACAACAGCCACTGCGAATAAAAAACGCTCTACTTGTTCAACTCTAATTTCAAATCTCCCATTGTACATGGTGATGAATTAATATTGAATCAATGAACTTTTCAGAGTAAATTGCTTCATTTGTCTTAAAGGGAAAGAGCTCAAATGCAATGGATGTTCTTACAAAGCCCCTTGGAATCCTGCAGGGCAGTCACATGCCCCGGTCACATGATCACAGACTGCATTATTCTGACAGCGGCAAGATTGTCCACAATTGGCTCCGTAGAGACCGGTCTGGCAAACTAAATCACAGTTGGTACCTGCACGTGAAGAAGCGTGAGTACAAACACCATCAATTAAAGTAAATCTTAGCAGACCTTTAACTTCAAACAGTAAAAAAGTTTGGATGAGAAAACACAATACTATATGCTTATTCTTTTAATGCTTATCATCACTTACCGAAGTTTAACAGAAAGAATTACTTGGTCTACTATTTAAGAATTGCTTCATCCAATATCTATCATCCAATATCTTGTAAGACAAAGAACATGTACAAAAAGTCTTTATCTTTGTGCGTGTTTGTTTGAGGTACCGGTACATGTGTAAGACGGTGATGAAGGAAAGAAAAACACAGTGTACAAGTAGTCAAAATGGATTGGTCAATCTATTGCTCACGGCAAGCATTACCCATAGAATGGTGTAAAAGAGCGGTGATTTGGGTTTTGGGGAGGTTACGGAAGAGGAGCAGTAGATTACACGCAAAGAAAAACACAGTGTACATGTACATGGAGTCAAAATGGATTTGTCAATCTGCTACCAGTGACCTCTGAGCACATGAGCTCTACAATCATGTGTGTAAGTGGACGTTTGTGGTCCAGTAACATGAGGCTGGTGACTGTTTAAAACTGTCTCTGTGAGTAAAGAGTGTTACCTCTGTAGCCAGGAGCACAGGAACACGCCCCTGTCCCTGCATCGCAAGTGGCACCATTCTGGCAAGTACAGTTTTGGGCACAACTGGGACCCCATTGATCAGCAAGACACTCTGTCAAATTAACAATGAAATCATTAAGAAATTATATCTCAACCAGTCTTTAAAATATAAACTTTTTAAACCGAACTGAAGTACATAAATAAGAATAAATGTCAATGTGAATACAGTATTTCCCGATTATAATCAGCTTTTATCAATCATAGCCAGCTTTTATCAATTTAATGGCTTGTAGTCCTTAATTTTCCAGCATAAATGTGCAGACAACAAACTAAGCTATAGATGTTGAAGTTCCGTACAGTTATAATGTCAAGAACCCTCCGAGAGTCAACCATGAATTGCATCATTTCCTGCCCAGGACTGGGGAGTATTAAATGCCGAGGTCTATTCTATTTTAGGCCCGTCTCTTCAAGCAGACAGTCTAGGTAACCATAGAAAGGAACATGTGTACATGTACAAGCCTGGGATACTAGCCAATACATATCTCTATGGCAAAGCCTTTTTCTCTCGTTCAGTAAGTAATAATCCTAAATGGTTTTGGTCCAGGTTCAGTCAATTTATTCTGAAGAGGAATATCAGGATAGTTCATGTACAGTTAGTAGTACATGACATTTTACAGTCAGCAATTATTAACCATTTTGAGAAAGGTTCATCCAAAAGTAACGATGGAAGTCTACACTTCTGTGGGGAAGGAATAATAAAAAGTAGTAAACTAGTCAGGAGGAAAATATTAACAAAAATGGTATGCTTCAGTGAAGGTGGCGTTGATCTTGTGAATGTGTATGCGTTGAATGCAACTAACTTTTGCTAGCAGCACTGAGTAAAACTTCCCTTGCATTATCCTGTACAATGCATGGTCCCTGCATCCCAATGCCAGTCCAAACAGCTTCAATAAATCTTTTGTAAGAATTCAGTCAATGTGAAACTTCATAAAATCTGACCCCATGCGGGCCATGCCTGATAGCTTGTTTGTACAGCGTACAAATAAATTGATAATCTGAGTAAATTTGCTCTCAAGATAGTTTCAAAGTGAAAAAGAATCTTGAAGGCAAAGAACCATGCAATACATCTAGTTATCAAAGTGAGTCAACAGTCGAAGTGAGTCAACAAAAACAGCAAAAAAATCCAGAAGAACCACACTATAAAGTACATGTACAATCAGGTGTGAACAAGGACATAAGTACCCAAGAAAACAAATGGATTGAACTCATTCACAGTAAGTGCCTTGACGTACAAATTATTCAAAGATCTCAACTGTTCTATTGTAAGAATCAGAATGTGGTCATCTACTGTATGAATACAGTATTTAATCAGAAGTATTTATATCCCAGTAGCTGTAAAACAACAGGAATTCTATGAAGGGACTTACGACTATCACAAGCAATTCCTCGGTATCCTGCAGAACATGTGCAGATGTTAGGACTAGTGCAGTCTCCGTGTATGCAACCGTTTGAGCAAATAGCTACAAGCAAACAATCAATGATCAAAGAAAGGTCAAGAACAGTATTCACACAATGACTCGATGTACATGTTGGATTTCTGAAGCATTAGGGCTATACATTTCAGTCTATAAACCTTTAAATGCACAGTAATTCCATTTATACCTGGAAGTAACTTGTAGTTGTAGAAATAACAGAGTATACTGTACATGAACATGGTCATGTAAGGCGATTGTAAGCAGGTGTTGTTAACTTAAACCTTTCTTAAACTAAAAAAAAAAGAAAAAAACCAAATTTATACCTACATCTACATGTAAATATTATTGTGAACTCAAAACAAGAGGCTAAGACTTTACAATATACACAATTACACATGCACATTTACTGTACTCAAAGCATTTGAGAAGTGGACGGGAACATTCCATTTCCAATACATTATAAAAAAGGGGTTGGGTCAAGGACTCAAGGTGTCTTCTTGACTCGATATTCCGAATAGAAACCAGGTGTGCTTACGTATACAGTCCCTCGCATTCTGTGCATAGCCATTACAGCATAGAGTCACAGTCCTCATTTGTGTGGTCACCATCTGCTTATACCCAGTTCGATACCTCATCCTGACAAGACAAAAGCAGGGCATGCATGTATTCTCATTGTACATGTATGTATGTTAACCTTTACACATTTCATTGGCAATTTCCTTGCCTAGTGTACAAGTTTACTCATTGTACATATCACATACATACGGACAGTACAGTACAGTACTATATACATGTATAATCAACCTAATAAAATGGGCAAATATTTGCGATGTTCTGATTTCTGGCTTGCTTAATACAATAAAAATAGGAATATTGTATGTCAGGGTCATCCTGGGATAAATGATACATTGACAGAATGGAAATGACATTGACAAACTGGAACAGTTTTATTTTAATGAATCAGAAATGATGACTTAAAACCTCTACACAACATTGGTCGAGGGCAAAGAATAGCATCCATACGTTGTCTGATCAACATATGCATGAAATAGCACACCTGTGAAAATTTCAGCTCAATCAGCCAACCAAGTCTCGAGAAAATCGTGAAAACCGCTTCATTTGTTCCGCGAAAATGCCGCATTCAACGCCGTACTGTTCTGAAAAATAGTTTAGATCTCGCTGAGACGTAAACTATTTTTTTTACTTGTTTCTCCCAAAATACAACATTTTAGGCAGAAATATTTCAGTGCGAGGTTTCTACTATAACCATCTTCAAACTGTATAAGTTTCATATAAATCTGTGAACATTTCTGTTTTTCGATCTTACCAATGTTGTGTGGGGGCTTTAAAGTCTTGAAAGGACACCCAGCAGTTGGTCTACAAGTTGAACAGACGGCTCAATCCAACTGCAGCGCTAGAAATGCCATATTCATATAAACATGTAGCTTCTATGTCTTCACACCATGGTGAGCGCATTATTACCTTCTCCGTGTACATCTGAACCAGTTGAATATGTCTGCACATACTGTGTAGTAGACCTGCTCATAAGGTGTCTGTGTACTGACAACCGCTGTTACATGGTAGCTGTTGGGAAAATGAGAATTCAGATGTCTTTCCAATCCAAACACACAAAGTCATCATGTAGTGAAAAGATTGGCCAACTTTGTTTTGAAACCCCAAATGATACCCACTGAGTCACTGAATTGTTCTGTGAGAAATTCTTCTTTGTGATGAGAAAGGTGCGATTGGATACCAATCATACCATCAAACTTTACACAATAGCAGTATTGAATACCGGGTACATTAATTGATAAAATAGTGTCCAAGTACAGTACATGTACTGTACAGTTGTGTGCATTATGGACCGTATTTGTTACAGATTCCATTGATTTCTTATCTTACTGTGAACAAACATTTCCAACTCAAATCTAAAACATTCCACTTCTAAGGATGTAGATGTACTTTTAACTGTTGATGATACTGAAATTATAAACTGTTGGGCATGATATGCAATGTATTCACTTACA
Source organism: Luidia sarsii (assembly GCA_949987565.1). Classification (NCBI taxonomy): domain Eukaryota; kingdom Metazoa; phylum Echinodermata; class Asteroidea; order Paxillosida; family Luidiidae; genus Luidia; species Luidia sarsii. The sequence continues at coordinate 21,950,643 of OX465106.1, forward strand.
TTGTAATGTGTACATGTACACACTGTACTTTCCTGATTATAAACACGTGGTAAGATTTTCCTTCATCCATGATAACAATCCTAAGATCCAGTATTGCTGACATTCCTCTCAAATATCCATATTTACATGTACATGTTCATGACTTCATGTCTATCTATTGTTTGTAACACACACAGCTTAGAACCTTGCTTCAGTATTCTCCCCATATATTAGCATGTATACAGACACTTGCATGTACTATAGCATACAGTACTGTACATACTCATACAACCATGCACCCGGTACTACATACTGTAAATGTACGTGTACACTGTACATCATGTGCATACATGTACATGTACATCACCATATCACACCATAGTTTTTCCTCCCTCCATGATAACAATTAAGCGATAAGCGGATGATTCCTTGTAATCTGTTTGCGCTTTTCATTCTGCCTTTGAAAAGGTCCAGCTAAAATTTCAACATCAGGCCCTCTAAATTGTTGGGATAAATTGTCTATTCTATTTTAATATCACTTGCATGTTTATTTTCAATAATTGAAATCTAATCAAAGGATTAGAAGTTGCTGTGAGATCAGAATGACGGCCAATGAATGAATACAACATATTAAATACGCAGTGGCTGTTGTTACGGCAGTCGTCCGTGTGGTTCCCTGACTTGATTGTATTTCGTCAGCATTGCAGGCTGGTTGAACCAGTCTATAAGCTGATAGTCTGGTTCCAAGAGCTAAACATCCTGACAAATACTGTGAAGTCAGGGAACCACACGGACAACTGCCGTAACAACAGCCACTGCATATCAAATAAATACAACAACAACAATACAGGGACAGATTACCTTTCATCTACTGAGCAGACATGTGCACCATGCTGGTCTAAGCTGTAGATTGTGCTGGCTGATCCAAGATGAAGCAGAGGAAGACAGGAGACTAGTAAGAAGCCGAGATGGAGAAACCCCATGGTGGTTCTTTAGCCAATCCTCCCAGGCAACAATTGCAAGTCCTACATTCAGAAGGAACAATGAACACAAACAACATCAACCTCTACAGGTATTTTTCCCCCAAAACAACTCAGGATTTCCATAATAAAATTGGATAGCCAATACATTTTACTGCATTATACCGGTACACAAAATTCTTCAGAATTCTGGAGGGTGCCACTTCTTGATCCTTGCAGGAAAGGTCCTCCTAGGAAATGTCAGACCCTCTAAATTTGTTTACAGCTGTACATTTGTTGGTCCTTCTATTCAGGCATCATCACCTTGTTATATCACTTCAAACATGTACCGGGGCATTAGACATGGGCCATGGGTTAGTAACAAGTGGTGTGATGCAGATTGACATACATTAATTAAAGGGACACTTTAAAGCAAGGACAGAAATGGCTTGTAAAAGGTTCATATACATGTACTGCATTTCAAGACAAAAAATACCAGTAATTTGATTTGGTCAACAAAGCATTGAAAAAGTACTGTTGTAATGAAACAATTTCCAACACGATACAGCTGTACATGTACAGTATGTGCAGTACATGTACATGGTTGTTTGAAGATGAAAGTCCGGCTTTCGTGTTCTCTACTGCAACTTTAAAACCCACCCTCAATCATTGACTCACTGACTCAACATCACCCATATCAAAACCACAAAAACTGTGACACAATTACAGATTTAATTGCATTGGTTATAAGTTAAGCATTTCCTCATTCCATTCACTCTGATTAATATTGGTCTCAATTTCTCACATGAAACCAGATATCACTCATAAACATCATGTAGGGGTTCCAAGATCATCATAAATCATTTTCTTTATGAAGTGTCTACGAAATGCAATCATTTCGACAAAAAAAATCTGTCTACCCTGTCCATGAAGAGGATCAAAGAAATCAAGATACAAATCAGCGTTTAGTACCTTTGTAAAGTAGTTCCTGATGCCAGATCAAATGCACACATGTACAAGGATTCAGGTAGGCCTACATGTGTGGGTGTATCTTTATCAATCTTAGTCTCTGATCTTATTTTTGATCAGTTCAGAGGGAAGCTGTGTCTGATGATCCCAATCTTAGACAAAATGCCACCGATTCTGAAAACAGTGGGTGCCAATCTGTAAACGGAGAGAGAGTTAATATTGACTACCGGTATTGTTTTTTTTCATCTGCACAAGTGCACATACAGTACATTAATTTGAAGAAATACAGATCTACATGTGCACATTGCACAATGTAAAAAGAACTATGCTGTACACATACATGTATACTGCATGTGAAAATGTGTACAAATGCACTGTACATACATGTACATGTACATGTACAGTAGTGTGTGTACCATACTGTACATTTACATGTACAGTACATGTTGGTGTACATGTACATGTACTTTTACATTTATAATTATGTAATACTAGTACATGTACATAAGTACATGTACAATGTACCGGTACATATCTGTCACGTACATGTACAATGTAAGTGCCCACATGTACATGTACGTGTATTTTGTTTTTCCTCTGTGGACAAATAAAATAGTTAAAACATACATGAAGAAAACTTTAACCTTTTGATAAACAGAAAAACTTTGCCATCTCAAGTGCTTCATAAAAATTCCAGTTTCTATTTTCATTTTCACTTACATGTATAACTACTGTTTATTGTACTGTACATTGGAACATGATTGGGGGTACAGTACAATGTACAAGTTTACAATCTTGATGCTATTGAAGTCTGAGCCACCAGTAGGCACAGCCTGAATGGCCCCACTCAACCTTGACAAAATCTCTTATAAAACCTACCCATAGAAGAATGACGTAAGGGGTGACTCACCAAAATACCCATTATTTATAGAAAGGACCTTAAAGTCCCCGGGGCTTAGCAAAGGGGGGCAAGAGGAAAAGTGTTGACTTGTGTTTGGGAGAAGTTCATAGTTACAGAGGATATGACATGCAGTTATACCGTACATGTACTTTATAGACATCTGTGTCTTTTTATAGATCATCCTTTGCTTGAAATTCACTGAAAAACCAGGACATGGAAACTCATGGTAGCGTTTGCGACAACTTTTAGAAATTGTTTTAAAAATTCATGAAAGTGTAGGAAGGTGCCAAATAATCTCTATGACTGTAGACACTGTACATGTACTGTACATATTGTACACTTACTGTTCTTTTGGTCCAAATAAGAACATTGTAGTGTACCTAGGCATTTCTAAAGGATGTATGCACATGTGCTCACCTTGAAAGATACATGTACAAGGCAAGTACAGTGTATGCCCCCACATGTACATGTACCAGTAACAGTATATCCTTCCGGTTGCTCAATGTCTTACATATGTACTCATACAGTACATGCAACACTTGTCTATCGGAAGTCCCTTGAGAAACAGCCACAAACCACAACAAATGCTGTGGTTTACATGGTACTGTGGTTTACACATGTATGTATGTACAGTACATTTTATACATGTACATGTACAGTACATGTACATGTACAACTGGAAGTGCACTGTGCACTGTACACATGTACATGTACATGTACATGTAGGCCTATCGAATACATCTTTTTGTTAAAAAAAAATCACATCTGGCAGGGTAATAAACATGTACAGCACATGTGCTGTACATGTACATGTTCCTCACATAAGTTTGTTTGAGGGCCTGAGCTGAAATTTCAATCCTAGTCAGACCATGGAGGAATAAGCTCTACTTATTCCTCCATGGTCAGACCTATCTACCTTTGAGAATGCTCAAAGCTTCAACAAATGTTACTACATGATGTACATCTGTACTGTACATGTTAGCTAAAAATAAAAGCCACTAGCCCACTACTAATCTAGTCCATTCTACTGTGAAACCTTCAAACCACAGACTGGATTATTTTCTTCCCAATGTTGGATGGTGACTGTGATCCACCCCTGGTATGTAAATTTCCTTTCCAAATCCTGCAGAATCCTATTTGCCTTTTGCAGGATTCTGCAAGATTCAGGGCACATGAGAGTTGACACATTGCAGGATTGTGCAGGATTCATGGCATTAGGGTTTATGTCACAGTAGGAAAATGCAGGATACAGGCTACTAGTACTAGTATCAAAGTGCTGGAGAAGGATTTTGCAGGATTGAGGGCACATGACAGTTGACACACTGTAGGAATGTGCAGGATTGAGGACATAAGGAGATTTCGTTGTGGCTTTTGTCAAGAGATTATCCGTTCAAAAAAGGGCACATTGTTCTAAGCTGAAAGGAGTCTTTGTTTAGAATGTGGACTAAAACTCCATAAGCTCAGTGCAGGATTTTGCAGGATTCAGGCAATGGTCCACAGTAGCCAGTACTGCAGGATTTTGCAGGATTCAGGTCACATGGAGCTTTGAACAAGGTAGGATTGCAGGATTTTGCAGGATTCAGGTTATATCTTACAAAAAAATTGGTAGGGGGTAGGGTTAATACAAAAACTCCACTCTGTGATTAATTTGGAAATAAATTTTGAAAATAATTTACATGCAAGTTGTAGTAATTAATACTATTAATAGTGTTTGAAAAAAAAAAAGATAATAAATTCTTCCTTTGAGAAAGGCCTGCTCGAATCCAAAAGTCAGATCCTCTTATTTGTGGGAAATAAAAAAATAAAACTATGATAAGATGGGAGGGGTTTTTTCCCTTTCCTAATTAAGACAATGAGAATGACCAATGATTGCATGCATTGTACATGTACCCGTTAGGCCTAATGGCATTATACTGTAAATTCCTTTGCTTTACAGGTCTACTAGCAATTTCACATTATGGAAATTCCCTTGCTTTGAAAATCAGTAGCATGGTCACTGACCATGCAATTGATTTTCAAAGAAAGGGAATTTCCATAAATTTGAAATTGTTTGTAGACCTGTAAAGCAAAGGAATTTACAAGTTTAACGCCATTAACGGGTATTTACAATGCATGCAATTATTAAAAAGTAGTGTGCATCTATTTACATAATTAGCAACTTTAGACAGTAAATATGTATCTAAGGGCAATATAAAAATAAATTCTAACGGTTAAACCACCCCAAAAAATTATAGGAATAAATATTTCTATTAATAAATTAATTTCTTTTCTACGGATGTTGGGGTTTGTTATGGTACACTCAGATTTTTTTTAGGACCAACAATAAAGAAAACTGGAGCTTCGAAGCAACTGCAAATTTTGTACCTACATGTAGGAAAATAGACCCCAAAAGAGCAACTTTTTGAATAACACGAGTTTGGCCTACTGGAAAAGCCTTAAATTTCCACATTTTCGGTGACGGACAAGAGCAGGAAATCAACTGTAAGATACGAAGTCTGAGATCGTTATACGGAGTTGTTTTCATAGTGCGATGTGAGTTAGAAGGCTAAGCGTCGAAAACGTGTAGCGTCAAAAACGGGGGTTCCCACGATACATGTGTATCCAAATAATTACAAACAAGTAAATGATGTCACTTTTAATATTATTAAGTTTTATAGTATTAATTTCAAACCATAGACCAAGGAAAATCCTCTATCTATGTTCCATCCTAATTCCTAACGTCTTCAAAATGCAAGACAATTTGTCATACCATGGAGGTAGAATTTTTACCAGTTCCACGAAGGAGGAGTGCCGAATGTGACGCACCTTGAAGTTGAAGATGATGTATGGTTTCACCATAGATTTCACTATATAGACACTAGTACTGTACTATAACTTATATAAGTTATAAGTTAACCATGGAGGCCTCCATGCTATAACTAAGGGCTGGCTATACTGTATACATGTCATTGCTCCTAGCCTATGCTACTGCTAGTCCGAGTAATTTGGACCCAACAAGTCACCCTTTTTTATCGAATTTTGACATTTTGAGGGACGGGTGACAAACGCAACAATATTAACAATACATCACAAATCAAGGTACAGTATTTTCAATAAAAATACAAATTACAATTGATCTGAAGGCTAAGGTCAAGGAAAACAACACTCGCCAACCAAACCCAAGAAAAAAAAGGAACTCTTACTCTTAGTCTTACTCTTGAGTTAAGTTGTAATTGAGGTTCGACCTACTTACCTAAATAAATATCGGCGATGTTGAGGTTAAAGCGGCGGGTTGACTCCCCGCGACTCGTGCGGTTTAAATTATGTCGCTCAAAAATGCCAGATCCGGGAGGGAAATCAAACTCAAAGACCTAACCTCAAGCTATTCCTCATTCTGCCTATTTCTGGCACAATGGCCACAGTGACGGATCCAGAAAAACGGGCCTCGCAAAACTGTAAACAAGCGCAGATTGTAGTGTTTGTTTGCGGGCAGCAAAGCGAACAGTGGTGTGGTATGGTACGTGATCCCACACCCACGTACAGTACATGTACATGTAATAGTATTTTACTGTGCAGACGGCAGGCCGTAGGCGTGTATGAGGAATAATGATTCACTTTTTATGAATGGATGATACACACAGACGTTTTGACGGGAGGGTCGCTGGTATACCTATGGTTACACCCACACCTGGGATAGGACAGACTACCAGTGTATGGGTAGAGGGCGCCATATAGGAATATTTTACAGGGAAGGGTGCACCAGGATTGTGAGGTTCACCCAGTGGGTCCACCTATCACATTTTTTATACGGCATGAGGATTCTCATCCAAATTTGAGTATTTGAAAAATTGGCAAAGAAAACTTTGACTGGACCAAATTTGCTAATTTCTCAAATTGTTCAAAAGTTCCCAGTCAGATTTTCCTTGGTTTGTTCATGGTTTGACTCAAGTTTTGTGTATTCACGATTTCCCCACCACCGCAGCTAGAGTAGAATACCTCACTGGCTTCTTAATAATTATTAATATTATTTCGTTGCGAAATCCACAGAACGTCACGAACTCCCCCCCCCCCATAAAACAGCTCCATAGTTTGAGCCATGCAGACTAACCTACATGTAGTTAGTCGTAGCATGGTAGTAGTACTAGTACCTTAGACCAAATTCATCAGACTCATTCATGGGATCACCTTGCCAACCCAAACTCGATCCCTTTTGTTTCATGCTATGCAAAGAAATACCATCTGGAATACAAGTTTTGACATCACATCCCAATGTGGTTTATAATTGTGACCCTGGTTACACATGGAGAAAGGTTTACACAAGGAAGACTCTTCATGCTTAGCAGATTTTCACAGTTAAGCAGTTCCATAAAATTGGCTCAGAACAGAATCATACAATACTGAAGATAGTTAAACTGCATTGGAACATGAATACATTTAAATCAAAATTTGGTTTTTATTATTAAAGTTAATTTTATAGCTTTGGAACAAAAGAAGTGCTTTAAACATTTCACAAGATCCCCGGACTAAAAACAATCCAAGAAGGTATGCTCCCAATATTACAATCTATCTACCCTCCAAAATACAACCTGCATTTCTTATCTTTGTGATGAAAAAAAACCAGGGAACATAATTTGAAAAATAGACACAATACTACTAATCGTGTATAATTTTACTTTACGGTGTCCTTCAATACAATCAAAGTGGAGCAGTGATTTTACTTTCATTTTCATTTATAGAGATGAATTGTACAAGCAATGAATTCAAATAATTAAGACAAGCAAAATGGGTTTCACATGTTTTCAATCACAGTTGAACTTATGTCCAGTTCCTGCAATTTTCAGATGGCTGGGCAAAGATTAGGTAGGCATGATTAATACCTGATCCAAAACAAAAGAACAAATCTTCCAAAAGTCATATTTACATTTAAAGATACCGGTAAGCTAGACAACACTCTGATGGAGAAAGAAAAACAATAAATATATGAGCTCCTACTTTCTCAATAAAAACCTCACTGCATACCAGTAATTCAAAACAAGACAAATATTATTGAAATTACAAGCTCACAGACTCAGCGGTTCGTCCAAACTATTTAACATGTACACTACACAATACATTAAACTCAATACATGCATACATAACTGTGTTTACTGCAATAGATGAAATGGAACTTTGTTGCAATGGTTGAGTGCCACACTAGGAAGCTCATTCAGTCATTAACCATAGCCAGTGGATTTGTTGTTGACATTATTTACAAAATAACATTTTGATTAAAAACTCTTCCTGTTCTTGTCAATCAAAGTGACACTCTTAAAGATAAAGGCTTTGCATGGTGGGTGAAACAATATACGAGGGTTTGTGGGGACACCATGTATAAGGTCTCTTTAGGAAGAGGGTGGTTCTGAAAAGAACCTGTGCGAAGATGTTTCAAATATAACAGGCAGTTTAAAAATCACAAATTTAGAATACACGGTTACTCTGCAACTTGTTACACACATGAATGAAGACTTTGGGAATTGCTTTGTGTACAGAAGAGGGTTATTATCACAGCTCAAAAATGACAACTATAACCAGCGCTGAATAACAGACAGCTGGAATTTATATCATTTTACTTGATGGCAGGTATTGCAATTGTTACATGGAAATAAACCCAGGTTCCCTGGCTTAACATACCAGCCTTCCTATCACTTAGTTTTGAAGCCCTTGGGTGATGGCCTTCCCATTTTTGACTACCGGTAGTCTTTGACTAGGTGGTGACACCAGTCAGAAGCATTCAACCATTAACTGCCATGTATCTCTAGGGATCACATTCCCATTTGCTTCAGATGTTTTTTCCTGTATTTGTTAGAATGCTACCCATGTTATTAGATAGTGAGATGTTAATAGCTGTAAAGTAAGACATTCCTCTCAATAGACCGCAATAGTATTACACCAAGTAATTTACCATGACCATGCAATGCATAGAGTAACACATAATCACTTCTTTATTTTCTGGATTCACATCCTCAACCTCTCAAGGCCCACCAGGCATCAGGGTGGGGACTCAATCTGTACATAAGACATATATCTATAACAAACTAAGTATAGAAGAAGACAATGTGGTAGGAATGGTAAGTGTACAATCAACTATCACAAGTTACATACACCATGACATACATATTTTTTACATTGCTAGTAACGGGAACCTTATATTCTAACAAATATTGCCTATGATAAAATATGTTATTTAAGAAAATAGTCTTAAAGAATGGCAAAAATTTGACAAGAACCCTTAACATATTCCTTACCTAATTGTGCACATGTTGCACACATAATTTGATTAGGCCACAATCAATCACCTTTGTGGACTACATCTGTCATTCACAAAAGTCAACTTCTTCAAACCCTTGAGATGAGTGTTTCATTTGAATTATCATGCTACTATCAGTCCAATCTCAAGATAGTTTGACAGGGCCGGCAAAGTGCACATTTTTTTTGTGATTCAGATTTCTGATCACACCCTTGCCCTGTTGTCTAACGACCGCTACCGCCAACCAAGGACAGAATGATCAGGAAGAGATAGACAACGTCCACATACAAGTTGAGTGCACCAAAGATATACTCCTCGGGACTCAGCTCATAACGACGGCCACCAATCAGCAACTGGGTGTCATAGGCCAAGAACTGGACAACAAAATAAAGAAACATCCAGAAATATCAGAGAAAACAACAAATTGAATAGCCCTGACACTTCGGAAACAAATACAGTTCAGGCAGTGTTTAGGTCAATATCATATATACAGCTGTCATTCTAAGATGATTATTTCTTGAAGAATACTGCAATCAGTTAACGACTGCCGTCAATATTTGTTTGGAGATTAAATCAAACTTACCATGCTGAAGAGCACAGCAGCCAACCAGGCATACACCGTGTACAAGATCTGAAATGAAACCAATCCAATGAAAGCAAGTCAATTAAAAAAAGCATCCTACATCATTCACCCTGTTGAACACTGATCACTGCCAAGCAGAGGCAAGCTTTAATCAAAAATCAATCCATAGTGGAAGGTTTGTGGTGACACCATGTATATCTCTTCTCTTTCAAGAAGTGTGGCTCTTTTCAGAACCACACTGCTTGAAAGAGAAGAGATAAACATGGTGTCACCGCAAACCTTCCACTAAGTTTTTCCACCATGCAAACCTTCAAGTCTTATCAAATCAATCCATGCTGACCAATGGATTGATACATGGATTGGTGGTCACGACTCTTGACTCAAGCTCATAGGCCACTGTCAGTTTGTAAGGTTTATGTCAACTGCTTTAATGACACACAAAACCTCCCACTAGTACTTTAGATAAGACTCCATAGTTTGCACGTTGGAATAAACATGTAGAAAGTTTGTGGTGACACTAGGTTTCATTTCTTTCAAGAACAAGGGTGGCTCTGGGAAGAGCTGGTAACTCAGTGGTTCAAACAGTGTGTGCCCTGCCACATCCAACCTCCAAGCCACATCCCAACCACAAGTAACCCAACGCCATCCATTCATGACAGGAGATGGGTTTTGGACTGGTCCTTAGGTATCCAGTTACTGTACCTGACTGTAGGTGAAGATTGCAATGAACCCAAAGAGGAAAAGAGACCAGGAGAAGATGAAGAGGAATCCGCCGCAGGAAGTGAAGTCATACTTGGTTTGAATCGAGAACAAGGTCACTCCAAGGGTCACACCCTGTACAAAAGGTCAAAGGATTGTACTCATTATCAGACTGACAACATGTCATTCCAAATCAGTTGGACGAATGCTTAGTAGATGACAAAATCTTAGTCAAACCCTTTTCATTGCCATTTTTTCAAAGTTATTCAAGTTCCTAGTGAGTTTTTCCTAATATTTGCTTTATTTGTTTGACATTTTAAAACTTTTGAAAATGGCCAAGAAAATTGGACTGGACAGGGTCTCAAGTCCTGGTCCAATCAATTTTTTTTTCACATTGTTCACAGTCAATTTTCTTTTCTTAAACTTGAAAACACATGAAGCTTAAGAATATACTACATACATGTATATGAGTACACCATCAGCCAAATACTGTGAAATCTGTTTACATTAGTAAACATGTAGAATTGTAGATACATCATTTTAAACTGTTTTGTAATGGATTTGTCACAATGGAAAGGGTTGAGTGATTTATTGAATGTTTCATCAGGAAATGAACATCTGCTTGACATATTCACAGTAAATCAAAAGTCCAACGAACCCAGCAAATTGCAATCAGTCCTATACTTACTGCACAGATGATCAATGCAATCAAGACAGTCTGACCCCCCTGCGCATAATAAGAGCTGCAAGTAAACAACAACATAACACCAATCAACAATCTATTCTAATATACAATTTGCCATTTTCAAAATTGTGGAAAGGTTCCCAATCGTTCGTCCCAGTTCGTTTGTTTTCTTGTTATTTGTTTGACTTAATATAACCACCTTTTAAAAATGTATCTTTGAAACTATCAAACCAACAGTAGCAGGGTTAAGAAACACAGTAGTGGTCACTTATTTTGCAGATTTGAGCAGAAAAAAAGGGTTTAATAAAGATCACCACTTAATATTCTTTGTCGTTTCTTCAGTGAGAAACTTTGACAATGTGGCTTTCTATGAATTCAAAATAGGATGGACAAGAGATCCTTCACCATTCATTCACAAAATCTTTCTGCTTTGGTTTCTCTCACCTTGCAATGGTCCCAGTCAGATAAGACAAGCTGATAGTCTGTTGATACAAAAAGAACAGAAAAATTTCAAAGCAAAAAGATTTCTCCAAGCCAGTTCAATGAGGAATTGAGACACTTATCAAAGTATTAGCAGTACGCATACCAGCTGGACATGCAGCAATTGCTAAGTTCACAACACAACAACAATTTCAAGAAAGGAACCGATATCAGCATCTCATTATTGTTCTTTAATATACACCAAATACACCTGTTATCAGAGAAAGCAGCCACTTAAATTCAGTGCTGGAGGACTGGAGTCCGAGTCGCGATATTTAAGGACTTGGAGTCAGACTCAGACAGTCAGGACTCGGACTCAGAAGGGAAGGACTGCTAACATTATATATTTCTCTTTCCTTAAATGTTTCCCGTCATTGAATGTAAACATCAGATAAAAAAAAATGCTACTTGAATGTGTCTCTGCATACCACAGATGTCCCCCAAGCACTAGCCTTCACAGTTGCCCATCGATCACACCAGGATCTGTGATCAAGAATTATCTGATAAAAACCTGATAAATAAAGTAATACACGAGTATTACTTTGTGTACATGTATCTGTTTTGTCCTTGTCACTCTGCCTTTGAGAAAGGTCCTGCTAGGATCGAAACATCAGGCCCACTCAATTTTGAGTAATACAAAAGTGGTGCAAACTACTTATTGACTGAAATGACCTAAATGTAAAACTCAAACATTTACAATGTCTGACAGTTGGATCCTAGCAGGACCCTTGTCCTTTGAGAAGCGTCCTGCTAGGATCAACGATTAGACACTCGGCAACCTGATCAAATCATAAATACTCACAAAGATGGCAAGAGCAATGTAGTTGTGTGGAGTTTTACGTCGGAACTCTCCACAGCAAGCCAGAATAATGTACACAATCAAGAAAACACCACTGCAAAAAGGGAGAAAAAAATCCTTTAAATCATTGACAATGACAAGCTAGAAAACCCATGAGGGTGTTAGCGGAATCTTCTTCATATCATGACATACACAGTGAGAGAATACTGCTAAAAACATTAATGAACTATTTACACTTGTTTATCTTTAGGTGAAAATAGAAAAGTTGGTTTTGCCAAAGGTTTTGAATTTGAAGGCATTTGAATCAAAAAGAACACCTGAGAGCTTGTTTTTATCACCCTAATGCAAATTTGAATAATCAAATCTAAAATCATCCAGTCTTCTCAGAACTATTACCCGATTCTACTTGCTTGCAAAAATCATTACTTTACCAAATTTATAAAAGTTCATGATGGATTATATCATTGAAATGATCAGCTCTTTGCTAGATTTAGCAAGTGTCCCAAAGCCTTTCACTTACTAAGATGCCCAGTAGAGACCAGGATTTCCTTGAACAAAGTGCCGCACTGGATGCCTGCAGAGTGGAAACAGGACAAATCAACACCACTTGATAACCATTGATAATAGCAAAGGAAACTTTGACTGGACAAGGACTTAATCCCAAGACCTCTGGTTTTGCGTTCCAGCACTCTCAGTCTCTCACCATTTGAGCTATCCAGCTTTTAAATGGTGGCCTTCCCAAAGGTGGTCAATCAGTCTTTGCCAAGGTGATAGCATTTACACAAATCACTGCAAATGGTTTTCCACTTTCCAATGATATGAAGAAGCTGTTCAATACATCTGAAACTATTTGAATTAGTCTTACTTACACGTAATAGAAAAGGCAGACTGTTGCGAGTGTCACAGCAAGTTGGAAAGTCAGAATCAGGTACACCTTGAACGAAAATGGAAAACAAAAACCGAATGTTTCATAGTAGCAAACACTTCAACATTTAATTTCCCTGTTTACTGTATCGTTAAGTGCTTTAAGAAAGTCGTGGTCCAACTACATGCTTTCTGAAGAAGAAAATAAACTTAAAGGTTTTATTTCAGAATACTGCCAAATTGATACATATCTATCTACATCTTTGTGGGGTAAGAATATAAAATGGAAATTGGAAAACAATGTGATTTGTTTAAACCTAATCTACAATTTTTTTTCAGAAGTCAAAATAAAGACAAAATTCCTAATGTACATTCCTGACTTTTTTACCTTGAGTATAAACTTGCGTCGGACATTCTTGTCATTAAGAGACCTGGTTGCAGTGAAACCTTGTTCCTCATCAGCTGGAACATTAGTTCCTTAAAGAAATAACAACAGACGTTACAGTTTTTATGGGTGCTTAAATCTTCAAAAGTCACAACTAATTGTGTGTACATGTGTGGTGGTAACAAGCAAAATTTGTTTCATTCAAGCTCACACATCAATGCACATAAAATCTAGGAAGTAGAAACAGCCTTTACAGGATATGAGGATACCCACAGAATTGAAGCATTCAATGATGACAAGCATTCTTGAATCACGAAAAACAATCTCCACAACAATGTGAAAGAAACTTTACAGCTTTGATGTTATCAAGCACTCATTTAACCCTCTATGCACTACGGTAGCATAATTATATGCTACACTAACTTTGGTCAAGTATTTCATCCACTTAATGCAGTAAACCATCACCTATGACCCATTGGAGTATATATATCAGCTACACCATTACAATATTTATAGCCCCCTTTGTTGGTTGTAGTTGTCTATTTAGTTGCATTCTTCTTCATGACAAAACATGGCAGTTGCGTAATAAAGGTTTTCAGAAAGTTTGCGCATTTCATGGTGTTCTATCTGCTTTTTGGTGATTGTCAGGGGAAGATTTCAATGCTTATCTTTTACACAATATCCAAAAGACTCAAATGAAGTTGATATTTCCAAAAAAAAGGTTTTGGCCTAGCAGCAATATTTTTTTGAAAACACGTGTAGCATAATTATGTGCTCCTATGGGTGATACCGACGTACACGTATAACGTACCAAATGCATTGTGCCGGATTTTCTTGCCAAGAATGAAGTAAACTAGATGCACTAAATTATCATTGTTATTGTGCATTCAAATACATTTTTGCAGCTGTTGAAGTGATTCATCCAAGGGCAAGCTTCTAATAATTACCATGTACATTGTATGAAAAATTGTAGCACATGTGCTACTTATACATTAACATTATGTGAAATAATTTCAATAAAATCATGACATTATCACCCAAATTAATTTTAAAAGTCATTAATTAATTTCTATTTTGTTTTGTTTTCAATAGCAACTGTGACCCTAAATTCCTGATAAAAGGGTTAAAGTAAATTAGAATTGTTCTCAATTGGGGATGTGTCGTGGTACATAGAGGGTTTATTAATGCTGTCATTGAAGAAACTTAATGAGAATGTTAAACAAGTGCAAATTACATGTACCTTATCACCAGGTCAAGAAAAGTAAAGCAGGAAAACGTGAGTCTTTTAGAATCTTAGTTCTTAAAGAAAGGTGATATTACAATGCCAGATCTTGATTATAATAATGGAGCCAATATGCCAAAGATTGATAACGTCTGAAGTTGCTTATAAAAATATGATAGCAGAAAATTTAAAAAAGTAAAAACACATATATAATGTTCCACACTGCTTTCTGACAAGAACCTGAAACAAATACAGCAACACACAAGTTTGATAATGATGTTTCCATCCGTGCTTGACCCTTGCCCTGTCTTTGAGAAAGGTCCTGCTAGGATTGAGACATCATTCAACTATATTGTTTTAAGGTTCAGATTTTTTGACAAACAGCTTTGAAAACATGACGCATGGCACATATACAGCATCATGTGGTCCAAAGACAATGCAATGTTTGTAACACAAAGGTACACTCATGCAATTGAACTAACACTGAAAACATTTTATGTAATGAAATTGTACATTGTACATGAATGAGTGAGTGCATCTTACTTATGAAATGCAAAAAAAAAAAATTCAATGGTGCCAGCTGAATGCAACAGTGATATGTAAACGATGAATTCACTCACAAAGAATTCATTAAAGCGACTGCTTTGTTACATGTGCATACTGTATGTTGTTAGCGTTGAAGAAAAGATCTTAAAAGGCTGAACGACAGAAGTGAAATGCTGCACATATTACTCGAAGCTTACTGTTAGTGTCAGAAGGCCACGCAGCTCTGTGAGGTGATTCAGGAGTTTCACCTGTACACGGATCCGCCAAAACAGAAAATATACTGGTACTCCATCCTTCAACACAAATCTCAGTTACATGTCAACTTGTCACCCAATTCTCTAATTCTCAAACAATTCTTCAAACAAGGTGACAAGTTTATTTGACCTTTTTATAAAAGGCTGTGGACTGAATTAAAAACAGCTTGCAGAAGAACATTAACGTTGACAAGAAATTCCAAATACTATAAAATTTTGATCGGAAATTAACTTAAACCCTATAAATAATACCATCAACACAGCACTGAATTTTGCTTAGCAGAAAGCAAAAGGAAATTTTCGTACCATAATCAGCCGCTGGTTGGGGTTTGGGCTGGGGCTGGGGCTGGGGCTGTGGCTGCGGCTGGTATCCTGTACTTGGGGGATATGCCTCACCAGGTGGGTACTGGGGACCAGTCTGAGGAGGATAGGCTGGGTAGCCATAGCCCTGTGGCTGTGATGGAGGGTAGGCCGGGTCATCGACCTTTGTCGCTTCGTCGTAGCTTGGTGGAGCTGTTGGGGTTGCCATTATGTCCTACTGACAGATTGTGAATGATAAAAAACACAGCACAAAATAGAAGGTAAATCCAATCTTAGAACCAAAATGTTGAGAAACCCGCACTTTTCAGAGCTGATTTACATGGTGTCACCACAAATCTTCCACTTCTTCCCTTATTTGATTTACAAAAAATCATTCAAACTATAAAAGTAGATTATTTTTGAGAAAGGTCCTGCTAGGATCGAAACGTCAGGCCCACTAAATTTTAAGATTTGCATTTTTGGTTATTTTAGTCAGTAAGCAGTTTGCAACATTTTTGTATATCACCTTATTTTTAGAAACTTGTGTTATACTACTACTTACTGTAGTACTAGTAGTACTAGGCAGATGCTTTGGGCCGACCCCCTAATTTTTTTTTTAAAGGGCGATTGTAAGGGTCCAAGTACAGTAGTTAGTAGTAATAGTAGTAGTACTCAGTAGTATAGTCCCACTTACTGGGCCGCTAGGAGCTCCCCTTAAACGAGTTTTGAGATTATCTGTCGCACTAGCTAGCTAGCTAATGCGACAGATAATCTCTAAACTCATTTAAGGGGAGCTCCTAGCAGCCCAGTAAGTGGGACTAGTAGTAGTACTCAGTAGTAGTAGTACTATTACTAATCTAGCCAGGCAGTTTTGTTTATACAGTACCACTACCAGTACCACTACCAAAGTACCAGTACCACACAATCCCTCCAGCTAACCCTCAAACCCACTAATGTACTACTACTAATGCCTAATGAGTAATGGCACTTTTCGTTGTGGCTGGTAAGTGCATGGAGGAAGGAAAATATTCCTCCATGGTAAGTGGTATATTTCAATGGGAGTACATGCAGAATACCCCGCCACTACATGTATCGTGGGAACCCCCATTTTCGACGCTACACGTTTTCGACGCTTAGCCTTCTAACTCACATCGCACGATGAAAACAACTCCGTATAACGATCTCAGACTTCGTATCTTACAGACTGTTTCCTGCTCTTGTCCGTCACCGAAAATGTGGAAAGTTAAGGCTTTTCCAGTAGGCCAAACTCGTGTGATTCAAAAAGTTGCTCTTTTGGGGTCTATTTTCCTAGGTACAAAATTGGCATTTGCTTCGAAGCTCCAGTTTTCTTTATTGTTGGTCCTAAAAAAAATCTGAGTGTACCATAACAAACCCCAACATCCGTAGAAAAAAATATATCACGCAACTTGAGGGAGTCCATTCTGGGTAAAAACTATGGAGGCTAATATAGGGCGTCTCGCTTATATAATTTTTTTATTTTTTTTTTATTATTATTTAAAGACAAAAAGTAACATGGCCCAATAGGCTTTTTATAAAAAATAAAAAAAATAAAAGGGCAGCTAGAGAAAGTACCAAGAAGGAGGAAATGTGTCTCTGGAGTGACATTGGGAAAGGTCATAACTGAAGAAGCAGCGAGAAAGAGGATTGTGGAGTTTTTTTTAAACGTCACAAAAGAATACATCAACCAGACCAATACGTTTTAAGCATAAATTATGAATGATTTGAGGAAAGTGTTAGAAGCAGTGTGGAAAAACAAAAACAAAGATGAACACAAAAAAACATACAGGGAAGAATTTTACAGTGCCACACAGCATTTTGAGTTATTTTAAGAATTTATTTTGCGTTTGGCTGCACTGGGACACCTTACTAAACACCACCGACGAAAATAGGTGACGATGCTTACTGTGCGGTGCGCCGCGGACGTCAACAAAACCGGGTAATCTTACGGAAGTGACAGGCTTGATCAACCTTCTCTATGATTATTCTGATAGTCTGTGGTGTGGAGAAAGTGACTGGGACCTCTTTTAGTGTGAAACTTTCGTCCACATTGTTCAGTTTGAAGAAAAGTCCTTATAATGAGTTATATCGTTGAAAACCGGTTATTGGAGGATACTTGAACTGAAGCCCTTCCCCAGGCCTTGTGTGCAGATGGTTGAAACATGGTTGAAACTAGTCCGAGTAACTTGGACCCGACAAGTCACCCTTTTTTTATCGAATTCTGAAATTTTAAGGGAAAGTCACCCGTCCCTCAAAATTTCAAAATTCGTTAACAAAAAGGGTGACTTGTCGGGTCCAAG
Organism: Luidia sarsii; assembly: GCA_949987565.1. Lineage (NCBI taxonomy): Eukaryota > Metazoa > Echinodermata > Asteroidea > Paxillosida > Luidiidae > Luidia > Luidia sarsii. The sequence continues at coordinate 21,968,851 of OX465106.1, forward strand.
TTACTCGGACTAGGTTGAAACAAGAACTCCGTCACTACAACAGAACTGTAAAGTGTAACTAACTTCTTCTTATCAGACAAAATATCTACACCGCCACACGCAGATAACAGAACTGAAATCTTCTCATCCAAACCACACTTTAAATAAATATCTTGATCTTACTCAGTTACTCTCCTTCAATCTTTGCAACGGTTGTCGCCTGTCGGTACAGACCACAGTTGGTGTAGATGGTCACGCCCGTAGCATACGTGTGTGTATCTGCACCATAGAGTCTGCACGCAGTCTATTATTTTATGGTAAATTTTATGGTAACAATTACACACCATGTACCTAGACTTCCACAGGTATGTCTGTGTGTACATTTTCGTCAGCTTAGGAACCAGACTAACTGAATTATTTATAGGAAACCACGTAAGCGCTACAGAGGAAGTGTCCTAGGTATTAGGCGTGGTTTGACCATAGCAGGGCACTGTGCAAGAGGGGGGGGGGGGGGGGGTGAGGAAGACAGGACACGAGATGAGAATCGGCATCACCGATTAGACAGGGTTCAGTCCGAGTGAAACCCTCCTGTAAGCAGAAAACAGAGAAGGTTGGAGAAAGGTGGTTGACAGACACCTAGTGGTGCCCCAATGGTGTACCAGACCTCCATGACCAGACTGAAGCTGACATAGTTCTGGGCTTTACTTTTTCAAACTTGAAACTGCAGCCTTGTGCTCGGGCTTCGCCAGCATCTATCCCCTCAAAACACAGCTTGTGGTTTTTCGTCGAAGCTCCGTTCTTTTATTCAGCGCAGATAAGAACATTTGTTTCAAAATCAAAGTAGTAGCCGCACGTTACCTTGGCGATGGATGTCAGAATTAAACCCAAAGACTGTGCCTGAGCCAGAGGCGTGGTTTTGAAAAGGCGCATACATAAGAAGCACTTGGTCCGTTTATAACGTCAATAATAAACATCTAATTACAAGCTATATTTGATTGTTGTTGTAGAATGACCAAAGATAAAAAAAAAAGTGACTGACCTTTGGATCCTAGCTGGACGTTTCTAAAAAATGTATTTATATAAATAAATTATTTCTAAATCAATACAAACAAGAAAAATTTCTACCAGCAAGGAATTTGGAAAAACATTGTAAAAATAAACGTAGTTTTCAGTGCCCAATGTTTTGATAGTGTACTAGCCAGACCCTTTGTTGGAGCAAGAATCATCTTATCTTATCAAACACACTTCGTGTTTTCTCGTGAAAAAGATTATCCCGTCTGGAAAGTACATGGCAAGCCATTTTATACCACAAGCAAATTATAACCCCAAATCCCTCCCTAAAAATCTAAACAATATTTGAATTCACTCGTTAACAAGATGTGTCATAAAGGTTAAGTCGCAAATCATGGACACAAATACAGGAAAAAATGTAGAGGATCACCTTGTATTTATTGCGGTAACCATCTCACTGTACTGTACAACTTACAAAATCAGATTAAGGATAAATTGTTTCAGTATACAGGTGCATAAGTAACAAGCAAAAACCCATAAAAAAGCGAAGTAAATCTGTGGATACTTCAGAGAAATGCCAACTGTTACACAGCAAAGGATTAAACATGTTCGAATAACTTCATAGAGCTGTTTGTTTAATGCCAGTTTCTAAGCAAGGTGGAGTACTTTACATAACCAAGCATCCAACATAAACCCACTTTGTCTCTGCAGTTTTAATGCACAAATGGAATACTTGTTCAAAAGCTCCCAATCAATTTTTCTTTGTTTGTTTGACATGGACTACTTGTGTGAATAGCAAAGTTCATGATCAATGAGCAGGCATCGTCACAAGTCCTTGTATCAATGACAAGTTATCATTTCAATGAATCATTATTTACTTTTTGGTAATTTTAGTCAGTAAGCAGTTTGCAACATTTTTGTATATCACCTTAAGATATAAAGTGAAGACAATGCACACTATATAACAGTGGTACTGGCAAGTACATGTTAAACACAACTTTTGATGTAACTCCTACACTCGAGGAAGAGTAAAAATTCTGAACTCACAATTTGGTTCAAGAAACAAATATGCAGGGAAAATGTTTGATGTTCAACAGTTGGATCAAAGAAATCCTATGGCACAACCCTAGGTAATGGATTTCCCCACATACTCTTCATGTTACAAGCAAAGAGTTCTCGAAGAACACACCATTCAGTGTGACTTGTTGTGCAGGCTTGAGAGGAGACTAGGCCATTGCATACTGAAACAGTTCATCGTCCGATTGGGCCAGCGGCATTGAGAAGACCAATGATTTGAGGTTCTCAGCTGGGCTACATCGTTAATTCCTGTGGAATAAAGACAAACATTGGTATTAGTTAGACATGTACAGCATCTACATGTAGAGTTCATGGATGTTTGTAGGACTCATCTGGAGGTTAAAGTAATTGTGATTGTCCTGTCCTATTAACTACTTCATTATATACATTTTGCCATTTTATTTCAAAGATGGCGGCATGGTGATATACAATACCAGGACTAAAGCAATTAATTAGCTCTGCACCAACATCTGTAATGTCATCTGTCCCAAACGTGGTCACAAAAGGGTTCATATTTGCATGTATCACCCAGATTACCATTTAAGACTTGTTTGTTCAAGAATGGATGATAAATACAACTATATGCTGTATCTAAACCCGGGCAAGACATCACTAATACCTCCCTGAACTTAATTTCAACAATTTCTGAAATGAAGTTAATACAAAAACTATGGCAAACTGCTCACTGACTAAAATGACCTGCAATACATGATCTCAAAATTTAGAGGGCCTGACGTTTCGATCCTAGCAGGACCTTTCTCAAAGGCTTTGCCTTTGAGAAAGGTCCTGCTAGGATTGAAATGTCTTAAATGGTGACTTTGTTGGTCAATAGCCAGACTTTACTTACCATAATAGCATTGACTATGTCATTTTCATTGTTCTTGAGAGCTTTGACAGCCTTGGAGTGGGTTACGTTGGCCTGTTGCATGACCAGTTCAATATCCTTAGATTCCACTCCGGTATCATCAACCTACATCACAACATCAAAGCAAAGAATCCATTTAAGTTTACACAAAACAAAAATGACAAGTTGCAGTCAAACAGGTTTTCTTGTAACAGTTATGGGTACATATCTTCTAGAAAGTGTCACCATAAAATAAAAAATTGGTTCTGCAGCACTATGTGCAATGAAAACAATCAAATCATGGAAAAAAACTTAAAGTGATACAAAAATGTGACAAATGGCTAACTGAGAAAACTGACCCAAACTGCAAAAATTAAATATTTGGAGGGCCTAATGTTTCTATCCTAGCACGACCTTCCTAAAGGCTGAAAGAGAAGCCATTATATCATTTGGGAAGCCTGTACTAGATGTGGAGAAACAGTCCAACCAACAAGAGGTAGACACCAGACAATTCTAAACGAGCAGAACCCATTTCTTTGTCCTACCTCCTCTTCCTCCTCTTCCTGTGCACCTGGTGCGGCGGTAGCGTTGCCGTCTGCAGGGATGGTGGGGGTAGGCTCCTGAGTTCTGAACTGCTCCGCCGCTTCTACTTGCGCTTGCTGGCTTAAATCCTCAATCTAAGAAATGGTCAACAATCAATAAGAACCAGACATTTTTCAAACAGATACTTTTAAGCAAGAGGTCTTTGTTTCAAGTCCAAGACCAGAGAAATTTCCAGTTTCACTCTCCTTTCCTCGGTTAAAAAACAAACAAACTTAAATAGACTATTCCAAAAGAGGGAGTAGGCTAAAACACCTCGAGACCAGTCACCATTAACCCTTACCTTCCTAAATCCTCAGAAATCCTCTGGGCTAAAGCAAAGGACTTCAGAGGATTGAGGCTGAATAGGTTATGACGGTTCCAAGGATTTCAGAGGATTGAGGCTGAATAGGTTGTGAAGTTTGGAAGGATTTCTGAGGATTGAGGCTGAATGGGCAACTACTGGAGAAGGATTTGGGAGGATTTAGGCTGCATGGGATTCGACTGAAATGAGGATTTCAGAGGATTGATTCTCAAACTGCATTGGGGTCTGTAGTTATGCTTGGTTCCAAACCACACATTTATAGTCTCATGGGCAAACTCACCCACGAGCTGCTGGCCATTCCCATTCCCTGGCTATGAGGATTTCAGAGGATTGAGGCAGTGGGCACCACAGTTTTTGTGTACGGTGGCAAATTTCAGAGGATTTCAGAGGATTGAGGCTGGTAGCCCAAATTTCATTCTCAAAATCAGAGGATTTCAAAGGATTCAGGTAGGTTCCTAGCAAAAAGGGTCTAGGACATTAGGGTTAAATATGTCAATATGACCGCACCTTAGCTTCACCAAAAATGATGTGAAGATCCGATCCTGGACTCTTGTAGACATCGGGCTTCTGGATGACAAAGAGGATGCTCTTGGATTTCCGGATAGTGACTCTCCTGACACCTGTGATGTTCTTGAGGCCGACTTTAGAGAGGGCTTTACGGGCTTTCTTCTCGCCTCGGCTCTGCTTGGCTTTACTCACTGGCTCCTCCCCTGTACCAAGCTGGACAAAAAGCAAAACACATCACTGGCATCTTCATCGTCTCAAGACTTCTGCCAGTCTCCTTCTAGTCCTGGTGAGGTTAGTCTTTATTCTTAACTAAGTTTCAGTCAGTTTTTCTTTCCTTTCCAAAAATACCAGAAAAGTGCAGTGTAGTTCTTAAAAAAAAAAAATCTGTAAGTGTCTTAACAAACTTGCTTATTGCCACAAAACCAAATGCTTTAATGTACTTTTTTTTATAATGTTCTCAGAAATGCTTTATTCCACTCCACGTATTTCCATTGTGTCATTGTCAAGATGAATTAAGACTCAGTTAGAGTTACTCCAAAGGTTTGAAATAATTTGACATTGAGGTATTATGGATAGATTGGTCATCCACAAACTCAAACAGAATGGAATTGAAAATGACAGCAGGAGAAATAAGGGTCATTTTCTTTCAACCCCTAATCATGCCGATTTCTGAAACGCACAAAATCGATTGTTGTGCTAACTTCGGGCTTTTGAGTCGGCGATAGACGGAAACATAACAAGCATCCATGCCAGCGTACAGTGGACAGTCTCCGGTGGACAGTCTCCGGTGGACATGCGTCTGGTTTGCGATTTTGCCTCAGTGCTTGTTTACAGCTAACACTGGGAGTGAATTTGTTTTGGAGTGGCTCTTTGAATAAATATTGAGTGATTCTCACCTGTGCATGTAGCTGCGAAGTTGCCTGGTCAGCCTGCTCCAAATCAGGCACAGAGCCATCGCTGTCCGATTCTGTTCCAGAAGAAGCTGAAACCAAAAGAGAGATACATCCAGTCAACTGAACAAATTAAAGATTTCCATCAACGAAAAGTATGTCCCACCCTAGTCCAACTGACTGGGCCGCTAGGAGCTCCTCTGAAACCATTTGTGTGCTTATCTGTCGCACTAGCGTCCCACCGCGTCTAATATAGTAAAACAGACATTCTCAACGTCTAGTACCCAGTCTTTGTGTCATATGGTTTGTATGTGGGCTCATTGCTAAAGCGCATGATGAGATTTTAAATCGTGTACACGGTGTACAAACATATTGCGTTTTGAACAACTCGACATGTCCGATGCCGACATAGGAGACATTTTGTCGGAATTGCAATCCAAACATTAATCGTAAGTACTGCTGAAATACCACTTGTTCTTCTTGACATGTGTATAATCCGGCAGCTGCTTTTATTGAATCATTTGACGCGATTTTGGGCACTTTTAAGGCAATCTGTTGAGAATGTCTGTTTTACTATATATTAGACGCGGTGGGACGCTAGTGCGACAGATCAACACACAAATCGTTTCAGCGGAGCTCCTAGCAGCCCAGTCAGTGGGACTAGTCTCACCCCCTTTGAACATATTGATTTCTATTTTAACATTCAGGGCAAGAGTCCAAGCTTATAGTCACCTTCTTCCTTGGTGTCAACCTCGGCTGTGGGTTGAACAGCTTCTGTTGTTTCTGAAGGCATGTTTGTTTCTGTCACTTATCTGTAAAAATATACCATAACATGGTTACAATTAGTTAACGGATAGCGATAAACGATATCCCATAACTTTGTCAGCATAACTATTCCAACTATGGGGACTTAACACAAAGCTTTAGCTGTGGCAGTGAGGGTAGACAGGTCTGTTATGCTAATCACCCCAAAAATAAGCAAAGGGGTCAGGGACCCTATCAACTAAAATCAAGTATTTTATGTTGCAAGAAGACTGAACCTTAGTACTAATGTAGACGTTATTGCTTACAACACTGTCTACAGCCTAGGCTTCAGGCTACTGTTTGAAGGAAGGTCAATGACGTTTCCAGAGATAATGAAGACAAAATTGTATGTGGACAAATAATCTATTCATGAAAAAGTGAAATAAAAAATTTTTGTACCGACTACATTACCCCCAGAACTGTGGGGTTCTACGTCGTCCGCTGCTCTACCGACCGGAACCCCACAGATAACTCTGCTTTTTTTCCATAGGCTTCTGTGTAACATTCAATAGTGCTGTGGCATAGGGATCAGCAGGTTCAGCATAACTCATAAAATACTGCTTCATTTGGCCCAAGATTTCTAGCAAATGTGGTTTACATACCACGCACCTGTGTGCAACTGTCCATGTGGCGAAAATGTGTCGATTTCCCAAAACAAATGGGCGAAAACCTCCTGGTTTGGTCGCAAGATCCAAACGGCAGCGCCGCAACTGGCAGTCTGGTCCCCTGTACATCTTCGCAGCTAGCCGCTATACCGTACTACAGTTATGGAGCCAGACTGCCAGTTATGGAGCTGCCGTTTGAATGTTGCAACCGAACCGGGAGGTTTTCGCCCATTTGTTTTGGGAAATCGACACATTTTCGCCACATGGACAGTTGCACACAGGTGCGTGGTATGTAAACCACATTTGCTAGAAATCTTGGGCCAAATGAAGCAGTATTTTATGAGTTATGCCGAACCTGCTGATCCCTATGCCACAGCACTTGTGAACGTTACACAGAAGCCTATGGGAAAAAAACCTAGTTATCTGTGGGGTTCCGGTCAGGAGAGCAGCAGACGACGTAGAACCCCACAGTTCTGGGGGTACCGACTACCCCCAGAACTGTGGGGTTCTACGTCATCCGCTGCTCTCGGGAGAGCAGCGGACGACGTAGAACCCCACAGTTCTGGGGGTAGGTACCGACTACATGTACTCAAGAACCTATGATATGGGAAAAAACAAAAACTTTTCAAGAATCATTAAAACGGGAAAAACATGAACATGTGACGTGACTCTGACACGGTGCAATGTAAATAACGAATGCCGGTTTAACAGCTCCATGGTAATGGCTGAACCAAGGACGAACGTATCAAAACGCGCTGCCAACATTCGAGAACAATATCCCCACGTCTGTCACTCTGTGATTTATGTAACGAGTTTCTTGTGGTTTAATATCGTGGGATTTCATAAGGCTCTTTATGTTGCTCCGTTGTACGCGAGAAAATGCTATTTAGTCAACTTTATCGTGGTGAATCCCGACCAGAGTGGATCACGCTAGGAGTAGGATATCATCGAGTTATTTAGGCCTATATATGGACATACGCTCATCATGTCGGGACCATTAATGCAAAGAATCCAGACTTCCCAGACCCCAAAAACTAATTACAAGGAAAATCAACTTTATGATGATACGATGTGTAATAAATTTTATGAAATTTACCTTGCGATTGAAGTGATGATTCTGGATTTACAAACGAACCTTGAGTTCTTCACGTGCCGGTAATAATGGAATACTACGCTTACCCAAGGCAGTGATATTAGCGATGTCGTCATCCAAAGAGGGCGCCCTTGATAGAGACCGTTATTTCGGTGGGATTTTTTTTATTATGGAATTAAATGAAAAGATGACCCTTTTCACTTTAGACCTTTTTTCACTAAAAACAAAGAAACAACAATCAAGAAGTTAACTTTGGTAGAACCGAAAATGTAGCTAAAACCTTACCACATTTGGCGTGCACTTTGGTTTTGCTTATTAGTCTCAGATGAAAACAAAATCACTCCTATTCCTAAAAACTTTATTTCTCGAAGCGATTTACCGCCCGTTTTCGGGTCACACCCTTTCTCTTCCGAAGCCAAACTTCCCCCTGTTCTGTAGTGTCACAATCGGAACCATCCAACTCAAAGTTTACTAGAACAACATGTTTTTCTAAAATAATTATATCAGTTCATAACTACATGTATAATGTTAAAATTTAGTGGGCCTGACGTTTCGATCCTAGCAGGACCTTTCTCAAAGGCAGAGTGACAAGGACAAAACAGATACAATACAATGTACACGAAGGAAGAGGGAGAGTAGCGCCAAGCTAGCGCAGTGTATATACTGCGCCAAGTCTTTACCCCTCCGTGGTTGAATACCGCCCTCTAATGGCTGGATCTTGGAAGGAACTAGAAGTGGGGGTTTTCGTCACGATCAGAAACTGATTGCAGAGAAGTGCAAGGCGCTCCTTAGCCGAGGTCGCTCCAACGTCATAAGTAAGTTTCAGGTCACGGGCGTCTGAGAGTTTGACATGACATGGGCGGGCCAACAACTTTTGCGGTGGGTCAGATCAGATCAGATATTTTGGTTTATTTCATCAGCACATCCATGAAAGGCTGAACGCGCTTTTGTCTGCGTGCAGTGAATCCACCCATCCTCTGCTCTATATATAGTCTTCTGCATATCTGGGGCCAATTTTATACAGCTGCTTAAGCGTGGAAATCTGCTAAGCACGAAATTTCTCCCCTGGTTAAAACGAGATTGCCAACCATATTTCACTTGATGCTTGTTGTACTTGACTCATATTCTACTAGTGGTTGCTTCACGTGAAATACAAGTGGAATTTTGGCTGGCAACCTGATTCTTTTGAGGATGATTTTTCATGCTTAAGCACATTTTGGCGCTTAAACGGTTATATGACATTGGCCCCTGGACGTCGTTTGGGCATTTTTTTTAGAAGAAATTAAACAGGAACGTAGTTTTCATTTTCGCCCTGTGACTCAACTGAGCAAACATTACTGGATGTACTGTGGAGTTAACAATAATGTGAGCATAACTTCAAGTAGGTACTATACCGCGCTCAAACCTTCGAGGTCATTGAAGATCCAAACATTTTTTTTCAAACAGCTTGAGATCCCAAGGCAAAAGAAAAACAAGTCCAATATCATTTATTTGTTTTCAGATTATTGTCACAGGTATACACAACATTTGGCTGAAGAATTGCCAAAATGTAGTATAATTATGCATATAGATACTGGCCCCGGGGTGCCGGGGGGTTCACTTTCATGACCTTGAGTGATGTTCAACGGATGTCCTGACCGGGTCACATAGTGAAGAAAACGTGACCAATGTTCCGTTATTGACGAATTCGAAAGTGGGGTCGTCGGGGTTTTTTTAAGCGGTGATATGTGACCCGGCACATCATAATGAGAAATAACCCCCACTTTTGAGATTTGGTGATTTTCTAATGATGTGAAAGAGTGTACCATTAACTTTCAAATGATATCAAAATTTCATCCAATACATAAACTTTCCGAAAATACAAAAAAAATAAAACAATTATTTTTAATCGAATTGAGAAGATACTTTGACTTTAGGCGTTGTTTACTCGAAAAGTGTTTTGGTGGAATATTCCTCATGTCGCTGTGCCGGGTCACATATGAGGAAGGGATTGGTTCGGAAGCGGCAACGTCGCCCAATAGATGTTCCTAAACACAGAGGATAAATTATAGTAAAACAAACACGTTGTAAGCTAATTCCCGATGACTTAAATGTCAAAAACATCAGAGTTACCGACTCTTTTCAGAGCCACACACTCCTTCTCATAATGTATGTGTTTAATACACGGTGTCACTGCAAAACTTCCACTCAGCACTTCCACCATGCAAACCTTGATGTCTTGTCAGAAATCATTACTGTATATGCAAATCTCGACCAGAGGGGTGAGGTTCCGGCCCAGCATGCAGAAGGATCAAAGGATCTTGCTATATAGGATCAAAGCGCATGGACATTATTTGATTGACTAGCCTAAAACCGTTCCAAAACTGGACTCAAGTTTTCTGAAAATTAATCAACATTAGATTATTATTAGTAGATGCAATAATCAAACCCAAGGCACTATGCCCTTATTAAGTTGCTAATTTTTCTTCTTCTTTTTTGCAGGAAGTTCCCTGGATATTATTTTGACGACCAGGCTAAAACTGTATCCGTTTCGAAACGGGTGTTGCATGGTTATCGGCATAGGCCCCTCGGCACGAGCTCACAGGTATACGTGTCAGCCTCACGTGGCGCAAGGCCCAGCCCACATCGTTTATACTTCAATACTATCCCATCACCATTAAACATCGGTGTATGTTGTGTTCAGAACAAGTGGCTCGTAAAGATTGACTCATCCACTATTTTTAATACCGGAACTTTCCTTGTGACAATAACTGGACCGAAAGTGGTAGCGACGTTAAAGGTCTACTTTGAACGTTCTAAATGCAGTCTGCATCCACATCTGTAGCTGCAGTGTTAGTGTATCTATTCCTTGTCTTTCCCGTCGTTTATACTGAGTGATGGACATTGTTTGTTCTGATTTTACTTACTTTATCTTTCTCCTATGCACGGTTCCCTAAAATTCAGCTGGTGAAATAAACCAATTCAAGAATGCAGACGCATGAATAGGAAGGCAAAGAAGTGTGTTTTGTTTTGTTTTTAGATTTGGTTAACCAAAGTTATATATAAAGGTCAGTTGTTCAGAAAGGAATTTTTCAACACCATAAGAGGATGGAGAAGTGATTGGTATAATACTTCGATTAGTGATATCTAATCATACTCTATCCCAATAATTATTTGAGACCGGGCTTAGGCCCCTAGTTACGATAATTTGAGAACAAACTAGACTCCTTGCTTGTATGAAATTTCTTTTAAAAAGAAAAGAAAAGAATATAGCGCCTAGGCCTTGGTATGAAACAAAAAATGGTTCATATATTAGTATGCGTTAATCCCGCCGTTAAAGCCCCTACACAACATTGGTAAGATCGGAAAACAGAAATGTTCACAGATTTATATGAAACTTATACAGTTTGAAGATGGTTATATAGAAACCTTGCACTGAAATATGTCTTCCTAAATTTTGTGTTTTGGGAGAAAAGAGGAAAAGAAATCCTTTACGTCTCACCAAAATCTAAACTATTTTTCGGAACAGTACGACGTTGAATGCTGCATAATTTCGCGAAACAAATGAAGCGGTTTTCACGATTTTAGTCGAGACTCGGTTGGCGGATTGAGCTGAAATTTTCACAGATTTGCTATTTCATGCATGTGTTGGATCAGACAACGTAGGCCCCTATGGATGTTATTCTTGGACCTCGACCAATGTTGTGTATAGGGGCTTTAAATGCTGTGAATGAGAAACAATGAGTTCAAACCATTCCAAACGAGCGCAGACAAAACAATGGACCCAATGTCGACAAGTCACTTACACCAAGACCGCCTAAACTCAGTCCGTATTTGGAGCCATCTGGGATAAAAGGGAAGCGCAGGAACAATGGGAAATATCACCACATTTTACTTGGGTCTGGACATGATGTCCCGTCAGGTGACAATTTGGGTGAGTCACTCTTTATCTAATGCCAAATCGCGACCACAAGCCCAAGCGGAAAATCCAGACAGAATGAAAACATTCAAGTTTGTTGAGGGAACTTTGACTATGTGTACTGTACATGCAGGTCTAATAAAAATAGGCCGTATCCTCCCACACGCGGTCTCTGAACTATTTTAGTTCGTTTCTTCGTTGACTTGAACAGGGATAGATGGGAGGGAAGATTCACCGTTAACCGTACTGACTCCATTCACTTGCAGAAGTGAAGGCACAATGGAGACACTCAGACGATGTAAATAAAATGATCTAAGAAAATGCCTAAGACATTGGCCATCTTGAAGGTCCAATCGCACTATAGGCAAGCGCACGCGTCATAATAATTATTGGCTAACTGCCAAGTATGTTGAAAACTGCGTGTCTTTTAAAAGACCAAACATAACATTGGTCGAGGTCAAAGAATAGCAACCATACGTTGTCTGATCCAACATATGCATGAAATAGCACACCTGTGAACATTTCAGCTCAATCCGCCAACCGAGTCTCGAGAAAATCGTGAAAACCGCTTTATTTGTTTCGCGAAAATGCAACATTCAACGCCGTACTGTTCCGAAAAAATAGTTTAGATCTCGGTGAGACGTAAACTATTTCTTTTACTAATATCTCCCAAAATACAACGTTTTAAGCAGAAATATTTCTGTGAGAGGTTTCTACCATATAACCAACTTCAACCTGTATAAGTTTCATGTAAATCTGTGAACATTTCTGTTTTTCGATCTTACCAATGTTGTGAGGGGGCTTTAAAAGGTAACTAAAATCGCCTTGAATACAAAGCAGACCATAATCCAACTTCGGGGGAAGGAGAGGCTATCGGGACGCGACGAAAGTGGGCTTCAAAAAATGGGTCATGACACGGACGAACTTGTTTGAAGAACTGCGCGCGTGTGTGCCATTCTGGATAATTATCGGTAGTCGTGAATTCCTTGAATTTCGGTCCTGCTCAGCTCAGGCAAATAGGCCTTTGCCTATGTCATCACTAACTCCATCGTCATGTAGAACGTGTATCCATTCCAGTCTCGTTGCGACGTCTCCGACCGTCTCCTGCCTGGAAATTCCAGCCCAGTGCAGCGACGACTAAGAGCAGCCAACGACTCCCCGATGTACGACCACCAGAACAGTTATCTTCTTGAAAAACGTGATCTGCGTTTGTAGATTTCCCCTACATTCATCATTATTATCATTCATCTTATTACAGAACACACCTTCATAAATTAGACAAGGATGTCATCTTAATCCCGTTTGGTCTCGCCGAATTAAACTAAAATAAATTTCTTTAAGGTGGGGTAATCCGTGTTAATTTTACTGCAAGCGAGAGTTGATTGGTAAATCCTTAAATCCCAGTCCAATTTAGCACCCATGCACGAGAGGTCCACGTGGAAACTCAAGGGACCATTATAAAAAGCGAGTGACGCATCTGACCACTTGGGCCATGGTGAGGTGAGGTGCGGGGTCTGGGGGGTAAGGCTGGGGACTTGTCTGGCAGGCCAGGAGAGGTGTAACACTTTACTGGAAAGTACGTTCGCTGGGCGTTAACGTAAGCAATATGTTTGAGACAGATTTGAAGCAAGATATATAATTTACCACTTATTGCAGACTATATCTTGTCTCCACATTGGTGGAGGCTTCGAAAACGTCGCCAGAGCGTCTGTATAGGCTAAGACAAGTGAAGGGATGTCGGTGTGTAGGTCGTTATAGACGTGGAAAAGGGCAGCCATGTACTTCGCATGGTTAGGAGGAAATGAGGGATGTATCGACATGCACCCTGAAGGTTCCCAAGGTTCCCTTCTCCTAAAATATGCATTCGACCTAAGACGTCTTCAGTGAATGGACTGTTGCATTATACCGAGGTAACCTCAGTAAAAGGCAAACAGTAGATGATGTAGTATAAGCCTCACCAAAAGAGCAATACAAGCGGCAATAGAAATGCGATATGTTGGCATTTTGAATCTATTAAAAAGGGGGCCGTGACGTTTCAATCCGACCAGGACCCTTTTGGTTTCGTTGCGAATTGATAAGCATCACTTTCTCTGGCGAGCCTCTCTCTCCCTTTTTTTTTTTTTTTTTTTAAACTAGGCGCTCCATGGGCTGAACCGGGACTAGGTTGTTTTCATAGGGAATGTCGTGTAGTACACGAGAGACGACATCATTGGCTCCTTGATTGATAGTGGTGCCAAAACTTGTCAGTAAAAGGATATTACTTCATTTCCCTGACTCGGGAAAACGATCAAATGCGGCCATGTTTAGTGAGATTATTCTGACATTTTCCCCCCAAGTTCGTATGTTGATTTACAGATGCGGATCGTGAAAAAAATGGTATCCAGGCCAATGTGGGAAGTGATTTAACATCCTGGTTTAGCCCGAGTTATTCTACTGGTGGTTATATCAATATCACACAATGGGAAAGAAATATAATCGTTACTATGAATGTGTTGGTTTTATGATCTCCGCAGAGTCCTGGAAGTTATTGAGTGTAAGTAAGCAGCAAAAAAAAAAAACCCGTGAAGATGGTTAGAGTTTGGTGGAAGGAAACCCATGCGTGGAAATCAATATGGTCAGGGATTCAGTAACTCAATGTTCGCACTGGAAAACCTAGTAGGCTGAGATAGACAACGGCATAAAGTTTACAAGGAAATGAAATGAAATTGAGTTTAGCATGTGGGCTCGCCAAACAGTAATCTTCCGAGCGAAGGTTTTCAGGGTCAAGGGAATATGGAAGGAGGCATTTTATTTTGGGATTATGCCAAAGCTGCGGCTATATTGGGACGCCTCCAAAGGCATTATGTCAGGGAATCAAAAACATTTTCAAAAACGTTAAAAAACTTCAAGTGATATTTCATAATTATATTTATAATGCTAGTATTTATTGCTTTGAATTACAATTTCCGATACAAATTTTACACTTTACACATGATGAGACGAAACAAGATCTATTCTTTTTAGGTCTAATAACCGTTTTGCAATTGGATTTGTGTTTGTACGCTTATCGTATTATGATATGGCACCATGACTACTAAAGTACACCCAACCACACTGCAGTACCTTAGCATAAATCATGGCATTTAGCACAAGCAGCACAAGTAAGAACAAGAGAAAGTCAGTCAATGAAAAAACCTGCCAAGTTGTAGGACTCCTCAGGGAGAGACTAGAAAGCCTTTCAAGAAGTCTTGGGTCCCGTTTGAAGGCTCCAAGCTTCAAAGCATCGCCCCTCAGCTCTCAGTATGAAGCGCAGTTACTCTCATCTTTCCCTTTCGTGCCAATGTTTGCTTATCAAAGGGGTGCGGTAATGCTTGCCATGTTTTAATCATCCCGTCCACCCTCCACTGGCCTAATAACATTCATGAACTCCCAGGTAGTGACAGACAAACCCGACCGACAGTCCAGAGTCCACCCAGTTCTAAATCCCCACTCTATCATCTGTGTGAGTTTCACTCTCTTGGATCCCAATCTGTTGTCTCGCACACCTAAATTAAGAAAGTGAAAACAAATACGGAAGTGGCAAAAAACAAGACAAAGTTCAAGTTGTGAGTCACTTTGTGAGATAGGATAGGCCGAGTTTGAGTGAAGGTAGCTGAGAGACTGGCGCCCTCTATCTAATGAGGAGGTGGTATCAAAGCGAGTTGGCGGGTACCTTGATGATGTCATTAAGGAGGGGGGAACATCCCAAGGGAGGAAAGATTTCGTTAGCTGTACGCTGACAGCAGACAATGTGGCAGCGATTGGGGTGTGGGGATGCCTCACGTCCCACTGCTGAGCTGAATCGCACTTCCCTTCTCTCTACTCCCTACGGGAAAGGGCTTAAGTTTCTCGTGCTTGGGAAAGTGCAGAGCGTTGGACCTTTGATCAGAGACAGACAAGGATAATAGGAAACAGGCAGGAAGGAAGGACGACTTCAGGAATTCCCTCTTCCATTTCTCAGCTAATTAGACAGTGCGATTAAAGGCTTATGGCAATTACTAGAAGTACAGGTTACCTGAGCTAATGGTTCTGTGTCAGGTATTTCCAATTACTTCCAATTAACAAGACCATACTAAACACACCCACCTATACACATCTATAGATAGCCGTTTCACTTCAATTAGCAAAAACTTCCTTCTGAAGTGTTTCAAAGAATTGGCAGCACCAACTGAGTTTGCCAAAATATTTACCCCAATCAATCTTTCAAAGCAACGGCAACCATTGCATTTAAGAAATAATACTTAAAATGTCCATCCAGGCATTTATTCACCAGCTGCTAAGAAACAATAATTAAGTGAGAAACTAACTTAAATTTGGAAAGTTGGCACCTCAAATCATCAGCCATCTGATATACAGTACCAGCCTGCATGATGTTACATGATTCTTAGGATGGTAAGATTCAAGAGATGATGTCTCCTAAGTTACTTGTAAGAAATACCTACATCTGCGTGGAGAATGAGTTAGCAATTTCCTTGCATCCAAGGACTAAGTTAACACCATTCAAACACTACACATGGCTTACAACTAGAGATGGGAAAATCCCTTGAAATCCTATAAATCAAGTAAGTCCAACTGTAATAGTAACCAACAAGTCTAAAGACACACAGCAAAACCATGGCCTCAAATAGAGGATTAACTTCTTTACAAACGAGAACACAAGTACGACTTTGACGACTTCAACAAATTCATCTTGCAGTCAAAGAAAACATAGTCTACCCGGCTAAGAAAGTCAAAGGTGCTAGTAAAATTCAGTGTGTTTCAGTGTTGTTTAAGATATTTTAAGCAATTTTGCAAAATCAGTTTTTCTTACTACAATGGTCTGACATAATACAAAACACGAACAAGTTAGAGGGTCTTGTGTTTGGATACTAGCTGGAACTTTTCTCTTTTTCTCATTTATAATTTTGTGTTGATTTGTTTTTTAAAAGAGCATGAAAAAATCCTTCAGCTCTGCCTGCAGTTTTTGAAATTCTGGAGGTGCAATTAAATTATGTATTGAATAAAGTTAAAAAAAAAAACCATGAACTTATCTGATTCAAGACTTTGAGTTCCGACTTTGCATAGCACTGGGTTCATGTCATCATTGAGTCAGGCTCCTAGACTGAAGAACGCATACCCACCAAATGTAGAGGTCATACAAATGTCATCCAGCCCCAAATGCTAATGACATCATGTCTGATATGTGAGTTCCATCAATGAGTGTTTGAAGTCCCTAGCTTGTGCTAGACTCATGAGAGACTCGAATAGCCTTGAATCCAGAGGTCTGGGGTTTTAGTCTTGGATCAGTATGACCTAATTGAAATTCAAGACTCCAATTGTCTTGAAATGAAGAGACTATACCAAGTAGAAGCATTGTTATGGTTAAACACATTCATGTTACCCACTTGTTTGCACATAATGTCAGACCAATCAAGTTTGCGATGAGAAGAAAATTGACAATAAGAGGAAGCAGTGATCAGACACTCCTATAAAACACAACACGGACGCAATACAGACTCTTGTTTTCAGCGGGCCAGGTTTTGTTCTAGGAATGCATACGATGTCTGCTCCAACATCTCCCAAACCTCCTCCATGGAAGAATAATTGGAAACCTTAAGCTCATAATCCAAAGATTCTAATCAGTGCTTCTAAAGGTCTATCAATACGCTCTTCAGCATGTTTGATGTTCCCCTTGGCAAGCTATTTGAGTCACCCTGAGCTAACCAAAGCACCCTCATATCCGGTCCCTAGCAACCCCCTTGACCTACCCCCCTCCCAAGCCCAACCTCTATCCTCCAATCAGTCTATAAGTAATCCCCACTGACATTGGCTCATTATGGATATCCCAAAGATGTGGGGGAACAGAAAAATTTGTCTCCTGTTTTTACGAGACCCCCTGATGATGGGAGCCAACAGGTGGGGAGTGTTGAGGCTGTTTGTGAGGGGGAGGTGTTAAGGTTATGACCTTTTAAATGCATGATCCTTAGGGAAAGGGGT
Source organism: Luidia sarsii (assembly GCA_949987565.1). Lineage (NCBI taxonomy): Eukaryota > Metazoa > Echinodermata > Asteroidea > Paxillosida > Luidiidae > Luidia > Luidia sarsii. The sequence goes on from OX465106.1 coordinate 21,986,457, forward strand.
CTTACCTGAGATTGTGAGGTGATGAAGAAGTCTGTTTGGCTGTAATTGTACGGTTCCCCTATCTGATGGCTGACGCAGGTGCCCTAATGAGTGTCTTTGCAATTCATTCTGCCCAGCAAAGTTGAGTGATTAACTTGATCTGCTGGGAAGTACAAGGATACATGAAAATGTAGGGCAAAATGGGATGTCGGGACAGGAGACAGAATGGTCCTCCCTATCAAGTATGCATTGGGGGATGTTACAATTTCAAGAAAGTGGGTTAGTGGAGCAGGTTTGTGTCCAAGTGAAATGTTTGTCGAGAGGAGAGTTTGAACAACCTGACGCCTGCTTCTAGTGGCCCATGAAGAAGATTGGTTATAGGAACGCCCTTTTCTCATTTGTCACTAAATTGTTTCACTTCCTATTAGAGCCTCAGGTGGAAGGAATGCTTGAATCAGTCTTCCTTGATGTCGCAGCCTTGTAATCTATCTCACTCTTAATCACCTGAAAGTCTTTCCCCCACTGCTCCCATTTAACTTCCATTTGTAGGTTCATCAGACCCGACAGTCTGTCCAGTCCCTAGGTAATCAGTCTGCCTATCTGTCTGTCTTTTTGTCAGTCAGTCTATCTGTGTCTGCCTGCCTGTCTGTCTTTCTGTCAGTCAGTCTATCTGTGTCTGCCTGCCTGTCTGCCTGTCTGCCTGTCAGTCAGTCTATCTGTGTGTGTCTGCCTATCTGTCTGTCTTTCTGTCAGTCAGTCTATATGTGTCTGCCTGTCTGTCTGCCTATCTATGTCTTTCTGTCAGTCAGTGTATATGTGTCTGCCTGCCTGTCTGCCTATCTGTGTCTTTCTGTCAGTCAGTGTATCTGTGTCTGTCTGCCTGTCTGTCTGCCTATCTGTCTGTCTTTCTGTCAGTCAGTCTATCTGTGTGTGTCTGCCTGTCTGTCTGTCTTTCTGTCAGTCTGCCTATCTGTGTCTTTCTGTCAGTCAGTCTATCTGGGTCTGCCTACATGTCTGCCTATCTGTCTGTCTTTCTGTCAGTCAGTCTATCGATCTGTGTCAGCCTGCCTGTCTGTCTGCCAATTCATCTATCAGGCTGTCTGTCTCTCTGTCTGTCTGTCCATGAATTCGCCTGTCTAATCACCCCTTCCCCTCTCTGCAGTGACCTCTTACCTATCCTCTGCTGCCCATTTAAGAACAAGAGTTGGAATAAAGATACGGATTAATATGGCAAACAATTTTGTCTACATGACTAGACAGGAACATAAAGCTTAAGCTAAATTGCGGATCTCAACAGGTGAAGAAGGATTATTCATCTGCACTTGTAAAGTCATGATAATAGGGGAATGATTCGACACAAAAACCTAGAGCTTCCCCTTGTTTCCAATTGCCAGGCTTTTGAATTGATACTTGTCACAGGTGATGTTCTGCCAAGCTAACTAGTCAGCGTTCGAAGACCAGGGCACAACAGTACAACAATGATGATTTCTTCTGGATGTAGTCTCTGCCTGTAAGAAGGCCCTGGATGAGGCAGCGGGGGGATTGCGTGCCAATGTGACCCCTGTGGGATTTCAATGCTAGGTGAGCAGGAAATATTGCATCAAGGTTGACTTGTGGAAGTTGGTGAGGTCCCATCGGGTGAAGCAAAGTGACAGAAGATTGCTGACAGGTGGTCATGCGTCACCCTGGAGCCACAACACATAGAGACTAGTCTCATCCTTCCTCTCCTCTCCTCTCCTCTCCAGTCTCCTCTCCTTCAGAAAATCTCAGCTCTCTCCTCCAGTTTGTCTTCTAAGGCTTTTAAGTCCCCCTGTCTTGTCCTTCCGTTTGAATCTAGGCCTGCAGCTCATCGCTGTCTCACTCCAAAGTGCCCCTGAACATTTGCAACCAATGGTAGCTTAGGGGATCTTCACAACCCTGACTCTGCGCAAACAGGCATCCTTCCAAGGGTTTTGTAGGTAGTCAGAGATTAGGACCAAATCATCGCATCATACAGGATTGAGAGATATTAATGTGAATTTAGGCTCCTTATTGCTTAGGAAGGATTTCAAACAGCCTGATTTCATTAAGAGCAGAAATGAAACAAGCCTCCCTCCGTAAATAAAATAAGGAAAAATCAAGAGGACCACTAAGAGGGGATCAAGAAATCTCAGGGCAGAAACAATAATCCTGTGAAGTTGCCTTTACACTTTACACACAGTAGTAAAACCTCCCATATCCCCATGGCATCTGATTGGCTAAAAAAAATCTTCACATTTGCATATGATTTACATATCAGTGATGACTGGCTGGAATTGGTTTGAAGGATCATGCACATGCTTCCCACTTCAATGACAAGTGTCCATAGCATTCCCATACACCTGTTCATTATCAGATTCGTTTTACCATTTTTAATTTCTAATAAAGTAATACAAAACATTGTAAACTGCTGATTGACTTAGATGACCATAATTAAACAGATTTAGACATCCCAACCCAAGCAAGACCTCTCGTAGCCTTTTTTTAAAGACTTTTTTGCCTTCAAGTTTTCAGAATTCTCAAAAAAGAAATAATAATAAAAACATATACATCTGACTGTGGTAAAGATTTGGCTTGATATTATGTCTATTGCAATTATCTCATCTTTTCCTGATACTTATAACGACTTGGCTTTATTATTATTTCTTTTGGCGCGGTTACTGAGCTAGTGTGCTCTGGGGCTAATGAAGATTGCTGGCCAAGTACCGACCGGTACTGGGCATATTATAAGCAGGAATATAGTTTTCATCATGTCAGTGTAAGTGTTCACTGCTAGCCAGGATGTAGAAATAAATCCTACGGAAAATACAAGGAAATTCAGTGGGTGGGAAAAGGAGGACAAACTTCACAGCAAGTTGTTCCTGGTTTAAAGGCGGGTCACAAGGAACTTAGCCCAAGTGATGACAGTCCAATACTCACAAAAGTGCAGCGTGATGCAAGGGCAAAAAGAACCCGGAAGATGAGTATAAAATGGGGGAAGAGATCGATGAGATAAATGCCAAGGCCTGAATTGTTTGAGAGATAAGGTTGGGGAACAGGTTGTTCCTTATGGAACAGATCAACAGCCACAACCTTGAACCAATAGGAATATCACAGGGATGCACTTACACAGCAACGTAGCTGAATGATTGTTTCAACATATGTACATCAAATTTAACTCCCTTAAAGATCTCATGACAGTTATCAGAGTTAAAGTAAAATCATTTAAAATACAAACATGAAGTCAATACAAAAACTGTTGCAAACTGCTCACTGACTAAAAAGACCTGCAGGTTCTCTAAAGTAAGAGGTCCTGATCCCTGCTAGGATCGAAATGTCAGGCCCTCTAACTTTTGAGATTTAAAATACAAGCGTAGGATCAACCCAAAAATTTACAGAACTTAAAGGAAAAAAAATAGCCACAATTATTTTTTCTGCATGGGTGTCCAGGGAGTTCCCATGGTTAACTCTAACAATGAACAGTGGAAGAATAGTTGAAATGAACTTGAAAGTTACAACAAACATGCATAGAGTAAATGTACTTGACTCTTTTATTTATGAGGCTTGTGGACCTCTTTTCAAATAAAAAGAAATAAATGAAAGGAAACATTTCTCCAACAAATCAAATTAACAAAAGAAACCCAACACTTCTCAACTCGACACCGTATTATTTTCAAATATACAGATTTGATAAGTTAATTAACAACTCAATATAAAGATAATTAACAACTCAATAAGATAATTAACGACACGATCTAATTCTAAAAACAGTCCCCATCAAATGGTGTCCATGCAAAGCTCAGATATTATGTGGTGGCATGTCTAGGACAAGCCACAGGCCCAACACACTTGCTATATCCAGCCAATTTTGCCCCCAAGACAGATCAAGACGAGATCAATGTTTCGCCCAAACACCTGGGACGAGGAGCCTGCTAGGAACAAGTCTTGAGACACGCGCCAACATTCCCCTACAACCCATCACTTCTCACTGGATCAATAACGCCCTTGCAGCAGGTAGGCCATCGCAAAGGAGGAAGAGAAAGAAAAATAAATTGAGGCAAGCAAGAGAAAAAACGGACAATTTCTTCCCAATAGGTTTGCGGCATTTCTTGATCCAGAGGGGACCGAGTGTGGAGATCTATATACACCGCCTCAACACCTGTGAGACGATCTATCAATAGCAAGGGTCCTCAGACGTGTCCTCCCTTCCCCCTCAACTCTCATCACTTCTTACAGAATCAATATAAGCCTCATAGTGATCTTTGCAGGTTGATAATGATTTTTTTTTTCTCCATGAAGTGGCAAAGCGCATATTGAGAACAGGTATTTAGGGTATAGAGGGGGAGGTCCTTAACCGCTTGTACTGACGATACATTGCAATTTCTAAAAACTCCAAATCCTGCATAGTGCAAAATTTACATCGGCAAATACATCTTGATCTTATATCAGTACATCAGGAGTGATTGCTTAATTACCATAACAGAGCCTCGTTTGCCCTCTTATTTTCAAACCAAAGATCAATGGCAACATAAGTTGCAAACAATGAAAAATGGTCTTATTAATTGTCACTGCCTGAAATGAATGATAAGAATAAAGCATTTGAAATAGGGGGGCTTACATTTAGATCCTACTCATAAGCAAGCAGTTTGCAATAATGTTTCTATTTTGGCTCAGATTGAAGATAGATGGCGCTGTACAAGTGCAGCTGCTGTGGGTGATCCTAACGGCGTTGTGGCATATTCCAAGCAGCTGGGGGAGTTGTAGGTTAAATGCAAAGAAAATAGGCTCACGGGACGACATGTGACAAGTGTCTTCACCAAACACTGACCTCAATTTTTGATTCACACTGAGCAAGGACCATCCTGCACCCCTGGATCACAAACGGACTGCCAAGTAACTTCATTTCCTGTACCTTGGCACTTGCCAACCTCCAATCAGCATTTACCCCTCACCGGCCGGCAGTCACATACACACACACACCCTCTATCTTGTATGTTTTATGACTCACACCATTCATCTTAACTCTTCCAGGCTTCATGCTTGTCACAGAACACATATATAGGCCCCAGGCACAGCCCCAGCCCTCCTATCGACATAATGTCTAATGAAGAGTATGTCTTGAAGATGCTTCCTCACAGCTGAGATGTAACACCTCCAGTGTGTCTGCAATGGTGTCTGTATCACCTGCTTGTAAGCAGATGCCCAGCAACATACAAGTACCGTAATTGAAAGTTCACCTTTTCAATGAAATTATTACACACGAAAAGTCTCCTTCTGGACAATCAAACGGCAGACCAGCACCTGGGCTTACTTGTCACAAACCAACAAACCAAGATCAACGAAGGGTATCAAATGGTACAAGGCAACTATAGATATGCTAACGATACATTAGCTAACCACTAATAACCAGGATTAAGCAAGGTGTCATGGGGTTGAGATCAATGTGACACAGTAAAGTCAGCCACCACGTGGTGAGATCATGACAGACAGGAAACCAGAAGGGATTGGCTGATGGTGGGGCCTGCCACACAGAATACTAATGCTCCTGCTTATTTAGTCTTAGCAAATAGGAAAAAAAAACTGCCTGACGTTTTCCTGGCAAGAAGTCTGCCTTCCACGTTCATAATTGTACATTTACTCCTCAATTAATCTGACAGGTTCAGGGACTTATCACATACAGACCCCTCCCAGTTACAAATATATTCACAATCAATACTATTACTAGTTTTCGTTTTGATGACAAAAATAAGAAGAGACAGGAAAGGACAAGATGAAGAACTAGATGAAGATATGGACAGTAGTCATTTATTATTAGCCAAGACATGGGTCTCTTTCTATAAGGAAACAGGATTTATACTGTTTAAAAACAATTTATCAGATTTCACCATTTGCTCGCACATCTTTTAGGCAGCGAATGGGTGATTCAATATAGGAAAGACTTCAATCACACTTGAAAATACTATCTTTGTCCTTATTACTGAGTTGGTTATCAAATGAGTTCAGAAGTGAGAGTGAAGCATATAAGGTATCTTGAACTTGAAGACTCCTACCCAACACATCTTGTGGCAGTTTTCCAACTTCACCCTAACTGGCCTTTTCCTTCATAGGTTGGATTATAGCCCTAACCATGGATCCCTGACCCGCGTACTATTATCAGACATGAAGAGCCAATTTACACCTCTATGGACACCGCCCAAACACATCCTATAAAAAGGTCTAAAAATACAACAGAGGGCTGCACAATCAGCATTATAACTGGAGAGTACACTAGGGCCGTTCCCACTACACCAAATAAACGCGATTATTTGGATCGCGATTTGAATCGCGATTCAAACTCCACTCTTTTTGTGTGTGGGGACACAATAAACGCGATTATTAGTGGGATTTGAATCGCGATTCGGACTCCACTAAGAGTGAGACTTTTTCAAATAATCCAGTTTATTTGCGACGCGATGTGTGTGGGAACGCTCCGCTCAAATTGCACCAGTTTTTTTTAAGCCCACGATGCATTGCGCGCATGGCATTTCCTGCCCGCAGCTTACTACCAGGAAGTGCAGCACAGGGTTTGTTTACGTTCGTCAGCGAGTCCCGCCATTCCCGCTTGCGCAGCGCGACCACATGCTAACCGCAATCGGCGTTTATTTGTGACGCGTTTATTTGGCCTGTGTGGACACGACAAAAATAACCCCCGGTTTTTGAATCGCAATTCAAATCGCGATTATTTTCATAGTGGGAACGGCCCTACTTTCTCCCCAAATATTACCAGCTTATGTCAGCACATCCACACAACTGTTCGCCGTTTACTGTTAGACAGAATTAACATTTCCTGTATTGCAGACACAAGAAATAAAATCATCTGTTAAATTAAGAAACATCAAGAATGACCCGTTTTCACGCACACACCCAGCGTTCTTTTTAAAGGGTATTATAAGTCATTCCTCTTGGAAAACCAAACTTACTTTCTCTCAGTTGACTGTGTGAGTGCCACATAGGAGAGTTTTTCAGTAAAACTTTTCCTCACAATAGGCATTTAGATGTTTTAAATGGACCTAGTAGAACATTGAATAGAGATCCTGCTAGGATCAAAATATCACTTTGGAGATTTGTATTTTGCTTTATTAAGTCTGCCAACAATTTGCAAAATTTTGCATCACTTTTTTCTGACATAATACATCATGTTCTACCAACTTAAAGAGGAAAAACTGAATTCTTGTACACACTGGAAAATAATGGTCTTAAAATTCAGTGGGCCTGACGTTTCGATCCTAGCAGGGACCTTTCTCAAAGGCCTTTCTCAAAGGCAGAGTGCCTTTGAGAAAGGTCCTGCTAGGATCGAAACGTCAGGCCCACTAAATTTAAGATTTCTTGTTCCACGGGATACTGGCCAGCTTGATCATCCTTCTAGGCTTTGCATCAAGAAAACAGACAATCCACAAGAGACTGGTTTGGATTCTTAAGATAAGTACAGCCATCTTGATGCTCTCTTATCTGAGCTAGGCCTGGCTGTCTGGCTTTTAAGATGATTTGCACTCTCCGGAAAGTTTTCTGGCAATAAATTACACTCAGCTATCACTGCAAGGTATTACGCCCGAACACATTCTTAATTCTTTGCTTTTTTGGTCACTCTGACTTTGAGAGAGGTCCTGCTAAGTTTGAAATGTCAGAGTCAGACCCTCCTATTTTTCTACTTAATCGAGAATCACTTCATAAAATGCAGCAGAGGAAGTGCAGTAATACACAGATCAAGTTACATTTCAAGAAATGCACTAATATCTAAATACTTTCCAGACATTTTGTGGGGAGTTTCCACTATTGCACTGATGGTCACCGCGATAAAAAAAAACACCCCGACAACAAATTAATCTAATTTGAGTTTCTTGAGAACATGTCACATCCCTAAAGGGCAAACACTGATAGGCAATTTCCATTTCACAGCCAAAAAGTGAAAAAAGAAGAAGAAAATACCGTAGTCCTGCTATCCAAAGAAGGACAATTAAATTACAAATCTTCTAAAGACCAATTCCAGAGATTAGGCTGATGAAGGATGTGAAGTGGCATCCCTTCCTGTGCCTAAGAAAATATTTGGCTAGCATTGATCCCAGGTTTCCTCCCGGCAAATCCCAGTCACCCTCACCTGCATGCAGCAAGACCAGTACAGGATCAAGCGGCCAATTGGTCTTGACTTGTGCCCTGTGTGCCCAAGGTCCAAGAACAAACTTTGTCATCCGTCATTTCCCCTCCGAGGCCAGAGCTAGCCCACTATACTAGTCTGAGGGATCACCCACGCTGAATGAGACGGAGAGGAGGAAGGGATAGAGATGTGGTATCTCTTCCAGATAAAATGTACTTGGGTTTGATTGGAGTTGGGGATATTTTAATCCTTGCCATCATTAGCGGGCTTTAGATATGGAGATATGAAGGGGTGTCACTAAGTCTCCTCCCATCATCCTTGATTCAGGTGGAAATAAGACATTTATCTATATTAATAGTGACCATCTTGACTTTATACATGACCTAGCATGCTCCACCCATTAAACAAGTGAATCCATTCCTTGAAATGGTTTAGATTATGCGAGACACGTAATTCTCTTTCCAACTGTTGCTAAGAACCAGTCCCTGAAGAGAAGCATATCATCATTAATGAGTTTATTTTTAAGGAGAGTTTGAGAACAGTCACATTTAAACTAAAATACTGAAGGAAATACAAGACAGTCTGTTGACTTTAACCCATACAAGCAGACTACCTAAAAATGCAAACCTTGAAGTTTGTTAATCTCAATTCTTTACTACTTATGTTAAATGACATTTTACATAAAGCATAGACAAGGCTCTATTTTCAGGAGGATTTTTGCTACTTTTGAAGGAAAATAAATTGGAAATCCATGGACATTTTGTTATCGTATCTGTATACCCCTAATCATTAACCCTTTTCGTATTCAGCCTCTTAGAGCCCCTACACAACATTGGTTGAGGTCAAAGAATAGCATCCATACGTTGTCTGATCCAACAGCACACCTGTGAAAATTTCAGCTCAATCCGTCAACCGAGTATCGAGAAAATCGTGAAAACCGCTTCATTTGTTTTGCGAAAATGCGGTATTCAATGCCGTACTGTTCCGAAAAAAAGTATTTCTTTTACCCATTTCCCCCAAAATACAACATTTTAGGCAGAAATATTTCAGTGAGAGGTTTCTACTATAACCATCTTCAAACTGTATAAGTTTCATGTAAATCTGTGAACATTTCTGTTTTTCGATCTTACCAATGTTGTGTAGGAGCTTTAACTGGAGGATTATTTTATGAAGAAAAATTCACCAAATATAAAATATTTTTGAAAAATGGCAAAGAAAACTTTGACTGAACTGGGACTTGAATCCGAGACCTCTGGTTTTGCAGTACCAGCATTCTTACCAATCCATACAATTATGAGCTATCAAGCCAATTAGATGGTGGCCTTCCCAAATAGTCAAGTAGTATTTGCTGGGGTGGGGTGCCAGCCAGAAGCATTCAAACATTAACTGCCAAAACATTTCAAGGGATCATGCCCACACTTTCATTCAGATGCAAACAATCAATTGTTTTAAACCGGGCTGCAACAGCTCAGGGATCACACACACAATGGATTGCCATTTTTAAAAATTGTTTAAAAAGTTACCGGTCAGTTTTCCATTACCCCGGTATTTGTTTGAGTAAAATGTAAACTTTGGAAAGCAACTTCAAAAAGGTTACTGAAAGCAAGTGTCTAGCAAGTTTGGAGCCATAGGCACTGTAGACTGAATGCAATGCACTGTGTAAATGGGACCTTTCCACTTGATCCCAGTCAAACCTGTTGAATCATGGGACGGACTACTTTCATATATCCGATTCTGGGAGGATGCAAAGTTCACTGTCATAGCCCAACAGCACTGACAAGTGACTAATTAGGGTATCACAGCCTCACGCCTCGCTCCTAGGCAACTTGGAAATGAGCCCTGACAGCCTATGGCTCTGCCTACATGCATGCCTGTCCCCACTGCTTAAGCTTGAAGGCATGTTAACAGGTCCTGGGCTTAGGCAAAAGTGCCTTGGACTTAGTGGAGGTAAGATTATCACCAAGTTAATAATTAGGTCAACAGAAATATCAAGGGTTACATTGTCTGGGCTTGGGACATGTATAATTACGGCTACCACACTGAACAAGTAAAGATAAGGAGGTCGGGAGGAAGGTTGTCTTACCTGTGCATGGTTCTCATTATAGGATCTTGGAACAAGGTTCGAAGACAGAAAGTGGTCATATAAGGAGACAGCCAAGATCTTCCATGTAACCGAGGGAAAACCTCAACTTTGCAAGGAGCACTGAAAGGTTGAAAATCTTCGCTAAATATTATCAACAGCAAACGTCTCCCCTACAAAATAAGAACAGTAAGCAGTTATTATTATTTGAAGTTCAATAACTTGCAAGAATTAATGCAATTCTATCCTGAAGACATTAAGACGACTTCATGAGCATGACTTAATACCCCTCCGATTGTTACAGGTGAAACACCCCTTGACTATTAGTAGATGAGTCCCCAAACTTTTGTTAGCGAATCAAAGAGGTCAACTGGGTATTTCTGCAATAGCACTCCATTAATCATGTCATGGACCATACCATTTGGAACACCTTCAGGGGGTAGAAAAAGGTGCAGCTTTGACTGAGCCTACAGGTGTATATCCTGAACACCAAGTGTGTTTATAGTATTTAAGGAATAAATCTTTCCAACAACATAACAAGGTTGCTTTTTGTCCATTTTTTGGGAAGACCTTTAGACCCTTTTTGAAAACTATGCCAACTTCAAGGATTGTGTTGCATGATGTAAACACATAGCAGTTAAGTGAAGAGAAAGCATAGAGACAGGGCCATTTACCTGACCTTAAAGCACTAGAAGGTTTATGTCCTCAAGCCTAGGGTTAAGCCTTGATAAACCACAGAGTTACAGAACAGTTGCCCTCACAGAAGCAAGCTGGTGAAATGTTAAATTTGCTCATTTTCTGTTTACCATAATGGATGAAAACATCTGCAAAAAATTGTGTCTGTTAAAAACCACACACATATTATGTTTCCTGTATTTTGTATGCAAATGACAGGAATTCTGAACTTCTTTTTTTCTACAATGCAAAGTCATTTTCATTGGAAAGATGGAGATAGTCAGATACCATCCTTAGTGTGAGGACAATTGTGGCATTTGCATTAGGTGTCTTTCATTAAATTAACCCTTCATGAACTTTTTTTAAATACCAGCACTGTTTGATTTCTGAAAGGTTAGGGCTATGTGTTGTCTCAAAACCTCATCATGAGGACATACTTTGTGTATTTGAATTGGGTTTTTGAGGGGGTTTTCACCTTTACTTAAATGAATCAGAATGGATCCGCATTGAATCCGGAAATGCTTACAATGTGACTTTATTCCCTAAAGCTGTCCTTCCAGGCTCGACTGTTTGTACTTTCATGTCCCCGTATTTTCCTTGGGAGGGTAACCATAGGGGAACCCATTTCATACCCAACTGTATCAAGCAAGATGTACGCAATAGGGCTTTTAGGATTCTACCCAGCTGTTGAACCGGTTTTCTATGGAACTGATGTACATTCATCACTGTTGAAAGACAACATGGTCCAGTTTGATGAGGAAGTGTTTAATGGTGGGTGTTCCAAGTCTGCCCAGATGTTTGTCAGTGACATTTCAAGCACCCAACCCACCTATCATCCTGCAGGTGCAACAATTAAAGTACAGCTTACAAGAGGTGAGGTCATCTTCTAAGGGATTAAACCATCTTAAGCTCCCGGGAATTCAAGGGAAGTTCACCCTTTCCGGTCATTATGATTAGATTGGACAATTAGATGCAGATGGCATATCTACCTTTGGAAGAGTAGTTCATACTCTGAGAACAAGAGTTACCGGTATCTGGCAAATTCTTATGCATATCACACAGCCTGCAAATACATAAGGTCAGTGTCTGTCACATTGAAATGTGTAAAGTGCCCAATTTCTGCACATTCCTAACTCATCGGGGAAATTAGTAATGATATCAAGAAACTGTGAGAAATGTTAGTGCTTGAAAATCTGCCATTTTCAAGACATGGGGTAATTTGTTGAATGTCCAACAATCGCTTCATGGAACAAAGACTTCCTTTACAAATATAGCCCTCTATCTCTATGTCTGAAAAAGGTTAGCATGTAGTTTTGTTTCCACAGTTTTTCTCATGGCATGGTTGGCGGATTGACCCAGATTCAGCAGAGGGTTCCCACACACATCACGTCGCAAATAAACACTTTTTTTTTTTTTAGAAAGGTCTCACTAATATTAGAGTCCGAATTGTGATTCCAATTATCTTGTTTATTGTGTCCACAGTCCACACAGAAATCAAGAAGTGGAGTTCGAATTGCGATCCAAATAATTGCGTTTATTTGGAACAGTGGAAATGGACCTATAGTTTGCTCTTAAAGCCCCTACACTCCCATTGGTCAAAGTCAAAGAATAGCATCCATACGTTGTCTGATCCAACATATGCATGAAATAGCATGCCTGTGAACATTTAAGTTCAATCCGCCAACTGAGTCTTGAGAAAATCGTGAAAACCGCTTCATTTGTTTCACAAAAATGCAGCATTCAACGCCGTACTGTTCCGAAAAATAGTTTAGATCTCGGTGAGACATAAACTATTTTTTTTACTCTTTTCTCCCAAAGTACATTTTAGACAGAAATATTTCAGTGCGAGGTTTCTACTATAACAATCTTCAAAGTACTATTATATTCATGTAAATCTGTGAACATTTTTTTTTCTCGATCTTACCAATGTTGTGTAGGGGCTTTAAATGAGCTGAAATTATTTGGTCCTACTTAGTTCCTGAAATGAGTACAGATTGACCGTCATTTGTCACATGCCTACTGAGGTGGGTTTGGTTGGAGGCTGCTGCTGTTTACATCTTGCCATGGAGTCTGGAGACTGGACAGAATTGAATTGACCCTTTAAACCTGTGTTCACATTGAACTTATTTTTTACCGAGACCGTGGGTAACATTCCAATGGGTCAATCTTCCCAACCTCCGCACTTGGACTCTCGACTCAGGTAAATGAAACAATACGACCGGTAAAACTTAACCGAGTGGCGCATAAAAATGCAGGACGCATTGGACTTTTCGACTCGGTTAAACTGTCCCGGTCAATTTTACCGAGCAGAAGTCACTCGGTTACTTAAACTGGGAGTTACCTGGAAGTTACCTGGGAGGAAAACTTCCTGGGCTGTCTGCACTGGACTTAAAATGGTCAAGTTACCCATTTTCCACGGTTAGTTTACCCAAAATAAGTCCAGTGAGCACAGGGCTTATGCTGACAAACTGAGAGGTAACAGATCATTCAGTGAAGCCACTTGCCACTCCTCATCTACGGGAGGCCATTCACAGTCATTCTAGGGAGGTTCTCTGTAGTCCTTCTGGAGCCACATCCAAATTATTCATCTTGAACATTTTAAGTTTTCTCACTCATGGTTTAATCTTGAGTTTCCCCAGGAAGGAAGCCAGAAGAACCAGAAGGCAAAAGATGCGCCCAGGTTGACAAATATTGTATAAAAAAACACTTGGCAAACTTGTCAGCTTCCCAGGAAATGAGTTATCTGTAGAGAAAATGAAAATGAAATCAGTCCCCAGTTTACGCTCCACCCTTGGACTGAGATGCTTCTGTTACTGAACTCCTCTTTCCCAAGAGTATTTCAAGGAACTGGTCAATGACACAAACTATTAATAGCATGTACCTCCTTTCTGCGTTTCTCTTCTCCCCCAAAACACCGATGGCAAAATAGCCAGCACCGGTAAATAAATCAGCCGTCACTCAGAGGTAAGGAAGTCACAACTGTCCATCGTTGGACATGTGTCCAGATCAGTTTCATCAATAAAATACAAACAGTAGAATCCAAACTAATAATAACATCAGAAATGTGCGTTGTATTTCTGCTGAAATGTCACAGACAGAAGTCTTTAAGTTTTACCAGTCTCAAAGCTGTCAGCGGTTTCAAAAAGTGCACCATCGTCCTTCAATCAAAGGCTGGAGTGAATCTTGAGTACCGGTACTGGCACCTTACTTTTATCTTGAAATGGCACAGACAGCCAAATTCATCTGCGGTCTTACATGTCAATTATCCAGATCTGTTTTAAATTATCCAAGTGCCAGAAATAATGTCAAGAATTTGATGTAATTTCAGAGAACAAATGTCCTTCTGACATTGGAAATCTCAATCAAGACAATCTGGGTCTTGAATCCCTTCATCCTTGTCTCCCATCCGCCCTGCATTCGCTCCCTAAGGACACAAACACCTCAGACTCAACTACAACTCACCAACCACTTTAAGCACATGTACCTGCTTCTTCACCTAGTATTGAGCTCTTTGCTTCAAAGCTGACCATGCAAGCCACGGGTTCAGATTGGAGTGTCTTTACAACGCTACTCAAATCAGTTTCTTGGTGTAGACCTTTCTGCCTTTCAAGCAATTATCCAAATATAAGTCCCTGTAAGTGTTTCTGTTCTGGTCATTTCCTTGAAAAGCAGCTCACGGTTACAGCATTTTCGTTGTGCCAAAGTTCTTACTTCATTGTCAAAGCACAAAACCAATTTTCTGGTCTTTAAGTGCATGACGTGCATCTGAAAATGGAATGGTCGCATTGAACACAAATAGCACATACATCCCGTAGCATTATTAAAGGTATGCCAAATTAAATTGATGTTGAAGAACAATTATTATATCATAATGCCTTACCCTACTTCTTGAGTTGCTCCAATAGCATTTAAACAAGTGTCTCCTAGATTTGTCACTTAAAATATTTAAAACCCATCCGTTTTATGAGTGACATTTTTTGATGCAAAAGATGTGATTTCAAATTAAGAACATTTGACAAGTGTATGATTACGAGCCTGTCATTTGAATTTTCTAATGTATACTACACTTTCCACATTGTAAAAGTAGCATTTGCCCAAATAAGAGTAATCCAAATCCAACACTACTAAAGAAATACATTCAATGCGTGCCTATATGATTTATATTTGATTCTTACCATTGGCATATACTGACAAACTATAAACCTAGATTTGCCATCCAATAAGGACTTCCAGTCCCACTCACACGCCCTCTCGCTATCCCTTACTAGCCCTTACTACCCGGTCTAGGATTTGCTCGGCATTCCACCTGGCGCCAGTTAGCTCAGCCATAATTCCCTCACGTGTGTGGTGGAACACAGCCCCAGCAAGAATCAGATGCACCTTGTTTAAAGCAACACTGCAGACGACCACATTCCTTCCCTGGCAGATGAACTTACCAGGTTTTGTTGACAGGGCTAGTCCCTGTAAGGCTTGCAAAGCTTGGGCCTCTGATCAGGGGAGATTCAGAAGGGTTTTCTTATGACCTTAGGTCTTTTGCAGTCTACACACTCCATAAGTGAAATTACAGTTGCCTTCATTTGAAGGGATGAAAACACATTAAAAGGCTACTTAAGCTAATACAAAGAAACCAGTTAGCCCACAGGGAAACAATTTCAAATGAACATGAAAGCATGTGTGCAATAAATCTAAATCGTTTACATATTACAGCACTATTAAAAAGGCAAAAAATGGGGACATACCAAAATATATGAGGAAAATGACTTCACAAATCTGCTTAAACTGTCCATGCACTGTCTTACATACATGTATATAAAGTTCTTGGACAACATGCTTACCAAACTTCTTTAACAGTATATTCTTTCAGGTAAGTGACATTGGTGGTGGCAGTGAATGGGGAGGGGGGGGGGGAGGGAAGTGTGCAACCAAAACTGAAATACCACCAGGTTTCTGTCAGAGTGCAATCGGCCCCCAAACACAGAAAGACTCAAACATGGACTCCCAGGAGGAAGGAGGGGGGGGGCAATCATGATTCAACGGTGTGAGACCTTTCTCCAGTATGCTTCATCTCTAAGACACCCCCGAAAATCATGCCGATCACCTGTAGGGTCAGACTGGCAAGCAATCCTAGCACCGTGATTATTGGAATAGGGGGGTACAGGGGCGCCAGCCTGGCTGGTGCAAAAGACCTAAGGGGTATATGGGTATCAGTGCAAGTATCACAACAGTAGCCAGAGGGACTGGGCAGAGCAGACCCAGGACTGGAAATGGCAGGACTGAAATACTGAGCTGCTCTGGATGTTGCTCAATCCCAAGGAAAACAAACTGGGAGGTGGTGGGGCCGATCTGATGTGCACTTATCGTGGATTAGGAGGTAAATGGGTAAACAAGGGAGTATTTTGCACATTAATCTCACTGCATTTTGCTCAGATATTTGACAGTGTCACTTCTGAGGTTCACTGGACGTGCACTGAATCTAATCTGTGGGAGGTAAACAGGATCTCAGGTACGTTCCTTTAAAGAGAGTTTTTCTGAGCGTTTAGACTTTAGAGCGAGCCTTGGAAAACCTGTGGACACTCAATCAATTTCATGAAGTGATCAGAAGATGTTTAGAAATTCAAATATTTATCTGATATACAAAAATGCTGCAAACTGCTTACTCACTAAAATTACCAAAATGCAAATCTCAAAATTTAGTGGGCCTGACGTTTCGATCCTAGCAGGACCTTTCTCAAAGGACCTTTCTCTGCCTTTGAAAAAGGTCCTGCTAGGATGGAAACGTGAGGCCCCCTAAATTTTGAGACAAATATTTATCTGTTCATTTCCTGCACATAAATTGTTGTTATTGGTTCACATAAATTATTGTTAAAGATGTTTTCCCTCCAGATGGATAGCATGTTTGAAAACAGGAGGGGGTTTATGACAAAGCTCATATTGAGCAGAAACACAAATAATAAACTTTATGGACCCCCCACCAATTTTGTACCTTTAGCTTATCATTTTGGTCACCCCTACATAAACAATAGAAATACACCGTTCAAGGAATTCCATTCATTCCATTGGTCAATCAGTATCAAGATTCTTCCATTCTCATTTTATGGGTGAAAACAATGAGGTGATTCAAAACTAATAGATGAGGGGAAGAAAGCCTTAGGCCATTTTCAGCAGGTACAACCATTCCCACAATTCTAATAATATAATAACTTAACAGGGTCATGGTAATAAATGGCACTTAAACAATATGACTTTTTAAAAATAATTTCAGATAATAATTGAATTTCAAACCAGAGACAAAAACCTTTCAGATACACACGGGATGTTGCAAGGTCAACGGATGTACATTTGAACATAAGCAATTTGATTGAGTCAAATAAAATTCATCCAGCACTATGTGAATGGCCTTCATTCTTCATGGTAATATCATTGAATTTTATCACAGTTCATCGTGGGGATTATGTCATCTCCTAAAAGTGGTCTTTTAACTAAAAAGTACATAAAGGTATTCATATCATACCAAATCAATCCAGTGTGCTCCATTTACAGACTACGGTGACCCAATAGGAAGTATAATGAGTCATTTTCAAGAACGGTTTTAGACAGAAAGGTTTCAATCTTTGTCACACAAATAACTGTCCAAAATCACATGGCAGACCTTGACACTGATTCCTTGGAAAGGAAATAATATGTACAGAAGCATCCTTTACAACAACCATTCACTTCTCCACTCCTTTGATATATAGTTCGATATGATCACAGGATCTGCAAGATTGTGTTCTTTAAGATGAGTAATCATTCTGGTGCTAATCATCACGAGAGGTTTTTTTTCAAAGTATCTAACCAGTAGTCTCCCTGTGAGAGATTATGCTGTCATACCCAAATTATAAATAATGCAATCCTGAAATAAATTATAAAACACAACCTGGGCAGTTGATGAGCAGTTTCCTCATCCAAATTCCGGTCTGATTCCAATGATTTCCAGCATCTTTTCACAATCGTCCTGGCATCCCGAACCGCAACCCGACTTTTCTGTATTTGTTTGTGAGTCCTTGAAGGAGAGGGACATGTTCTTTAGGGGCTACTACAAGAGATGGGATTCAGGTGAGATCTTATCTGCCTGTCAGCCCTGCATCCTGCCAACAGCCAGCTTGAGTAGAGCAGCCTGGTAGTACAATGTAGGTCATGTCTTCACAGCTCTCCGCTCTGATGACCCTAGCCTTATCAAGCAGCCAGGTTTTCTGGCACCAGAAGTAGACAGACTGGCACCAGGTGGACCCAACGCAGGAGGGGGGGGGGGGGGAGATTGGTTACTCCTGGTTTCATACCAGATGTTAGAACTGAAACGCCAGGAGGATGGTAGGGATGCGGGCTTGGCAAATGGTCTCTAAAAATCACTTGAGTGGCAAGATTGTAGGTTTCCATGTTGTGAAATCACTAAAAGATAAACATACAGAATACTCCTGCTTGAAAGGGGAGAGGCAGAAAATCATTGTCACTTTCAATGATGTATTTTCCCATTTAACATTTACTTTGTCTAGTAATCAATATAGTACTTTTATTTTCCAAAGAGAGAAAAATGTAACTGTAAGATTTAATTGCCTTCTTTAAAAAAAAAACATGTTGGGGATAAATTACCACGCTTGTGAAAATGGTCACACAAGCAGTATGTGTATCCTTGCCCTTAAGTATATGCAGGTAAATACCATTCAGATCATCTCATAAATACCACCATATGGTATGAAGGGGTTCGCCGACAGACAGCCAGTCGCCATGGGTGAATTCTTTATCGCTTGCCTGTCCAACCTTCATAGATCACAAACTGTTTGAGGCAATCTACCAAAGGCAACAACCGGGACCATTGTAGATTGCATTAATGAGTAGTAGTCATCAAGTATTACTCAGAAATATGAAGCCCATAGATATCCTGAGCATGTTCCACTGAATGCTAAGATCAATATTAACCGCTTGGAGAAATTTGTCAGCATTTAGTCATACAGGGCTAGACAGGGCTAGTCCATCCAATTAGATGTGTTTACCAATAATATCTGCCTCATTGCTTACAAGGACAGCATCCCCACCAGGTGAGTCCACATCAAAGATTAAAGCTGAGTTGATTATCAGCTTAAGGAGTCTGACACCCTGCCAACACATCCCAGCCAAGATGCTAAAATAAAATGAGGATGCTAGTCCTACATCCAATCAAATAGTTGCGTTTTATGCTGTTGTGTTTTGCCCGGGCAGACAACTGCTTTCCGACCCCCCTCCCCACCTCCTCCTTACCCCAGGTAGATACACTTTCAATCAATTACCTTTGCTCCTTCTGACCACAGCTGTAGATCACTTGACTGACAGTAGCACCTCTAGATTGGCCTCTGGTGGGCAGTGGTGCCACTGAGTCTAGACGCCATAACTCAACACATTTCACAGCTGGGGCTGGCTACACAGCGGACGTGATCAAACACAAGGCAGTGATGATCAAAAGAAATAAAATAAAATACCAGAGAGAAATGCTAAATGAAAACAACCGGGGGAATGATGAGCGTGGGCCTGGGAGATGAACGCGAGCATTCTAGGGGAGCAATGGATGGCGCCATACTCCGGCCACTGCCAGCTTAATTACAATTCGTTGATGTTTGTGATGTCATGGATGCCCCATCTATGCACAGCTCTCAAGGTAAGTCTTACCAAGGAGGTCTTACCATGCAGGAAGGAAAGGCTTTCCTTGCTCTATGGTCTTCCCTCTACTTCAAAGTGTTCCACCTGTTTTTGAGTGTTTTCATTGTGATTTGTGCCCATGTAAAGAGTCCAATCCTATTCAAATTTAATGTTTTCTATATGGTAATTTTGAAAATATCTACTTTAACATATCTGTACCATTTCAAATAATGATTACAATAAATTAGGGGATGGTCAATATTATTTGTGCAATACATTTTGTTTTGCTCTTTCCCCACAAAGCTAATTATTATTTGAAATTAGTGAATAGGTACATACTGACAGCTTTTTACCCTACACACTATTGTTGAGGCTGTCTAAAAATTTGATAAGCATTTTTTTTGGGGGTGTAAATCAAATTTGTTTGATGAATGAAGGGACACCACAAAATGGATTCTGGTTTGAAATCAAACAATCTAATTTTGACAAGAGAAAAAAAACACAGCATAATTGTCAAAGATAAGAAAGTCTTTGGAATTGGATGGACCCGAAGTCTACTTCTTTGATGCACCTGTCATGTTAATTTTATCAGACTTGAAAGTGTAGCCAGAGTCAGAGAGGCAGGTTTGTACAAGGTGGTAAAACACTTGTCATAAGTGTACACTAAGCACTCCACACAGCAGGTATTCCTAGGAGAGGTGTTAACCACAGTGGACAAAGTGGGCTCCCACCCAGAAAACATACTGGTTGTTTTCATGATTGTTATACCATGGAGGTTATACTCACAAACAGAAAATGGACACTCTGCCTCTTTATAAGTTGAAAGAAAAGAATTGTTTGTAAATGTGAGTCATTTATTGCATTTACAGCCAACCGTGAATGAACAAAAACCTAGTTTGAAAAGTATCATGGTACATTGTAGTTGTAAGAATGGATGTATGTCAGAGAAAAATGTAGGGCTTAAATTGGATAAAGAATAACTAATATGAAAATAAATTAATTAACTTATATTTCTCTGGACCAATAGAAAAATCACATCAACTCACAATTCAAGCTGCTGAAAACCAGAAAATCATTTTGTAGGTTCAATACTAAAATATTTCATTGGGTGAATTTTAAAAGTAATTGGCCAAACACTGAGTGCAGTGGAAGTGAAAATCCTTTCCATCCCATTGATGAAATCCTGGGGAAGGTTTCCAAAAAAAAAAAAATGATTGCATTAAAGACCTCTAAAAATTGAATTAAACTGGGGGAGTGCTCATGAAACATTCATGAATTTCCAGCCAGGGCAAAAAAGAGCTTTACTGACATAATCATAACCATAAACAGATATGATAATTGGTCTTAGGTTCGGAATACGTCTCCTTTATTACTTTTGTGTGGAGCCTTTCAGCAGGGGATAAGTTATACCTGGCTCTGTGTATATGCAAATATATTTCCGTGGCGCCAAGAGGATTTGCCCTGTGACTATGTGTAATAAATTGTTCCCTCTGTGTACAAACATATCACAATTGACTAGATTAGCACTGGGGGGAAATAATTTAACTGTATTTCTGATAAGCATTCCAGCAACACCAACGGAACAAAACAGAATGAGTTGAAAAGCAATAATTAAGTAGCTTTGATTTCCCTTTTCATATTATCTATTTGAAGTACCCCGTAGACATAAAATATCTGGAGTAGTTATTGGTTCATCTAGTGCATACTAGTTCTAATGCCTCAGTGGAATTGATGATGTTGCTAAGGAAGAGAAGTGATCATACATATAATAGTCAGTGAAAGTTGTTACTTAATATTACATTATAATTACTGTAATTACTGTTAGATTAAAGATTAACTATCACATTCACAATTTCCCATCAATTACAGGCATGAACCTGTGCTTACTTTTGCTGCCAATTTTTCCCGGTAAATTCACAACTTTTCAATCTTAACTATCCTTTCAAATAAATAGGCCAGTAAATCAACTTTAATTCTACCAAAAACAACAACATATTTGGAAATACAATTCATGTAATATTTTTATAAGAAAAAGTTATTCAGGGACAAGTTTGCAATAAGGAAAAAAGGAAAAGCAAGTCAGCTTTGCCATTATCTGTTCTTTAAAATGTCCGCCTGTCAAAAATCAATGGTTAGTATGCATTTGTAACCTCCACTAGACAGGTATCCACTGCAGCATGAGTTAAGATGTATACCCCTGCGATCTGCCTGGCAAAAATCAATTCCTTCTCGATAGACTGCCCTGTATAAGACAGGTACAGTGCTTCAAGTTCAAAGACAGTGGACTGGTGTTCAGCTGCCACACTTTGTTTATGTACCATACCTCTGTCAGATCTCAATCCAAAACTGTTCAGAGAAACCCCGTAATGGTCCATTAGCCGTGCGCCACCTCAACTCAGAGGCACTCCTGATCATAAGTAACAATTTTATAGGACAGCAGGACGGCGCCAAACCTACCATGTGGGGCAGCGCTGATGGAAGCACAGCCAGCCCATGCACTATAGGTTAGCCAATCCCCTCTGATGTTATCAATGTCTCCCCTCCAATGGAGTCTTCTGATATTTCCATCTTTTCCACAGTCAGTCTGGAGCGAAGAGCTCCCCCAGCTAACATAAATAACAGACAATTATGGAATACCACACAGATTTTGAGTGTAGACTGGCATGGCAAGATGGTAGAGGTGTAATACCAGGCATTAGGTTGGCGCCTGGGAGTCTGTAAACCTCCAGCGGTGCCTGCCCCCTGGCTATCACTGTTGGACCCTGTCTGTCAGGTTATCCCCCACCTAATTGAGACTAATTAGGAAATGTGACAGCTACTCCCAACCACCATATCATGTGTTAAATGGCTGCAACTGATCCCCTACCTTGTGGCTTGCAAAGGTCCAATATCAATGGGCCAGCCAATGTTGGATGCACATTGCGCACTTCATTTTTAGCCGCGCCATGTCCGTATCAGTTCACATCACAAACATTCTCTCACTCTGGCGGGCTTTTTCAAACTGGTATAGAGTTATAACTCCACCAGGATCAAAGGCAGTTTGACAACCTCAGCCAAGATGAGTGAGCTTGGGCAACCTTATGCCATTGTACACAAAACAGACATTGCTACAAAAAAAGACAACTTTTTAATTGCCTCTTATTGATAAACCAACTTTCTGACTTTCAAGAAAGGCCCCACTACACTAACACCAGACACTCTCAATAGTAGAGATGCATACATCATCATACAGTGTACATTTAAGTCTGTAAGCATTTTTATAAGATGACGTATCGTCAACAAATTTCTATCATATTTGGAAATTTTTTCAATTAACAAATACAAACAAAAACATTGATTAACATCATTAAGAGGACAGCAACCCTTGGTGCAAACTGCAAACTCCTTGTACTTGTAATTGTATCTTTGCCTTTACAAATTAAAAATAATTTGCTCTCAATGAAAACCACATTAAATAGATATCCGAGTCATTAACAGATGGATGGAATAGACCCACGTTTTTTTAACATTAACCCACGAAGAGACTGAACATAAAAGTAGATGAAAAACACATTACAGATTCTTGAAGAAGTTCAACAGCCAGTGAGACACAGTGAAAAGGATACTGTACTCTTCGCCAGAACTAGCAATTGAATTACAGGACTAAGGTACTATAGCTGACATGGGCATTCCGCGCACAATTAAGCAGAAGCTATTCCTTTCACTTCCCAGGCTTAATTCATTAGAGTGCTGATGTGAATTTCTGATACAAAATCAATGACCTAATGTGAGAAAACATTCCCTGGTGAAATGTACATTGATTACAAGGGTATTAAAAAGCATGATTAAACAGTGGACTGGTGTATGGGCAATGTAGGATGCAGACAATAAAATGCATCTGAGTTTGACTGCAATGCGTGGCATACATCCTCCTCCACGTCTGGATAATTGTATCAGTTGAATAGTGTAGGGTACGATACAGGTTGTTACCAGTCTCTCGTTGAAAGACAAGTCATGTAAGAACTTGAAGGTGTTTCCTCTTCACAGGGAGGGGAACACTGTTCAATGTCACATTATTCATCCAGATATTCGCAGCTTCCTTGCGCAAATGTCACTTTTCAATGTCCATGTCAACCCAAGATCATTGAAGCTTATTAATTTTGAAATTATGACTATATTCATGGAACATTAACGTCAGGATGGCTATTTCTAGTTTCACAGGGAGGGAAATTGTTCCTAGATTCCTTCCATAATCTATACTTCCTTTTAGAAAACTTGTGAGGATAGATTAATAAATTTGCAAGGATACCCAATTTTCTCTTCGTTAGAAGGTACATGCCACAAAATCACTGCACCAAGCTTATTTTAAAATGCATCCCAGCTATTTGCCGCCTTGCAATACTGTGCATGCAAATACCATTAAGGCAGGAATTTTATGGAATTTTCTTCTGTTTCTAATGAGGTTTCCAGTCCATCTTAAAAACCCAACCTGACAAGGGCCAGTGCAATAACGACAATTACACAAGTTAAGTAAGTTAACATCTTCATAGCGAGGCTTCAGTACTTCCTAAACACAAATATTAAACCAAGGCGAAGTTGTTTCAAATGGAGGGCAATTTTTCTCACTTTTGTCTCCTCTTTGGTGACAACAACACTGAAAGCATCGCAGACAAGATATCAACTGTAAATCTGCAGTCAGTCACTGTGACCCAATAAAACCAATAAATGCTATTGACCTTTAACAGAAGACAATGTGACTCCTAGCATTAACCAAGAGCCTAATATGGGACCCATTACGGATCCATCACAACAATAGGTAAGTCTGGACCATGCTTCCTGTGCAAACTTCCTGCAGCCAATAGCGGGTTTTCACCTTGGCTTAATGGTGACATGCAGAGACTTGTACCGGTACATTGAATTTCAGACAGGAAAAGGAGATACCACAATGGTTGCCCAATGGCCATTCAAGTAAAAACCACTTTTAAATTCTGTCGAAATAGTCAGCTCTCACCACAAAAGTAGTTCATGTTACTCCCAATGGCACAGCTTATCAGTGCTCCCTAAAAACAAACAAAAAAAAACCGCAAAATTTCCTGAAAGATAAGAAACCAAGAAGTGCTTCTTGAAAAATGCGAACAGAGTTTTTGATTTCTAAGATTTTAATTTTAATTTTCAAGAAAAAGCTGTAAAAGAATTGAATCTGAAATTCTTTGAATTTCGGTAAGGCTTGGATTTTCACATGATTGGTCAATGTAGAAGTACGGTATGTCTCTAGAAGTAGCTGGACAAGTCAACATCTCTTCTCCCCCAGGTTTGATGGTGTACAGTCTGTTCCACTTGCAGAAACAATTGATAACAAAGTATAAACATCCCCTAATATCCTTGTCTAGAGTTCCTGCAAGAATTGAAGCGGACAGTTTCCAGCACGAAGCTGATCAAGCAATTACCTGAGACATTCACATGGTTTCCTGAGCCATTGCCTGAACAAGGCCTAGGAGCCCGCCTGGGCTACCCAGGTGCTAGAAAGGAATTCTAGGTGGCCGCTCAGGGCTAGACTCAGGATGTGACAGCCATTCATCATTGCCTGCTATGACCCAAGCCAATATACCTTAGGGGAAGGAGGATGTGTAGGTTCCAATGTGCTAGCGGGAGTTTTAAGTATCGACTGCCCAGGTTTCTTCCATACCCTTGTGTAGATTTTCTCTCAGTCTTACAAACATGAGCACAATTCTGAAATATGTAGTTTGAACTTAGTCACTGACAGCTTATATGGTTGTCATAGAAATGTGACATTTTCATAACACATTGCATCAGATAGCAAATCATTTCAAACTAAATCTCTGATTTATAGCAATAATTGACACAATTTTTTGGCTACATTATCAAACAATTCCTGACTTGGCCTCTTTCTGACAGGATGCAAGCAAGATAGAGAAAGTCTACAATATAATACAACCATCACAGCCGGAATGAAAGCTAAAGCCGTGTCCGCACTGGACTTATTTTTTACCGAGCCCGTGTGTAACATTCCAATGGGTAAATCTTTCCGGCGTCCGCACTTGGACTTTTCGACTCGGGTAAACTAACCAAGATGATCGGTAAAACTAACCGACTCATGTACATGTGCATGTACTCTAGGTACACAAACACGTTGTTACCCTGCGCCTGCACGAGTCTTGCATACAGTAACGTAACATGCGGGGCGCCGGATGTGGTTTTTTACCGAGTCGTTTACCGAGACCTCGTGTCCGGATTGGACATAATATCGACTCGGTTAAACTGACCTGGTCAATTTAACCGGGCAGAAGTTGGTCGGTTAAACTACCCACTGGAGTCGGGTAAGTTACCTGGGAGGAAAACTTCCTGGGCTGTCCACACTGGACTTAAAATGTTCAATTTACCCATTTGCTCGGTTAGTTTACCCATTCTAAAGTCCATTGCGGACACGGCTTTAGTAAACAACTGGCCTAGCTAATGACTAGCTGCTACTTACATGTCCCATGTCAACACACTGTCACTGTGTTTACTTTGGCAAATGCATTGGTTCATCAGTGTAACTGCGTTTCTGTTTATCTGGACTAAGTAACACATATATAATGAGCCCACTGGGATTGATTCACGTTCACTAATAATTGATTTCTTCTCATCAATGAAATGAGAATCTAGGGCAGGGGAGGTAAACAGGAAGAAGAAAGAGCAAGTTTAATGATCTGATTAATGAAAAGTGTAAGCACATCTTCATCCTATAATAAACTCACAAAAATACATGAATTTTGTATGCAGTGCCAAACATTGTATAAGTGTTATCTACAACGACCTCTTTGTTTCTCAGTCTCACCATCTTGAGTTAAACAATACATCAGGTTCAAACTCACTAGAGGTCAGGGAAGCTGTTCAACTTTAAGTCTGGCAGTAAGAGGCTCCATGGCTTTCCTCTTCCCTCATGGAATGGATTATCTAACCCATGAGACCTCTTAATTTATGTTTCATACAATTACCTCAAATTGGCCTACAACCTGACCATTTTCAAAGTGTAAATTAAGCCTTTCCTCCCTGTTTTATTTCATGATCTAATCCCTTAATTGTTTGGAAACACTCAAGGTCATAATCTTCTCACCCACTTGAGGCTAAAATGGTAGGTTCGCTGGGTTCAGAAAAACGTCCAGCTTGTAAAGGTGAAGGTTAAGTTTTGTCAGGAACCAATTAGGAATCCATCATCTTGGCATGTTTAAATCTTTAAACCGTCTTCAAAAGCAACATACGGTACTCTGACATTTGAATCTCAGGAAAGAACTCATCCTTGCAATTTTTGAAATGAATACACACGTCCATTTTGTTTTTACATTTTGCTGCGCAACTTGAAAGTCTCCAACCTTGACCATCAAAAATCAGAGTGGATGTTAAAATACAATACGTGAGGAATTCTCCAATTTTACAGATGTGGTTATCAGTGATTCAGGTAGTGCAAGTTTAGAAAACACAGGCAGAGGGGGGGTCCTATTGCAGAAGTATATAAAACTACAGTCTATCATTGATTTATGTTTACAATGCTCATTTCAATTGATAATTTTTTTTTGTCTTACCATAACTCTTCTTCTAAGCGGTGCCAGTATCTGGGCGTCTTAGAAAGGAGAGATGGTGTCCATGTAATGGCACAGACTTTGCGGAGCCTGTGTGTTTACATGCCATTAGATATATGACATCCCTAGGAAGGATGAGAGGGAATGCGGCTGCGCTGTGTTTATATACATCAACATGGTCTAACCCATGACAGAAGGCCTACAAATGCTGGGTAAGGCGCAGGCTCCTAAGATACTGATTTATGATTGATGATCAAAATTATATAGCCTTTGGGAACAATAACCAGGGGTGCAATCAATAGTGCAGAGAGGGAGGAGGCGGTGTTCAGGCAAGACCTGCTTCGGGGAGAGGACAAAAATACTTGATGTCTCCAAGGTTTCTTATACTCATAGCTCTATCCTTTTTTTTTTATTGGTTGCGGCACTGGTGTTTGAAGTAAATATTGGAGAGGAATCCTGCCCAAACAATGACTACAACCACTGATCCTTTCCCGACACCCAGGCATATTCTGGGTATTGTTTTAAGAACATTAAGGGAAAAGCTAAGCAGGACTTCGGGGAAACTCTTTTTTTCTCTCTCCAGCCCTTTGAAGTAGTAATTTTCCGGATTGCTTCCTTCATCGTAGCATCCTGATGACATGGTGTATCCATGGTCTAAACACACTCTGCTAGTAATGACTTCAATAGGGGCTTCTTTTTTGTAATCGCCATGATAACTTATGAATTTATAAAGACTCTTTTAGCCTAACCTATGGCAGGCTAGTGTCTTACATACTCGACCTATTCTAAAGTGACTCAATGTAAAATAAATACTTATCGTTAAAGTGTCAGGTTATAAATCATTCACTGTACTTTCCAGATTGCTCATTAAATATTCATTCTTCTTGTAGCTGATCCAGCTTAATACAATGATGTTAAGCTGATTATATTCTCCCCCTAATGTCCTCATAATGGTGTCCTTTATCTCTCGTTTATATTCATCCTCCCCCTAATTGGCCCACTTTGGGTCTTCTAATTAATGATTCTCAGTTTCAAAACTGGCATTTTGATGAAAATAATAATTGCACCTTTAATGTGTCTTTAATGTTCCCTTCATTTGAAAATCACATACAGGCTACACAGTTTTTAGATTTAATTTATGAATGAAATTCAAAAATGGACATTGCAGGGTTAAACAGAATGCCAGGTTAACTGCAGCTAGATTTTCTCAATTTTACTTACTCCAAATTCTTCCAATTGCCGGACCAAAACAATTTCATGTCATTTTTTAAATGAATATATATTTTGACATCATGCATAGAGACAGTTGGCCTATAACATTTTATCTGCAAAATAAATACCCCCTACCAGCTTCACAAATATTTCAGTCTTTGTCACAACTGCACAAATAATTTGCATCATTAAAATATGCGCCAATTAATGTTTGTCAAATGCTAGAATTTAAGCATAGTCCCTCATATGTCTTGAGATTTGAGTACTTTTAGTCTAATCTGTAAATAGGTGATAAACAAAAATGTTGCAAACTGCTTGCTGACTGAAATTACCAAAATGCAAATCTTTAAATTTAGTGGGCCCGACGTTTCGATCCTAGCAGGACCTTTCTCAAAGGCAGAGTGACAAGGACAAAACAGATACATGTACACGAGGGAAGGGGGAAGAGAGTGAATAGGACACAGATGAGAAACAAAGGACAAAGAGTAAAGCTGGTAGGGAGAGATCAAAGGGAAGGGAAAGGAGTAGGGTAGGGATTAGTGAGAATATAATCTGTAAATAGTTTGAAAAATGTCCACAATACAAAAATTACAAATGTGCAGATTTGTGTTAGTAAGTACTGGTATACATGAGCATTTCCCTGATGTCAAGGAAACGCAAGTTGATTACAACCAAAGCAAGTTAGAGAGTTGGCATTTTGCCAACAAATTAAGACCTTTACAAACATCAACCCTTCCCTTAGTGTGACCCTTGACCCACAACTTCCTCTTATTGTATTTTAAGCACATCTGGGATATCTTTGGGGTTCACCCTTTCCTACAAAAATAGGAAATGCATATATGGTAAGGTGTTTTATAGAAGTCTTTCCTTGTTCTGAAATTAAAGTGCAGCTATATACAGTGTATGAGAGAAAACAAAATGTGTTCATAGTGCATGAAATCTGATTCCTGCAGTCTTTTTGTAATAGCATTTTTTGTCAAGATAGATGAATAAAATCTGCTCGGATTCATCCACAAAGTATTTTCATTTATAACAGATTGATCATCTATTCAAAACTTTGAATAGTTTGATATCCAGACTGAAAAGTGGAAGGTAGTTTTATGTTTTTATTGAGGGTCAGCAACCTTTGATCAAAAATATTTTCACTGCAGGTTATCGCAAATAAACTCCCAATCAAAAATGAAATCCAAGGAAATTCAGAACTTTACAAATACTGGATTGAATTAGCAGGCAATGACTATTTGCTTTAATCCTTCAACAATGATCTCTGGAGAAAGAAACAGGACACAGCCCAAACTCTTCCGTGCTTTGGGGTCCAACACGGGAGAGATCCTCGCTCACTTTGGCACTCTTGAGGACAAACAAGGAAATTAAAATCACAGTCAACAGGCAGACAGAGGGGAAGTAGGCTGCCAAAAGGGGACTCACGTTTCTTGATCAGATAGCAGAGTATCAGGCCATCCTATAGAGAGGGGGAAATACGGTTCTAGGGGAGGGGGGAGGGGAGGAGGGGAGGAAAGATGTTGATAAACTAAGAGTGGTGATCGATAGACAGGGATTAACCAGCTTAGGCATGATGGTTGAGGGGGGTCTTATTTTGGGATTGCTGGGGAAAACTTAAGCAAGATCCAGATTGAAATGGACAGGAGATATGGATTGCGTGCTACCTTGAATTACATAGTATAAAAAAAAACCTATCGCATACGGTTTTAATTTTCGCACCCATGAAAGAAAACGGTGAGAAGAGACTTAGGTGTTCACTGTTACGATCACAGCAGAATATAATTGTGTGATAGGTTGAGGGATGTGAAATTGTATTGAAAGTTTTTGAAGAAGGGTGTGAAAGAAGATTCTTGTAACAGATCTTCAGTCTGAGTCTCAAGTTGTGTTTAGAATTGAAGATGACCCGTTGAAGATCATTGGAGTTCTTTCAAATCCAGCAAGGACTACTGGTACTTACACAGACCATAGACATGAGTCAAAACAGGATTAGATGCTGACCATGTCACCTGGAGATTTTCTTGAAGACAAAAAACAGCCAAGATCATAGCACTGACGACAGTTGAAATATTTCTTATCATTGATTTCAGCTAAAGAGGTTTCTAACAAGTTCATGTGGAGATTTTCTTGAAGACCAAAACACAGCCAAGATTATAGCACTGACGGTTGAAATATTTCTTATCATTGATTTCAGCTAAAGAGGTTTCTAACAAGTTCATGCATGTTCATACTCTGGATAACGTGTTAATAATTTCAGGTCTATCATTCTCACTCTTGGACAAGAAGCAAAACCGCAAAAGAAGACCAGCTTTGTGTTGATGCTCAAGGCATGCTAGGTTGCCGGTGGCATGTGCGACCCATATATGACCAGGGTGCCCCCATCTCGGATCGAAAGTGTTTGATTTTTGAAGAAACCTGCAGGGCCCGGGGAAAGCCCCTGCATGGCTGAGGAGGGAACAAACATACAAGACTACTCACATAAGAACCCAATGGAAGAAATGATCTAGGGTCAGACTGATGAAAGCTTAGCACTCCAAGTACTTCAACACCTGTCCTTGGTCCTGCCCTCAAAAAACAACCAAACAAACAAACAACCAAAATACATTTGGAATTGGACTACAAGGAACATTTTGGAGGGTCATACAAATTTATGTTACTCTGTATCCTTGTGTAATGGCCTCTATAACCAGCCCTGTTTTTCAACAAATCTAAGATAAGTTCATCAAAAACAAATCGGAAAGCCTAACAAGCCTAACATTACAATCCCAGCAGGACCTTCTTCAAATGCAGAGAGAAAGGTCCTTCAAGAAAGTCATCGTCATCAGTAAAACAGTTGCATCATTTCTGTATTACTATATCCGAGAAAGAATAAAGATCACCCTTTACTCAAAAGCGACACCCATTAATTTGTTTATATTTAAACAGAAATGACCTAGCCATCTCAGACGGATGACAAACACTTCACAGACCTTTCATTCAGCCTACATATGAATTTCAATACAACTTCTACTTACTGGTAATGGAAATGATAAGCAATGACCTTAAGATTAAATAATTCCATGGGAATCTTGTAAATTTCCATGTTTACATGTTTGGATGTTATTAATCTTTCAAGTGTCACTTTATCAAACTTCATTCTCTTCATGGACCCCTATTGGGCCATTTTGGGTTTCAGACTGGTTTATTACATATTGAAATTGATTTTTGAAAACCTAGACTCATCAAATTTCCACAGCCCTCCGAAGGAGCAGATGTACAATACACTGAACCAAAAACAACTACCGAGAAATTATGGGGGAAAACAGGGCAAGGACTGATGAAAATAAGAATTTATTTTAGTTGTGAACAAATATTCTTCAAATATTTTGAAAAGATTACAGTTTCGACTGGATCAATTCTTCTGAAATCAATTATGAAAACAGTGTAACATTTAATCAAGAAATAGATAGGTTCAAACTAAGCCATGCTCTACAAAGCTAACCATCTGAAATTTCAAAATGTAACGAGAAAATTCATAGAAAAGGGTTTTTAAACCACCCCAAAATATCAATTTTATTTGTTAAAGTAATATGCAAAAATGTTACAAACTGCTTACTGACTAAAATAACCAAAAGGCGAATATCAACATTTGGACTTTTTGGAGGGCCGGATGTTTCGATCCTATAGCAGGACCTTTCTCAAAGGCAGAATGACAGTGACAAAAGCACAAAACAAATAGTAAGGGGAGAGTAATAGTGACAAGGATGACAGACAGAAAACAAAGGGGAAAGATGGTAGCCTGGTACTAGGTGAGATCAAAGGGAAGGGCAGGGGTTTGGGTTGGGATTAGGTAGAGGAAGGGGGGAAACATCAAAGAGAAAAACTGAATGAAATAAGTTGGGGGAAGTGAAAAGAAAGAAAGAAGGATTATATGTAAACAAGCAAGGTGTTAATCATTCCCCTCCTGGATGCTGAGGCCATTCCGTTAAATATTCATCCACATTTTCTCCTGGCTTAAACAGACAGCATCACTACAAATGACCGAGTGACTCTATTCCATTCCTTATCACATATGAGAGCTAGGAGAAAATTTTGAAGAAGGTCTCCTGACAACTCAAGTCACATGGCCTCAACATCCAGGAGGGGAATGGTTAACACCTTGCTTGTTTACCTGTAATCCCTCTTTTGTGTTCACTTCTCCACTTCACTCTTTCACCCTTTCCCTCCCCCTTCAAGTTCCACTACCTAATCCCTACCCAAACCCCTGCCTTTCCCTTTGATCTCACCCTACCTGCTTTCTCCTTTGTCTTCTGTCTGTCATCCATGTCCCACCAGTTACTCTCCCCCTCCAGTCGTTTTGTCCCTGTCATTCAGAAATGTCTTGCTAGGGTCAGGCCCTCCAAATGTTGATCATTTTATTTGTTCTCAAAATTTAGTGGACCTGATGTATCGATCCTAGCAGGACCTTCCTCTGCCTTTGAGAAAGGTCCTGCTAGGATCGAAACGTCAAGCCCACTAAATTTTGAGATTTGCATTTTGGTAGTTTTAGTCAGTAAGCAGTTTGCAACATTTTTGTATATCATTATCAATTTTATTTGTTGTGAAGGAATCTTTCTGAATTTTTTTATTCTGCCAAAAAAAATACATTATTGATTCAGAACAAATAAAATTATTCTTTAAGCAGACTTAAGACAGTTGATCAACTAGCTCAACAGCTACATATTTGGTATTGAATATTTTATCCTGTAAAACAAACCAATGAACACATTTCCGGAAGCCAAAAAAAACGCCCAGATGGGGAATCCCCGACAGACCCACCTCCGCGGTAACGGTGCTGATAGTGATAAGAGTAGGCAACATTTTTTACATGAAGCAGCAAGTCACCCACGCATGTACAACAAGGTTGTGCGGAGGAAACAGCTTCCCCAACCAAAACGACCTCGCTGGCTGGTAATACACTAACTCCATGGTCCTCTGTCTCCCTGTAAATATGATACCAACCCCAACCGCATATCGAGGCAGGCAATACTAAGCACCTGTGCGGTCGTGCCATGTGGATGGTTCTCGCTGACTGACACCAGGTCGAAGTCAAAATCCCCCCAGATTTCACCTACTTACCGCTGGCGCCGAACTGTCGGCATACCCACCGTCTTTTTCTCACAGGTGATCAGCGGTGGATGACAGCCTGCGGTTTTATGAGCGAAATATTGCCAGGGATTCCGCCCTGTCTATGTTTTCTTTTTTCCCTCAAGGAGGAGGTATAGGAGGCTGGCAGTATTTGTTGACAAGGGTTGGGTTGACTATCGAGCCCAAGGTACCAGCCGTATAGCATGCTCAGTTTTGTACCATAGAGAAGAAAACATAGTGCCATTCTAGCTTTGAGAAAGGTCCTATCACTGGATTGAAACGTCTGCCCTCTGAATATTCGAGGTATAAATGCAAGTAGGTCAGACTTATCATTATTTTAATACAGGCTCCTTTCCAAAACTCCCGAAAAAAATAATTTCATCAGATTTTACAAACATCATCCACTCCAATCTTCCGTGATTTGCTAAAACCAAACCACTAATAATAAAACAAAGTGATGTAAAATGCTGCAAACTGTCCTTTGAAAGATTTTTGAGAAAAACATCACAGGCCCTGAATTTGTTGGAGATAAACAATTATTTACTGAAGGTGTAAACAACAAAGATTGCAATCAGGAACGCTTCTCATACGGAAACGCTTCGAGCTGAAAAGAAAGGAAAGATCCTCAGTAAAATAATAATTACGTCTCGGTTGGGAAAACTCGAGTTTCAGAAGAGTTTTTTCTTTCAATGTTAATGTCAACCCATGGGAGTTGCATGTCTGGAAGGAGTTAACGTTGAGTGTATGCTAGCCCGCGTTACGCACAAACACAGCTTGGAACCAGTCAGCAGCTGTCGGCATCGGTCAAACTAAACCCATCAAAAAAGGGAAATTTCCCTAACAAAATATCCGATTATTCTAACAGATATCTGAGTCGTCAATCGTCGGGTCTTACTTCTCAATGTCAGACAATTCTTGACAAAACCGGCGTTTATGTGGTTTCCGGACTTTTCAAGTTCAACTTGCACCCTTTTGCATATGGGTGGGCTATTCTGTCGAAGGAAATAGCGCATTTCGTCCTATTTCCAGACTATAAATAAAGCGGCTGTATTGTCTGCAGTGTGCAGAAACACGTCGACTCACTGTGGAGTACCGAATGAAAGTACGATAGAAAAAAATACCTACAATATCACAAAGAACAAAAAATCAATGTTAGAGCAGTTCAAAATTTCAAACTCAAAAAAACTGAAGCAGGCAGGGATTATACGTCGATATTAATTGATGTAGCTGTGTTTGTGAAGTCGAGAATTACGACTAATTATAGAAATTTTTTCACCTCACAGTGTGTCTTATTATGCCGGGCCCTGCACACAGTAAAACGGTCCTCCCCATCCCCGGACTAACGCGTCAGTCCAATAGACGCACCTGGTATCCTCATTTGCATATAAAAGGACTCGGTGCATTATTTGAGCAGAATTGTGTGGCCATAGTGACGGGCACAGCGAAGCTTATTCAGAGGTGTAATTTCTGGCGGGTGTTGTTCTCCTCAGTGTTACCACATCTCTCGTTGGGGAAAAATATGACACGAATCTCATCTGTACTCGACGCACGAAGATCTTATGTTTAACTGAATCGGTAATGAAATTTAAATCTTGCTTGGATAGGTTCGAGCTGGCAAAATGGTATTATCCGATTCAATAGCTTTGTAATCAAGCGGTAAAATATTCCATTTTCTGTTGTAAGAATGTCTTTCCCTTGCAAAGGGAAACTGTTCCTTCCGATCACCCACAGAGAAAGCCTTCAAAATGAAACTAGAACTGAAGAAGATACCACAAGCTTGATATATTTTGAGAAAGGTACTACTCGTAACAAACCGTCGGCCCATCTCAATTTTCGAAGCTCGGCTTAAAAATTCAAACTGGTTTGGAGCAGCGTTGTCTATGTATTTCCAAGAACGGATCCAATGGGTCTATTTCAGCGCGCAGTAATCAGCCAAGTTAAGTTATGGCATGGTAGTCATCGCTAGCCCACACGCCGGGCGTATATAGCTGGCCTACAAAGCAACGTGACGCCAGCATCGGCGGTACACTGGCCACTCCGCACAGCGCCAGTCGCTCCAAGTTCAGCCAGGTTCACGCATGGCCTGCATACAGGCCGCACACGCCGCACGTCCCACCACAGCGCTACCCATGTCTGTCAAGCCCCGTGCGTGAAGTAAACAAAGAGCCACGTGCGCCCAGTCAGCGCACGCTGTCCTGCTTATGACGTAACGCACTGATTACTCAGCGCATGCGTGGTGCCTACCAGGTCTGGTGGACTATCTGTGGCGAGTACATGTACGGACTGGCTGGTTGTAACACTGAAGTGGTCTACTCAGTTTGGGAGCATGGCAGACTCAATCAGGTGTACGCGACGCAAGCAAGCAAACCCCAGACGGAAAAAAGGTAGGAATTTCACTCTCATTTTTCCTCTTTTCTCGCTCACGTAACGAAATTAATTTGGTGTTTTTTAGTTCTGAAAATCGAAACAAAATTTACGTCTTTGTACCTCGCTGAATTTGAAAACCCATCACCTGCCGATATTGCTTTGTTGGAGAGCGCGATGCAGCGAACAATAGATCACAGCCACGACCCAACTTGTCAAAGGAGTTGGTGGAAATATCCTCACAATATTTACACCCGCTCCGTTATGTGGTACAATTTATCCCTTACGTGTGTGCTTCAAAGTACGGGGACATTTTGTGTTAATATTACAGCGTGGAAATAGTTTGAAATCCAAATTGAATCTCTGGGTTGGAGCGAATAATAATGCTTATGATATTGCGCGGGTCTGGATGGGAGGTTGGCCACGATGCCTACAGGCATTCGTGAGTGGTCGAACGCTGCTTTATTCTCAGAGAAAGAAGCCGCCTCATGCATTATTCATATAGGAGACGCAGGTGTTGGCTGCACGGACGACCTGCCCTGTGTACTGGCGGACAGAAATAAAACACACTCAATAATTGATTGCTTGTTGTTCCGCATGTTTGTAAGAAGTAAATTAATAACATGATTAATATAAAACACCAACAAACCCGCAGTAAAACCTCGCATATTTGTAATCTTTCCAACTTTTTTTTTTCTCGTGTGCTATAAAAACAGACAAATATCTTAATCTAATTAAGAATATTTTAAAAAAGTATAGGTTGTCGAATTTGTGTTCTTGTGTCACCGGCGGGGCCCCATGGCCCACTGCTCGTCTTCAGATCCCAGCACTTGGTGTGCCCGCGCATGTGGCAGTATTTCAAGATGGAACTATTTTCCGCTAACCGTTTTCACTTACGGAAATAAAGTAGGTTTGATTGAATTTGTCTCTGCAATCTCTTCAACATCTCACTTGTAATTAGCCGCACGTGTTTGGCGGAGTGCTGGTTGGCGGTACGCGCCTTTTATCGGCACGAGACGACTGGCAAATTAAAAACCATCGGCCCCTTTGAAGATGAATATCATTAACCTGTAAAAACGCAATCAGGTATTTTAGATGGACCCCCAATTGCACCGGCGCTTCACAGCCGCCGCCGGCAAGTTTGCCTGCAATATTTTATTATCGGGTTGAAGACGGATTACTCATGATAAAAAAGTACCGTGGATTTCTTCGATGGAAAGTGTAGATATCCCGGCTACATAGTCCCTTATGAATTGAACATTCTCCATCCCACAGTCCTCCTTTGTACGGCTCCGCCACTTTGATTATTTTAGTTCCTCGGAAGAATCTTTATTCAGTCTCCACCCAAACACTGGGATGGAGATGGTTAAGATTACACCATGTCACCATCCTATTTAATTAAGATTTGTTCACAAACGTGGCCGCCTTGGTGTTTTCTTTGGGATAGAATGCAATTGTTATCGCCAAAAAGTGCGATCAATTGATCAGTCTGTGTATGTATGTACACAAAACAAAATATTCCCTTAAGAATCCTCAGCCCCAAATGTAATTTGTTGTCCAGTCTTAATGTGTTTGTTTTGAGGAATTGATTTTATGCGATTTTCCTCGTAAAAGAGGACCGTCGTTGACAATCACAATTTTTATTGTCATGCCAATTGCCATGCCATCTGGTTCAAAAAATATTAACAGTAGTTTCGGGTTGGGACAACATTTAGTTAATGAAGTGAATTTTATCGAGGTGGAAGGCAAAACTAATTTATTAAAATGATGAGTAAGAATAGCGGCCTTGTTCCCTAATTTTGACCAAGAGCGCGCGCGGTCTGAACATTTATGTTCGTAATTATATACCTAGAGTTAGACTGGAAATACCGATAACGAAGTCTGAACCTGAAGCTGTGAAGGGAAAATTAAAATGGCTTTCCAAGGGCAGGTGAACGGCAGAACAAAAGAGATGGGCGCGTTGTTGGTAGAGCAAGGCTATAGCTGGCTGGCTGGCCAGGATCCTCTTTGTGTGAACTGAGCCTGGTCCCATGGCAGGGCCACGGCTCCTGTGTGGCTCCACAGCACGGAAAGGGACAGATGGCCACTTGGCTATACAAACGTGCATATTTATCATCAACGTATGCCTGAGCACATCTTGTGAGCAGATAGTCCCGCTTGCTTCCAATTACCGTCCCCGCTTTGCCTTCCGTCTACATCCCTCCTGCCCGTCGTCGGTATTATTCACAGATATCATCTTGGTTAGCCTGCCCGGAGTGTGCCCGCTTCGCCTGTGGGCTCGATCCTCTATAATTTGCTCTAATATTTGGCGCAAGAACTTTGTGGTAATGATAGCATTGATGGTATCCGTTCACTCACTTCATCGGGGACATTTTAAAGCTAATTCTTCTTATTTCTGACTCGGAGGAAGAGAGTCAATAGTATGAAACAAAAGATGGAATCCCCAATTTTCGGATTTGAGAAAACTGCAGTCGAAAGGTCCTTAAAATAATTCAGTTTCAAAATTCAATAGTCTCATGATTTTGTTTGGATGCTGCTGACATTTCGTTTGAATTGATTCTGCAAAAGGGTAATCTCGTGCTCGATTTGGCTCCTGGTTCAAGTACATCACCTTTCCAACCCAAAACCCATGGGTAAAAATGTGGCTCCTGCATCAGTTTTCAACCATGCAGCTAAACAACATTGACTGGCCTTCTCGGGAAATCATCAATTGAAAACAGAACAATCGACCAACTTGAGGGGCAGCAACCTTGTCGCATATATCCAACGAAAAGAGCAAATGTGGATTGTAACAAAGATGGGATTTCAGTTCCATCTGCATTATTTCCAGAGTGGGCATGATTGCCTTGGCCCTCAAGGTTGCCCGAGTTTCCAGTCTGGACCAGCTGTCAGTCTACACAGGTGATTTTTGGCACCACTTATCCCAGATGGTACCCCAAGAAAAGTGACGCCAGCGTGACCTCTTTGTGTCCCCGCAAGCAGAGCCGAGATTGGTGGAGGTGTCGAACGAAGCATTCTTTCCGGCTCGCCCGTGTACGAGTTGTCCGTGGGTCGTCTGAGCCGAGTTTCCAGACGGGGGTGGGAACGTCCCAATCAAGGGGGCATCCTCCAGATGTCTGTCGTTTTGTTTGGTTACTGGCAGGTGTTACATGTAATAGTAATGCTCGGAGAATCTAATAGCACATACACCCCAAGTAGAGGGAGGGTCCCGTACGCTGTCTTTACCTGGCAGGGTCATATTATTCGCTGTAATGCTGGACCGTTGGTGGTCCAAACCATATTTCACCCAGTGGCGCCAGTCAGTCCGGACATGTAATGCAAGTAAATGGTCTGTCACGGGCGGGGGGACAAGCCGTGGCTTGCATCTCAGTACGCTTTCTGCACGTCGC
The DNA here is from genome assembly GCA_949987565.1 of Luidia sarsii. Taxonomy (NCBI): domain Eukaryota; kingdom Metazoa; phylum Echinodermata; class Asteroidea; order Paxillosida; family Luidiidae; genus Luidia; species Luidia sarsii. The sequence goes on from OX465106.1 coordinate 22,025,598, forward strand.
AGCTGGCCCAAGTTATTTGTCGGGTTGTGAGATGATGGCAGCGTTGTGCGAGACATTTTCTGGGGACGATGGTGGGGGCTACCTGTTCTCTACCGGTGCCACTCCGGTAAATTGATTACATTCTCTCCGCTCCTTTATTTATACATCCTGCCATGTCGCCAGATCGCTGGAGCCGACTAATTCATGCGGTGATTTTTATGTCGTTCCCGGCCGCTGATCAGTGATCATTAGGAGTGGCCCGTGAGAAGGAGTAGGTCAGGAGGCAGGCCGAGCGAGGAAACTGATGGGGGCCAGAGCGTCGTCTGCCCGGGGAAGCTTCGGCTCCGTCACGCATGGCGGGAGACGACCCGATTGTCCCGCGCAACCCTCAATACGACACACTTGGGAAAAGATACCAATTTATTTCGCTTCAAAATCCAGACATGTAGTTTCATGTTCGAATTGTAGGCTACATTATTTCCATCTGACAAATTAAACTTGTAACCTTTTAAAGTGCTGAGGAAATATTAATTTGACATTTTGCAAACTTTACCCGCGGTCTACTTGAAAGTAAATAATGCTGTTCAGTGTGCGTAGCCAATTTTCTACTGAGGAAAATTTTGTCTATAAATTTACATTTTACACCGCATAATGTTTCAGATACCTTAGTTTTGTTACAAGTTTAAAGATTCGATTCAGACAAGTGTAATGCAAATCGTTTGTCTGTTTATTTTGACATTCACTATCAACAAGACCTGCGCCAAGCCTAGGGGCATTCTTTCGTTCTGCATTAAATTATCCTATAGTTCCAAATTTCCAAAAACAAATATTTTCTCAGTATTCGTTGTTATTCGCCCGTCTCACCCACAGTCTAGAATCCTATTGCAAACTAGCCATGGGTTTATGCAAGGCTAATGACAGGAACGTTAAGATGCTTTCTTTCAAGGAACTCGACACCATGCCGTAAAGATAAGCACACCTGGTTGAAATGCTTGAAATGTTGTCGTTATCTCAATTGCATGTACCCTTGGCCAACCATCACCTGCGACCACGCTATAAAATAACACGCGACCCGTGGTATGCTAAATACTCGAGATAAAATTGATTTGCTCAAATATGGTAAGGTCTCCGTCATTTAACTCCCACATTTCCTCGTCTGCCGTCAGTTAAAGTATTCACTGACGTTCATCATGGAGGAACAAGTCGACTTGATTTGTTCCTATTTCAGAGCGTCAGACCCCCGGGCAATTCACTCTTACTTGTAGAATTATGATCGTCTTGAGAAGGTCCTGTCTGCGTCACCGAGTCCGAAGGTAAACAATTAGATAGCTCAAGATAATCATTATGTCCTCTTTGCTCGCGCTATTAAGGGACGATAATGGCCACATTCAACGCGCGTAAAATTGCTTGATGAACTATGGAATTTACCGCAATGAACGACCAGTAGTCGATTCCATCAAACGCTGATATACAATGCATCGTATTAAGCTTTGTGAAATACAACCCTTACTCAGACAGTCGAGATATCTCTTCGAAACCATGGGGACGGGGATCCGCGATCAAGAAAAGGAAAATGATTCAAGTCTGATCCTTGTGTGTAACAAATGAAAACCAAAGTATTCGTTCAATTAAGATGAATTGCTAAATTCGAAGTGATATACAAAAATGTTGCAAACTGCTTACTGATTAAAATTACCAAAATGCAAATCATAAAATTTAGTGGGCCTGACGTTTCGATCCTAGCAGGACACCATGCAGCTTTCTGATAATCCTTCTTTTGTGTTCACTCCTTCACACACTCTTTGATCTTTCCCCCTCTTCTCACTAATCCCTACCCTACTCCTTGCCCTTCCATTTGATCTCACCCTACCAGCTTTACTCTTTGTCCTTTGTTTCTCACCCGTGTCCTATTCACTCTCTTCCCCCTTCCTTCGTGTACATGTATCTGTGTTGTCCTTGTCACTCTGCCTTTGAGAAAGGTCCTGCTAGGATCGAAACGTCAGGCCCACTAAATTGTATGAATTACTAAATTCGTTATAATTAAATTGGTTTTAATTGTTCATCCCGAAGACAATTTGTGGCCCTTTTTTAAACGGGGTTGCAAAATAGTTCTTTATAAGTCTAAACGGATGTTTTATTTTAAATTTGAAACGATACGTTATACACACTGACGAATATCACCAAATGTGTCCAACCTAATAATATTGTTTACAGCATGTGTAGTCAACACTTAGTCGGATTGCTTTTAGAATTTTGTTTACATATCGAGAAATCCAGAACGGTTTCATCCTTTATGTCAAGTCTGGCAACTTGAGGCAGGGTCTCAAGTGTTTATTGACCTTCATAAAAGTCTTGGCGAGTGTTCTGCAAATTCGTAGAAAGATTTGGTAGGCCTATGTTTGGGGTTTACCTGAGTCTTGGATGGGGAAATCACTCAGTGTTTTTTTTTGTTTCTTTAGAGAAGAAACAACTGCTGATGGGCATAGCAGGTGAAGTGAAGTTTGTGTAAACCCAAGACAAACAAGAACGCTTATGTAGAGTATGGTATGTTAAAAGGTGTAACAGCAGGTGATGAAAAAATGTGATTGGAATACTGCATGGACCAGTTGGGTCGATACCTGGTTGATTAGAGTCAGTGCCATGTCCGATAAATCCAATCCCAATGCAATGGTTTGTTTTATCTAGACCTCAACCTTGTCGCCTTGACTTCCGCACAGACAACATTAATGCTTCCTGGTTCCCTCTTTGGAGTCTGCACTGTCCGAAGATCAATGCTGGTTTGGGTTTAAATTGTGTGAAATTTCTCTCTTCCTCTTCCGCACCTTATGACTTGGTATCTAGTGGTCGAAATGTTACATCAAGGAGTGTTACTTCGTCTAGTATATGATGCTATTTGGACGGTAATATTTCTACCAGCATGTTCTGTTTTGTCAACCAACACGGAACAAAGCCGTGTTTATTATTTTGTAGCGCACCCACCATTCCTTGATACGTCACCATGCTTTTTTTTCGTATGCAATCCATGGGTTGAAATTAAGATAATATTAGTACATATAGGCCTACAAAGAAATGAAATAATATTAGACACAGAGAAACAGATCGGGAGAGAATGTGTTCCCGAAAGCCTCACTGAAATATTTCACCGAAAACTAAGATAATTTGCTGCCTTTTATTTCAATGGAACTCCCCATCACAGACAAGAATGTATTTCTAAAGCAAAGCTTCCGTCATGTTTATTAATCCCTATAATTATAGTCATGCGTTAGCAATCGGTGCTGCACACGTGAAGTAAGTGTTGGCCAGGTTTAAATTAGAGTTTGTATTGATGTACTGTGAGTTGGCAACTTTGCCTTGCGGTTGATTAATGATTAGACACCAGGCGTTTACTCCGCAGATTTGCTGCCAGTGAAAGAATAACCCAGGTCGGCAAAGCCTGTCGATTATACATGGCACGTGTCTGCCAAAATGCTCAAGTAGAGGCGGACTTTTTTGGAGGAGACGGGTTCAGGAAGTTAGAGCGCACCGCTTTGTTTGTTTCAGTTGCTAGTTTATTGCAGGTGAAGGTTCCAAGGTGTTGTCTAGATAATGCCTAATAATAACGCCGGCACATGTACGCTACCGATAAGCACACGCCTGGTGTGACGACCGGAAATGGGTATACAATAAAACTCCATCAGAAGTGTTTTCACTGAATTGTAGATTTTTTTTTTAAAGAGGGAAGAGAGCCAAGCAAAATGAACGGACGTTCAGGGTGTGTCGAGTTGCTATGGTGGGGGAGTTTGTGGTGTTTCCACAAACGGCTAACCACCGTGAAATCCTTCCCGTACGTGACCTACATTTGTTGCCCTTTTTACGTGACCATTGTCTGGTATTTTTCTGAGATAATGTCATTTCATAATCCCGCTGTGATACATGCCGTCAAATTCCCCTTGAAGGTTGTTACAACTACCTCGGTCTATTCTCTGAACCGTCTCCCGTTCAGGTATCCTCGTGTCATGACGACTTTTTTTTTTTGTTTCAGCTCTCGTTTCGCAATCCGTGTTTTGGAAACACACCACGGAAACCTACCCTATGGCGATCTGACGATATCAAAACAATTAGGATTGATTTGCAGTGTCTCAACTAGCAAGTGAAAACCCGCTCGCTGGTGTGATGAAATGTAAACGCGTTCCAACTTTATTGTGAAATCATTTTGGAATGTTGACGATCAACACGCCTGGTGTTCACCTGATAAACATTTATCGCATCGTGTCTATCACGGGGTTCTACTGATCACATGCCAAAAGAACTTGCAGGCCGCCACCATGCACCAACGTACGAGGGCCGAGCTATTTTGGGCAATGACAAGGAATTTCCCGTGTTTGCAACAAAATAAAACGGAAGCAAAACCCATTACATTCTTTCTAGCTTTGTGTAAGCGAACTGTCCTTAGTTGACCTACCATCAGGTAGACTCATCACGAATAGGGAACCAAAAATGAGAAGTTCCTGTATACATGCGTTTTATGAGTAATATAACTTCCAGATTGGTGCATGTCGAAGGCTGGAGATACTTATATCCTCGCCTAACCTTGAGAAAGGGTTTGACTTTTGCCGGTCAAAGGAAAACCGCCTTGATGGTCCATTACGATTGGGGAAAATCAGAGGCATTGAACTCATTTAAGACTAGAGAACAAATAATGAGGTGCGATTGGAGGTCACAGTTCTTGAAGAAATGTACAATTAGTTTCTCAGATGGAACATGATAGCTATATGTTTTCACACAGAAGGTTCATTCTAATTAAACTCAGATCTAGCGCTCAGATCTGTGCGCTCACAATGGGTAAAAGATGTCCCATCACGACATGCAAGAGACCATGCATGTTTGTGGACTGTTTGCCACTTTTCATGGTCACTGGGATGGGCAATGATAATGATAATCAGAAATTAGTCTTTGGAAATCAATGTTGCACAACACCCACGATGAACAAGTTCCTAGAAATGAATGTGACATAATTATTACTTTCTCACATTTTTAAACCAATTTTGACCAACACTATTCCTGAATTAGTTTTTATTTCCACTGACTCATATTTTTTTCTACATTTCTTTCTCATTTTGGTGCTTCTAACCCGATGTTACCTTGGTCCACCTTGTACCATTATCACTCCTTGATCAGATCTGCGATGCCAAAGCACAGGTATGTAACCAAACACACTTTCTCTTTTTGTGTCATCCTTTCTAATGATTGATCACCGTACTTGTTTAATTAGCCTACATAAAAACCTAATCTAGGCTATCTGGAGTTCAGGGCGTAAGAAGAGGCTGAAACTCAATAAGTTAAGGTCAGCTTGCCACTGCCAATGCACCCTTGTATTCCTGAAATCAAATTATTTTCTTGCATTGTGTACCGTGAATCATGATTGTTTTTTATTCATGAATTTCAGGGTGCAAAATAAATCATATTACCCATTTGTTAGAGATGCAAGTAGGCCAAGAAAGATTTAAGTAGCTACCTTACATCACCTGGGACCATTCCTTAGATGTTGCAATACATATGCCTAGTACAGAGATAAGCTTGATATAAGAAAAATGCCATGTGGGACAAAGCACTATCTTGAATCGCAAGATTCAAGATTGACCCCTTACCTGTACTCTTCAGATGTCATCAGTAACGATCCTTCCTTCATTGCCTCTCTCTGTCCGGGCAAATCTTTCTCAGCTTCATCTCCAACGCTAATCAAGTAGACAGTCTGACGGTAGGCTAGATTAGAATAAAAAGATTTATTAATGAGTAATTAAGGCTGGTCAATCCAAAGGCAGAAAGTAGTTTGCACTTGTACTAACGCTGTCTGCATGAGTGCACGTGGATGATTGCTGCACTTAATGGGAGCCGGGTGTTTAAGATTCAAGGCAGGTAGCCTCGCAAGGATTTGTTTCAGAGTCGCTTTCATTACGGCGCGGGACTTGTCTTAGCAATCGATGGTAGTGGTGTGGAAGAGAGTCTCCCGAGGATTGTTGAACTGGAAAGAGATTTCCCCGATGTCCCAGGCAGCGGGGTAATTAGCTGATTAAATCATAACAACCTTTACTTGTATTATGGCCAAGATGTTTGGAGGGAAAATGTTTGGGGTTCATTAAAACATAATGCTTGGATGAATCTACAGGTGATCTATGTCGTCTAGTTCAAATTTGAGATTAGGAACATAAAGTTTATCGGGTGTTTGGGGTCAAATTTGTCGGGTCAAATCATTCCATACATTCTGCAGAAATACCGGTACTATATGTAGATGTTCTTGATAAGCATAACTGTGTGACCTTTTAGTTTTACAACACATGCAAGCATTTTATAGGGTTCGCCTTCTGCTATATTTTAAAGGACATTCAGTTCTCTGACAAGAAATTTTAGATTTGAGGGATGATTAGTTTTATATTTTGTTCTAGTTGGGGGCAGGCTTTGGGCGGGTTGAGTATTGAAGTGTAGTTTATAATAATAAGCAACTAACTGTAGATGAATGTTAAAATACAACTGTGGGGGAAAAAGGAGACTCGTCTGAAATGGGGATCACAATTGTCTTGGCTTCAAACGCTTGCTGCTTTAGTGTAGTGACAGGAAATGACCAATTTCTCACTTTGCACAATTTTCTCCTCGTAACCAAAACAATAGCTGACCTAATCCTCTCACCATACCTTCCAGTATACTTTTTTATACAAACCTAAGGGCTAAAGTCAAATCACATTTCTTACAAGCATGGAGAGTAACACAACCTTACTTCTTTGGTGCTAAATCAATGAATAGCATGGTTTTAAAGTTCATTTCTTGTTCACCAATATACTGGTCCATTTTTATTTTCCCAAGTTGCAGTGGATCATTTGTAAATCATTCTTTCAATATTTGTAAAGTGGATCTTACTCTTAGTGGCTGCTAAGCCTAAGTGCTAGGTTTAACTTTCAGGAGGTTTTGGAAGGTTTGATTTTGAGTTTTGTTGGTGTATTGTATGCTAGGTTGTGGTTCTGTAAGTCCCCTCCAAATAACAAAGGTTGAGCAAGACTTGTAACAATATAGCTGAGGCTATCTTTGTGGAGATGACTAGTTTCCTACAGCTTAGCAAAAGTGTGAATGTCAAGGCCAGACCATAGCAAAGTTCACCATGGCTGATTCACAAGTGACAATGTCAAATCTAGATAGTTCCCACTTGTATCACCAGCTTACTGAAATAGTACAGAACATTTCAATTATGCCAAATCATTATGTACCGGTAATACAATGATGCAATATAAGAATGTAGCATGTTGGTTTGGGAGTTGACTGAGTTGGTTAGCCGTTCAGGAAATGAGGTGGCAAAGGGCCTCCATGTAATTTGAACATAATGGAACTGTAAAAGCATGATCACCCAGCTTGTCATGAAGGAGGATTGCATGAAAGTATTTAGATGATTCCTGCGTTTCAGAAACCAACTGTCTGCATAAATAAGTCATCACAGAAAGAGGTAATGCCATAAATAACATATTTAAATACCCCTAAAATAAGGAGATCAAATTTAATGACCACAGAGTCTGCAGCAAAGGTCACAAAATCGTGTGTTCTTTTGGATACAGGGCTCGACTTTAAAAGTAACTACTAGTACTATAGTGCTAAGAAGTAAGAATTGCGTAGAGCAACCTGACACCATGTGGGTCTTTTGCTACACACTGGAGTGACTGACCACCCAAAATCTCTCTTTAAAAAAAATCTACATAGCCTACACTCAAGCGCAATTTTCTTTTCAACCAAGCCTCCAAAAGAATAATTCGGCCACCTGAATCTCAGTTTAGTGGCACAGCCATCCACCCAGGAAAAAAATGTCAAGAGCAAGTGCTGATAGAGTAACGCTCATGTTGTGTTATCTTTAAATGTCCTGCTGAGTTTTTAAAAGTTTCTATACACCAGACAAGGTAGTGAGTCAGCCACTGACAGAAAGAAGGCTGAGAGTTGAGGTGTGCCTTGATGAGATGACGCAAGGAGGAAATGTTTGCGATTGCTTGAATGATAATTGGTTACAGGTAGCATTAGCAGGCCACATGGCTGGAGACATCTTGGCTGGGTAGACATGGAATGGTTACTTAACAATGTGTCGGCCATGATGACAGGTACATCGCAAATAGGAGAAAAGTGTGTCAGACAATATTCAAACACATACTCTCACTAGACCTCTATTTTCTTTCTTAATCCGAGACGGACGTATGATGTTATGTTAAAATTTGCCGTTTTTCACGGCTGGCGGAATCATTCCTGAAAAACCAATGGGCGTGATTCCCACTTAATCATGGCAGGCATTTCCTAAAAGTGATAGATTTGTCCATCAGTCAGAAATGAACACGAGGATACTGTGTCAAAACAGGAATAGTACAAAGATACAAAGTCTAAATTTTGGCAAGAACTATTGATCAGAAGCCTTTAATCTTGAGGAACTGAAATGAAATGGAAGAGGGAAAGCAGAGGGGTCTGGTAGACATTGTATCATGTTCAAGGGTCATCTACAGTGCATCTCACCTAATCCTGGATCCATAATGTCTAACTAGTAACGACTTCTCAAGAGCCAAACAAACAGAATCTGTCTAGCGGGATGCATCCTTGAAGATTGGGCAGAAGAACTGGCTCCAAACCTCTCACTAGTTGTCAGCCACAGTCTCCTGTCTGCCAAGAACCCAGGCACCAAAACTCAGGTGTTTTTGAATCCAAATGCCACACTTTCAAGAGAAGTCTTGGGGGAAAAAATCTTGAAAATTACAGAGCTGATTAGATATTGTCTTGAGCTCATCTTGGAAGCTGCGAGTGAGTGAGTATTTTGGTGAGCTGGAGCCAGTTGGCTGCAGACCAAACTGATTGGCAATATTATTAGCAAATTATGGACCGGATTGGATTGAAGACAGCAAAAATCTAGGTTAGATACTTGTACCTAAAAGGGGAGTTCAAGGATTTGTTAGGGTCGAGTGAGGCAGGGAAATCTAGTTCAGAGATCAGCTGATAACAATGTCAGCCATCAGTAAATATCAACAGAACTACCGACTCCCTGTCTGTTTACAAGTGACCTAATATCACTGGAAATTTGGTCTTAGATTCAGACTGAATTCCCACTCAATTCTGGATGGACCAAAAAAATTCCTATTTTAATTTCTTTACAAGTTCCCAATTAGCTCTTGTACGTCTGCACATTGTGAAGCGCAGAGGAAGTTGATGACCTAGTTATTGTGTTTTTTAAGAAGCAATGGGAGGTAAGAAAGGATGGGGTAACCTAATTGGTTGGGCCTCAGGTGTTGCTGAGGTGGGCATAGCCACATGGTTCCTCTGCTAAATTGGCACACCCTCTATAAGGTAAATGGGAGGAAACTGAAGGATTTCCTAAAACCTGAGCCCCCGTCTACTTAATTCCCGGCCATAGTTCCTCTTGCCATTTTGGAACATCCCCCAAGAGTTTTAATTAAGTTTCAAGATTAAATTAACCATGATGATGTCAGTTGCCGACTGCCTAATTTCCATATTTAAAGGTCACTTTAATGGTAAATAGCTGAGAGAAATCAAAATAATGAGCATGATTAGATGTAATTCATTAATGAATTAGATTTTTTATAACAAGGTTGATGAACATAATTATAATTAATTAATTAATTGTATTTAAAAACAGGGTTGATTAGAAGGTCTTTTTTTAAAGGATGTTACAGTTAAAAAATAATTTTTATATATATTTCATGGATCTGCAATATTTCACAATGATAAAGTTGCCGTTCAGAGTTCAGACCAATGGTTCCCCTCACTGGAGGAAATGTTCGTTAACTTCATTCTGTGTCTTAGACGTAATTACGACAAATTTTCCTCAAGTGTTATTGAATTTCCTCATTGGATGTCATTCATCGACCCTAATTAACGGGTCATGTCTACAGCCCAGCACTGCCAGGGATCGGTGCTGTTACTGCTGTACTCATTACTGTGTTGATTTGTGAATAATTATACACATGTAGTTACATTGTCATCTACACGTAGTAGTTGACCGTTGTAGAAATCCCATCGTTGGATTAAAAAGCAGCATGAAAACATGAAATGAAAATTCCCCTTCTTGCACTTTTAGGGTTAAGAAGCTTTTCTTTTGCACTGAACAAAAGAAATATTGATTTTAAAAATCATGCTGCCATTTGGGAGTCTCAATTAAAGAAATTCAACGAATATCAGCTATCAAACCGTAGACTTCCTAATATCGTCCAATTAAGAACCGATTAACAAAAAACAAACCAGCAAATTGCTTGTTGGGTGAGGAAATTCAATTTTCAGTTCTTTAAATAGACTCTTACTAAATAGAGAAGCCGGCAGGTAATACCTGCTGTTGCCAAAGATACTGAAGGGCTGGTGTATCCCGGAGTGCCAGTAATAACTGAAACAATTATCTAGTGATGAGAGATTGGTGACAGTGTCCTATTCCCTACCACTCACCAGCATCACCTAGCCTGGCTATGTGAAGGATAGGGCTAGCCTGACTGGCGCCAACGCCACAGACAGGCTATTTACAAGGCTTTAGAAGAAAAACAAAACAAATGGTTCCCTTGTTGGCTGGGACTGGGAGGAGGATTTGTAACTGGTGTTTGGGGACAGGAAAATATGGAAATGATTTTCTCTTGAAAGTAATGGAAACAATGCTCGCTGGAATCATAGGAAATGCTGGGTGAAAATATAATGATGACTACCATAAGTATAGCGATATCTATTGATTAAAAAATAGTTGTTTTTTCTTGATTATATATGGTGTTCCAAAAGGGATGTTAATTATTTTTGGTCAAAAACTTTATTCTGAAAGTAAATTACTGGTCCAATCCTCAGCATTATTCCATTAAGATAATTTGTGTTTAATCGTCTGTGGGCTAATTAATAGCCGCGTTTCCACTGGACTTATTTTGGTCAAAGTAACCGAGATGATGGTTACTTTTCCCATTTAAAGTTCAGTGGAAACGGCCCAGTTAAATTTCCTCTCGGTTACTTTAACCGAGTCCAATGGTTACTTTTACCGAGCAACCTCTGCCCAGTAAAAGTGACCAGGTCAGTTTAACCCAGCCGATTAGTCCAGTGGAAACGCACCACTCGGTAAAACGCGTCTCGGCGTACATGCAATGTGTACAAATAATTTTTGCCAGCTCGGTTACTTAAACCATCGTCTCGGTTAAATTGACCGACTCAAAAGTCCAAGTGGGAACGACGGTCAAATTTGACCATTGGATATTTAACCATCGTCTCGGTTTAAATTTTAGTCCAGTGGAAACGCGGCTAATGAGAGGAAATAGATTTCTCTGTGTTGGCATGTTTAAAAAAAAAAAAACCAACCAATTCTGCAAATCATTGCAAACACATCAGGAGGTTGGCTGATAGTGATAAGAATCTCGAACACCGATTGATCCAAACAGCCAGAGACGATTGTGTGGGTGTTTGTTCTCATCAGCAGAGGGGACACAAAAGTTTCCCAAAGATCTTGACCTCAATCTTGCATTCTGCTTGGCCTTGATAGGCGACGAAACAGGAGACAGCTAACGAGTTCAGGATTCAGTGGAACTCAGCAGCCAGCGCGGAGCCTGGCTGGCTGCCCCATTTCATGGGGGAGTTCCCACGAGTGGTGGCATGAGACTAGACCTGCAGAAATATGTCTTTTTAATACGAACTTGAGTCTGGCTAGAGAGGGCTTCCAATAGTGAAGCCTTCCTGTTCAGGGACTAGTGGAACTAGACTTGAAGTGGTTTGCTATTCCTTGATGGTTGCAGCTCCTGCCCTAGTGCCTGTTGACTACTTTGTGCTTTGGCTGTTAAGGTGATGTATAAGACTCAAGTGCCTCTGCATTGTCACTGCTTGAACTTATTAAAATGCATAAGGTACATTTGAAGGGGCAATTTTTTATGAAGCACTTATTTAATGACATACTAATTAAATGGCTTCTATTTCAAGACAAGGTAATGCGAGGTCACACTTGGGGCATGGACTGGTTTTTTTTTTGTATTCACCATTATTTTAGCCAGGATAATCCAGAAAAGCCAAAAAAAACAAGACTGTAGTGTAGGGCCTACGGCACTTCAAATAAATCTGTGTTGTTGTGAAAATCATTTTACAATTCACAATAAGACAGTAACTTGAATTTTAAATTAATTCTTTGCTAGCAAATAACATGTGACAGGATTACCAGGACCATGATGTTTTCAGGTATATTCAAGATGAAAACACCAATCTATTAATAGGTAGTCCTGGGCTTTTCTCTAGACTAAAATACTGCGTTTAGGTCTCCACACAAAAAAAGTTTTAACAAATATTATGAGACAGTTTTAAATCAACAGAGAATTGATTGTGCTTAGGGAGTGAGTGAAGGAGAGAGGGAGGTTTGTGTACCAGGTGTGAATACACGTTGGGCTATTCATGGGCCACTGACTGGCCCTCTATAGCCCCCCTATCCTTTGTCCTGCCCGCCTGGCACGCTTATGACGTCAGTCAAGGCACATGGGTCCTGCTGGAAGTGCAGTCCTTTTGTCCTGCTCTGTTGATAATGTAAACGGATTGCTACAGTTCGGGATGAAGCACACGTTTACCTTAACTAGCCCACAACTCTCTGTCTTTGTTCTCTGCGGGATTTGGCCAGCCTCCGTGACAAATATATATTTTTCAGCTGGCTCATATTTTGACAGCGATGTATTCCGGGGATTTTTTTTTTCTATGAAGACAAGAGGTGCTATTCCATATCATGTTTATTTACAAAAACAAATCATCCTTAGTCTGGTTTTTATTTGAAGTATTGGTTCGTTCGGTGGAGTGAATCACCATACCATATCTGTGATCATTTCCATAAATATCTTTGCAGTAATTGTTTCCAACAGGCTCTGTAATTCTAATGCTGTTCCATGTGGTTCAGGCTTCTTGCATTGATATTAAAGTATAGATTGTTGAGTTCATTACTGTGGCCAATACTGTGTGGGAGCTTTTCTCCCCTCAAAAACCTCTCATTGCTGTCACACTATGAATTTCATTTCCAGTCCTCTGATGCTTTTACCATGTGGATAGAACCCAAAATTGTATCATTCGAAAGTAACCGTCACTTTTATCATACTCAAGTAAATGTTCTTTGTTTGTCTTCAAATAGCTACATGCTTATACCTTCTTTGCTAACCCTCAAACTGTGTATTTTGTCTCGTTATCAACATGCCTAATTCCTGGGCTTGGAACAGGTGTTGCAATTTTACATTGCCTGATGCACCTTTTTAACTGATTAACATCATTAGAAGATAAACAAGTCTATAATTGACTTCCAATAGAGAGGTAGTTGGTCTTATTGTGCCCAGGCTTGTCCTGTCCTATTTGAAATTCACCCAGGATATGGAAAGATATGTTTCACTCCAATTATTGTGAAACATCTGGTCCGTCATAGTATGGACATGTTTGCAGTATAGGCCTACATTGCATATGCCATGTCTTGTCACTCTTAATAATTAGAGTAATTAATACACTTGATTCTTATAACAGCCATGAAAGCTGAATACTGACTTCTTCTTTTTCACTGTGATGAAGGAAAGAGAGGAAAGTCCCTGAACTGGAACATTTGACTGCCTGTCCATCATTAATTCATACATGTAGTTGAAAAAACATTTTTACAGAACAATTATAACATGCACCACATTGCAAGAGATCACACAGCAAATTAAAAAATACAAGGCAAATTTCCATTGCAACATGTCTATTTTGTCATTGTTATTGATTTTTTTAAAGGCACCAGCAGAATTATTAGTACACTCCTGAACTGACCAATTGACATCTGCAGCATGGAGTGCATTGTGTTTGGCTATAGTGAATTCAAACAGAATGCCTTTGCTCGGGGTAGGTTCATTGAACATTTTCTATACTTGTTACCCTGGGGGTAAAAGGTGGGCAAAGGTCTTTGTCTCCAGCACTAAGAAGCCTGCACAGGTATAAGTCACTGAAGGGTAACTCCAACAAAACACCTGGCATTCCTGAGAGTATTTGCTAACCACATCTCAGTCTCAGGTAATCAGAACCTTTGTTACCTGTACTGGCTGCTTTTAACACCTGAGAGAACGTACTAAAAGGAAGCCTGTTGTGGAAAGGGAGGCAAAACATTTCATTGATGGCTGGAAAGTTAGGGAGTCAGTCAATATGCTCTTACACAGGAAGCTGGGGTAGGATGTCAACAACCAAGTGGGGAAAGGAATGCATGGTTTTAGCTGGCAATCATTTTGAGAAGAGTTTGCTTAGAAACTGGGCCAAACATTATGAACTTAAGAGTGTCTACAAATTTGAAGGTAAGGTACAACTCAATTATTTCATCTCTTGAACACAAACACTAACAAAAAGGACAGCATGGCTCCTTCCCTTTCTGCAGGTAGATAATGCATTAGTGGAGTGATGTTTACTGCACGCAGTATTCATTTGGGACAAGCACATTGGACTGAAGAGTGGGCCATATATGAACTCCAGTAAAGTCAGATGAAAATGGCCAAGTTGGGTTTTTAAGGATGAAGAAAGAGGATACTTTCAGTTCCTATTTTGGGACAATGATTGAGTGTGCAAGACCCTTTGTGAGACCTTTGTGAGGTCTTTTCCTAATCACTCAAATTTTTATCAAATCATAAAAACTGTCCCGTTGCATTGATATTAGTTTTTAAAATGAGATTGTCAACTCTATTCCAATTCAATTAAACATCCTGAATATAAACTGTAGATGAATCTTGTAAAAATTCCTGTTTTTTTTTTTATTGAATTCCTCATTCTGAAAATAAGGTGGCCAGACGAAAATGTTCTATGGTTAAGTAGAAGTGCTTGATTATCTCCGTAGGTTTCCAGACCTTTGATGCAAACTGAGACACAATGCAGGGCCATACTCCCTGATGGTTGTACAGTGGGCCAATAGCCTCATGTCTCCTCACAATAGCCCACATATTGACAATGGATTTCACCTTGGGACAGGATCATTTCCTCTCTGGTGCTTGAACATCTGTCCTTTTTAAACAGGGTTCGGGATGTCTGAATGGCTGGACAAACCACTCGCTGAAGGTGTAATGAGTTCCGACCAAAGTGGGCTGAATTCTAAGCAAAGTGACCAGCTTGGGGTATTTATTTCTTCGGGGCTAATATTTAATTATCTTGTATTGTATGGAAATCAGACTGCAGTAACATAGACATATGGTTGTTAGATTGTGACACAGACACACATTAATAAAAAAAAATGACTTGATCCAAACAGCCAGAGACGATTGTGTCCAAAAAAGACTTTTTAGTTGAAGAGAGGGTAACGTACTAACAAGGCCGATTTCCTAACTATAACTAAGCGATCTCCTTATAGCGTAGTAGTAGTGACGGTAGGTTAATTGTAGTACAGAGAGCTGATCCCGGGGTCTTTGTTTGTGAATTGTGCTCTCAACTCGCTCTTTGTTGTGCTATAGATTAGACCACTTCACGCTACCACCCTTTGCATTACTGTCATCCAATTTTTTTTTTTTTATAATAATCCCCCCCCCCTCCGTCACCTGCAGCCAATATATGCAGAGAGAGTGAGCCCCAGTCAGGTGTTTCAGCTGTAATCATGTTAATCATTCACTGTGGCATTGAGTAGAATGGTTTGAATAGCCAGCAAGCTGGCACAGTCCAGACACGCTGGCACCACACACAAGGTGTGCCTTTTCTCTGCGCAGATTAGGGCGTGCGTATGGTGGAGGCAGCAACCAGGAACAGGTGTTCTGGACTCAGCTCCACAGGAGTTTTTTTTGTTAGGCCTTTTTTTTTTTTTCTTTTTTTTTTAATGATACAAATTTCTTTTGTAGATTTCTTTTCTCTGGCTGCACATCTGCCATAGGCTGCATCAACAAGGGATATTGGACTATGGGTAGAGCCCAAAACAAGGTTTCAGCGCTTGACTAAATCACCTTGCCAAATTGAATGATAATGTAATCAGACTGTGCTCTGCTTTGTAAAATACAATTACCCAAAGTATTCAGTGGCCGGCATCTTTGATAAGGGACTTGGTAGGAATTGCGGCTTTTTTTTTAATATTTGGAAGGATACAAGTTTGAAAACATGGTGAGGCAATCTACCCAATTTGATTTCTTATGGGGAAAACTTTTCATTTTAACATGAAATTTTTCATTGTCCTCTTTTTTTAAGGATTTACACTTATTTACACTTATTTTTTCTGAATACAAAAATGATTTCACAATTTACAGAAATTAACAGGGGAAAGTTATTAATTGTTCCCTATTAAATTGTTTAGTTAAAATTGTGCAGCCTAGGTACTAAAGTATCCCCATCCAGTCCAAATTCTTTGCTGTTTTCAAAAAGTACTTGCAATTTAGCTTTCCTTTCCTTTGTTTGTGGTGCTTAGATCTAAAAACTGTCACATTTTAAAATCGGGTTGTTTTATATACGGTGTGCGTGAAGCAATCAATACAAAGTGTTTTGAACTCCAAACCCTCCAATTTAGACAGATTACCATAACAACACCACAATCTGGACCTGATAAGACCTTTACCTATTAAATTAAGTGATTCCTTTCTGCACACAATCAGTGTGTGTCATGTATTTTATGCCTTTGGAGCCAGACCAGCGCTTGAATTTAATGCAATGTTGACAGTCTCCCCCTGTCAAGTGTTACCATGTTCCTTGTCCTACAAATTTCCACATGAGTGGTCGGCCAACATACCTCAGGGAGTCGCCTTAATGCAATAAGCTTTCATTCTCTGGCCCATCAGAAGGCTAATGACTTGAGAATAGCGGGGAAATCAATGGCAAGATGACCTGATATCTTGTATCTATGTCGCTAACCCACAGCCAGTTGATGCTGTGAAGCAAACCGTGCACTTTTCTTTCTGCTCCCTGAGAAGGATTTAAAGATAATCTACCTACTTAGTTTTTTTTTTTATGAAATGTCTGGGAGCATTTTGTTCAACCATCCATCAATCCATTTCCTAAATATTTGACGAGAGCATTATCAGTGTCGTTATGTTTTGCAATTTCATCTTTTCTCTGACGATTCCTTTGTAAAACAGCCGCAGAACTTAAAGATACTCTGATTAAAAAATTGTCCAGATGAAGGAATTTGTACTTCATTTTCATGGAAGCAAATCGGTCCAACATAACAAATCATGATTTCTGGACAATTCTGGACAATGTGACTGATTAATTGCATTTACATAGACAAATTTATTTCACTGAATTGAGATTTTATGATGGAATCCTCCAACTTCAGGCTTAATTGGGAAATTGAAAATACTCACTTTGTGATGGAACGACTACACGTCTTGGTGTCAATGCTTCTATATTGGAATGAAAAGAATGAATGGCTCTTTAGTGTGACTTACAAAAGATGAATCACAAACAGAATCCTTTTCTATCACGTTTCCAAGAAAGGCAAACATTCATCCGATCTGCCCTTGAAATAGATTTTCTTTACAATCCAAACATAGCATTTATATTCCCGCTTTTTCTCCCTTTTTCTGTGCATTAGGTGATGTGGATGATGATCTAGTGAGTTCTTGTAGTCCCGACGAGCTTAGTGACAATACTGAACAAAGCCCGTCGCCCATCAGCCATTCCAATTACCACGGAAACAGCGATGGCATAGAGAGTGACATTGGGGATCACAGTTTGAGCGAGGACGACCAGGATCCCGCAGGCCGTGTGGTGGAGAGGCACAGTCCCCTAGCCAAGATTGGCAAAGATCCAGAGAGTCGAGTCAATCTGGAGGAATATCTCAATCGCAGCGATACAGCTGTAATTTACCCGGAACCAGTTGAGGATATCGATAATGACAGTACCGGTAAATACTCTTATATTTCCTTCTGTAACTTCATGTAACACTGGTGCACTCTTTCCTCAAAGTTTGGAAGTAATAATATGTTCTGCAGCATCCTTTTGTGGGATCGCTTTCTCCTCTGATGAGAGGAGACACATTCTCTTGAGAGGACTAACGAGAACGTAAAAGCAAAGAGATTACTCTAGTAGACAAAAGCAAAGAATAGAACAACACAAATTGGATTGGGGTTTATCCTACTCTTAATGAGTCATGTTTCAATAGAAAAGAGAATGAGTAACCACCAATACTCTGTTTTGTCCTTGTCACTCTGCCTTTAAGAAAGGTCCTGCTAGGATCGAAACGTCAGGCCCACTAAATTTTAAGAACCACCAATCACTAATAGAGGGCAGTATTACTGGTTTTCTTCGAGGAAATTATTCACTGAGCAATGAGCAAACAACGGCAAACTGCAGGAAGTCAATATTTGTAAGCAAAATCAAGCAACTCTTTAAACTGAAAAACAAAGAAGTGCTATCTCAGTTTTCTTTCCAACTTGCAAACCGTATCCAGGCAATGTCAGAACATATTCAACATTTTCCTGTTGGAACTAGGCATCACTTGATGGGGGTTTTGTTTGTATTTCTTTCATGTAGGTGGAACCGACTGCGAAGATGGTAAACCAGTAGACTGCCCATACTGCGACCGTTCCTACAAGCGCATCACATCTCTCAAAGAGCACATCAAATATCGTCACGAGAAAACCATCAGCAACTTCTCCTGTCCGGAGTGCAACTACTGCTTCGCCTACAAGTCCCAACTAGAACGGCACATGGCCACCCACATGCCAGGCCGTAACCAGATCTGTGACATCTGCAACAAAGCTTTTGTGAACATCTACAGGCTACAGCGACACATGCTGACCCACTCGTCGGGGAACCGCAAATTCAAGTGCGGCGAGTGCGGGAAAGCCTTCAAGTATAAGCATCACCTGAAGGAGCATCTTCGCATCCACAGCGGCGAGAAGCCGTATGAATGCCCAATATGCCGCAAGAGGTTCTCTCACTCTGGGTCTTACAGTTCGCATATAAGCAGTAAGAAATGCTCCCCACTGAAGGAAAACTCCACCATCGTCTCAAGAATGCCAGCCCCAGTTAAAGTCGTGAACGGAAGCTTGTCACCCGTGATGCAACTCCCGGCAAACCCCACAAATATCCCGACTGAGAAGGAGCCTGAATCACTTCCTTCGGAGACCAACATGCCTTCTTACATGACTCAGTTGTCCATCAAGATCCCGGGATCTGACAGCATGAAGGAGGGAGAGAAGATGGACACCGGTGGTTCAGACCAGCAATCAACTCCTCCTAACGATGCCGTCAAGAAGGTCCTGCAGATAGTGGATGCAACAGTCAGCAAATTGAAGATGCAGGGTCAGAACATGGACATTTCCAAACTGACCAAAGTGACCAAAGCTGCAGCCACGGCTACTCCTGTCCAAACCCCAAATGCTAACCCTCCTTCTCCTCCTCCCCCTCCTCCACCTCCCCCACCCCCGCCGCCAACCCCTCCTGCTCCTCTAGTCACACCAACTGCACCCCTTCCATCACCCCCACAGCCCCCTTCACCAGCTCTCCAATCTCCCAAGATCCTCAGCCCGACCCCGTCTGCTTCGTCGTATTTGAATTCGCCGTCGCTATCAACCCCTGAAAAAGTTGTTCTGCCAGAAATCTCCAAGGAGAGATTGTCTTCCACAAATCCTGTCCTCTTTCCTGTCAATGGGACCAAGCCAAACAAGATATACTCCATCGTTGACTATACCTTGCGCAAGGTCCACGAGGCCCAGGCTGTTGCCAAGTGCTTGGAGGCCCAAAGAGGATATGGCTGCCTGCCATACCTAGAGAACAAAGGCACAGGATGTAAATACTGCGGCCGGGAGTTTGAGAGTCCTATCGAACTGCACCAGCACGAGAGATATCTCTGTGAGCTCAACGAGGATGTGCAGAAGGTGAAAGGCTACAACTCCAACTTGACCAAGTATTACGAGTACCAGCGAGAAATCCTAGCCAACATGGACAGGGCCAGAGAACGAAGACCGTCCACAGACTCTGAAATGAACGACACAGTCAGCCTTCACATGAGCGACACCGAGAGTCTTGCTTCCCCGTTGACGTCGACCAATAGCCCGAAGGAGTGCAATGGAAACGTTCAATCCCAAGAACACGACAACTCAAAAACCTCTGAAATATACCAAAATGGCTTGAACAAAATCTGCGAGGCGCAGGAGCAAGCCTTGCGGGCGTTCTATGCGTTGCAGGCCCGACCCTCTGATGATGGGCTGGAGAAAATCTCCCAAGCGTTGGATCTGAAGCCTTGTGTGGTCGAGACTTGGTTTAAACGGACACGAAAGTTGGAGGAGGAAGGTTGTGATCCGTCTCTGAAAAGCTTAGGCATCCTGAAGAAAAACTGCATCAATAACAACCTGTTGCAGTCCCAGCCGTCACCTGTCAGGCCGGTCAATGTGAATGCAGATGCGGCAGAAATGTCCTCCAACGGCAGCAGATCAAGAGCCGGGTCTCCCGAGCGCAGATACAGCCCTAGGGCCTCCGTCTCCCCTCGAAGCACAAGCACAGTAGAATCACATCACTATTGTCAGCTGGACAATCTGGAACTATCGCGTCGTCAAAATGGACTGAAGAACCTGAGCCTGAGGGATCGAGAGGAGCGCTCCAATTGTAACTCCCCAGCTACCATGTCTTCCAAACATTCTCCAAGACAAGCCGCTGATGAAGCGCCCCTAGATCTCTCCATGCCCAAGCACACCAGCAGAAACCTTCCCTTGTCTTCCATCTCCCCTAAGCTAGTCTACGGCTACAACTACCCTACACTCTACCCCACTGGCAGTGGCTACATCTTCCAATCCTACAACCCAGATGGCTCCCGCGCCAATCTCTGTCTTGAGAACACGCTCAAGGCACACACTCATTGCCCCAATGGTAATGTGGTGCTGAAAAGACCGTACACAGAACCCTACTTTGCTTACTTACCCATGCCGAATGGCTACCAGCCCAAGAGGATGAAGTATTCAGAGGGGGTGGAGTATGTGAATGGTTCATCGTATCCCACCAGTCCTCTGACTGAAGCTTACACATCAGCCATGATGAAAGGAAGCTACCCCCCTGTAACCCCTCTGCAAGTGGATGCATCACAGCAGCCAACCTACAGGCATCATATGGTCAACAGCAACAGTGTCCATAACAATGGTACGTACATCCACAAACATCTGGGCCAAATTTCATAGAGCCGCTTAAGCGTGAAAATCTGCTAAGCAGGAAAAGTCTTCCTTGTGTTAACGGGATTACAAACCGCATCGCCATGTGATGTTGATTGCTTTTGACTTGTATTCCACTTTTCTTTACTTTGCATGGAAGAATAGTGTAGTCAAGGTTGGCAAAGTGATCCTATGAATCATGACTTTTTGTGCCTCAGCAAATTTTGGCACTATGAAATGGGCCCATGGTCTTTAGTGATGCTTTAAGGTCCATTTTCATTATGAGGAAAACCCTCAAACTGTTAAATAATTGCCATGGGAACAGTTCCTTCAAATTTACAAGAAGATTGACGGCTAATCATTACCTGGACCAATCTGAGAGGATCCTTTTTTTTTTATTATTGAAGGCAAAATTTGCAAACAACACTTTGATAGTCTCAGTGATTATAAAATACCGTTTCATAATCTCAGAATTTGTCAAATATCCCAAATTGTCCTGTTACTGTCACAAATTAACGCCATCATTTCACCTGTAAAATAACGCCTGTCAGTCACAGCTGACAGCTCACAATAATAATCCCCGATATTGTCTCTCTTGTCTTTGTTTACTGCACAGGAATCAACGATCTTGCACTAGCCGTTGAGGACTCCCTTGGTGAACTGTCTCCAAACCGTGATCGACGGAGACGGGACAGACCTCTCCGCGGCTCCGCAGGCCTCTACTCGTGCAGCCAGTGCCCCAAGACATTCCAGAAGCACAGCTCCCTGCTCAGACATGTGTATGAGCACTCAGGTGAGCCAAAAAGTCAGTCATCATTTTGCTTGTTTTTCTTTCTTTGATTTGGAACCTAATATAAGGGCCCATGGAAAACAATCCCATCCTTCCCATTTGGGATTGTTTATCATGGGCCCTGCGTTGTCCTGAGTGAACTGGAATGGTGACTACTTCCGCGAGAGGGGGAAGTTCCCCTGACATAGTAATCCATTCATTTCATGAAGTATAACCACAGCATGGCTTTGTATATTAAACTTACCGGTACTAGAAATCTGATTAAACCCCAACCTTGCTTGCTGTTAATTGTGTATGCTATAGATAATGTCTGCATGGATAAGTGTGGAGGAAAATTAGCAGGGAAAAACATCAAATTTTATGACAAAAGTCCTTACAAATATCAATTCAATTTGTTTATAAATGCAATCTCATTAAATTGTGGTCCAAGGACACTGAGTTAATATTTGACTTTCAGTTTGAATTCAAAAAATATTCTGTATTATTACAGCTAAACTGAGTGAAATTGTGAATACAATGATTTCGTAGGTTCATCGGTGATCACTCTGATCAGTCACATACCACATGTGATTGCAGTAAACATCTCTAAATTGCTATCTGCACTTTCCATCCACCCACACTGCCCTCGCTATCATTAACAATTTGTAAAGGAAGTCAGCTTGCATCTTAATGATGTAAAAGATTCACCAATGATGTGACTGGGATGTGATGCGAATGCACTAATTCCAATCAGATTTTTGTGCTACGGATATGACCTATATTGGATGGAAGCAGTTTTGGAAGTGATATGGTACACACAATCCAAGGCCAGCTTTTTTATAATGACCAGTCTAGACATAATAGAGATGCTTTGATTGTAAAGTTCACAGGACTTTCCCATCCACGGCAATATCTTTAGACACCCTGCTTTGGGATCCAAAATTGCATCTCCTAATGAAATTATACTTTACTCTAATATCAGAAAATTGAACCACACAGTCTTGTACATTTCAATTTTTTTCTAAAAAGGAGGAGAAATGTGATGCATGAATCTTTCATCTTCAATTCTAAGCTTGAACTTGTTATTTTAATCTGTCCGCTTCTTTCCTTCTTTAGGTAAACGGCCTCATGAGTGCAAGGAGTGTGGGAAAGCCTTCAAGCATAAACACCATCTTATGGAGCATACTCGTCTTCATAGCGGAGAAAAACCGTATCAGTGTGACAAGTGCCTTAAGAAGTTCTCACACTCAGGATCCTATAGCCAGCACATGAACCATCGCTATAGCTACTGTCGGAAGGAAGACAACCTGAACCGAGTTGGAAAAGGCGCGGCTGAGGAGGACGAGGAGATGGCCGAGGAGAATGAGATGGAAAGATGCAAACAAACTGGGCTGGGCTATAAGGACGACGTCCTTCCCGCCTCACCGATAAACTAAGGGACAAACCCTAAAGGACATGCCCAGGAAGCAAACAAAAGGTACCAATCTCTTTTTCCTTTGGAGAGAGAGACCCGTTTTCCAAGAAAACCAGTGACTGAACTTCCTGTAGTCTGGGATAATTTGATGTATTTTGTTGGTTATAATTTGAAATGCATGCAGTATATATAATCGTAACATTGGTATTTGTCCATACAAGTGAAATTGATATTGGCACGTACATGTAATGTACATGGGCAGATAACGTTAAGTTAATGAACAATTTTTAGAAGTCTTGTCTTTATTGAAATATTACAAATAAGAAAAGGGTTAAAGACAGAACTTGGTTACGATTTATTCCATCAAGAATATTAATATTAAGTGCATACATTTAACAATGCCTGGATTCTACATGGACCATTTCTATTAATTTGAAGACTCGAGACAGAAAATCACAAATCGAGAACCAAGAGGAAATATGTATGACTCTACTTTAGCACAACAAAATCAAGTAATATGTGAAGCTTGATTTGGGGTTGGTTTCATTACGGACAATTTGCCGTCTGCATTATCCCATATCAGAGAGGTTTATTAGAAATAAACCTCTGATAGTAATGCAGGGAAAATAGAGTATGAATTACCGACTTGAATGTTAGCTACATGTATGTACGTTCTTGCCCAAAGTCACCAGTGTAATGTCAAGAGTATTATCAAGTGTGCTATATACAAATATTTAAAAGACCCAAACACGTGTGCTACATTTAAAAAGTAAATTTTAAGACTGCATTAATCCGCTTTATTGGTGCGGTTTTTGTGTCGCGTGACTCACGACTTTACATGTTGTGTTCTGAAACCTTCAATATGTAGAAAGTTTCAGGAATCACACGCAGAACTGACTGCACTGCCAGTGCTCTTTAAATGTATCCAACATTGCCAGTGACAAAAGGAATGCTTCTAATTTGTTACTACATGTATGTTCCTTAATTAAAGGGTGTTTCTTACAGGGTTTTTTAATTACAGTCTTTTTTACTCTTAGAGGAAGGTAAATATGTGCATCCATGAAGATAATGTGTGCTCTTGTGGTCACAAAACCACCTATGGTAAAACTTTTTTTGATGTACAAAGCCAATGAACAAATTCCTAAAAATAACATGCATTGGTATAGAAGTTGGATCTTGGATCGGCTTCTGACACGTGATCTGTTCTTACAACGGATGGAGATAATCATTCGGTTTCCTGGCGGGAGATTGCAGATGAAACCTTCAATCACTCTTTGTCACGAGATGCCACTTCAAGAGAGTCTCACCCTCGTATGAAGGGGGACCAGATCTGGGTGCCTGGGTACCTTGAATGCACAGTATCCCTCATTTAAGCCTCCTTTCCTGAAGGAGGCTCCGCTTAATTTGACCATGAACCCCGACAACCAGGATATACCGTACTTGAAAATGGCTGCAATTACTTCATTCTACTCCCACCAAAACAGTTTATCTCATTGGATAAGCACTTTACGGGCTATGATATAATTTCAGGACTTGAGTTTGAGAATGGGGATTTAATAGTTGAGCACATACTGGCGGGCTATTTTTTTATCCAGGGTTAACAAGTGTTTGTTTTAGAAAAGTGAGCAGGATGTAACATTTCCCCCCCCCTCCCCATCCCTAACCACTGCCCTGACTGCAGTCTATTAAATTACAGCGTTCCTAAAGTGCAGCCAGTTGGGTCTATGCACTTTGAGGCTTACCTGCTTCACTGAAATGGACCAGACTTCAAATTGATAAGGCATGCCATGCCTTCTCTCTTTAGGATAACTTCCCTGATGATGTCCATGCTCAAGACAGGGATTAACACTCATTAAGTGTCCTAAAGCAGATTAACACTCATTAAGCGTTCTAAAGCAATTCATATGTCAGTCATTAAGGCAACCTTTTCATGGGGACATTCATTTAATTGGCCTGTAAATTAATAAGTGAATTTACTTATCATTCTCAGTATTTTGGGAGAGGGTTGGGAGGGGATGGGAAGTTTGGCAAGAAAGCCCGCTTGGGAGTTTAGTCAGGAAAGTCCATCCTGTCTACCCTCCCTTGTGCCACATTTGTTTGTGGCCGTCTTGCTTGAGTTACACGCACTTCCTTGAGAGCAATTGCTAGTCTCCTACAGTGGTAAGCCACTGAAATAGTGTTGCAACTATCCAACCCTCAACAGGGGAAATTACGTACACTTAGCACCTCCAAGGCCTTTTGGAAGAAGGAAACTAAGGCTGGTTCTAGCATGGGTTGCTGTGTTCCACTTCTTTCCTGCTGACCTTGAAGTGATTAAATTGAATTGACAAGGGAATGACTTTGACACTTTGAACGCCTTACTAGACAGACTGTGAATCTTTAAGTACACCTGACTTGTTACACAGAACTAAGTGTGGCGTATTTGAATATCCAAGGGGAATTTAGAATGTGTTAAAATTCAAATCAAGTTTCAGCTGAACTGTCTTATTAACAGATTCTTGGCTGCTCCGTTGATACCAAATTGGTGTGCTTGTTCCGTTCCATTCTACAAGTAAAAGAGGGTCAGTTTAAATTTAAATAACTTTTTACCATTGTGTGCAACTTGTGTGTTATGTATGGTAAGTTATTATTAAGTAATACCTTTATTTAAGTTTAAACAGAGTATTTTTAGACTGAAATTCCTACGTATGTTTTACTGCAGCAATTCCTTATCAGGGTGGCGAAACTGAAGTCGGTGCTTAAACTTTATTCTAGAGATGTTGAAGTAAACTGTTATAGCACATTATGTTCTGCATTTTTTTATTTACTGCAATACATTAATGTATCACTAGCTTTGGGGGAAAATAACAGTATTTGTGATCGAAAGCTGCAAGACTACCTATTGTACAAATGTACCATAATGAACTTTTTTCTTTTGTGATTTTTTTTTTAGATTTACATGAGATGTAGAACAATGTACAGAGAATGATGACTGTGATGATTACCGATCTAATCTACTTTACACAAAGATACAGCATCACATTATTTTGATACAGTGGATTTTGAGGGACAGAAATCCTCCAGTTGACTGGTAGAGATTACACAATTGTAACAGAACTTTGTAAATAGATTCTCCGAGTGATCACAAGCAGTGGAAATGGTAGAGGGGGAGGGGACACAGGGGTTTACAAGAAACTTGTAGTAATGTACAGTATTATGACTCCATCATTTTACAACTTCCAAACTTTGAACAAGTACTAAGTAAAGCTAAGAGAACTACAGTATTTCCTGTGAACATTTGTTAAACTGATTAATTTTACAACATAACTGTTTGTAGAAATTGGATATGTATTTTGAAATTGTCAGATTTGATGTTGTCCTAACAAAAAACTGCATGTCCATAAATCCTTGTATATTTTCAGGATAAGAATGTTTTGATTCAAACGATTCAAAGATGTTTTCCAAATGTGTTTCTTCCACGTACCGTATGCAAAGATATACAAGTTGAACCGCAGAGGGGCCCAGGTTTTTAAATTGGTTAATTTTTTAAAGTGATATATAAAAATGTTGCAAACTGCTTACTGACTAAAATTACCAAAATGCAAATCTTAAAATTTAGTGGGCCTGACGTTTCGATCCTAGCAGGACCTCTCTCAAAGGCAGAGAGAAAGGTCCTGCTAGGATCGAAACGTCAGGCCCACTAAATTTTATGGTTAATTTTTAAGAAGAAGATATTAATATATAATGATTCCCGCAGCTGTAATATATAATGCTTGGGGTTAGCTGAAGACAAAGTTGCCAAACTTCTTTGTTCTTTTACCCAATCTTGTTTTTCGTTGGCAGCCACTGTCTTTCTGTGGAGAAGTTTCTTTGAGTGTATCAGTTTTAAGTCCTGATTTTGTTTGTCATTATTTTCCCTGAATTTAAAATTCAAGTCAAGGCCAAGGGTACTCAACTGAACGCTCTTTTTTTAATTCCTTGTACACAGGGTAGATACAATTGTTTTCAAGTTCACAAGTTAGTTTAATGGCAAATGTTTATCTTGGGTATTGAAAACAACTCCCAAATACCAATGGGGTACAAAGAAACAATATTTGATGAAAGCTCATTGAACTGGTTTGTTTAGTAAACTATCAACTATGTGTGCTATGGTTTAAATTTATGGTCAACGGAACTTTCTAATCAGTCAAACAATTAGTTGAAATGAATTCTTTGTTTCAAAGAGGAATCTAACAAATGTGACAATCACCACTATGAAATAGAAAAAAATGTGCTCAGTAACTGAACAGTATTGTAGCTAGACAGTGTATCCAAACTAGACATCGGGTATTATACGTGTAAAACTAGCTCATTGATGTACTGTGTGTACAAACAACTCTTGCCACAAAAACGAACAGGTATATGCTTAAGAACAAAATCTCCTCAGATCTACACAAATGCCAGCATTGGTTTACAACTTAACTATTTATTTTTTGTTTCAGTGTGCTATTGAAGTTCATAATTGCTATGGGCTTAGTACATTGAGCTAGTTATTTTAAGTTTGACACTTGCATGAAATAACTTCCACTGTGACCTTTAATTTATTGTAACCAACGGGAAAACAACAGCTCAAGATTAGTGTATATTTATTCCCTATGTAAACTGTACTATTTATTTCAGAACAGTGGCGATGCCCAATGTGCAAAACAGCCACAAAATGTTGGGCTTATCTCAAGTAATGACAATTACTTTATGTATGTATTTGTGTACTCTTGTTATCTCATTGTCTTAATTTGATGCAATAAAATGTTTCAAGATGAAAGACTAAAAACAACAATCTCTGTTAATGAATCTTGATTACTGAGTTCCAATCATCTTTTAATGTAATTATCGATTTATCAAACCAAATCAGAAAGCATGATCTAGACAAAACTGGAGCTAGTACAGTCCATGGAATAAAATCAATTCCAAAACCCACAATTTGAAAACAAACAAATTACCCGAATTTTTCCATAATAATCGAATAAATGATTGAATATCATTTTTATTAAAGGTAAAACAAGTAATTGAACAAGGAAAAGCTGAGAAATGGGCACAGTGAACTAGGTCAGGGGAAACATACTCATAGTCCAGATAATCTTTCAATTCTTTCTTGAAGATGCTTTAAGAAATTGCGAAGGAAAAGACCATCTCTTGTGAAAAACAGCGACAATATTTGGGGCTGAGGTTAGTCAGAACTTGATTCGTTCTTTCAGTCTAGCACAGGTTTTCCTGAATTACGAAATGACAGATTAGGGGCCTACATAATAATTAATTATTTGTAAAGATTCGTAATTGATTTGTAAAGAGATCACAGCAAATAAAGAGGGGTGTAAAACAAGTTGGAGCGTGATAGCTCTACACTAGAGACATGTGGCATGTCATCATGGGTGCTGGAAATCGGTACAAAGGCTTGCAACAGCTGAGAAATCATTGGCAGATGCGACAGACGTGGATGATTTGGGGGGCTTTAATATCCTGGCGTACCAAATAAATAAACTTCCAAGGTCATGTAGGCTAGGAACGAGAGCCTAGTGGCGTAAGGTGGAACATAATCATCATGTAAACTTAACAATCGATTGCTGCCTTTAATTCGGTGGCGTTATGTTGAACTTTGAACTTGAAGGAAGTTTTCAAATCGTTTTCTTCTGTGCCGCGCGCAACTAACCTTTTTTTTTTAAAGTTTTAACCAGTGGCTGGCAATAAATAGGCCTATTATTTTGTAATTCATATTTCTTACTTGTAATTGTATTCACTCACTCGAAGCATAAGCATACTGCGGGTATTCAACTTGATGAGCGATAATACCAGTGAGCAAAGGCTATACTTACACATTTCGTGAGGAAAAAAAGAAGAGTTTTTGTTTCCAAACGTGCCATTTCCCCGTCTCCCGATGTGCGCGCCAGATAGATGAAGCGTGATATACGCCCTCAACGATCGCTAGACGAAATGTTGCAACAGTTAACCATTTAGAGGGCGCTGTTCACATGGACTGGCATTGAACTTGGTGAAATCGTAGTCGCTGAAAGTTTTATGGTTCTTAATTCTAATGTTTTACTCCAAGGACGGAAACATATCAGGGAGAATATTGAACGATACATAATTCCATGCATTTCTGGGTACTCAATTGTGACCAAAGTACATGAAAAACAGACACTGACATTCCATATCAGTCCAAAAAAATAGTCTTTCTCTGCAAAGTCTGAGAAAAGCCATTGTACAAACCCAACAGCCCTAAACTTGTGAGAAACATATCTCCGTTTTTCATCAAAGAAAATGTATTACTATATTGCACATTATCATGTTTTCAACGCATTTCTCTGTGTCTCATCCTTGAGTTCACAACCATTGAATGTAGACTGGTCTTAAAATTGAGTGGGCCTGATGTTTCGATCCTAGCAGGACCTTAGTAGGATCCTAGTAGACTGGTCTTGTGTAGAAAGAAGCAAATTATATGCTGGGGCATCATCCTCGGACAAGATTCAAAATCATTTGGCTGGAATTAGGTATTGCAATATATATCCTTGACTTACAAATATAAGCCTAATTTATTATCACAAAAATGTAACATCTTAAATAATGCCACTCTGCCTTTGAGAAAGGTCCTGCTAGGATCGAAACGTCAGGCCCACTAAATTTTAGATTTACATTTTGGTAATTTTAGTCAGTAAGCAGTTTGCAACATTTTTGTATATCATCTTAAATAATGATTTATTTATCAGAAGAGTACCCTGGTATTTAAATCTTAAAAACTGAGTCATTATGAATTCAAAGAGAGTCACTATGAATCATTTTACTATGTTCATAAAAAAATCCTATACACAGCGCCTCCTTCCACAAACATTAATTTTTCAAATCTAAAGCCGCATACAAAGTCAACCAATGTGTCTGAAATTCTTTGAAAATCATTACTTTCGCCCAAAACTGAACCATTGAAAATAATTTGTTGCAGGAAACAGGTAGACCTCAATCACAGCTTTGATTTCTCTGTTTCACTATCAGTCTTTTCTCGCACTTTGATGTCCTTTTCCCAATCATAGACTTCGGATTTGTTGTGATCTGTAATAAAAAAAAAGAAAAAGAGAAGTTCGAAAAATGGTGCATTCAATAAAATATGAATCGATATCAAGCAATCTACCGTCAAGCAAAAGTGTTTTACAAACAGTTCATCAGCTATCTCTCAGTAATATCTAATGCAAAGCTAAGCTGAGCATAAAATTTCATTCCTTTGACTAGAGCATTGCCAATTCAATGATCACTGTGAAGGTAAATCTGTGTCCAGGTCAATAATATTGATTCAGATTTCTAGGACTATTAGACGAACATCTAGACCTCAAGCCTCGCCCCAGCAACACTGAGATCAAACATATTTCATTCACACTTTTGTATAAGAAACGAATTGGATTACAAATGCTCTATAAGAAGCCAATATTTTCATTCTCAGCCTCTCAGGGTAGGTCCTGTGTCCCCTCTGCTTACCTGCAATGTTGAAAGAATACTGTCCGTACAGACTAGCGCCCCCATCTACTTTGATCGTTTCTCCATTGATGTAAGCAGCGGCAGGGGAGAGGAGATAGCACACGGCTGCAGAAACCTACAAAGAATCAGCAACAAAGAAAATGAAGGGAACAAACAGATTAGGATTCAGCTCCGAGTAAATAACCAGTACAATCAAACTTAGCCAGATACCTCTCATTCTTCTCTTAATTTGTTAATACAAAAACGGTTGCAAACTGCTCACTGACTAAAATTGCCCTGCAATACTAAAATTTCAAAAGTTAGAGGGCCTGACGTTTCAATCCTAGCAGGACCTTTCTCTTTGCCTTTGAGAAACGTCCTGCTAGGATCGAAACGTCAGGCCCCTCTAACTCTTGTTATGATATTAGTCTGATTGACAGCAGACAAACCAAACTAAACAAAAAGAATTCTTGTTTTTTCCCTATAACAAATGTCTTACTGAGTGGCACTTTATACATCTATACATTATGGAAAAATTTGTACTGTATACTTGGATTAGGGATGCAATTAGTTAATTGGTCAATTTCCTACATTATATCAATCCTGATTATGCTAAATTATGAAAATTTATGTAAGGAAAGACTATAATTAAGTCAACAATGAATACATACTTCTTCTACTTTGCCAATTCTTTTGGCAGGTATGGATGGGATAGCATTTGTGAATATGGCTGGACCTCCATAGTTTGCAGCCGCTGATTCTGAGTATATTGCTCCCTGGAGAGGGGATAAAAGAAAAGAAAAGATATAACAAACTGCTCACTCACTGAAATGTCCCGCAAAACATAAATCTCAAAAGTTAGAGGGCCTGACATTTCGATCCTAGCAGGCCCTTTCTTTGCCTTTGTGACAGGTACTGCTAAGATCAAAACGTCAGGCCCTCTATCTTTTGAAACAAATTGAAAGAATCACATCAATCAAATGAATAAATGGATGCTAAATAGATCTTTACAAATACCAATTATTTACCGGTGCAACACTGTTGATTCGAATGCCATCAGAAGCCCATTCAAGTGATGCTGTCTTGGTGAGATTATCCACAGCAGCCCGTGCTGCACCAGTATGTCTGAAATGGAAGGTTAGCATAGCCTGGGTGAGAGGAGCCATTCATTGATAGGCTCTAGGAGACAGTACACTGGAACATCGCTACAACGAACGCCGATATATCGAACATCCAGCTATAACGAACATGCCCTCTGGCTCCCAATTTTTGTGCACAAAATGTGTAGCTGCAACTGCTACACCGAACAATTTTCGTGAATCCCGGGATGTCCGTTATAGCGATGTTCCACTGTATAGCATCAAACCATTAATAGTAAGTGAATTTTGGGACATTCGGTAGAGGACTAGAGGTAGCTTTTCAAATTAAGTGTCGAATGCAGAATTCAGATTCCAAACCCCAACTGTTTTAAAATTCTTTCAAAATAATAAAATAAAAAAGTTACAAACTGTTTTTTTGACAAGAATAAGCCAAAATACACACATCTCAACAATTGAGAAGGCCTGGTGATTTAATCATACCAGAAACTTTCACAATTTATGAATAATTACATTGAACTGATTTTTTGCATAGTGAGTGAATCAATATAGGAAGGTTTGCGGTGACACCATGTACACGTATAAGGTCTCTAAGGTCTCTAAAAGAAGAGGTGTGGTTCTGATCCACCACTGAGTCCAAGGCATTCTCCTGATGACGGCCAGAGCATACTGGTCAAAACGTCGAGTTGCCACTCGGGTTTTTTTCAGAACCAAACCTCTTCTTTTAGAGACCTTATACATGGTGTCACCGCAAACCTTCCTATATAGAACTGATTTTACTTGAAAATGAGGGAACAAAACCCTTGCTGTTTATTCTTACCCCATAATTGGGAAGCCTGTCCACATGTCTGCAATGATGTTAACAATAACTCCTCCATGTTGAGCCATCCAGTGCCTGTATGCTGCAAGCAAGTTATACATTCAGAGTAATATACTAGAAAGCTGCAAGAAATGCTTAATGACTTCAATGACAAAAATGTAAATCTTTAAGATATCAAAAACCGTTATCAAAGGCAGAATGCCAGGGTTAGGGTAAGGGTTATGCCTTTGAGAAAGGTCCTACTAGGATAGAAGTGCCAAGCCCTCTATAGTTTTACAATTTATACATTAACTTTTAATATCAGTTTTAAATCAGGTTACATCTGAGGTTTGGGATGAAATTTGAGCAAGTTGTTTAACTTGATGACAGTGTACTCTTACAAAATAAATGGTCTATTCTATGGTAAATGTATTGATACTTAAATGCAAGTCTTCAGTGTATCTTTAAAGTTACAGCACCTTACATTTTTAATCTACCAGGAACTTTTACAGAAATGAGCAAGTTAGAACGAGACAAACATCGGCTCCTGTAACTTCTCATGATTTGAATATTGGCTTCAATTGAATTCAAGGTCGAAATACCATAGAATTTCATTGGAAATGACGACTGAACGTGTGACAGGACCAGGAGCTTAAGGGTCAGACCAACAAATGCTTTTGCATCCACGGATTGTTGGTCCTAGATTTGTACGAATGACACATCTTTGAGTTGTTTGTAATAGGCTTCCCCCTGATATCATTGGGCAGCCCTCAAAGGAGGGGGCTCAGAGTTTTAAGGAGGCTGTACATCATTTCTTGATTGGCCAGGCATAGTCCACGGCTTCATGCATTACAGTTCAGAGTTCCCCAGCACATTTCTAGACATCTTTTTCTAAAGTCCTACATTAATGTTGCTGTGCGTGCTCTTTGCCTGTTGTATTTTGTTTTTTAATTCCCTCCAGCGCTGTTTGTCATTTTTGACCGTAGTTGGCAGGATTGGGTTTTGTAAAAATAAAAAAATTAATAAAAAATATTTTGGACTTACCCTCTCTGCAGCACAGGAACGTTCCAGTCAGGTTTGTCTCAATCACCGCATTCCATCCCTTCAGTTCGATATCCGACAGATAACTTGGAAACTGGCCTCCGGCGTTATTCACGAGAAAGTCAATCTTACCATAGCGGTGTAAGGTGGACTTCATTAATGACTTCACCTGAGAGGGCAACAAGAATACAGTGCTGTGAATAGACCGTGTAAGTTGGCCTCAAGAATGTATGTGTTACCGCAAGATTCCTGACTTCCAGGTTCCTCGAATAGGAGGTAAAGCGTCGAACGTTTTTGTTAAAATATTTTGTATCGCGCCGATTGAAGCAGTTTAAACTATTAGAATAGTCTTTTAGGAATAAAATATTAAAATACAATGTGTAAAGTACGTGATTTTGCACGTTTTCATGTTTGTGTTTTGATTTTGTATCATTTTGTTTACATGTACGGTATCCACATGTACATCACAGTACAAGGCGCTTTTCTGGCCCGAATGCGTACCACACCAACTTTGGCGCGATACAAGCAGCACGTTTTATATACGTCCATGGATACAAGTAGTAATGCTCACGTCGCGTACCGCAGTCGGGCCGTATTCGCAATACTGTACTTACAACCGGAAGATGAAGGTCGGGTTAAATTTATTTGTTTTCTCTGCCGTATTCTCAATTTTTGTATTTTTTTTTTGCTCATTCTTATATTCTTAATACACTTAATCCATAAATCTGGATTTTTAGTTGGAAAGAGCCTTTCTTCATTATGTAATAATGCATTAAAATTGGGCACGCGTTAATTTCCTATAGCCGGTGGCACGGAGGTGCCCGGAAGTGTACGGTGACCTTTTCCACCACGAGAGTTACACGGTCTATTATTCTCAAAGTGACTTATTGTTATCAGCCAGAACTTCCTCCATCAATAGAAGTTGATCTGAATTCAGTTCTTCTTGAGACACCTTATCAGAACCAAAAATAATCCATCTAATGATCAATAACATTTTACTATTGCCTTCACAACTGATTGTCAATTGCATCTGAATGAAAATAGGGGGTGTGATCCCTGGAGATATACGGCAGTTAACTGTCAAATGCACCACAACAAAGACTGGTTGACTGATTGGGAAGGCCACCATCTAAGGGCCGAATAGCTCGGATGGGAAGAGCGCTGGTACGCCAAATCAGAGGTGTCAGGTTTAGGTCCTGTATTGGTGATCTTAAAGGTATGCACTTGATGTACATCATCTCATTATGGGATTTGCCCAATAAAGAACGCCAACGGTAAACTGGGATCCATACCTCCTCCTCAGATCGAATGTTACACTTAATTTCTTGCACAGTGGCTGTGGAACTTTCCGGAATTTGCTTTTTCATCTCACCAGCGACCTTCTGGAGTTTCTCCATATTTCTTGATGCAATCACCACTTTGCATCCTGTGAAATGAGTAAATCATTGCATTTAAAAGTGTTATTAATAAATATCCGGTTTTTTTATTACACTCAACAATGTACACTGTAAAACAAAAACCCATGGTAAAACGGCCTAAATGCATTAATCATTCATAACAATCATCATGAAGGTTGAGGAGTACTACTAGTAAAAGTAAGAAGCTACACCAACAAAACAGTCAAACTCGTCATTCTTGTTACAACCATGGAGAACAGTAGTCAGTACTAGTCCGAGTAACTTGGACCCGACAAGTCACCATTTTTTTATCAAATTTTGACATTTTGAGGGACCCGTCACCCGTCCCTCAAAATGTCAAAATTCAATAAAAAAAAGGGTGACTTGTCGGGTTTAAGTTACTTGGACGAGAACAGAGGACCCAAACATTAACCACACTGCACAACATACACACCACTCTATCTTCTAAGTCTAAGCATGGTCTAAGAAAATAAAAACTGTTGTTATGAAGAATGAAACTTGAATTTTGAAGCAATTTGAAAGTGTGTTTCACCATTTAGTCACTTCATATTTTTTTTTCTCTTTCATATTTTTCCAACAAAAGTTGAGTCCCGGTATTTAAAACTAAGTACAACTAAAGATTCTTAGTTGTGTTGTGATTATTTATTCACTCTCAACAAACCTAAATTCTCTCTCTGCCTTTGAGAAAGGTCCTGCTAGGATCGAAACGTCAGGCCCACTAAATTTTAAACTTAAGTTAAATACTACTTACTACTACTACTAGTAAATAGTACTACCAAAACTCATTGAACACAGAAATATTATATGATATACACTAGTCCCACTTACTGGGCCGCTAGGAGCTCCTCTGAAACGATTGTGTGTTGATCTGTCAAAACCGACAGATCAACACACAAATCGTTTCAGAGGAGCTCCTAAAAAGTCCTAGCGGCCCAGTAAGTGGAACTATACACAATGATATGGATGTCCTCATTGCTAATCATACTTGCCTAGATATAGGAGTTCTTGACTTATTGCTTTTCCAATGCCCGAAGCACCTCCAGTAACAATTGCGACTTTATTGTTGAACAGACCAGAACGGAAAACGCTCGATATTGCTGCCATCTTGTCCCACCGATATGAGTATGGAGTGATGGACGCAGAAATCGCCTGGAAATGCCTGCTGTGAATGAGTGAGCTTTTCCCTAACTACAGTACCATGACAGGCATAAATCGAATAGTAGGCGAATCATACATTTTGTATGATAATAGTTAAGAAAAAATGTTATTAAGATTAGCCTAGATAAGCTTCATGCACAAACCACGAAATCTGTATTATTTGTTTAAATCATTTAATTTTGTTTACACTCCATAACTCTTGTGCATGGTCTGTCAATGAGGTAGTGCACGTGAAATACATTGACTTTCTTTAGTATACCGCCCCCATCGGCCAACAGCGCTTACTGCAATAACCTTTAACCTAACTCACTTACCACAGTCCCAATATGCCCGTTCAAGCCGGAGGAAAAACTATACTTTTGAACATGATTATGAAGTTAATAAAAAAACATTTCATTACTTTCATTAAGCATAAATATATTTTTTAAGAGTATATTATATTTTTGGTATACAAATAAAAAAAAAAAAAAATTACTGCGAAAAATCAGAGCGATCAATGAATGCGGTAAAATGTGTGCCAAAATGGCTGTTCGTAAAAAAGACGGAGGGGCAGATTTCAAGTTTTTCGAGTCTACCGATACAATTTCGCAGCTCGATAACGTGAAGTCATGGCTTCAGCGAAACTGCAAGAAGGTAAGGTTTCCCATGTGATAGGGATAATACTTTCCGTTCTGCAGAATTGTAGAAACAACAAAATATTTCTATCGTTTAATTGTCTCTTTGTTGTTCCGTGTGCGGTACACTGCACTGACAAAGCACGCCGCTGACAATGGTCGGTTGAAGCGGGTACCAGACCCTCAGTCGTTGGTGGTCTTAATTTCATAATTATTTTCTCATCCAATTATAGGTGAAAATAAGCCATAAAGGACAATTTATGTTGATTATAGAAATGATAAAATACAGCTAAGATAGTTTTTTGTGCAAATTGTTATGCATTCGGCCACTTAGAAATAGCCTGTTCTCATAAAATAGTCTGGTACTGGTACCATGTTAAACTGAGTGTTATGACTTGCTTGATCCACAAAACAAATTCAAATGATTGTTTTCTACATCCAATTCCATAACTGCATACAAGTTATAAATGACATTAAAGAATAATAAAATGTTGTTAACTGGTTTATGTTGTAAATAACCTCTGTCGTAAACAGATTGGAGGACCAAGCTGTGGCGGAAAAAAACTCACAAAACATTTTTAAAACTGAAATTTTTTTTAAACTTGTTTATTTTACTTTTTAGGAAATGTTAATGTATACTCAATATTTTACTAGCTGTCATCGGCATTTTTTTGCAAATGCTCTTTTGCCGTTCCCTAATTCTGATTGGCCAATTTTCATTACTTCATGGCAGCCTTCTTGCTCTAAATGTTATTTTACCGGAGGAGCAAGAAGGCTGGCATGACGTAATTAAAATTGGCCAATCAGAATAAGGGAATGGCAAAATAACATTTGCAGAAGAATGCCTGTGCCGGCAAAATATAAACATTTTAATAAGCACACTTATCTTTATCTTAGTCCGAGTAACTTGGACCCTTACAATCGCCCTTTTAAAAAAAAATTGAGGAGTCAGGCGATAGTAGGGTGATTAGGGTCCAAGGAATCCCATAGGGAAACCCGAAAAAGTAACGACGTGTACGACTCCATGACTACCTCTGACTGAAACTCCAAGATTTTACCCCGAAAGCACCCTTGAAACTGTCCCACACACCCATCTTTGGATTAAGTGAGAATCACCGATTTCATTACTGGTCATTTGTTTTACTCACATTTGGGGAAAAACTCATTCCCAGTTCATTTTTTCTCTATGTTAACCCTAATGTCCTAGACCCTTTTTGCTAGGAACCTACCTGAATCCTTTGAAATCCTCTGATTTTGAGTATGAAATTTGGGCTACCAGCCTCAATCCTCTGAAATCCTCTGAAATTTGCCACCGTACACAAAAACTGTGGTGCCCACTGCCTCAATCCTCTGAAATCCTCATAGCCAGGGAATGGGAATGGCCAGCAGCTCATGGGTGAGTTTGCCCATGGGATGACTATAAATGTGTGGTTTGGAACCAAGCATAACTACAGACCCCAATGCAGTTTGAGAATCAATCCTCTGAAATCCTCATTTTAGTCGAACCCCATGCAGCCTCAATCCTCCCAAATCCTTCTCCAGTAGTTTGCCCATTCAGCCTCAATCCTCAGAAATCCTTCTAAACTTCACAACCTATTCAGCCTCAATCCTCTGAAATCCTTGGAACCTTCATAACCTATTCAGCCTCAATCCTCTGAAGTCCTTTGCTTTAGCCCAGAGGATTTCTGAGGATTTAGGAAGGTAAGGGTTTAATGATTCGGTTCTTTTACTTTTACAGTGGATCCAAGCAGAGCCGCCAACAAACAAAAGTCTAGCATCTTTACTCGCGCAGCTTGTGCAGTTTCAGGAAGACGCCTTTGGGAGGCATGTCAGCAACCCTGCCCTTACCAGACTGCCTGTAAGTAACTCACTAAAACACCATCATCATGAACGATGCTGGTCATTTGATGCTGCATTGAAGGCCTTGATTTTCCTTGTTTTGTTAAGGTGGCCAGCCAGGCGCCTGATGTTATTTTAGAGGCCTTTAGTAGACAACTGTTCAAATTTAGGCAAATGGAGTATTAATTTACGAGTTCAAACTCAATCAATCTTCTTCAGATGCGGTGCTTCTTGGACTTCAAGTCAGGCGGAAGTTTGTGCAACATTTTCATGGCTGTCTACAAGTTCAGAAGTGACCAAGGATGGTAAATTGCAACATTTATCTTTTAACATTGTTGTCAAATGTCATATCATTCCGAATCATTTCTTGTTTAAGAACATTTGTGAAATTTGAGGGCCTGGTAGGACCTGTCTTAAAGACTACCTGGATTTGAGATCACAATCATTGAAAAGATTAAGATTTGCATTTTGGTCATTTAAGTCAGGCAGACAATAATTTTGAGATACACAAATTTTAAAGAAAAGACACGTAAGCAAAGTGTTTTCATTTGAAATCCTCAAATTTGATGTCTTATTTTCATCTACTTTAGGCGACGCTTTGATTTCCAGTCTCCATCCCGGATGGATCGCAATGTGGAGATGTTTATGAGTGTTGAGAAAAATCTGCTACAGACTCGTTGCTTCTCTCTGCCTGTGGTTTACATCCAAGATGAGGTGGAAGCCAAGATGACGGCCAAACTCAAGGACATCATCAAGAGACATCAGGTCAGCCCGTTTTTTATTTTTTTATTTTTTTTATTTTTTTTTATGAGTCGCACAATACGAGGCCCCAAAAGGCCACTCAAGGTGAGGGCTAAAAGAAAGGAATAAGAAGAAGAACCCGGAACAAACTAGATCAGGGGCCAATTTCATAGAGCTGCTGAAGCGTGAAAATCTGTTAAGCATGAAATTTCTCCCACGGTTAAATCAAGATTGCCGACCACATTTCACTTGAGGCTTGTTGTACTTGACTCATATTCTACTGTTGGTTGCTTCACGTGAAATACAAGTGGAATTTTGGCTGGCAACCTGATTCTTTTGAGGAAGATTCTTCTTGCTTAAACAAATTTTGGCGCTTAAACGGCTCTATGAAATTGGCCCCAGGAGGAAGAAAGATGAATTTTTTTGGTTACCTTTGAATTCAGACAAGTTATAAGGAAGGGGGAAACAGGTTGCAGGTTGAGAATTCCATAGGGCTGCAGTGCGCGGGAAGAAGCTAGAGGAGTACTGCTTAGTATTGGCTTACGGTGCCATAGCTTCATATGGGTGCATGCGTGAAGAGAAGGGCGTGGTACAAGCAAAGGGGCGATCATGGGGAAGCAAGGCAGAAATGCCATTGGAGCATCGTCCACGGTAGTACCTGTAGAAAAGGGCCAGTCATTGTAGTCTGCAGATTTTTGTCGTTTTTGAAACACTCGACAGATTCTTTTCAGATTCTTGTCGGCAAATCATCATCATCAGAACATCTGCAAACACTTTATCATCTGCGGTTTTCTTTTCTTGTCTTCACCAGGGGACTGTAACGGATGACATTGATATTGCTACACACATTGTATATGGTACTCCTCCGCCTCTGAGTGAAGGTATGATTTCTCCTTGCACATTGCTGAGTATAGAACTGTATAAATCAGTGACTTTAGGTCCACTTCATACCATTCCATCCGGCTAAAATCCGACAAAACCCGGGTGATTCTATTGAACTATTGAATCTTCGCTACTGGCAAGAGATATGGTTAAGCCAACTACCCACGTGATGGTCCTCTGACCCGGCTGACTCTATTCACAGTCACAATAATTAACCCTAACCCTGCGTCAGGTACCATGACCGTATTTAATTTGCAAAGTGTTCCAGCTACACTGTTGAATCTTTGCCACTGGTAATCTCTCTTTGTCACAGGCAATCTCACTTGCTTTCAAAACTTTTGCATCTAAAAGCCGGTCAGATCATGGTCAGATTGTATAGTGTGTAATCAATATATTCAAATGTCTGAAGAAACCAAACCAAGTTAGTTCTACCTCAGGTTTCATAGTGATTAGTGACCATTGCTAAACATACGGTACACCATTGTCTAACATCAAACCCCTGTCTCTTTTTCCTACGTCAGGTGAGGAGTACATCCGTCCCCTTCAGCGCCGAGAGAAGTCCATGCTGGTTCACTGGTGCTACTATCCAGATAGTTACGATACATGGGTACCAGCCTCGGAGGTGCATGGAGACCCAGAGTGTGCTGTTAGCTATGATGGACCGTGGGAGGTGAGTTCAGCTGAGTGCCTAGGCTAGGGCTTAGTATAACACACAAGGTGTATGAAGATTGACTGAAGCCACAGATGAGTGGCTCACCCATACACACAAGTGGCTCACTCTGACCTGTTGTAACTTGAAGCCATTGCTTAACAGTTTTAGCAAAGCCTTATCTTGTATGATAAGCATTGAACCACTTGAGGAACAAAGGTTTGAGGGGTAAGTGCTTTGCCATTTGTACATAATATTGAAATAATGTAAATGTATATTTATTTTATTTTTAGGTTAATGCCAAGTGGGTGCTTGATCTCGATGAATTCAATGAATGGATGAATGTCGAAGACTACGAAATATATGAAGATGTAAGTACGCGATTATAAATCAGGAAATGATACCAAAACAGATAATTTTGATCTTTTGGAAATGACATTTTACAGATTCTTTGATATATTATTTGGCACAAGTAGTTAGATTAACACTAGAGTAATTACCTAGCTGTAATGAGACTTCAGGAGTAAGTTAAGCCAAAAGAATGCTCAGAAAATAAGCTGAAGCATTTGTTTGTTTATTCTACTCTCTGCAGGGAGATGTAAAAGAAGTGGTGAATGTTGGGTCTGGAAGTTTGAGAAGGAAACTGTATCCAACCAAACCCATGATAGATGAGGTAAAGTCATGATTTCTGAATCATTAACCAAACTGACATACTATACTAATTCTAGTCAGGATCCTCCTTACTAATGCAACTGTCCTCTAGTCTTCTGGTCAGGTCAGATTATACTCTCACATAAGACTGTGTGCAATTGACTTATATTTCATATTCAGAATTTTGTTTGTGATCTTGGAATCCCTATTTGGAAGAGATAGTTTTTCTGTCGGTGTTGGAGAAAATTTGGAGAAACAAATTTCTGGGAGAAAGTACCTAGCAGGTCGTCATGATAAATCATGTGGAGATGTACTCTGAATTCTTCCCAAATTGTATGAAGTTAATACAAAAACTGTTGCATACTGTTCACTGAGTAAAATGACCCGTAATACATAAATCTCAAAAGTTAGAGGGTCTGAAGTTTCGATCCTAGCAGGACCTTTGAGAAAGGTCCTGCGAGGATCAAAACGTCAGGCCCTCTAACTTTTGAGACAAATTGTATGTTGTTGAATTTCTGGGAGAAAGTACCTAGCAGTTCTTCAGTATAAATCATGTTGAGGTGTACTTTCTGAAATCTACCCAAATTGTATGATGTTGAAGTACGCCTTATCTGCATTCTCACAATAGTTTTATCTTGTTTCTCCCCCTGTAGCATGCTCACAGCCCTGAGGCAGACAGGAGAGAGAAGAGAGGAGGAGGCGGCAAGAAGAGAAAGAGATCTCCCTCACCGACAGCAGACAAGAGGAAAAAGAAACCGTAAGAATCTTCAACTTTCTCAGCCGCTATCCTTTGACTTAACCTTAACCTACCCTACTAACCCAAGGCCATATTGTGTTAAACAGTATTATTCTTCTAAGGAGATGTAATTCATCTTAACCTGTTCAGTAAGAATTGGTTTCAGTTGGGATTTTTCTCTGAAGACAGGAAAAGAGGGCCCGGCGTTACAATCCTTGCAGGACCTTTTTCAAAGGCACAATGACAAGGATAAAACAAATTGGAAGGGGAGAGCAATAGGGACACGGATGCCAGATAAAGGACAAAGGGGATAGCTGGTTGGGTGGGATCAAAGGGAAGGGCAGGGGGTAGGGTAGGTATTGGTTAGTGGAAGAGGAATGATGGGAAACAGTCAAAGAGAGGATTAGGGAGTGAACACAAATGAAGGCTTATAAGGAAAGTAAACCTTAAAATTTAGTGGGCCTGACGTTTCGATCCTAGCAGGACCTTTCTCAAAGGCAGACTCTGCCTTTGAGAAAGGTCCTGCTTCGATCGAAACGTCAGGC
Source organism: Luidia sarsii (assembly GCA_949987565.1). NCBI lineage: Eukaryota > Metazoa > Echinodermata > Asteroidea > Paxillosida > Luidiidae > Luidia > Luidia sarsii. Next base: position 22,068,426 of record OX465106.1, read on the forward strand.
CCACTAAATTTTAAGATTTCCATTTTGGTAATTTTTAGTCAGTAAGCAGTTTGCAACATTTTTGTATATCACGAAAGTAAACCTTATGAAAATCAAACGCAAGTATAAAGTACCAACCTAAGGATCGCCAGGAGTAATCTTGCTGCGACCAATTGATCAGTTCTAGGAAACTTAGAATGGTTCTTTTCATTTTGTGTCATATTTAAAGTTTTCCTCTTCGACTTGAGAATGACCCAAAATATTTTGACTTGTATCCACAGAGGGCGTAGTCCCGCACCCATCATGAAGAAGAGAATTCCACGGGATGAAGAGACTGAAGACCTGACCAAGGACATGGACAACCCAACGTCTACCCCCGCTTTGGAAGAGGTCCAACTACCAAAGATAGGTAGGCAGACAGACTCTGTCAGATTGAAAGGGGAGGGCAATCTTCTGGGTTTTTTTTTTCACTCTGAAACCATCTATCATACATTCCATTTCCATACTTACACATAGCGTCACTAACCACAGACATCATGTTAAATCCTACAGTATCCAGCCGTAGTGGACGTGATACTGAGCTGCAACCAATCAAAGGAGGTTCTTTACAAGACTTAGACGATGCAATGGACGACTCTCAGGACAAGGTAAACTCGGATCTTGTCTTAGATGCAGTTGACAATCTGAAAATCTAAACTGTCGTTAGAATCATTATTGTTGTCAAGTTCAGTTTGATAAACGTGAGTTTGAGTTTTCTTATATGAAAGCAAGAATTAATGCAAGTACTTGGCTGTGAGAAGTACAGTGATCTTTTTTCTTTTTTCAAGCATAAGTACAATTACGTGAATCTTACCGGAGTACAAAAAAGCTTTTGAGTTTGGGTAGAAGTATGAGCCATCCGACAATATCTGATCTCTGATGAGCTCTTGATTTCTGTGGCCGCAGACAAATGGAGAAACGGGGGCCTTAGTGACTGGAGCAGAGCTGGAGGAGAAGGAGAACAAAGCCCCTGACAACCAGGAAGAGCAAGTGACCGAGCAGACCCACCATATCATTGTGCCCAGCTACTCGGCTTGGTTTGATTACAACAGCATCCACGCCATCGAGAGACGGGCCTTGCCCGAATTCTTCAATGCTAAGAACAAGTCCAAGACGGCAGAGGTGTAAGTAAAGATGGGGAACATCCTCAGATACAGAGACATGATGTCTGATCATCACTGTTGTCTTGGAAACTCATCACAAGTCCAGCATTATTTTGTCTGAAAAATCAATTGTCTGTATTTTTGATTGATACGTATGTTCCAAACAAGCAAAGGAAAACTGACTAGAAATTAATCAACAAGAAACTATGAAAAAACCATAGCATTTTGTTGATAGTGTCTTGACAGATACTTTTGCTTAGCATGCCAGCACTGGTATATTGGAACTGAGGTCTCGAGTTTCAGTCCCTGTCCAGTCAAATTTTCTTAAATTTTCTTAAATTTTCATAAATTGATTTCTATTTTACTGTCAGATTTGAGCAGTAGCAGTGATTGCAAATCCTTGAAATGAAATGCCTCCTGGATGTCCTTCCTAGAAATCTCTGATTGTCTGTGGAATGATGTATAACCCTTTGGGTGGATTAGGAGACCAACTCCAATGAAGATCTCCCTCTGCTAGATAGTATCTGACCACAGACAGCCTCAAAGGATGACTTTCTTAAAAAATCTTTCAAATATTAACAAAATCCATTATTGAACTAAATCTCTTGAAATGCTTCCTAGGTTTTTCAATCTTCCATGTCAAGGAATATCTTGGAATACTTTGTCGAGGTGTATCATCAACCAAAGCCTTGAATTTTTTCTTTTTGTTTTACCCATTTCCCTTTCAGATTCCTGGCTTACCGCAATTTCATGATAGACACCTACCGTCTGAATCCAACCGAGTACCTGACCTTCACAGCGTGCCGACGGAACCTTGCTGGAGATGTCTGTGCCATCATGAGGTGATAGGACTAAGCCCTGAGCCTTAATTAATCCAGATTTCATTAGAATCCCAGACATTTATCCAGAAAAGTCAGAACACTTGCCCTCTTCTTCACCAAATATTCCCAGAACATTTCCTTAAAATAATTATAAATCACAAAAATTACATAGCCTTGTTGCAACTACCGGTATTCATGATTGGCTTTGCAATCCTTCTATTTATTTATTTATTTGCAAAACCTGTATGAAATGCCTCATGGGTGTTCTTCCTAGAAATCTCTGATTGTCTGTGGAATGATGTATAACCCTTTGGGTGGATTAGGAGTCTAACTCCAATGAAGATCTCCCTCTGCTAGATAGTATCTGACCACAGACAACCAGAAAGGATGATTTTCTTTAAAAAATCATTTAAATGTCAACAAAATCCAGCATTTTACCAAATCTCTCGAAATGCTTCCTAGGTTTTCGAATCTTCCAAGTCAAGGGATAACTTGGAATATTTTGAGAAAGGTCCTGCTAGGATCGAAACGTCAGGCCCTCCAAATGTTGATATATTTTTGTTAACAAGTAATCATTCAAAGATTGGTTACTTAAGATTTGTTGACTATTAAGGCAAGCCGCCATTTTAAGGACGGGATGCAAAACTAGAAGTCTCTGGTTCAAGTCCCGGTCCAGTCAAAGTTTTCTTTGCCATTCTTCAAAAATTGTTCAAAGTTCCCGGTCAGTTTTTCCTACTTTTTTTGAAGTAATGAATCAACCTATTTTTTGTTTCCATTCAGAGTGCACGCTTTCCTGGAGCAGTGGGGTTTGATCAACTACCAAGTAGACGCTGAGAATCGGGCTGCCCCTATGGGTCCTCCTCCCACCTCCCACTTCCATGTCTTGGCCGATACACCGTCAGGACTGCAGCCCATGCAGCCTGCTAAATCACAGCAGGTATGTAGCAGAAACGTTCCAGCATCACATCACTGAGTTACTCCAGCAATGAGACCGTTCCCACTTCCCACCAGGGGCCCAATTTCGTAGAGCCGCTTAAGAGTGAAAATCTGCTAAGCAGGAAAGGTCTTCCTCGTGTAAGCAAGGATTAGAAGCTGCACTGCGATGCGATGCCAGTTGCTTTAGACTTGTTTTTCACTCTTCTTTGCTTAGCATGAAACGCTAGTGGTGTTTGGTTTGGCAAGGGGATCCTGTGGCTCATGAATTTTTGCGCATAGGCACATTTTGGCGCTTAAGCGGCTCTATGCAATTGGCCGCAGTTGGGAACCCATAAAAGTTCATTTGTTTGGGACCTAAGTGACTGATTGGGTTAAAGCTGATTGCTGGGAGTGTGTACTAGCTGAATAGGCTAACTACCCACAGCTGTGACTATGAATGCCACCTTGGCCATGAATCCTAGAAGTGGCAGTTCCATTCATGAACTTGTTGGTATAAATTATTTTGGCTTGTTTCACTTAATTATTTCCTCTGTCTTTCTTCATAATACAGACACGGTTTCCTAAGAATCAGTTGCATTGGTAGAGTCATCTAAACACTAGACCTAACAGGAATGCAAAGATCAAATGTTATTCTTTGTCTTTTGACAGTCTTCATCTCAGCAAGTAGCCAATCTTTCCGACAAGGGTCCCAACAAGGACAAATCTAGCAGTGATATGCAGAACTTTGGTCTCCGTACTGATCTTTATGTGGCCAAGAAATCACAACCTTCAAAGGTAAGTCCCTTTCTAAAGATGATTCACGGTTTGATTGCTGTTGTAAACATGCTAGAAACATTGTCTATTCAACCCATATTCTATCAATTGTAAATCGAACTCAAACCTAAACGATTAAAGTTAGATCTTAAAGAGCAAAGAAGATGTAAGTGCACTGGGATTTGAGCCCATGATAAGAACGACATTCTGAAGCAATTAACCATTAATTGCCTTATATCTGAAACTGAATACATTGAATGTATTTTAGGGCTTTTGATGTCTGTGGAATGATGTATAACCGTTTGGGTGGATTAGGAGTCCAACTCCAATGAAGATCTCCCTCTGCTAGATAGTATCTGACCACAGACTGCACCATCTCTCCCCTTGTCAAACTGTCAGCAAAGCTGCCAGATTTCACTTGTAGAGAACTGTATTGTCCATTGTCCCCTTGCAGCTGTCCTTTAGATTCTTTTCAAGCGTCAGTAACGAAAGACAGAACAGTTTGAAGTGACACCATTTACAATGATGTACAATGTACACCTTGAGTTCCCACAGCAGGAATCCTGCGCTTGATCTCACACCTCACCACACCCAAAGCCCAGTCTAAGCCCCCTCACCGTTGTAATCACTAGTCTCATGATGTTTGACGGAGTCAGACGTTGAGTCACTCAGTTCTTCTAAGAACAATGCCTTCTCCAAGGAGAGATTAAATACACAAGGTGTTACCGGAGACTATTCTGAACATGCCGTTCTCATCTGACATTCTGTGAGCTGAAATGAATTTGGATGATTAATTTGTAGGGCAAGTCTGCCTCTGGAAGTGTCACCAAGGAATGGACAGACCAGGAGACCCTACTCCTTCTAGAAGCTCTTGAGATGTACCGTGATGACTGGAATAAAGTCTCTGAGCATGTGGGCTCCAGGACTCAAGATGAATGCATCTTACACTTCCTACGTCTGCCCATTGAAGATACTTACTTGGAGGATGGTCCTAATGCACTAGGTAGAAATGCCTCACAAATCTATTACACATTAAAGGCCCCATACAACATTGGTAAAGGTCAAAAGATTGCCACAGTTTATGTGTTTAACCATTAAACAATCCCAAAAAGCAATCCTGCGAAGGTTTTTAGCTCAAATGGTAGTCTGAGAAAGTAGAAAAAGGTAACAAATAAACTCATGGTTTTTGCGCCATTCTGTAGTGTAAGAAATAGTTTATGACTTGCGAGTAATAAACTATTTGTCGATGTTTGAGTGAAGATTTCTAGGGAAGCACAGCATCCCAGGCGGTAAGATTTCAACATAAGGATTCTATCATGACCATCTATAAACTGTGTAAATTAGAAGGAAATATATGGACATCAATGTTTTCCGATCTTCCCAATGTTGTATTGGGCCTTTAAACATATATAAACTAAGACATCAACTCAGTACCTTCTACTCTGGATAAAATATAAAAGATATCTGTATGAGCTGTAAGGATCAACAATTCACATAGATGGGTCCTATATCTGCATGTATATCAACTAATTTCTTAAATGGCTACCTCACACAAAACACCAGTTCAATAACCGTCCTCTATTTTCAAACTAAAGGAAGGAAACTGATTGAGAGATTTTAATCAATTAATAAAAATAATAAACCTTTTCGGTACTCTCATTTGTTACCTCTGTCGTAGGAAAACTTATCCTTATTCCCACTCATGACCTTTGGTTAGTCTTGTAAGATTTTCTGAAAGACTTAATATTCTTTGTGAGGCTATACAGTTGTTTTTTTTCCCATTATTTCAGGACCCCTGAGCTACCAGCCCATTCCATTTAGCCAGTCAGGTAACCCTCTCATGAGCACTGTGGCCTTCCTGGCATCAGCTGTAGACCCCAGAGTTGCCAGTGCTGCAGCTAAGGCTGCTATCGGTGAGTCAAAATGGATTGAAAAATTAAAGGTCCCACGAGGTAGGCCCTGCCGGGATCAGAACAGCGAGGTCCTCAAGTTGTTTGAAAATGGAACTTCCTTGAAAAGACGAAGCTTCCACCCACGGACTGGACAGCAGAAATGATGAAGTGATTGTACATCAACCAGAGTCTCAGCTTCCGATCCAATCCCGTTCAATTTTCTCTTGTCTTTAGAATGAAGAGAAAAGTTGAGAAGAAAGCAAACTGATCTGCCGTTGTGATTTCTTCTTGACAAAGGTCCATCATTATAATCTTTCTCTTTCTCCAATTTTTCAGACGAGTTCAGCAAGATGAAAGAGGAGATACCCATAGCCCTGGTCAGTACTCACGTCAAGCGCATTGAGGATTCGTCCAGAGTGGGCATGAACACTGATAACTACCTGCTGGATGCCAGTGGCATTGCAGGCACTGTCTCGGAACCCGAGAAGGCGGAAGAAGAGGCTGAAGGGGGAAAGGCGGACAAGGCAACTGAGGGAAGCGAAGAGGGATCCAGCACAAGGAAGGAGACAACGACCAAGGTATGGTCCTTTCATCCTTGAGTCTGTCAATGAATAAGACTTAAAGCCCCTACACAACATTGGTAAGATCGAAAAACAGAAATGTTCACAGATTTACATGAAACTTATACAGTTTGAAGATGAAATATTTCTGCCTAAAATGTTGTATTTTGGGAGAAATGAGTAAAATAAATAGTTTACGTCTCACCGAGATCTAAACTATTTTTCGGAACAGTACGGCGTGGAATGCTGCATTTTCGCGAAACAAATGATTTTATTAAGACTCGGTTGGCGGATTGAGCTGAAATGTTCACAGGTGTGCTATTTCATGCATGTTTTGGATCAGACAAAGTATGGATGCTATTCTTTGACCTCGACCAATGTTGCGTAGGGCTTTAAGGCTTTGCATGGTGGGTGAATCAATATAAGAAGGTTTGCGGTGACAGCATGTATAAGGTCTCTGAAAGAAGAGGTGTGGTTCTCCTGATGATGGCCAGAGCATACTGGTCGAAACGTCGAGTTACCACTCCAGTTCTTTTCAGAACCACACCTCTTCTTTTAGAGACCTTATACATGGTGTCACCGCAAACCTTCCTATATTGAGCCTATCAAGCCGGAGCCCGGTACCAGTTTTGTCTCGGGTGGTCAGACGGGCTGTCAAATTTTAGCTGGCTAAATGGACCTTTCAAAAGCCCAGAATTCTGAAGAAAAAAAAGAACATTAATTTGTTGTGGTAAAGGCTATGGGTATCCCTGTCATTGAGTGGTATGGCTCTTACCCCTCTGCTTCCTGCTGCTGTCGTTAGTGGCCTTGAGCATCAGTACACTTTGAATGTAAGCAGTGTGTACATGTTGTACATGGATCCCTTCAAACTGATCACAAACACTTCAAGACCACAGTACCTTTACTCTAAAGCCACGTCCGCACTGGACTTAAAATGGGTAAACTAACAGAGCAAATGGGTAAATTGACCATTTTAAGTCCAGTGCGGACAGCCCTGGAAGTTTTCCTCCCAGGTAACTTACCCGACTCTGGTGGGTAGTTTAACCGACCAACTTCTGCCCGGTTAAATTGACCAGGTCAGTTTAACCGAGTCGATAAGTCCAATCCGGACACGACGTCTCGGTAAACGACTCGGTAAAAAACCACATCCGGCGCCCCGCACGTTACGTTACTGTATGCAAGACTCGTGCGGGCGCAGGGTAACAACGTGTTTGTGTATCTACAGTACATGCACATGTACATGAGTCGGTTAGTTTTACCGATCGTCTCGGTTAGTTTTCCCGAGTCGAAAAGTCCAATTGCAGACGCCGGGAAGATTTACCCATTGGAATGTTACCCACGGGCTCGGTAAAAAAATGTCCAGTGCGGACACGGCTTAACAAGGTGTTGTGTTTAGGATTTGACTCCTGTTGCATTCAATAATATCCACTAGGTATCCTTTGACCTAAGTCAACAATCCCAAAGATTACCATGTTATTTTTTGGGGGGTCAATGCAGGTTACCCTTAGACAACAAGGTTTTGAATGATTCCCATATGTGGCGAGTTGTAACTCTAAGTATCATAGCTTTGTGCTTCATCGTGACCTATTCTTGAGTTTATGAAGAAGGAAATTTCAAATTAATTGATTAGTCACTAAAATGGGAGATTAATATAAATGTCCAATTGTTTATAGATAATATAAATATTTTTATCAGGCACCGGGCAAAGCACTGAGCACTCAGTGTTTATCACGTCAAAACTTCTTTGAATTGTTTATAGCTTCCTTATGAAGATTTGGGAAGTTGTTTTTGTTTTTGCAAGTGGGAAACATCCAAACTGAAAAATATATTTGCGTCCTTATGTCAGCTAAATTGCTGGGCGTTGACACAATCTGCCTGCATCTTCTAAGAAAAGGCGGTCTCCTTCCGGTGGGAAGGCAAGCCCCTAAAAGGAACCCTGTGAGGAGGCAGAGGGTGGTGTGGACAGATGACCCCAGTAGCACCCCACCACAAGACCCCCTAGTAGGATCCCTCACTAAACCCAGGGTGCACCCCATGGTGCTACCAACAATAGCAAGCATGGTTTTACATCCTCAGGGTCAGGGCCCAATGGTGTTGCTAGATCCCTCATTAGCAGTTGACTTCCCCAACCAATGAAATATTTACGCCAAGGTAACAACGTTCCCCCCCCCCCCCCCCCCCCCCGTATTTCCGCACCGATGCCATGGGCTGTCTAGTTTATTGGTTCAGAGTCCAGACAGAAAAAAAAATAGGTTTACAAAGTTGTCTTTCTTGAGGGATACCGGGAGCAGGGAGGATGTTAAAAGCAGATGTTGAATGAAAAGTAATTAAGGTCTGTTGGTGGGATCGATTGACTGAGGGAGTGAGTTTGTGGTTTTTGTTGTTATTATTATTCCTGCTGATCTGCCTTGTAGCATAGATTGCAGCTTGCCAGGAGCATTATACTCCCTCCAGCAACAAGCCACCCAAATTGAGAGACTATGTTTCTACTTTCTACTCTGTCACAAAGTGAAATGAATGGAATCCATCAATCCAAACTAACTCCAAGAATAAATGTCACTCTGGGGAAATCGGCTTCTCCACAAATCAGGAATTCTCAATCCTTCTGGTATCCTGGGTGTTTTACATTTACAAAGAATATCAAACCAAATGTAAAATTGAAAGGTTGGGAATTGATAACATCTCTAATGCTTCCCGTTTTCTTTTGTTGAGATTTATGAAAGGTTTTCTTATCATTCCTTTCAAGCTGTTGGTCAGAAGGTTGTGCCAATCTTCTCAGTAGTTATTGATCCAACATTCCAAATGGTGTCACTACTAATGCTATACTGGTGCCCTCACCTCTTGTTTCACTTTCAACCTAGCCATTCATGGCCTTCAGCCAACCTTGGACAACTGTGCTTAGCTCAGTGGGATGACTACCAGAACTGTTGTTTACCATTTCTCTGGCCAAAGATTAAACATTGAATCGAAGAAGGCCATTGACAGACAAAACAAAAACCTAAAATAGCCAGGCTAATGATGTAGTTGTTTTTGTGACATTTTGGACATTGAGTTTACGGTAATAGTCACTTAATAGTTGGTGACCATATTTGATGTGACCTTTATCGTGTATTTTCATTGGCCTATACCTTGGAAGGCTTAATCTTAAAGAAACAAACTAGTTGAAACCTTGATGTGCGTTCTAAACAATCCCATTTCACACCAATACTTAGCCCTGAAATTGCATAAGCCTTTGCGTCAACATGGTTACTTGATGTTCCTCTGTGCTTGAATTCAGAGTGTGATATCAGGGGACAGGGTTATATAGGCCAACATACGCCCAGATGCACACAGAGAAAAGCCTCCCACTTCTACTAATCCGCCTTTTGGATCAAGTATCAATTGAATGTCACTTTCTAGGGCTGTTGAGGAATCACAAGGGGTGCTCAGCTTAGGTGTTGAAAAGGATTGCAGGCCTTTCTGCGTCTTGACAGACTGCGGTTAATTGCCATTTACTCCTATAGCCTTGATCTTCCAAACAAGATCCCACTACCCCTTTCAGTACTTAATCAATATGCAAAAAATGTTGCAAACTGCTTTTTTAATACTGACTAAAATGACCCAAAAGCCAATATCAAAAATTAGGAGGGCCTGACATTTCGATCCTAGCAGGACCTTTCTCAAAGGCTCTCTCAATACTTTGTGAATAATTTTGAAAATCTATTTCTCATCTCAGCACCTGTTGGAATGATGTACCACCCTTGGGTAGATTAGGAGACCAACTCCAATGAAGATCTCCCATTGCTAGATAGTATCTGACCACAGGTGCTGCATAATTGGCTCATTTTGTACTCAATACCCTTTAGTATGCAGGCACCAAATGTGACCCGGCACAGCGACATGAGGAATATCCCACCAAAACTCTTTTCGAGTAAACAACGCCTGAAGTCAAAGTATCTTCTCAATTCGATAAAAAAAAAACAATTTTTAATTTTTTTTTATTTTCGGAAAGTTCATGTATTGGAGGATATTATGTCCAAAGGATTTTTCCAAAATCCGTCTCTAAATGTTGAAAAAAAAACGAGGATTTCGGGGGAGTGTTTGTGTACTGTTATCATGAAAATGTAAAGTTCCTGCCTTTTTGAATGGCCGCTTTCGAGGAGTTAGAATGGTGCTGCTATATTGTGTTTGGTACCAAATGAACGAGCCAAGTCCCCTTGTACTACCGGTATTTACCACAAACTTCACACGGAAATAATTTTGATATCATTTGAAAGCTAATGGTATACTCTTTCACATCATTAGAAAATCTCAAAATTTTAAAAATTGGGGTTATTCCTCATTATGCTGTGCCGGGTCACAAATTGACTCAAATTCCAGATCTCTAGAGAGTCCAACAATGCTAGTGCCGTTACTGACTGGCATCAATGTCCTATGAACATTCTGATTTCTTAGATATAATGATGTTTTGCGTCGAGAAGACTCCTATAGCCACCAGCTCGGTGGTCCAGTGGTTAAGACGTCCTAGCTGCCTGAAATATTTTTATCGGGCACCGGGCAAAGCACTGAGCATTCAGTGTTTATCACGTCGAGTAAGGGTAAAACCTCATTGAAGTCTGATTTCTGTTTACAATACATTGATCCAAAATGATATCTGCTTTACAATTGTCTCGGGGTCCTTGAACCAATGAAGAATCAAATGCTTCTAAACATCGATGGTCTTAACATCTCCATCAGATGCTTGGCAGACTTCTCCCACTGTATAAAAGTTCTTAAAATTTAGTGGGCCTGACGTTTCGATCCTAGCAGGACCTTTCTCAAAGGCTCTCTGCCTTTGAGAAAGGTCCTGCTAGGATCGAAACGTCAGGCCCACTAAATTTCAAGATTTACAATTTGGTAATTTTAGTCAGTAAGCAGTTTGCAACATTTTTGTATATCACTGTATAAAAGTGAATGAAGCAGCGTTTTGGATGAGCTAAGACCAGGGGCCAATTTCATAGAGCCGCTTAAGCGCCAAAATGTGCTTAAGCGCAAAAACTCATCAGCCACAGGATCCCCTTGCCAACCCAAACTTCACTTTTATTTCATGCTAAGTAAAGAAGAGTGGAATACAAGTCAAAAGCAATGGACATCACATTGCAGGGCAGCTTGTAATCCTGCTTACACGAGGAAGACTTTTCCTGCTTAGCAGATTTTCACGCTTAAGCGGCTTTATGAAATTGGGCCCAGGGTAACCTTTAAAAATTTCAACACTACGTCGCTAAATCTGTCAGTCCGATTCCCCGCTGTGCCCGCATCTTACCTCAAAACCCAGAACCACTCACGTCTTTCCCAATGAAGAGCCATTCCTAATATTGAATTAAAAGATGAAAACCAACTCGGCATGAAGCAGCAGACTTTAAGAGGGAGAGAGGGGTGCCTGAGGTGCTGTTAAAACCGTCGTTTGAAATTGGCGGCACGAATATGAGAGGGCAGTGATGAAGGATGAAATGTATCCTAGCTGCATCTTTCTAGCCATCAATCCTGGGGTTTGGTGATGACGGTAATTGCCAGTCGAGTAATGAGTGGTGGCGGGAGTTATTAGCCCGGTCGCACAGCTGCATGGACTACTTGGGAGTCTAGGTTTCCAGGATGTGATACCCTGACAGCTGATACTCAACCAATTGGCCTGTCTGCCGAGACTGTCTCTTGATCCATTAGCCTAGCGGCTGGCTGGGGAATATTTGCCCGGCATCAGCTTGATGAAATGTCTCTGGTACATAGACATTAAAGAGACATGAAGCAGTAAGCATCTTATTTGCCATCTTGGAATCTTTAATGTCTCTGGTACATAGACATTAAAGAGACATGAAGCAGTAAGCATCTATTCTTATTTGCCATCTTGGAATCTTTGAACTAGGCATGCAGGCGCTATGAGTTTTCACTGCTGTCGGCCATTTCTAAGATTGTTCAGTGTTGGTCATAGTCAGTGAGTCTTTTAGGAGGCCCTACTAGGAGAGGAATTCCAGGCACTCATTTTTGTGATTTGATTTGTGGTCATTGTAGTATCATTCTTGCTCATCTCACGTTTGGCACACAAAAAAAATTTCAAACTGCTTACTGACTTAAATCACCAAATTCAACGAGGTTTTGCCCTGCTCGACATGATAAACACCGAATGCTCAGTGCTTTGTCCGATGCATGATGACAAAATTCAGTGTTTATCAATATCATGTCGAGCAGGGCAAAACCTCATTGGATAACATTCCCCTCGATGCAAACATCATTTTATATCTGTAAATTACCAAAGTTATGGAAATCTCAGAACTTTGAGACTTTGAGAACCAACTGTTTATATCCCAGGAGGACATTTTCCTCAAGACCTTTCTGCGAGAAAGGTCCTGCTTGGATTGAAATGTTGGCCCCTCTTAATTTGTCCGATTTTCATTTATTGTTTATTTTTATTGATTGTTTGTTTAGGAGACGGTCGTGAAGGAAGAAACTCCGAGCACAGAAGACAAAGATAAAGATGGCAGCGAAGCCATGGAAACAGACACTCCTCAGAAGACTCCTGAAGGGGCAGAGTCAGACAAGAAGGGGGAGGAGGAGGAGAAGATGGAGACGGGAGAAGATGGTGAGAGTGTAGCTGTCAAGAAGGAAACAAAGGTAAGAAGATTTACTCATTCTCTAATCTATACATATATATGCACTCGTATCTATACACTTGTCCTACTGTATACCCCAGGTTTTTGTCATCCACTACAGAATGTAGACCTCGATGCATCTCAGGAATATGTTTGTCATGATACATTGTTGATATTTGATTAAGAATCATATACCAGTAGCTTAGACCAACTTCCCATCATCTTAAAAAATCAAAGTTCGGGAAAACAGTTTTGGTTAAAGTTTCAGTCTTAGCTAATAATTGGTGTGCCTTATTCCTTCAGGATGCGAGCAAAGATGACTCGGCGGAGCCTGGAGAGAAGAAAGAGGACGAGGAAACCTCCAAGGAGGATTCTAAGGACGGAGAGACGTCCGAGAAGAAGACCGAGGAAGAGGTGAATGAGGTGGATAAGACACCGAAGGAGAAGCCAGAAGCTGTGAAGAAACATGAGGCGGAATTGTCTGAAGGCAACATAGCATCTGCAGCAGCTGCTGCACTTGCGGCTGCTGCAGTCAAAGCCAAGGTGGGTCTTAAAGGAAGCCCCACTGGAGAGATAACAGGGATGAGATTCTTCCGACTTTTGGCGGAATTCCAACATTGGAACTTTGACATTCCGACTTATAATTTCTGTTCCGACTTTTTCCGATCCGTGGTTAGGAAAAAGAAGGCAAAAAAAAAAGAAAAAGTGAAGTGCCTGTACTGGTAGGTTTTGTTAACAAAATTTATTGCTGCTGAAGGTTTTGTCAGATTTTGTTCCCATTAAAAATGATACCGACAGTAGTAACACATACGATAAATGTCAGGCAGTTTCCAATACCGTGCAATTTCCAATACCTTTGACACTGATTAAACGACTGAAAACACCAAAATGGTATTCAAATGATGATGTTTTGCTTTATAAAAAGATGGTTCAAGTGGTCGGAAATGGACTCAGATTGCACCACAGAGCGTATGTAATCCAAAAAAATTTTTGGGCCCTTCAGCGGGCTCTGAACACCACGTCGTAAGAGCTTTGCGCTTTGCGCTCACTTGCCAGGACGGAAAATTTCAGACATTTTCATTTTGGGAGAATCTCATCCCTTGATTCTGATGAAGAGGTTGCTGTACATAAAAAGTAAACCTATTAGTGGTTTGTGTTCATTGTTAGTACTAGACCATGTCTCTAACTTAAAGGTAAACTATCTCTGAACTACATGTAGTTCACGACGTGCATCGTTCTATCATTTTTATCAGTGTTTGTTAGATAGGATCTAGGTTCTGATGATATTATACACACCCAAAAGGAGACTACAGTAGTTCACATTTTATGCTATGTACGTCAGGTCTTTCTTGATTTTAGCTATAATGATTCATGGGAAAGCTCTGGATATCGGTTTCCAATAAGAATGAAAAGATAATCTGAAATGGATCTGCTTTTTTTTTTTTTTTTTTTTTTTCAGCATCTTGCTGCCGTCGAGGAACGTAAGATCAAAAGCTTGGTGGCTCTCCTTGTGGAGACGCAGATGAAGAAGCTGGAGATTAAGCTGCGTCACTTTGAGGAGCTGGAGACAATCATGGACAGGGAAAGAGAAGCGGTGAGTAGGCCTTACGATCCTTGCTTTGCCAGACTTTGGTTAAAGCTAGGGAAGAGAGTAAGAATTCATCTTTAAAAACAAGAATAGTTTTAAAGGACAAAAGGAAAACATTCAAATAAATGGCATCATCAATCCATGTACATGGGGGAAGCATGTCTTTTCTTCTCTATTCCTCATCTCTATAAGAAAAGGTATTTTGATTCTAACAGGATCCTTAAAGGCCCAATACAACATTGGTAAAGGTAAAACGATTGCCCCAGTTTGTGTTAAACCATAAAACAATAAAAAAGAAGAAGCAAAACTGCGAAGGTTTTAGCTCAAATGGTAATTTGAGGAACTAGAAAAATGAAAAAAAAAGGTCACGGTTTACGCACCATTCTGTAGTGTAGGAAATAGTTTATTACTCTCAAGTAATAAACTATTGGTCGATGTTTGAGTGAAGATTTTTCGAAAAGTACAGCATTCCAGACCTTAAGATTTCAACATGAGGATTCTATCATGACCATCTACAAACTGTGTAAATTAGAAGGAAATCTGTGGACATCGATGTTTTCCGATCGTCCCAATGTTGTATTGGGGCTTTAAAGGCAAAATGTAATTCCTCCCAGAAAAGGTGATGCTAGGGTCAAAATATCAGGACCTTAAATGTTCTGCGAGTTTTACATTTCAGGTTCATTCTTCTTGGCAAGGCATTTTGAACATTTTTGGGGGGTTTCACTTTCTCCAATTTTAGTTGGAGTATCAGCGTCAGCAGCTGCTAGCTGACAGACAACAATTCCACCAGGAGCAGCTACGTGCTGCAGAGATGAGAGCGCGTCAACATGCTCAGGCCATGGCAGCTATGCAGCAGGTAGCAACAGGTGGCCCTGCACCTGCCAGTGCTACCCCTAGCATGCCACAACTCACAGGTAATATAGCACAGAAACCACATGGCAGCCAGACATCTCTTTGCTCATCAATTGATTAATTCAAGGAACTCAAGGATTGCTCTTTAGATTCAAATGTCAGGCCCTCTACATTTTAAACATTTGCATTTTGGGTTTTTGGGGCAGATTTGAAAGTGAAACATAATTCAAACATTTCATTGACTCCTTTTCATCCAGGGTCACCTCAGCTGCCATCTGGTACCCCGCCTCCACCAGTTCCCGCCAACCAACCTGTCATACCCCAACCAGAACAAGCTGCAGTACCCAACCCCAAAGACTCACCAGTGGGTACCAACGGGGATGCATCTAACGCGGCCGGAGAGCAGGCTGGGAACCAGGGACAGAAACCAGAAGAGCCAGAGGAGCAACCACCGATAGAGCCAGCACCAGCCGAGGAGAGCATGGATACAAGTAAGGTTCTCACTCATGGCTGCGTTAACCACTTCGCGCCGGGACCTCCGAACCTGGAGCTCCATTGGCTTGATTATGCGACGGGGCCCTCCGAATCCGGGCACCACTATTGTTCACATTCTAAAGAAAGACTCTTTTCAGCTTAGAACAAAGCAATACGAATCAGTACAAAGACCCTTTTTGACGCAAGTTGCCACATGAATTGCAAGATTAGCAGCAGTAATTGTGCAATTGTGGGACTTTTACTGTGGAGGATCGAGGGATACCGCGCTGCAGCTGGAAGCACGCGGGGGACATTGTCTTTGCATGCCACACAGCCCAACGGTCGTGGGTCTGGCACGCACGCACACACACACACACACGTCCATTACGGTCCATTGACGATGCACAAAGGGCCCTTTTTTGAACGGATAATCTCTTAACAAAAGCCACAACGACGTCCGAATTGTGCCAGGTTTTACTCTCTTGTACCCATAGTATACACCTTTATCGATTTATTTCAAAGAAATATATTGTTCCGATTGTTTTAGCGAGATTTGAAAATGATGCATTGTTCAAAAACCCCCGTATGGCGGTCATCGGCGCTGAAAAAAAACCCGGCGCGAAGTGGTTAAACCAGAAGTCTTGGGTTCGAATCCTTAAAAAGAGGCAGTAAGCAATACCGGTAACTTTGTACTTTGATTCCTTTGGTAGATGGCATATTTACCCCCTTTGAATCTGAATGTCATCACCTTCAGGTGAGCCCCCCAGGGAGCCAGACATCCCAGTATCCACTCCATCAACAGCCGCCCAGAACCCTGCCATCGTTGCCGCAGTCACTGGCTCACTGCCGCCCACATCAGCAAGCAGCGATAGTACTCTAACCCAGAGTCCACTACAAGACTCCAACAGCCAAGGTAAGATGAATTATGTCACCTGTGACACATTGTCATTTACAACCAACCTGCAGACGATGAGCAATGCATAGAAACCATACGTGTAACAACTTACTTGCCTTTGAGAAAGGTCCTGCTAGGATCGAAACGTCAGGCCCACTGAATTTTAAGATTTGCATTTTGGTAATTTTAGTCAGTAAGCAGTTTGCAACATTTTTGTATAAAACTTACTATAGGTTTATTATATCCATCGTAAGTTGAGTTACGAAGCATTGTAATGCTTTGCATTATCCACCCACTGTTCATCGAAAAAAGAAGAAGAATGAAATGGGCTATTTTCCGAAATATGTTTCTGCTGGACTTATAATTGTCCACTGCTTTTATTAAAAAGTGTAACATTTTTTCGATGAACGTTACTTTTCCATGAATTTATTGATTGATTGCCATTTACTCCTATACCCTTGATCTTTCAAACAAGATCCCACTTGGTTATCTACCCCTTCTCAATACTTCATCAATAGGCAAAAATTGTTGCAAACTGCTTACTGACTAAAAAATGACCCCAAAGCCAATATCAAAAATTAGGAGGGCCTGACATTTCCATACTAGCTGGACCTTTCTGAAAGCTTATCAAGATACTCCTTGACATGGTGAATAATTTTGAGAAATCTATTTCTCATCTCAGCACCTGTTGGAATGATGTACCACCCTTGGGTAGATTAGGAGACCAACTCCAATGAAGATCTCCCATTGCTAGATAGTATCTGACCACAGGTGCTGCCTAATTGGCACAATCACTGCTTGCTGATTGGGTCAATATTTCGCTTCTAATTACACAACAAATATCAGAAGTATATGTGATGAAAAACAAGGAAACACTGAATGCAAAAGTGAGAAAATGGCATTTATCTGTTTGGAAGTAAAATTGAAGAAATTAACTGCTACCCAAATGTTACTAACACTGCGTTCACACTTGATCCCGCAAGGAGGATCAGATCCCGCAAAGGCGATCAAAGGGCGATTAACGCAAGTGTGAACGCTTGCGCGATCAGGATCAGATCCGGATCAGATCCCGGGATCTGATCCTCTTTTTGGGAAGGATCTGACCCGGGTCTGATCCCGCATGCGAGATCAACATGCAAGTGTGGACGCAATGCGGGATCTGATCCTGCGGTTTACAGCGACCACATCCGGCCCATGCCTGGAAAAACGCGCGAAAACAAGACTTTGTGTACATGTATGTGTTTGTGTTTCGTGCGTCATGGCCGTGCTGATGTTTTACTGCGCATGACTAGTGACCTACGTGGATAACCTTTGAAGAGCGTTTCCGCTGCTCAATGCGCGATCAATGCAGGATCAGGATCCAGTGTGAACGCAGCATTATGTAGGTTATGTAAAGTTTGCAAATAAACCAAAACAAAACATATATAGGTACACATTTTTTTTCTTTATGGATGAGAACAATTCCCAGTTTCCCAAGGCATTTATGGTACAGGTCAATGACTTTTAAGTCCCTTAAGTCTGTTGTCCCTTAAGTCTTTTTGTCAGTTTCACTTGTTACATTCCTGAAAGCAAATGTTGCTGTTGCTGGGATACAGTTAATGACTAGCTTTACTTTTGTAAAATTGAAGAGTGCTGTGTTATATTTGTCAGATTCTTTCCCATCAAAGATATGCGCTCTATTCAGTAGAGCACATCGAGTCGCCAAATTACCACACACACAAAAAACATTTATTTTCGTAGACATTGTTGAGGTTTTTTGCGGCGGGTATTTCATGCAGAAACCTTTTGAAGTTCTCCAATATTCACCTAATCAGAAACCAAGTTGGAGGCTTGACGTGTATAGTTCATTCATCATTATAGCTCCAAGAGAAATGGATTTTCTGATAATGGCAAAAATCTTGTATGTTCAAAGTGCAACAACACTGACTTTTTACATACAGGTTCACACCTCCCCCCAGGAAACAAAACTTCCTTCCTTTCACTTTGATATCCGCCAAAGAATTCAGTTATTTATCCACTCACAATCCTCATTGAATTGCGGAATTTGAGCGTCAGCATTCCTCTGTCTAGCACCGCTTAGAGTGTAACTACGCAGGTGTAAAGTTTTGTCTGGTGACTTGCTGGATTGCAGCCAACAAAACTCTTGTTCTCTCCATTGGGAGCAAATCTTTGTTTGTTCGCCTGTAAAAGAGATTGACTCTTGCTTTTTTCTCTCTCTTCTTTTTTGCCTTGCGGTATTTTGTACTTCTTGGTCACATTGCTCAGGTATTACAGGGTTGTGATTGGCCATTGCACTCACAAAGAGGCTCATCTATGCTTTGCTGGGATGACTGATTGATTACCAAAGATATCCCCGGCGAGCCTATTCGCTTGATAACTCCCACAGAACTCAGAGAAAAACTTTGCACCTTAATTACTTTGAAAACAAGCTATACGGATATGTTTAAGGTTCAAGAACTGATAGAATTAATTTTCACTCTCCACAAAGTGTTTGGAATTTTGTTTATCATTTCTACCTCCATTAAGAACATTTTTGTTTAATTTGTACTCATTTGATTTGTTTTATTTATGATTTTTTTTAATGTAGGATAATAATTGGGAGGATGATTGTGAGTTTAGGGTTCAAGGTGTTTTTGTCAGCTGCCATTTCTACGATTGTTATTACAAGTAGAAAGCACGCTCCAACTGTGTGGGATATTTAGGAATGACATCAGCTGCCTCAAGGCATACTTAATCCCTAATTTGCCACGCATAACCAGGGGTGCAGGCAGGGTTGAATGGCCTCATTGTGTGGCCGCCAAACCTGAAGGAGTTTGAGAACAATTCTGGTAGTGGCCCTAACCACTTACTTGGTGCCCAAGGCATGTGTGATTAAGGAAACACAAGGAAGTTTGTGGCTTCAGAAAAAAAAAAAGTTGACATTTGGTTGATTTATCCATTTCTGACCATTTCTGACATCATCCACACCAAATCTTAGTTGCTCTTTGATAATTTTAATTCTCAGCAAATTCCAGCCATTGAGAAAGGTCCTGCTTGTATTAAAACATAAGACCCACTAGAATTTTGACATTTCAAATAAGAAAGAATCTCAAATTTCGGTGGTACTACTACTAGTTGTCAACAGGTTACTGGTTTATTTGGGTTTAGTTGAGCACTGTTTAATTTCATATGCTGCTGTCATGGATGATTGAGGGTTGGTCTTGTTACTCTTAGACTCTGTGACGACCATCTCCATCTTATAATCCACTAGGAGATATCCCGCTACCTAGATTGCCTGATGACCTGATGTGACCTTAGTTGACCTGATGTGACCTTGTACGGGGTTAAGGAGTGTCTTAGCCAGACAGGGTGTGGCTGTGGAAGTGGTGCAGCGTTAATCTTTGTGATTTGTTATCCTTTCATCCTAGATGGAGCAGGGAGTATTGGGGAGAGTCAGCCAGAGAGTATGGTCAGTGGAATGAGCAACCAATCTGCAAGTAATCAGTCACCTCCTAATACTGCATCACCTGCTTCATAATGGATTGGTCTATGTCACCTGTCATCTGATGCTATGAGTGGAATATTCTATGGGTTTGGGGTGGGTTTTCTGTCCTGTCAGCAACCTTAAAAACCAGATGCCCATACAAAAAACTCACAACAAATAAATTCATTGGTAGCTTTTTTTTTATGTGTTTTTTTTTGGGGGGGGTGTAAAAAGAAAGTCTTTGGCTCAAAATATATTTTAAGGGTTTCTTGGTGGGTTTTTTGGGTTGAAAAGACAATACATTCGCATGAGAATTGTCATAAATTCCCGCTCCAATTAATCATGAGATCTGAAGAAACTGAGTTTTTGAGATGAAATTTCACCAAATCTGTGTTCATTAAACCTCTTGCTAATGTACATTTTAAACTACTAGCTTTCTGAAAACATATCTGACTGATGCATTGCTTGGATGAGTTATAGGGGAAAATATGTAATATCGGACAGAATCTTGTCTGGAATGGCTGCGTAAGGCCACTGAGATTTCTTTCTGGAGATACAGAGGATGAAAGTACACACCCTGATTGACCCTCACACCATACCGTGTTTATTAAAAGGACACTTCTCTTTTTACATGCAATCTGTTGTCACTTTTTGTCTTGAATTGAAAAGTCACCGGAAACATGTCCTCCGTGGATGTAAAACTTGAATGAATTTGTTACCTTATAAGAACAGTGTACATATGTAGACAAATAATTAGTAAGAATGTAGCCTTAGATGGAATCTTGGTTGGAGAAATATTTTCATTTACAACGTACAAAATGTCAACTTTTTTTATTGTGTTTTGGTTTTTGTATAATAGATATTGTACTCATGTGTTTCGTCATTGATTTGTTGGTTTTTTTTGGTGTTATTTAAGACGTTTTTGGCAAGGCAGTATAGGGGTAAGTTATCGATCATTTCTATTGGTCATAGCCTATTTACCATGAATTGTAAATTTGGTGCTTACTTTAATTTAAACACAGGTCATAGATAGTGGATGGATGGAAAACAAGTTTGTTTATCACCTTTTGCCAGACAAAATGCTAGAAGCGTGAGGCAATTACAAGCTCTTCATCTGTCCCACTTCTCCACCACCCAAAGCACCAAGGTTTTTCCTCTGGAAATCTTAACGTAAAGGGGTTATCTTGATGAAATAGAAATACACCTGTCAGGTTACTGTCACTGTGAAGTTAATGGACGAGTGTGTCACCTGTGGGGTGTATTAGTAGTCTGTGAATGGGGTCTCAGTTACTGGCATTCAATGCTATGTTGGGACTTTCTCCCCCTTGCTTCCTAACATCACATTCATCAAACTTGACAAGGTCAAACAGTTCTAACCTTTCCCATCTTCGGTATGAAAGTCTACAAAGTATTCTTATGACCCCGTTCATGGACAGTCTTGTACCAATTCTGATGCAATTGGTTGCATGGACCTCTCCAAACAAGCACCTTAGACCTCTTGAAGGAAGAGATACATTGCCATGCCAAGTAAACCTTTGAGCAACATCAATAAAAAGAGAGTGATTTATTGACTTTCCAAGGTAGATGTAAGGGGCAAGGTTGTTTCCCTGATGTTAGAGGTGAATGGAAACAATCAAACCAAAAGGGTGACTGTGTTTGCTAAACATTCAGACCGCGGGGCCAAGCTTTCTGTGAAGTAGAAGCAAGCTTCCTGACCAGGATCGAGGGTGCAGATTACAAAATGCTATATGAAGTCAAAGGAAATGAAATGATTTTGCAGTTTAAAAGGAGAGAAACGAGAAAGGATTGTACAAGGAGGAAATATCCTCCAATTCTGTGTAATGTGAAGATTTGTATATTTCTACAAATGATGAATTTGTGTTCTTTTCCAAGGTATGTGTTCATACATCCAACAATATCTCATTTTTGTATTAATGGCTTGCCAACTGCAACACCACTTACATTATATATTTCTTTGTCATCCAAACCATCGGTTTGAATTGTATTATTTAACTTTGGCAAATGGTGTGTCCTCTGTAGAGTAAGCTCTCAAAACAATAAAGCATTTCATGTCTGAATTTCATAAAAGTTATGGGACTGATCGAGACCTGCTTTCTGTACTGAATTTCATTCCTTATATAAAAAAGTCTTCAAGCGCATGAATGTTATGAACAGAACAAAAGTCAATGGAAATCCATCAAAATACAGAAAAATATAAAATCAGATTATCTAAAATGTTTTTAAAGGAACACTCCATGGCGCTCAACATGTTTGAAATGTTAAACCTAATTATTATGAAAGGACGTGATTGACAACGTAGAGGGCGCTATTCATTTATATGTCTTCCGCCTGTGGGGGTCAGGAAACTTTTGAGCGACGCAATCAAGAGGGAAAACAGAAAAAGTCAGAAGCATCTAGGCCTGTGTGAGTTTGGTGTAAAGAAGCGTGTCATAAACGAGGGTCAATAAATTCGTATATCTTATCTCCGAGGAATAGGCCTCTGACGCTACGACGGAGTAACAGAGATTGATCAAGTCTGTTGATAATCAAGTTTACCGTTTGACAAAAAATGTAGGTTGGTATGCAGAGCGGAATGCTAACGCCACCGACACCCTAACAAAATGCACCCACTGAGTCCCTAGAAAGCACGTCAGCAACGACCTTCCTCTTTCATATCTCACCGTTTGGGCGGGTCCTTCGAGAGAGACACGTGCACGGCGTACAAGCCAGGATTGATATCCCGCCCGAATGAAAGTGCAGCCAAACTTTCATGATAACACTTTCCCAATAATCTTATAACAAGCTACGTAGGCCTACACTGTACAACCTTCGACTTGAAATGCCACTAACCCCCGTCTGCTATGATCATGGATATATTATGATTATTGTCTTTATGGATTATATTGATTTAATTTAATCGATATTATTTTAGAATTGTACATTATTTGGGTGTTATTCTAGTTATTAAAAAAAATGCACTATTTTCAATTTTTGTAGTTGACCTTGCACTATCAGGTTTTTTTTTTAACCTTTTCAACTATTTTCTAATAAAATTGCCCCGTCAATGCATAGCCATTTGTTATTGCACGGATGCATTTGACTGAGCAAACCTTGACAAAATTAGGGAATCCTTTCTTGACGATTGGAATGTGTTCATCTTGTATCAATCCAAACGTTTCTATTCACTTTGAAAAGGCGACCTTCAAAGCAACTCCCCGTCGCCCGTCTGATGGCTTTTACAAAGCACGTACATCTTTTATTTCTGTTTTTTCTCGATTTTGAGGGTTAAACCAACTCATAGAAAAGTCGATACGCTTGGCTGGTACTTCCACTTACTGAAGTGCAACTCGGTCCCCTTTTCCCAATCTTGTTCCCAGACCATTTGAACACGGTTTTGTTTTTCTATATTCTCTCGATATTTGCAGATTTTTTTTTGCGGTGTTGTGGTGGGGCCCGTGGGGTAGTTAAGGGGTTGTGTGTTTGATGATAGCGGTGGTAATGTCGCCCGCCTTGTTGGTTAACCCACAGTTACAAAATAGCCACTCAGCGATTCGAACTTTCTTGGAACATGAACAGGGGACTAATTGAACTCTGCGGTTGTTAACGAGACTTGTTTATGACACTAAGAGTAAGAATGATACACCATCGAACTGTTCAAAGCCAGTCGTGCGAAGATCCACCTAACAATTGCACCTCCAGTCAAAACAATAAAGGAATTGTGGTTTGTTCACCGTCATTACCGGATTTCGGTTTAAAATCTTATCCGACATACCGGTACCATTATTCAAGTCTTATTATTATTCTTCCTTTCACTTCTTCCAAGTAAATTGGGTAAAACCGCCTTTACTTATAATGGCGTATAATTGTTCTTGCGTTAAAAACCAAGTCATATAGCGCCCTCTACGAAAGACGTGAAATAAAAAGTTCTTCTGCAGTTGGACTGCTATACTTTACAATAGGGGTGGACATTTTCTGAGGAGTTGAAGACATGAAATAACTCAGGACTTCAGGTGCATACAGCGGCATCATTCAACGTGGTTTTGGCGTATCGGTAATGCCAGAAATGGTTGGATAAATCAAAATTCATTCTGAGACAAATTATGTGCTGTACCATCGACCGATTATAGTGAACGCGCAGTGCAAGTTTAGTTTCCAACTTCTGTTCTAACTTCTACTTGTAGGTGGCCAGAGAAGTGATCGATAATAAAAAGCACGTGGATTGCATCTGTGTTTATAAACACGGAAGTTAACAACTTTGGGTTCCGTCTTGATTCAATGCAAACTGCACATGATTGATTTTTCTCGATTGCCAAAAAAGAAAAGAGAAGAGAGAAGAGACTACGCTTTCGTGGTGATGTACACGTATTGATTGTGTTTACATAAATTACATGCGGTTATGACCTGCCTACGTACGTCGAGTTCCAGAAAACCGCACCCCATCCTTGTCTGTAGACTGTACTGGTCTCTACTCCTCTAGTCTGTAGTGTAAGTGTACAAGCATGTATACTATGGTAGAGCAAAGGCTATGGTAAAAACATGGTCAAAGTAAATCTTTTTGGTTTCTTGTACAAACGTATTCAGTTATTCACACTTTCAGTTCAGTTGGATTGCAATTACTAATGCCAGTCTTGGATGTTTAGATTTGTCTGTCTCCTCAACTCAACTTCTCAAGCCGTCAACTCAAGGAGGCATTTAGGCATTGCTCTGAACGTATATTGATTCTTGGGTTTGAGGAAATCAGACCCAATTAATGTAGAACTGAACTGTAATTCTTCAATTCCCACACACCTGTTTTAAAGTTTACAGTAATTAATTTTGTTTATTAGTTGGGCAGGTAAGGTGTATGTTTAACCAGCAATACTGTGTTACTTCCTAGCAAGTTCAATTATAACACTTAACCCCATTTCCGATGAAACCATCCACCCCTCCCAAGCCAAGGTAGGCCACAAAAAGTGGACCCTCGTTTACTCCTCAGATTTCAAGAGGCCCCGCAACTCCTTGGAATTTGAAACCAGATTCATTGTGTGCTTAATCCTTTGGTCTGAGCCGTGTTGGAATTTTCGTTGGCATTTATATGTGAACTTGATACAGTTCCGTCTGTGGAAAGTAGGAGCCGACAATGCTGATGTTGGTGAGCGCCTGACTATATCTTGTTCATGTGTTGTATTGGCTAAACGTTGGCATGGTCTGGTACCCAGGGTGGTGATAACATGCTCCGAGGAAAATGCTCTTGTTTCCTGAACTTTTGACTTCCATTGAGACCCCGAGAAAATTGCAAGAATTCAGGCTGGCACTTTTCCATTTACTTGGATCGTATCTAGTTAATACAAAAACTGTTGCAAACGGCTCACTGACTAAAGTGACCTGCAATACATAAATCTCAAAAGTTAGAGGGCCTGACGTTTCGATCCTAGCACTAGCAGGACCTTTCTTTGAGAATGGTCCTGCTAAGATCGAAACGTCAGGCCCTCTAACCTTTGGATCTTATCTAGATGAACCGGATTGTTCAAGTCATTGACATCATTCTTCAATAAGATCACGCATAAATCCTGTGCGACTCCCTCAAGATTTGCTCAGCATTTCTGTTTGTTCATTCTGTCTATTTCTCTCTCCATCTTGACAAAGTTTAAATGAGTCGCCAGTCGCCACACAAGATGGATCATATATGTGAGATGGTTCGCTTTGAAGTATTCATTGATTACATTCGTCATCCATCTATTTCCTTGTTCCAGCATTATATTCTCAAACCATGTCCATTCCACTGATATACTTTCCTGCGCTTGCTTCTTCTGTAAACTTGATAGAAAGTTAGCATTCTTAGAATTGCACATCCAATATCTCTGGAGACTCCATGCACGGTTTAGAGGGCCCCTGAGACTCGGATACAACCCTGGAATTCTATATCTTCTCATAGGATCGGGTCCTTTCGGAAAGTCAAGAGCAAGTGAATTTATTGGAACAGTTGGCACAATTGACATGAAATTATGAGCTGAACATTTTGAGGATCAGTCAACTTAAATGAAATCTAAAACATACTGTATGTAAGACATTTTTTCAGGGACCGACCCCATTGCTTCTCAACAATCACTATTTTCTTCAGAATACATAAATTTCTGTGTAATATTAGGTCGGAGATGTAATGAAACATGGACGAGCTGTTTGTGCTTACAACCATGATACAATATGACCAACAGAGACCTCATTTACAAGACGTCCATGTTTAAACAGGGACCTACTTTAGTGGCCAACAGCCACTGGAAATGGTGCCAGGCCACCATGTGAATTCAGTGGCCGCAATGGCCTCACTGACGGTGGCTGGCTAGTAACAATTACATTGTACAAGGAGCATTACAACCTTGACTATAGCAACCAAACACACAGCATTCTGAGGCTTTGCCATCCAAAACTCCATCTAGTCATCTGAAAAATCCCTGGTGGCCTTCCAACCGCTCAAGACAAAATGAATGGCAAAGCCTGTTTAATGAGAATATGATGTGACAAGATTAATTCTGTATACATTCCAAAAATCAAGCACAGAGCCATATCTTTCCTCTGTCTTATTAATTTATGAATCAATGTATTACACCTGCAGCATTGAATGCACCTGATACCTCCAGTATGTCCCTAGGCTCGACATAACTCAGCTTGAATGATTATATTTTGACAAATTTACTTATGATAAGTGCCCAATAAGATGTTGTATTCCTGTGTTTACATCTTATCTCAATTATCCCGATAGATATAGATACCTTAGAACATGATGTCTTTAGATGATAGAAAGATACGCTTTGGAATGAACGGGAAATCTGAATCCCTACAATCCTACGACCAGGGAATATTACTGACGTAGAGACTGATTGCAAGGACAGCTGTTCGCTAACAGATAAAACATTCAACTTATTAATTTTCCTTGAATAATCAACCAAAGAATGGCTCCTACGTCAGTCCCAGAGCCCGGGGGGGGGGGGGGGGGGGAATGGAGTAGACAGTGATGTGTTTAATGCCATCCCACCAGGATGATAAAAGAGCACATGTGCAAGATGTTCTAAAGATGAGCTGTGCATCACATCCTTCATTATTTAGGCCATCAAAACACCATTGCAGATTACCAAGGTACTCTTTCATGTCTCAAGGTTGGGGATGGTTCTTAGATGGTCACAGCAGAAGGTCTAATCATCCTGTTATGCCAGTAACATGCGGTATGATTAAAACGTTCTGCCGATCTGCTCAGTGAAAAAACAAAATATTTGTCTATAGAGAGAATTTTACCTGGGATACAGGCAAAATATTTACAAGTGCGGTAAAATGTAAAAGCTGATGTAATAAGTAAAACATGTGTGTAATAATATGAACGACATATGCACAAAATAACACGGTGTGTTTATTATCAATTTAGAACTCTTTTTCCAAAAATCTACAAACAGTTGTGCAATACTGACAAAACGAAACTAATTATCAAAAATTACCTGACTTTTAACGGAATCTTCCCCTTCAAATTGACCTTAAAGAAAGATCATTTTTACACTTCGCAATTAAGAGAAAAACCTCTAAGGAAAACATCAATTAAGATGTGAGTTCCTTGCACTTCTATTTCGGGGTGTCGACACAAAGTAATCCCCATTTTCTTACTTCAGGCAGTGAGAAATGAAAATATTCCTAATCCCTCCGAGCCAATAGGTCTGTCAGGTAGTCTAGTACCGAGCAGGTTCAGTTTCGGGGGATGTCAGATAAGGGTTATGAACCCGTGGGATGATATCCTGTTTAGAGAGGAGAGACGTTTCATGCCTAAGCAGGACCCATCCAACAAGGTCTTGCATCCTTACGATGAGGCGTGGAAGCTGATTCATGGAGAGGTAACATCTCAGCACCTAAAGGAGAGGGTTATCTTGGGTTCACATACCTGACTACCTCAAGGCTCTTAGCTCAAGGCCGCCACCTTATCGAGAGGTGACGAAAATGGGAGTGGTAGCCTAGACCAAGCCCTTTGATATTGCGTCCTTGACATTACTACAATCTCCCGGTTTTTGTGGCCGTAAATTGAAGGTAGCATTTCGCATCCGGACAAGGAAGGGGTTATTTGTTGATAACCCCCACGTGGGGATTATGTTATGTTCAACTTTGCTACAGGTTACTTGAGAATGTCTTACTTTAGTCTAGCATGCCAGAAATACTGTGGAAAAAAATCTCAAGAGTTTGCAACAAATGGCTAATGCCATAGCTATCATAAATGTACACATAAATGTATGCAATCATACAAACATACCAAACGTCGAGTTACCCTCAGGTTCTTTTCAGAACCATACCTCTTCCTTTAAGAGACCTGATACATGGTGTTCATCGCAAACCTTCCTATATACAAACATACCTGTTTCACTGTCTTAGTACTCTTACTGTCTTTTTCAAAACAGTTTTTGAAATATCAATTGGAAGAGATTTACATCTCATTCCCCTCAAAGGAAATGTAGAAAAATTAATGTGCCCTGTTGCATCTCAAATGTCTAGAGGGCCTGACTTTTCAATCCTAGCAGGACCTTTCTCAGAATCAGAATCAGAACTATAGGTCCTACTCCCTGTTATCAACACATCGTCAATCTGGAGGAACAGGCTTTTGAGTCACAGTGTTTTTTCACTTTTGTTCCTCCTGGCCATCTTAGATTGGATTGTCCTTACTCTGCTTGTTTACTCCTTCCCTCTTACCCTCCTGCCCAATCTCTTCCCCTTCATCCCCAGTCCTTGCCCCATCTCTTCCCCTTCTCATCCTGACCTATCACATATCTGATACATGTGCATAATATTCTCCTTGTTTGGTATTTATTCATCAACTTATCTCCCATCTTGATTTTCCATGATATAGACTGTTTGACCTTTCTCACCTTGAATGTACGTCTTGTTTGTTTTCCTTGGCCGAATAAATAATAATAATACTACTAATAATAATCATCTTTCACGGAGACCAACACGTGTGAATAAAGAAATTGACAAACTCTCAATTTCTTCAGTCAACAACTTTTCTGCTCATTTTTCTGTCTTTCAGAAAGGTCCTGCTATGATCAATACTCAGTGTTTCAGATTTGTTTTAAAGTTAAGAGTTAAGATCTTGAATCTTGACATAATGATCGTCATGCTAAGATTGTGTTTTCCCCTTTTCAATGCTTATGCTGCTTTCTTCATGTTTTTCATGTTCATTGTGTTTTCCTGATAAGACCAGCACTTAGCCCCCCCCCCTTCTCTTAACATGTAACCTTTAAACTCCAGCTGAGGCATTCTGCAAGGCACAATCCTGTAATTGAGCCCCTTGCCTCCTAAGGGGACAAATGAAGTCTCCGGTGGTCAATTAGGGACCAGTCTGGCCAGTTGACTGTCCAAATTATAGAGTCTGAAGGGGACAACAAAACACCTTTCCTGTAAGGGGTGGTCCTGACCACTGCATTACTATACTACCAAGCTCACATGATATTCTTGGGAAAGCAGTTGACAGTTGTTCCGTTGTGTTTGGCAAGTTTAAAACTTATCCAAATTGTCACCAACACTTGTGTAGAACTCTTTATCAAAATAACTCTATTCCATGCTATTTAAGATAAATCTAAACATTGAGAAGGCAGGATGTTTTGTTCATTACAGGACTTTTCTTGAAGTCAGGAGTCTGTCTTTGCAAAATGTCTTGCCAGGTTCAAGCATGGTTCAAGATTTCAGGCCTGGTATAATTTTTGTTTGCATTTTTCTTGTCATTAGGGTCAGTAAGAGATTTTTGTTTTACTTTAATTATAACTCAAAAATATCAAACACTCATATTATGTAGGTTCAGGCTGTGTTAGGGTTAAAATGAGCTGATTTGGTTTGGTCGTTAATCTTTTAAGATCTATGTTTCCATTAATAGCAATACATAAAGCTTCTTTAGTGCTCTCCTGGGATTTCATCAAATTTCGGTCAGAGCTGTACCATGGAGCTCCTTTTTTATAGCTCCATGGCTGTACCAACCTCAGCTCCCTCTTATTGAAGTTGCCTTACATTCTTGTGGACAGGCTGTTGCAGTTCCTTTGCACTGAGCTAAATACTGGCCATTAATCTGTTTATACCCATGGATGAATTACAAGGCCTCTCCCGGGATATGTTTGTGGACCTTCCGACCTTGTAACTGTTTGGTCAAGAAATAAACTTACAAGTTAAAGAATGGCTCATTTTGTTAGCACCCTCCATCCCCCCAACACCGAGGTGACAAGGAGTCTGGACAATTTCAATTCAATAAATTTATCATTTAGAAGGCACTCCAGATTCAAAGGCACCGAAGCTTGTCATAAGAAAAACACTGTGTTTCAAGACTGGGTCAGGAGTGTGAAGCTGAACCCCGGTAGTAAAGTTCACGACCTACAAGGAGAGTTTATACTAGGCAGGAAATCGGAATAAGCATTAAGATACAGCCACAGTTCCTCTTTGTTTTTACAGCTGATAGTGAGAAAGATGCAGCAGACAGGCTGTGTGTGGATGCACTTTGGAGGAGATATACGAGGAAGGAAGGGTCCTCGGAAGTGCATCTTAAGACACAGGGGGTTCACTTAGTGATTGAGTTGGTGACACTTATCCCCTCCCTGCATTCCTTCCAGTGAAATGTGATAGTGGATAAATCTTATCAACTCACTTGATGTACTGTACTGCCATAGTTTATCGGGGTGTTTTTTTGAGAAAAGTCCTGCTGGGATTGAAACTTTTCGACCTTGATTAATTCATTGATTAATTGTACGCGATTTTGTCTCTGAATTGCTATCGATCAAAAGTATCATCAGGTTGTCTCGGCAACTAGCTCTCATTTTCAGCTGAATAAGGGGAAGTGACTGTATGAATGTGGGTGTGGGCCAGCCTAAAATGACCGTGGCAACCGATGTCATCCATTGTAAGGAAGGAGGCTCTAATTAGATGATACATTTATGAAATGAATTGAGGCTGCAAATCAGATCACCTCTTCAATCTTCATCTGTTGCCAAATTGAGTCTAATTACACACTGAATGCTCAGAGAGACGTACATCCTAAAGCATTTAGCATTGGCCATTGAATTGGTTTGCTATCTAAAGGACAAGATATCTAATCCCATGACCCATTATCACGTTTCCTCGATGTTGTTCTTCCGGTGATAAGAGCGCTTACCGTAGGGATTGGCCCCTTTGGCAAGTCGATCCAAATTGAACGTGACAATGCCATCCTTCCCAACTTCCCCCTCCCTGCTGCTTCTACAAATTGGCACCCACTGGAGCCCCATTCCTCTTGGTGAAACCCTTCAGTGCCGTCTTGAGAAAAGAAAACATCCAGTAATGACCCTCTGCTATGAATGGCTGACAACCAAACCTGTTGACTCCTCAGTTTGGCACAGAAATGCAAAATGGGATAATTCCTTATTAATGTTTGATGTAATGACCTATAAAAGTTCTCTCAACCTTACAGGATGTCATGGCCAAAAAGTTAAACCACCTGCTTCTAAAGTGTTAAGAAGGCCAAATAATTTCCAATCTCTTAATCTTATGACCTCTCAAATTCCAGACCCTTCTCAGGAAACAAAATTTGAGCATTTGATCATTGTTGAATGAGATTAGACTCTTTAACTGCCTGTTGCTAAACCGATGAAGTACCCAGAACCATGTAAAGCTTTGAGATGTTTAACCAAAAATCAAGGAAAACCAAGGTGACTTGCCAAATATGCAAATAGGTCTAATAGATCTTTTTGATCCTAGCAGGATCTGCCTTAACACAACCGATCACCTGTTGATATTGCAGCTAAGATGTGAATGCAATCAAGATACAGAAAACCTTTCCATTTCCAAATTACAGAAGAACTAAAAAATGTCCGTAAAATATATCACATGTACCTTCAGGCTGAAATGTTCACTAGTTTGCGCCAGAAATACTAATGGATAAAGCCATGTTATCCTTTGGTGATGTTTGTTTTCTTTTCGACCAGAATGATGCCTGTAGTTACCCGAAAGTTTAATGGTGTGTTTACACACTCCTCCTAGGCAATCTTATTTCACAGCATGGCACTGAGTTTCTCCCCAGTACATCACAAGGTCCCTCCCTAGGCATCTACCAATTTGAAACCTTCACACGAAAAGCATTTATAAATGGACTTAAACCTAATGCCGACCATGTATTACTTGAATGTAATTGACACTTAAATCCTTGTTTGTTTTACAAGGGGAGGTAATTGTAGAGACCACAGCAATTCAGACATTTCTGAGGTAGATATAGGCCTTACTTGATCAACAGTTATAGGTTTTATTCCATTCCTACTTTTTGTAGGAAATACATGATCCAGCCCTAAAAAATAATGAAAGGGTATGTAAAGTAACTATTTACATTCCAAAGGTCTAATCTATACCTCTTTTTTGAATGCAAAAGGTAAATAATATTTTTGGGACTTTCTGGCTGTTAAATTAGATACCCGGTACTGAAGAAACACCTCCCCCCAAAAAAGAAATTAAAAAAATGGGTTATTGAAGGGGTAGAAATGCCCGAGGGTTTGTATTGAAGGGCCTTAAAAAGAGAAAGAATTGAATGGAATATTGATACTGATCAGAGTAACCCATGCACATCAGAATCCAAACCCACACTGTGGGACAATAGCCTTTACCATAGTTCCCATCACCAGACTAGACTTATCATTATTCATATTAGTCAAGGTTTGTTGATCCAAGCATGGGAACATCGAGACACAAAAGCTACCGCAAATTGTTTGCTGACACCTTTTCTGGATTTGAATCCAGCAATTTATGTCTTTGAATAAGTTGCCGGGCAGGGAAAGGCAACAAATTGGACTGCAGATGAGAAAGATAAGAAGTTTCTTATGTAAAACTCACAGCTTTCCACTCTAGTGACATCAAATAGTAATATATTGGTTTCTGGGGCTTGAAATTAGCAGAGTACAACAATTTAAGATCATATGTTTATCATTCCCTTTGAATACACAGGTATTTCATGTTTTATTGATTTAGGAATAAATCTGCTTTCCTTTGCTTGGTTTTAGGAAGCAGGTAGAGCGTGACATGCATGTACATGGGCAAATGGCAAATTGGATGATTATAAAAAAAAAAAATTCCCCAACTTTCTCATCTGTACTTTCTCATGAAGTGGTCTCCGAGTCTTATGATAATGATATTAATTAATCTATGGGCGTTTTCTATTTACCTAAATCTTACTTCATACCACATCAGCATTGTTCCTTCAAGGTAACTCCACGGAATGTTAAGGGGTATGTAATTCACTGTGCTCCACTCCAAAGCAAACATATTTGCCAAGGCAAGAGTTGAATGCACGTTTAAGAAAGCATGAAGGCTGTTGTAGTGGAGCTCTTAGCCTCTTAAGGGTAATCTACATACCCACAAACTATTGCGTTGGGGTTGATTGCAGAGTTTTTCTTTGTTGTATAAAGAAGCTTAGTGGCATTGCCTGGATTAATTTCAAGAGCCAAGTGTATACTCAAGGCGTCAGAATACAAGCGATTATTGTGATTGGTCTCAGGTAATCCCTCTTGTAATGCACTTTAATTGATTACTGCCACACTTTGCTTGGGTACAGGTTTCTTGGGACACACTCCCAGCTACTGTGAGTGCGTCACAACATCATCTACATTACACATCAGGTGACTGAAGTATCCAGTCCAGATTGCCTGACTTAAGGAAGGTAATTATTGGTCCATGGTCTGGTGAGTGTGAAACCTAAGTTATAGGAATGCTGGGGTAGTTCCCAGAATGTTGTTGTTGATTTTGTACCAGCATGTGTACTGGTTAATGCTCCCCTTCACTTGTGCATTATTCAATAGGGGATTCAGTTTACAAATCATTAAGAATGGTATGGGCCAGAGCCTGATAGCTAGATCCCAGGTTTGACTTTTGTCAAAGGCCGACCCTTTCTCAATAGCACATTTCCATTATGTCCTCCAGAAAGGTGCTGCTAATATGTCCACTTAAGCCGTGTCCGCACTGGACTTATTTTTTACCGAGTCCGTGGGTAACATTCCAATGGGTAAATCTTCCAGGCGTCCGCACTTGGACTATTTGACTCGGGTAAACTAACCGAGACGATCGGTAAAACTAACCGACTGGTGCAAACAAATGCATGAGGGCGCTTTCGTGGTGACCTTTCACCGGATGTCTGTACACATTCTACCGAAAATATTCTTTTAAACTATAGATATTTAAACAAAATATACACTTGTAGGTCTCTAGCAATCAATAGTTGGCCTACCAATTCATTTTTGGGTGTTGTAAAACTTGAGGTTTGTTTCTAGGCCACTTGAGATTGCCACCAGACAATTGAGTGTGCGGATTGATGCTGAAGTGTCTTGCTAGAGGCTTAAGGAAGACCACTGCCTAAGCATAGCTTCCCTTCCTTCAATGACCCTAGGCTAGACCAAAGGATGTTCTTCTGACCACAGAGAACCAGACTAATTAGTAGAGGTCACTGGTGTGACGTCAGTGAACTAGAACTTAAGCCGCGTCCGCACTGGACTTAAAATGGGTAAACTAACCGAGCAAATGGGTAAATTGACCATTTTAAGTCCAGTGCGGACAGCCCAGGAAGTTTTCCTCCCAGGTAACTTACCCGAGTCCAGTGGGTAGTTTAACGGACCAACTTTCTGCCCGGTTAAATTGACCAGGTCAGTTTAACCGAGTCATAAGTCCAATCCGGACACGACGTCTCGGTAAACGACTTGGTAAAAGACCACATCCGGCGCCCCGTATGTTACGTTACTGTATGCAAGACTCGTGCGGGCGCAGGGTAACAATGTGTTTGTGTACCTAGAGTACATGCATATGTACATGAGTCGGTTATTTTTACCGATCGTCTCGGTTAGTTTACCCGAGTCGAAAAGTTTAAGTGCGGACGCCGGGAAGATTTACCCATTGGAATGTTATCCACGGGCTCGGTAAAAAATAAGTCCAGCGCGGACACGGCTTTAGTCTCATCATGGTGGAAAGATTCCACTGTCTAAATAATCGTGATTTGAATTGAGATTTTAAAACTTTTTGGGGGGCTTGCATTCACACCGGGCAAAAAACAAGCAAAGCACTTCCTGTCAATCAGAGCGTAAGCGGTGCATTATGGGATTAAAAAAAAATGCTGCGATTCAGCAGAGCATTCCCACACACTGCATCAGAAATAAACACGATTATTTGGAAAAGTCTCACTAATAGTGGAGTCTGAATCCCGATTCATATCCCACAAATAATCGCAATTATTGTCAATATTGTGTCAACACCCCCCCCAAAAAAGTAGAGTTTGGATTGTGATTCAAATCACAATCCAAATCACGTTTATTTGTGACTGTGGAAATGGCCCATACAGTCATTTGTTGGTGAATTACACAGTAAATATTTTTTTTTTATTTGAGATGAAGGATCTATGGTGATAATTTCAAGCATCTTCAGAGAACAATGAATAGTTCAACGGTTCATGTTTCGTCTGAAAAGTGCAGAACAATGATACTGTAATGGTAGAATGATTACAAAATAGTAACGTTTAATGAATTATTACTGGAGGTGTTAGCTCATAATTAAGTATCACAAAGTGATTGCTAATTAGAATGTCCTAAAAATGCAAATATTATTACAAATGAAGAGGACATGAATTTCTGATCCTAACAGAACCTTCCTCAAAGGCAGAATGTTTTCATCACTTCACTGTCTAAGACTTTCTCCAAATGTAGATTTACAGAATTATGAATCAATTTGATCAACATCTTTAAAGCTGTTCTCACTCCAGCGGAACAACAAATTAGTCTCACTGGCAAGTTTGATTTCCTAAAACCAAGTCAGTTTCCCTGTGGTGTCCTGTTTGATTGCCCTTATTAATTATCCCGCTTCGCAAGTCTTGACTCTATATTAAGAACCCAAGTATGAGTTGCGTTCCACTCACAATTTTGCAGGACATATCAAATTTCAGTGTATTTCCTTTTCTCTTTCTCTTTGCCCGAAGGGCATACCGGTACATTGAAACTTTCTGCATTTGCCAACCTGTGAAGTGTTTTCGGATCTAGGGCCTGCTTAAGCCATGCCATAGCCGCAAGAATATTGTCAGGATGATAGTATGATTGGAGTAACTGTGAGCAAGATGCCACGAGGAATGTTCATTTCAGGAAATCATGGTGTGTGGAATGTTGACAGATTTGCCCTAAAACATTCAAGTGTACGAAGGCATTCTTTTTGTCTGTAAAGATGAATTTTCTTCGATGACATAGCTAGTCAGCAAGCAGGGCAGTAGGCTAAATTAAAGATAGAACAACATCAAATAGGCCTAGTGTCTGTTGCACAAGTGCTGATATATACTCTTGTACCGGACTGAAGCTCTGGGTTATCGCTAAAAACAAACAATCCGCTGTGATTACACTATTTGTACAGTAATGTTCTCGGTTATTCACAACCCTCTCTAAAGAAATATGGTGCCGCAGATATCATGTCAACATTTGATCTAGAATTTTCTAGGCCCTACCTGCTGAAAATGTTTCATGCAATGTGGTTGACCTATTGACTTTCCTATTTACTTTCTCTCTGCCTTTGAGAAAGGTCCTGCTAGGATCGAAACGTCAGGCCCACTTTCCAGGTGATAAATTTCATAGCCGAAAAAAAAAGATAAACTGAGCTGATACGTGTCTAGGGGTACTAGACGTTTGAAAAGATCTTTAAAGAAATGAAAACCTTTGCCATTACCATTACCATGCTTGCAACAATTTTATGAAATACCTTGCCTGACTGTGCTGCCTCAACCCACTCAGACCCAGCTTGACTGTAAAAATTGGGAATTCAATTACTGTGCCGGTTTGTGTATGCCATGAACACCATGCAATCCTTCAGAGGCAACTCCATAATGTGTTACTGATTCTGTGATTGCATTGAAAAATGTAGCATTGAGTGATTCACTTTCCACACACTCACAGGCCGGGTTGCACCTAGCTACCACTTTAGGCGTGTAGACCCTTATTTGTCTCACAGAGCATGACCAAGTTCTGGTTCTACTCATTGGAACTTACTCAAGCTTGTAGTCCTAGTCTCCCGCACCGCCATTTGCTTGTAACAAAGTCACCAAACCGTAACCATTTTCAGATCCCCCCCCCCCGCAGATCCATTTGGACTGTACAAGTGATTGAATGTGGACCTCACATGGAACGTGGTGCTATGTTAGAAAACTGCTTTACTTAAACATTGGGAGAACCCCTTCATAATTTGGGAATCTGTCATGGAAATGTAAAATTCTACCCTCTAGAGTGTTTGTAGCACAGTTTCTTTGGTAACCATTTATGCAGCCGTGATGGAATGTTGGCAATTTGAAGCTGAGTCAAAGCTTTCCTGCACAGATGAATAACTTGCTGAAAATGAAAAACGTACAGCTTTGATTAATGGGAAGAGGAAGTGACGGTGCAAAAACTGTATTGATTGAGACAAAGGTTTAACTGCACTTGTCTGTGGTTCATCCCTGCCATGCCTTTGTGAAATGGGGGACATTGGATGATGGTTCCTCAGTAAATGCGGCTAAATCAACCATTACATTTGATTACAACTTGTAATTAACATATTTGTCATTTCCTGTTGGATGGATAGAGATTGACGGCTGGTTACCTGTTCAGGTGAACTCAATTGGTCTCCTACTGTGATGTAATTAGTAGCATTGCACCTGTCACTTGAAAACTGCACTCAATAGCATATATAGGTATGAAGGGTGACAGGTTAATTAAAAGGTGTGGAATGAAATCAGAAACTGACACAACAGGTGCATTCCAACTAGCACAACAAAAACCATGATTCACTTTTTAACTTTGGAATCGCGATTCTTGTGTGAACACTAAAATTCTACCGGTAACTTTGCGATACAATTGCGCTACCGAAATGAGAGAATCAACATTGTGCATGCAAATCAAGCTATACATGTAAACATGTACACACAAAATCAATTGGTTTTTCAATTGCGATCCTCTTTTTGATGATTTTCCTAGTGGAAAAGAACCTAGCATAAAAGTGAACTGAGACTGTCATGGTTCATCTTCCTTGCTCTTGCGGGGCCGTATTGCGGCTGATTAAGAGACTAGCCTGGGAGGAGTTTTCTCGCACGTTTTCACAGCAGTTTGCTTCTGAGATCTCGTCCTCATTTCGTCTCCTTTCATTAACCTCCAGAGCCACTTATTCTGTTAGGATTTACATCCAGTTTGTAAGGTGTAAACGACACAGTTGTTGAAGATGTTGTGGGCTCAAAAAACTCCAGGCTTTAACACGTTATTTTCATTAAGAGAGTAAAAGGAAGCAACAACAGTCAATTCGCTCGTCCTCCCTCTCTTTATTACAACAACGTGTTAAAGCCTGGAGTTTTTTGAGCCCACAACAGGGACAGAATTCTGTGATTTTATGACTGGACCTGAGTTTGACTCTGGTCAGGGTGCATAATTGTCATGCCTCCAGCATATAGTGGCCCATCTAGCTGTCTCACATATATACTTTCAGTAGAAAACAAAACCCAAGTACTCAAATGCAAACCATTCTGAATTCTTTGCCACTTCAGTTGCTCTAGTGACCTGCTTTGCTCTGCTCACTCAAGAAATAGAGTAAGGCCTAGCCCCGAGTGATCACAGTGAGTGCAGATATTTCTGTCACTTTTTAGAACTATTTTTCTTCCCTATAGACCCTTGTTCAGATCAAATCCATTTTTGTTACCAAGGTAATAAAAAAAAAAAAACGCCATCTTGCTGATGCTTTCCAGCTAAACTAGTGAATAGGAAGACCTGCCTGAGGCTAGCACGTCTGGCTTGCTTGTTGATTTGGAAGTTTGATGCACATGAGGAACTCTCTTCTCTTTCTCCGTGTCATCCTAACAAAGCTCTCTGGACTTCTATTTACCTCCAACGTATTCTTTGTCTCCCCCTTTCAATTCCGCATTCTTTGTGCAGGGCACCAGGTATTCTGACGCTTCAATATCAAGGTAATATCTTGCTTGAGTAAATTCCGACTGCACCTCACGTACTCCAGCAAAGGATTTTCAAATTAAGCACGATTACTGAATGATCTTGTACCCCCTGCCAGGGAAAAGGACAAACAGCTTGCAGGAGACAATTTGAGATTTTTACTCTTTTTCGTGAGACTGTCGGCACCTTTGACCGAGAGAGAGTTAAGTGCCCTTTAGTGAACAGGAAATTGGCCAGGATTAATGGCAGTTCTGGTCCCCCACATGTGGCCAATCATTTTGAATCAACATCAAGCTAATTTGGGAGCTCTGCTTTGAGTGCGTTTGAATATAATTAGAGTTGGATTAAAATACCATCATACAAAAACTCTACAATGTAAAGGGCCTGATATTTAGATACTAGCAGGACCTCCCTCAAAGGCTGAATCCAAAACAATTGTTCCGCAAAAATGCAACAAAATGGTTACTGACTCAAATCACCAAATAGGCCAGTATACTGAATCATCTGCCTTTGTTTGTGAAAAGGTCCTGCTGTTACAAAAAGGGGCCTTTCATATTTTTCCGATTTTTTGTGGATTATTATTTTTTTCTTACTAAGTGCCCTTGACAAAGGTTTGTGTAAAGCCCCATCACGGTTGCAGCCATCCATGAGTGTCTTTGTTTATCAACCGTTCGCCAACAATTGATCACGACTTGGGTAACTTTTGTTAATTCAAGCAAAAGCATTTATTAGCGTTTCTATTATGATGCCACTTTTGTGCCGAACAGAGATTGTCAACTCATTATGGAGGCCCAACCGAGGGTTGCATAGTTCTGAATGATATGAAAAATTAAGTATATTAGGAAACTATTCAGGTCATGATATGACCATTTGTGAATGTGGATCTGTAACTCTACTAGCTGCCTGACTAGTTAGGCCAGTGAATGATCGAAAGATCATGGTTAGGCCTACAGCCTCGCCCCCTTTTCCCAATCACATCAGTGAATCCAATCCATCAGCTTTAACATTCATGCTCTTCTTCAGATGAATTTACAAAGTCAAATCCTTTTCTTCACATGCTTGCAAATTTGTTTTATTTTCAGGAATTTGAACTGGTCGAGCATGCATTTTCACAAAACAAGTTTTGCCACATTGCTGACCAAAGATTATGAAGTGGAGTACTATTAGCATGCATGTGATTTGCCCTTGAAATAATTATGAGAAATAACAAACCTTCAGTCTTGCACCCTGTTTACAAAATTGAACATACCCTCCACAAAGAACCTCCATTAGTTCATGAGAAAATCGTTGTTGTGTATCAATCTCCCTTTCTTTATCTTGCACTTTTTGTATTCAAAAAATCTCAAGTGTTTTCATCCTAGAGGGATCTTCCTCAAAGGCAGAGAGAGTTTTGCAAATTGTGTAACTGGCTGATGAGAGACACATAGAGAGGAATGTAAATGACCAACCTCCATAGACATCAATTAACACGTATTATTATTTGTGTAAAATGATTGGATGTTAAACCTGCACGAGATCTTTCCAACCAACTTCTGAGCTCCACCCCAACCCAGAGTAGCTTTACGTGGTTCATGTGTCCAGCCTACTACACTACCCCCTATGATTCAGTTCCGTCTCTGATTGACACCCCCTTTTGATATTCACAACCCACTTTCAGTTCCTGGTCTCCCTCAGGTTTGGGGTCAGGGACTACAGCGCTTTTCTCTGAACAGGTTGTCATTTCAGCGTACACCTGTTTAGTCAACTCCGTTCCCAAGATCCTGTCCCTCACAATTACCTCATCAAGACTCTGCATGTCCCCTTTGTTGTGGAAGAAAAAAAGTGCGAATGAAAACATGCTTTTATGATGGGAACGATTTCAAACTTCAAAGGAAAGCGTGGTTGCCGCAGAGACCGATCAAAATGCAACAGCGGATAATTTATCCACCC
The DNA here is from genome assembly GCA_949987565.1 of Luidia sarsii. NCBI lineage: Eukaryota > Metazoa > Echinodermata > Asteroidea > Paxillosida > Luidiidae > Luidia > Luidia sarsii. The sequence continues at coordinate 22,109,244 of OX465106.1, forward strand.
AAAATAAACTGCCTTTTGGAAAAAAAACACAATTCTGGGTGAAAAATGTCTGGACTCTATATTTTTTTAGATTTGATAAATAAAGGAAAGGAAACTAAAGGAAATTAAAACAATTCATGACAAAAGCCAAGAAGATTTGACTGGCCCTAAATGCATTTACATGAAACCTGGTGCCTGGTTTCAAATCCTGCTCAAGTCAAAAATCTTGCTATTTCCATACAGAGTTTGGAAAAAAACCCTCAATGTTATTCCTGTATGTTCATACTGGCACGTGTAAAAACTATATGACAGTGTGATGAAAACTAATGTACCAGTATTCTGTACAACCATGGAGGTACAGCACTACATACAGTGTATGTGAACACATGCACATACACCTTATACTGTGTTGTGCAATACTGACTCCAATATAATCCCCCTCACCCTCTGCAAAGAAGTTTTAACCTCCCCCCTGATTACTTTAGAACAGTCCACAAGTTTGCAGTGACTTCACCACCCCCCCCATCCAATACTAGGCCCTAGTCACGCGTGGCCATTGAGCCTACATGCTAACACAGCACCATAGAATCTGGTCTGTCTGTGCACGCATGCATACCAGTTGCTTCACCAGCCATAACCACAGCCCACAAGCCTTCCCACATGACCTCCAGTAAAACAGCCAGCTGAAGGTTTGAGCGGCTCATGTGCTGTCCGTGACTCAACCAGGAGTGAAGGAACGGTGTATCCTGTACCCACCTCTATCCTATCTGCCGGTCCATCAGAGCTAGGATCTCTCCTCTACTTGATGATTCATTTTTTTTTTTATCGAGGTTCAGTTTTATAAACTCTGTGGTTTGGCAACTAACTGCCTGACTCCCGGCAAAGGCATTGCAGTAACTGGAGGTGGCTTTATTTGCATCATTTCTCAGCTGCCTGGAGGATGTGATCCGGGATGCACTCCGCGCAGATGAGCTTGTAGTTCTGATCAGAGCTGTTCTTCTTGGAGTTAAAGCAGTTTGTACAAAGTGGAATATACAAGGCCTTCAGGAGGGAAATCGAGGAGAATTTCAAGGTAAGTCAAGCAGGTCCTCCAGAACAATAGCTTATTTTTGTGTATAACTGTATATGGTCTGTATAATTTATTAATTGTCATGAGAGGAACTATTGATTCCCAATCATTGTATCAATTTGAAAGTGAGAAAATGTTTGTAAGTATGGATAGCATCATCATGCTTAATATCCATTTCTTCCAAGGAAAAGCAGTTCTTTGAAAAACTGGAACATGAGATGTTTGTCCATATCTGATCTTTTTGTCCTAACATAAAACAGAAAAGTTTGTGTTGACCAAAATGACAAGAAATATTCACACATTTCAAACCTGGCATTGGGGTCCTATCTTCCTCCATGCTAGTGCTACTACAGTACTAGTAATAGTGTTAGAATCAGACAAGGCTAGAATCTACAGAGGAAGATTCTGGGAGGATGAAAATGTCCACGTTTCTTCTTAGAAGGGCATGTTTGATCATGGAGGGCTAATCCTCCATGGTTAGATCATTGTTAGATCAGCACCATGGTTAGATCCTAGAGCAAGGACAGGATTACCTACCCCAGTTCTTGCTGCTAGACTTGACAGACACTAACATAGCTGTCCTTCAACAAACAGGGAACCTATCAAGTTGTTTCAATTACTAATTGCTAATTAGCTCTAAGGCTAATGGGCTAATTGGTTCATTGGATAACAGCTAATTGGTTCATTGGTTCAATTAGGATAGATGATAATTTTGGCTTGCCTTGCCTATTCCCATCCACTTTTTTGATAATTTTTTGAGCTTGAACGCAACTCATGTAAAATGCACTGTGGGCAGATGCATCTTATCTTATCTGACGGTTCATCAGAATAATCATCTGACATAATCCCTGAAAGACATGCTCACTAATTAGTCAAAGGAATTTGAGTCGGTACATTTGATGAAAGCATCACTGATGTTAACCTTAATAGCTTGTTGAGAGTTTTAGCCCATAGGTCTTACACAATTGTTTTTTTTTAACGAAAGTTTAAATTATTTGCATGAAATCACGTTTGGGTTCTTAATACTGTGCAGTGCCAGTGACTACATTTTATCTCTTAGAATATGTTTTTAGTTGTATTTGAATGAAATTGGAGGGGGAGTGTGATCCCTGGAGATATACAGCAGTTAATGGTTTAATGCTTCTGGCTGGTGCCCCCACCCCAGCAAAGACTAGTTGACTGTTAGGGAAGGCCACCATCTAAGGGCTGGATAGCTCAGATGGTAAGAGCGCTGGTACACATAACCAGTCCAAGTTTTCTTGGCCATTTTTCAAAATTGTTTAAAAGTTTGCCAGTCAATGTTTCCTTGTCTTAGAATATTTGTTGCAAAGATTCTGAAAGAGAAGCTTCAGGTTCAGAATCACTTCAAATTAGTTCAGATTAGATTAGATTAGATTATAAAATCATTCAACTATTTATGAATCAAGAATTCTTACCTCCATTTAAAACATATTGTTTCTGATAAATGCATGTACAAGTATACATGAAATTAAAAAAGGATGAAGAAATGACTTCAATTTAAAGACCTATTAAAAGTATTAATCAAGTAAGTCCTTGCAATGGTTAATGTCCTCACATGCATTGAACTTACTGATCTTTCTAACTTGACTTACAGTTACATGTAGTTACAATGGACACACCATCTTGGTTGAGATATGTTGCTTAGCAATGCAACAACCTCTGTTTTATGATTAATAGTAAGTTAGGAGGAGTTTGGCAAGATATCAGATAACTCTTTCAGCTCCAGTTGGTGGACGTTCCCTACATTACCTCCTAGGTTAGACCCCCCCCCCTCCTCTCAATTGTACCACATTGGACATAAACACTGCTGCAGGGGGTATTAGTTGACCCACGGTTGACTGCACCTCTCTGGGTGACTAGGAGCATTGTATGGCTTCCTTTCTGTGGTCTCCCTCTTCATCTTCTCCATTCTTTGTCAACATCCTCATCAATCAAATCTGAAGAGAATGCCCAGATTTGCTGCCAGGAAGCTGGTACATTTAGGCCCTTCCGATACTAGTGTTAGCATTTCTGCTTATTATATATCAGATTCACATCAAGATTTTGTAGCTTGAAGGTGAGAATCAATCTTTGTTGTCTTGTTATAACTCTTACAGGATGTAGTTTATAATTATTAGAAAGACTTTTATAAAATCTGCACAGTAGGGTAAAATTGACTTTTTATGGATATAATAACTCCAGTGCCAGTCTGTAAATTGATGTCTTTGCAATCTACAGCCTTCAGCAACATAAGCTAACACATTACTTTTTCCATTTGCTTCAGATTAGTCAAATCTATTCACACTGGAAGTATTCCATTGGGATAACTTTTCATTGGAAATTGATCATTCAAATTCAACTGAGAAATGAATAACCCCCTTGTGTAGTTTATACCCAGGATATGATTACTTGTGCCTGTATTTTTGTCAGTTTTGTGAAATATATTTGAACATATTAAAAGGTATTAGTCATCTGATACCAGCTTTATGTTTGCTGTGGTGTGGTTAGATAGTGTGGTTGTCTTATCTCAGGTACCTAAACAGGAAATTTATCTGTAAATATACTTCTATTTGACATTGGTTTGTAACTAGACACCACCGTGATTTAGTTGCCAAGAGGTTTTGTAGAAGCTGTAGCTATATGACCCATTGCTTTAATCTAACCACAGTCAAACCATGGAGGTAGAGGGACACGTATAGGCCTATGTTCCTTTTGGAAGAGGAGAAAAAACACCCAAACAGTGTCCTCATTGTGCTGTTTGGCAAATGAATGAAGTGCAACATTAATTTGGTCTGTCGTTGCATTTCAGACTGATTCAAATTTTTTCTTGCCGTTGCCAAACCCTGATGGAATCACTATCAGAGGGAAAGGCCACATCCTCAATCATCATCTGAACCGTTTCATCACGAGGTCTGTTCCTTAAGACTTGCCCACTCCTTTCTTGAGATAAATGAAAGCGCAGGCACTCTATCATCAGTCTCTTAAGCAAATAGGCACACTGTCCATGGTGGGGGTGAAACATCTCCGATGCGACAAGGTGAGGCTTAGTGTCTGCAGACAGCTCGTCCGTGAGGAGCAAGGAGATCCCGTCAGCGATTTCAGGGAAGGTCCTGAGCTGACCTTGTTGCCATTCATCCTGCCTACGCTCCTACGGTCCTAAATGCTTTGCGGTGAAGTGTGCGGATTGAGGCATGGCAGTCTCCAGTGGTTTGTGGCTTGGAAATGCTGACTAGAAGGAGTGGCCCTACCTTCAATCTTTTCCCAATTTAAAACCAATCACAGCAGGGAAGGCCTGCAGGCATTCCTAATGACGGTATCTTTACCCAGCCTATACAAGACCTTTTTCCTTGTGACCACTCTCCTATCCATATCACGATTCCATTTTTGCTGTCATTGATTCTTCATTTTTCATGGAAACTATCACCACTTTGCAATCAGTAATATTGTCATTTCAAATGTCATTACTGACCTCATGTAATGCTTCAAATGACTTTCCTATGTCCCTTTCCCCATATAACTCAGCATTTTAAAGACATTCATGTAATAATCCACTGTACTTCAAATTGAGAAGCTTTAATTAGCTTTAATTAGACAAAGTAAAAGTTGATACAAAAACTGTTGCAAACTGCTCACTGACTGAAATGACCTGCAGTACATAAATCCCAAAAGTTAGAGGGCCTGATGTTTCGATCCTAGCAGGCTAGGATCGAAACGTCAGGCCCTCTAACTTTTGAGACAAAGTAAGAGTTTGTTATTCATTAGCAGTGAAGAAATTACATAAATTACCGATACTGCTCTCGAAATCCTTTTTTTTCCTGATTTGTTGAGTATTTTTTTATTTTCTTATTTTTTTTATTTCTAGGTTGTGAGCAAAGGACCCCAGCAAGTCAACAGTCAAGACACTGGTGACAATACCAGGTCTACCAAGAGCGACTCAAAGGTCCTCATTATCCACTGAAAGGGAAGGTGTGAGTGAGGGACAAAATGGCGGTCAAACATGGATTGCTAGTTTGCTTGTGGATAGCCATGGCGACGGCCATGGGTCATAAAGATCACTGCTCTCATCCAGTCACAAGACTTATCAAACATCAAGGTAAGACATCAAGATTTTTACACTTTTTTTATCAAGGTCTTCAACTCCTCATTGCATTTTCTAAAATCACTCTGATTTAGCAGTGTCTTGTAGATATTTTATATCAGGAATAAATTGCCAAAATCACTTTCTTTTCATATTGTGTGTAGTGGAATTCAAACCCAAACTGTGGAAATAAAATAAGATTTTGGGATTACAAAATCTAAGGAACCATGATGATGGATCAATCAGGTGTAAGGTCAGACAAAGACTAGTTATTAATAGCAATGATGATGAATGTAATCAAGAGTTTATAGCTTGCAATTGAGGTAGCAGACAGTGATCGAAGAGCAGTCCTGGGATAGGGTTTGCCTGTGGCAAGGATGAGAGCAGGAAAATCATGGGGGGATTCAGGGCTTGTATTCAATATTCAAAGATATCAGCACTTATAGCAGCAGATGGTTATCATTAGGTTACCTTGACTAACCATGGACCATACCTAGAGTAACCATGGACTAACTGATTGGAGAGAACACCAAGGAAGACACTTAAGACTGGGTAGAAAAAATGCCTCTGGCTACACACTTTGCGGTTTGCCTACTCCGCCCATGGGTACTAAAGGAAACGTAATGCAATAAATTGCCCAGGTTGTAGTGGGCTTTAATATCAGTTCACAGTGTGAAGATACTGGTAACAATATCGGACAGGTTAATATTATACTGTGTTGGGTATTTGTTCTTTGTAGCAACTTCTTTCAGAAATCATTGCCCAGTAGCCAGTGATTTGTGGGTCTGTGTGATGAAATCATTGAAAGGCAATTATATTGTGACCTGAGATGGCCGTAGTGGGTGAACTCATACACCACAGCTGTTCAGGAAACTTGTAGCCCTTTCCAGCATGGAACCGCACAGGTTCTGAATAGCCCAGCAGATGTTATTTACCAAGTCCACTTCCAGTTCTACAAGGACCACACCCAAACCCAACAGATGTCTAATCTTTGCCTGTGTGTGCCCTCTCCATTTTTAGCCACGCATCATTGACACATTGGTGGTTTCCAGCCGTAACCCACTAAATCCTTGGGGTAATTTTCCCGCTAGTTGGTGCCAAAGTAACTGTTGAAAACCAATTGTCGGCTCATTTTCTGGAAACCTGAGCTTTGTGAGGTTGGAGGTTAGTATGTTACCTAACCTACGCAGTGAAAAATCTGTCCAACTTGTTGTAATACAACAAGTACAGCAAATTTACAAAAAAGGGGCCTGTTGTTTCAATCTTAGCAAGTTAGCAGAACCTTTCTCAAACTCAAAGGCAAATCCTGTCTTCTTTCATATATTTCTAATTATTTTGGACTTAAATTTTTTTTTAACAAAATGGTGTATAATTCCACATGCATGTACATGTACATGGATTTAATAAGTTTAAAGTGTTTATGGAGAGAATGTATTAGAAATAACTCCTGTGCTCTAAGGTGCTTGTATGTTTTGCTTACATGATTGTGTGCACTGGAGACCATGGAGTTAGAAACGAATGTGAATACAGTTTTTTTTTCTAATAGGGTTGTGATTTGTATATGTCATGGATGTATAATTCCATTGACAGTGTCACATGAACTTGTTCACCATTTCCATGCTTCATACCTCCCCCTAGAGATACAACTGTTCAACAGCCCGAAAGTCACCTCTCATGTCTTCTTGTCTCCGCTAGAGTTTATGCTTTTTATTTGTTGCTTGTTGGCAAGTTGTCTTTTTTGTGCTTTGATCCGATCACCTTTGAAGAGTTGTACACTCCATCAAAGAAAAAAAATTCAGGTCAGAAATGCCCAGGGATATTGGCTTTAGTCTCTTTCTGACGAGAGGAAGCTTTGGTTAAAGCGCAGACGCCTTCCAAACTAAAAATCCTTTGTGTGGACTGTAGCCAAAAAAAGCTGCCAAGTCCAATAGCAGTGTTGGTTACATGCATTATTTGCCTTTGTCACTTGGAAATCTTTGCTTAGGACTGGGGTCAGGCAAGGCAGTCAGTGGTGGGGGATAGTCTACTAGGTTTGGTATGGGCGAGGTTCATTGTACCTTTACACACTCCTTGGGGGATGTACAGATGTAATTGAAACCCAGATTTGGAGCCCTATGATTGACCCAATAAACCAATGTGAGTTGGGTAACATTGCTTTTGTACACAGGTTTGTTTTTTTCAAACACTTATTGGGGTGGTGTGGATAGCTACATGTATGTGTACTGTGTAGTTCTGCTTGCCTTGCAGTTGGCTGGCCTCACTTTGTACCTCTACAATTGTATATTGTGTTACTGTTAGCATTTGTAGAACTGCTGTACCCTACTGCGCTCAAAACCGGAAGCAGTATGGCACCACATACCTGTTTGTAAAGGATTTCTTGTCTAGAATATTGCTCAAAAAAGAACTCACAAGATTTCAAACTCTGACATCCGTGACATCTCTATAACATTCAGTGTCACTGACACATAAGTACCGGTAGTGCCAATCCACACCACAATCCTTTTGAGTCGAGCATGGGTAATATCATTGGGGTTTTTTCTTTGTACGCTTTTGAGGAACTTCACATTTATTGCCCAAAGTGATACATACAAAAATGTTGCAAACTGCTTACTGACTAAAATTACCAAAATGCAAATCTCAAAATTTAGTGGGCCTGACGTTTTGATCCTAGCAGGACCTTTCTCACCTTTCAGGCCTTTGAGAAAGGTCCCGCCAGGATCGAAACGTCAGGCCCACTAAATTTTGAGAATTATTCACCAAATTAACAAATATCTTACAAGTTACAGGTGTAATTGATAATGGCATAATTACTCCATAGCAGATGTTCAGCACATTTTATATTAAGTTTTCTCAGAATGTGATTAGATCCAGGAAACTAATAAAGTGTTTCACCCTGCAGATGTTTGCACGTCACTGTAATAAGTTTATTCTACAGATGTATCTACAAAATCTGACAACCACATTAATTGTTTTTCTCAAACATTTGCCAGCCTTTCTCTGGAGCTTGCAATAATCGAGCCAGGCAAATTCCTTGAGAATTGAGTAGTTCTCCTGAATTGTGTCATACACCTGTTTAACACCAGTTTCACTTCAGGACAAGCGTTCCTACGGCGATTTAATTTGCAGTAAGAATTTGACACACTGTCACAGTCAGCAAATAATTGGCTCAGATATTTCTTTGGCCATTGCAGCGTGAGCTACAAACTCCAGAAGACATTACCGGTACCTAAAGTCGATGGGGAAAAGCCTTGTACTTGAATTTCATAAGCCCACAGGGGCAGAGAATTTGGGATAAATCTTTTACAAAAATGCACGTATTTAGAATGGGAGAGCCTGAAGCATGATACACCTGTGTTTGGTCAAGTTGTTAGGAACCATTTCACTGAGCAATTCACAGCTAGCATGTAGGACAAGGCAAAATCCATTTCCAAACTAGGACAGACCCTCGCTTGTGCCTGCACTTCAAAGTGAGGTCATAATTAAGTACATGTACTTCTAACATTATTGCTGGCTCACAGACCCAGGGCCAATAACACCTCAGTGTATGCCATCCACATTGAAGAAAAAAAAATGAAACAAATTATAAAATTTGAAGCACAAACAAGCAGTGATCAATGCTTGATCACTGCAAACCAATCAATAATTCTGTGGGAGTATGAAAGATTTTAGACCAATTTTTGAGCTTTTTGATTGACAAAACATGAAAATTCATGAATTTAGTATCTATAAAGGTCTAGCCCCTGTCTCTGATATGAACTTGGAAATGAAATTGATCTTTCAAGTATTTAGCGGTACACTACATGGACATGAAAACCAAACTGCTGAAAGAAATCTGAATTGTAATTGGAGTCTGCGTCTTTTGAGTTCTCCGAGTTTTCATTCATTCATGATTGCTGAGTCGACTTGATCCATTCACCTGCTCCGTTCAGTCAAGCTGTATTACGTACCCATAAAATATCTCAACTGTTTGTCTAGAAAAGAGTTTCCATGTGTATTCTTCCATCAGTGCCTGTGTCCATCCACACAACCTGGCTTTATCGCTCACCAAACCTCTGTGTTTTTATTACCGGCTGAAATGTGTAGTTCCATCCTTTTTTTTTACAATGTCAATTGTGTGGGATTTTTTTTTTTTTCAAAGCTGCTGTGAGGTGTCTGATGTTACAAAAGCCAGATGTGTGTGGATAGCGATAGATTAATTTTTAGATGTAGAGACTGCTGGCTGATTTGGGCTCTGTGAAGTGGCGTCAGTATGTATAATTGATTGTGTAGACCATGGAGTCTGTAATTGCTACATGTGCAATCCACCTGTTTACCGGGAACTTCATCATATTGCTGGTTCACCTGCTAGTGCCCTTATTACAGTCAAGTCAAGTCAAGTTCCTTAGTTAGTCCTCAATTGAATGCCCCTTCCGATTCTCAGAATATTTGTATCCTCAAGAGGCGTTGTTATGCTACCATAAACCAGATAAAAAAAAAATCTTCATCGTAAATTGCATATTTATATGAACTTTCAAAGCAGTTATAACCGAATAAGACTTAAGGCTTTGCATGGTGGGTGAATCAATATAGGAAGGTTTGCGGTGACACCATGTATCAGGTCTCTTAAAGAAAGAGGTTTGGTTCTGAAAAGAACCTGAGTGGTAAATTGACGTTTCGACCAGTATGCTCTGGCCATCATCAGGAGAATTTCTGAGACATTCTCCTGATGACGGCCAGAGCATACTGGTTGAAACGTCGAGTTACCAGTCAGAACTAAACCTCTTCCTTTAAAGCCGTGTCCGCACTGGACTTATTTTTTACCGAGCCCGTGGGTAACATTCCAATGGGTAAATCTTCCCGGCGTCCGCACTTGGACTTTTCGACTCGGGTAAACTAACCGAGACGATCGGAAAAACTAACCGATTCATGTACATGTGCATGTACTGTAGATACACAAACACGTTGTTACCCTGTGCCCGCGCGAGTCTTGCATACAGTAACGTAACGTGCGGGGCGCCGGATGTGGTTTTTTACCGAGTCATTTACCGAGACGTCGTGTCCGGATTGGACTTATCGACTCGGTTAAACTGACCTGGTCAATTTAACCGGGCAGAAGTTGGTCGGTTAAACTACCCACTGGAGTCGGGTAAGTTACCTGGGAGGAAAACTTCCTGGGCTGTCCGCACTGGACTTAAAATGGTCAATTTACCCATTTGCTCGGTTAGTTTACCCATTTTAAGTCCAGTGCGGACGCGGCTTAAGAGACCTGTATCAGTTATAACCGATGAACCAAAAATATTAGATAACTGTGAAATGTTGTTTACATCATCTGTTAATTTGACATAAGTTTAATCAGATCAAACTACTTGGAGATAAAGCTAGAAATAGACATGTTATAAAAAAAAAATGACGCATGATTGCGTCAAGGCGTAAACATTTGTAGGTATCTTGGTTTCCACACGTGTTGATGTCCAACATGCCTCCTGCAGTATGTTGTGACCCAATTCACGTCAGAAATTCCTCATTGTGTGGGGGAAGAAATACTTGCAAAGCCTTTACAATTACAAAGCGATTACAATTGCTGGAGAATGAGAAGGCAGACCTCAAATGCATTTGAAAGCCAGCCAAGGAAGTGGGTCACAAGTTTGCTGCCCTGTGATCCAAGAGGGCAACTCCCTGGAAATCTTTTATGGCCTTGCCCTCAAGACGTCTGGAGTTTTTAGTGGATGGGTCAAGTGGTTAGAATTAGACGGATCTTAGGTTAAGTAATGGCCCAGAATAGGCTGTCCACTAGAGTTATTGATCTTGGGTCACTATGCACCAGGTCATTAATCAGACCAAATAAGAACAGAAAAGAAGTATGGTTAAGTAATTTAGCAAGACAAAACTTGATTGATGTTTTACTTTTACCCTTGGACTTGGAAGCGTTTAATGTGATGCCCAGTGCCTACTTGGTTGTGATTTTCCTGTGTATGTAAATACATCCTTGGTTCCAATACTGTTGGACATGCGTCTGTGAGACCCATAGAGCTCTATGGTGAGACTAAGTAAAAGTGCATACGTGAATCTCGAGACAGAGTTGAATATTGCGTAGGAGGCAAAGGCAGGTGTCAGCCAAGGGGAGAGGTACACTTCAGGCCACTGCACTGCCGGCAGTCTAACTCTTTGTCAGGAACTCTCCATCACCCGGAGAGAAATCGGTGGGATGGAATGTTGTTGACAAACACCAATTCTGTGGCATTTTTGTGTAGCTGTCACTAGTGCTTAGTATTACCCTGAGTGGAAATCATTTAAGTATGGAAATGGTAAGAGCGTGGTCAGTCTTGCTCTATTTAGATCTGCTATGTAGGGCGTGGTGACGAAATTTCAGTAGAATGAGAATTTAACAAGTTTCAATAATATTTATCACAAGAGAGTTATGACGCAAACCGGATCGAATTAGGAACTTGATGAAATCGTTGGAATGTTGGGTAGGCGCGTTTCCAGGCAAACAAGTAAATATTTGCAGAAATGCTAATATCATTCCACTTTCGACCATTGTGGTCTCTCAAATCAGTTCCTTCTGAATTTTAATCAGATTTTGTATGGTAGGGAGCAGGGAGCTGTTTATACAATGGATGAAGAATGTTTGTTTTTTTATAAGAAAGTAGGTCATGAATAAAATGAAATAAGGCAATAATTCCAGTTGGACCTAAAAAAAGCTGCACGTTTAGAAAGGTTAAAAGATGGGAATTTTTCTTAATTTTAGGGTGCATAGGCTGCAGTCAATTTGAGTCAAACATCCATGTAGGCCAGTCCAATTGATTGGAGAAGGTTTAGTATGAATGCTACCTTTGTACTGAAGCAGTAAGGACGTGCAAGGCAGTACTGACTAGTACTGACTACTGACTATCAATAACTGATGTCGGAAGACACTTTGATGTAGACTACGCTCCAATACCTGTCCTAGTTTAGATGGCGGTGTTTGATGGCGGTAATCTTTGAAGCATTGTCAAATAAAACTATGGGCCATAACTCACTAACCATGCTGCCTATCAGCCTGCCAGTGTGCGCATTTCTCCATAACCTGTCTATTCTGACAGGTTATGGAAAATACTAAAAAACCTTCTTTAACAGTTGAAATTCCATCGGTAATGAAGAAAAAGCAAGGAGAAAGGTGCCAGACGTATTTTTGTTCTCCGGTTCGTTGACCTGCACTTGTCCTAAGTCTAGTGGTCCATTGTGAGCATTTCTTAGCTGTTGAATTTGATTGAATTTAGATTAAGGTGGTAGGCTTAAGGGAGATTTGGTCAATGGTACTGATGTTTTGGCCTATGGTTGGGGTCTGCTGTTTGCCCTATAGGCTTAAGTCTGTGTTGTGGTTTGTTATTCCGTCAGTTATTAAAAGCACCCTGAAACTCCCAAAGGGATAGTTCATTCTGAGGTTACCTGAGTTCATTAATTGATGTGCAAATACACACATCATATGTTTGACATGAACACTTCATGCATATTTGTTCAAGTCGTTTGAAGAGAAAAGTCCTGCTAGGATATCAACCTTCTAAGAAGAGTAAGAGTAACTTCCAAAGGTTCAGAAATATTCTCATTTTTCAATTTTAACTTCAGTAAAAATGAAAAACCCCTGGCAAAGACTAGTTGACTACAATTCACACCCTGTACATTGTATTTGGAATGGAAAGGCCGCCATCTAAGGGCTGGATAGCTCTGGTGGTAAGAGTGCGCTGGTACCAGGTTCCAGTCAAAGTTTTTAACAAAATCCACTGTATTTCACCCTTCGAGCACCAAGTCTGTGTTGTTCTCATTTGATTATGCGTGGGCATATATAGCTATTATTGCACTCCTGTAAAAAAACACCCCAGTGAACCTATTCTCAGGTAAGATACACTTTGTGCTGTTATTCAACACTTTTTGCTTGAAACCAGTAGAAACCTTGACCTATTGTATGATGTAATTGAGAATTCTAACAGCTCAAAGAAAGAAAGAAGGAAATAAAGAAATGAGAGATTTTAGTGGCTTTTCCGCTTAACCGAAGCGGCGGAAAATCCAAAGACTGCTTCAACATGCATTTTCAGTTTCTAAAGCATATTATTTGCATTTTATTTTTTTCCCTGCATTTTTCGGCATTTCTGTATTTCTTCAGCTTTTAAAGTGTTAGAATTTTCCTTGATTTCAGACCATGTAGGAATGAAGCCACAAAACCTATTTCCCAGGTCCATTGGCTATAATAGGCTGATAATTGTTGCGAGGAGTTGAGTTGACCATGGTGCTGGCAGTCAACCAGCCCCTCCGTGCTCATATTACAGAGCGTTGAGTGAAAGAGTGTTCACAAAAATTATGCTCCATCAGGAACGCAGACAGTTATTAATTTGTGGGTTGTTCCGGTGGTTTTTCCCATGCCTTATTTCTATGAGGCCGTTGTCATTGGGCAGGCAGTTAGGATCAGTCCTTGGCTGCCAGCCATTTATGGGATGTCTCCAGTTTTCTGCCTGTAATCTCTCTTCCTGCCTGGCTCCATCAGGGATTACTTTCTGTCAGTCAGTCCGTCGCCCATAACTCTTCCTCTCCTCTATCTATACATCTGCCCATTTCCATTTGTACCAGTAAATACTCTGGAGAGACTGGACTCAAGGCTAGTGTTTGTGGATGGCACTTTGGGTCACAATGAGATAGGGTTCTAAATGATTTCAGTCATGTTACATGTAGAGAGATAAAGTCAGTGACTGCGTTGATATTGATCACCGAAAACTGAGTAGACTTTGGTATCAGCCTCATATTTTTAGCAACAAAATGGAAGCAAAGTAAAACGAGTTTTGATTAAGAGTGAAAAAAAGACACTGAGTCACTCTTTGATATTACTCATAAAACAGATACATGGAGATTGAAGTTTGTCTCTTAATTGTAAAAACTACTGGAATGAGAAACAATATTGTTTGTCCTGTGTCAACTTTTGTGGTAAAATTTGTTCAGACAGACAAGCATAGAACTTAGAAGTAAATCCAAAATCTTATACCATAAATTATAACATGCATTCTGTTTCCTATTAATAGTGTGAAGGAATCACACAGTGCAGTAGATTTTTTTCTAAAATAAAGTTGGAGAGCTGGAATTTTGTAACAGGTTGATTGAAATAGCTCGCAGTGAAGTTATTGTATTCTTGAGAAGAATACGTGTATTGGCAGTGAACCAAAAAATTCTACAACAGTCGTCAAACATCAAAGGAGACCAGTTCAAGATGGCAAAAAAAAAAACACCTGTGGTTCCCAGAAGAATAGTAAAAAAAAAACCTGACACAGACATACATCGGATGAAAATAGATGAATATAAAGAGGGAAAAAGCAGCCAGAATGTCTGGAATACCACAAACTGCCAAGCTGTCAAAATCGTTTTCAATTTTGATGAATGTCCTCACTGACAAATCATAAAGGGATTGTACTACTTCCAATGAAGGTGATACACCAACAACCTTCAATTGGTTTCCACACTTTTTTATATTTCATTTCATAGGTTCATATTTCTTGGTTGGGTTTATTCAGGCTGGATTCTGTAATGATATTGGGCTCCATGAGTCCATGAGAAATATCAAGCTGGTGAAGATCCAGGGTCAGATGAAATGCAATGCACTCTGTGAAGGTTTCACTGTCAGGCAAAGGGAAAGCTACGTATGTGCTTGTATTCTATGTGGTAACAGTGAAAGTACATTGGCTGCACAGTGAGTTACATTCACAATCACATGTTGAGTCATAGCTCTTACAAAATGTCAAAATGAAGGACAGTGATGAATCCAGCCACTCTTGTTTACCTTTTTTTAGGCAAGTTTGTTCAAGATTTCAGCAAAGTTCTCTGTAAATACTTCATTGCATGGAAACAATTCTGTGACATGACTTACATTTTACGATAATTATTAAAAAAAGGTAAAAGTAAGAGAGGGGTTGACATCAATCATTACAATATATTCCTTATTCTTTGATAAAGGTCATCCTACCTTTTTATGATTTAATTTGACTAGACTTTGATTTGAAAGCTATTGTATAATTTTCAGTACATTTTGGTTAGCTGGCAATGTACCAAAATTCTATATTACTTGATTAAAATGTTTTGCACTTCAAGTAGTTTAAAGTAAAATGATATTGAAAATAGAAGGATTGCACTTCTTATTTTTGCTTTTTAGAAAAAATTCCAACTGACTGTAGAACGGAATGTCAAGTCTGGAAATTTAATCCAGGTTCCTCTACGCAGTGATCAATTTGCAACACATTTGTTTTAAGTTCATGTTTTCATCAAATATTACACTTTAGTCCTTACAATCCTACTCAGTGTTCCTATCTGAAGACCCCTACAGTACCTTCCCCTGTGTAGTACCTGGTTGTCATAATCACATGAACCTTCATCTGTCATTAGTAGTCAGCCTTGGCACAACTGCCTAATCCTCAGTCATTAGTGTACACATCCAGGAATGTCTGCCCAGGAGTCAGCCAGCCATCTCTACTGCCAGCCAGCCAGCCATCTAGCCAGCCAGCCAGCCAGCCAACCAGCTACAGCCAGCCAGCCATCTAGCCAGATGGATTGCTAATCATGATAATTGCACCCATTCCTGTTTGTTCTGTCTTCATGTTCCATTGTATTGCCCTTGTGTTGAAGGCTCACCCTTCATAATTAACTCAGCGAATAACTTTTTCATGTTAGCTTGTACAGTGTGCAACAAAAACTATTTCAGAAATTCAGATCTGCCTGCAGCATGATTCTTACCTACATGTACTTTGTACATAATCCCTAGCTTTGATGTGAAAATGGTTGTACTTTGTCTGTTGTCTATAGTTTTCATTTATGAGCGAGAACAAATTCCAAATGTCATAAGGCTTATATATATACACAAAATAATGTCTGTTGACTTATATGAACAGAAATTGAACAGAAAGTTGCAAAACTTCAGATGAGCTGATTTTATTTATTTTCATTTAAAAGGATGAAAATCAAAACAAATATTTGGATGAATGCTCGCTGATTGTGATGACTTATTAATTTAAAAATACATGTATTACAAAGTTTGAGGGTCTGAATTTTCACTCCAATGAAGACCATTCTCAAAGAAGGAAATAGTTTGTTTAAAGATACAGCCAGAATAGAGACGTCAGGTTGTCTTTCGAACATGGACGGACCATCACAAAACAATAAAGGCTCTAAGATGTTCTTCACAATGGTGGACCATAGTCACTACCAGACCTGTTGCTTACCATTTCATTACACATTTAACAGACATCAAACAAATTGAATACAGTACAAGCTTCCTACAGCATTTTGAAGCTCAGGGATAACTTTTAGAATTGGTTTGGTCTCGTATCCGGTATTGCAGGGGGCAAAAAGGCAATCGACCGATCAAGTATTTCCAATAGAGAAAGCCGACATGGGAAATGTCTGTGGGTCAATTTGTGCGTGGATTTGTATGGATTGTTTTTGTTTGATGCTTGCCGCCTTAAAAACCATCAATGGTGCCGATTTCTTTACAAGGATAGTGCTGAGCAGAAAGTGTCTGTGATGCATGACAGAAAGACTCTCCGTACAATGAGCAGGAACATGTGGGCATTGATCGGAAATCTCCAACCAAAGTCAATGTGGCGACTGTCCCCAATGTCATCCTTTCATCCTAGTAACCTTTCAAACAAGGGGAAAAAGGGGAATCAGTTCTTTTATGTTTGAATGCTGCTATAAGTGCAAGGATGAACCTGGATCAGGTTTGCATAAAGCATAGCAAGTCACTTCCTTCTCTTTTGTCTTTTTTTTTTTTGATAGTTCAAATTTGTAACTGACAGGTGGATTTACTAATGAAAATGCCAATCAAAGTAAACCGATTCCCTGCCATTTACCTGAGCCTCCACTTTTATTAGGTGGATTTGTGAAATGTTTGTATTTTCATGCCAAGTCATGCTGGGACCAGCTAGAGCCTATGGCATAGGGAGATACAGTTCACACAGTCGCACATCTCCAAAATCACCATTCCTGAACAAATACCGGTATAGGTCTTTAGCTCCTTCTCTCCAACTCTGTCATTCACAGTTTTATCCTCATCTTAAATGCCACCCATCGTTTACCCGACCAAGGAACTTCTTTTAGTTTCATTCCTTGAAAATTGCTGATACTGAGTCTGTTTCTACCACCGAGACAGGAGAGTTAACCTTACACGATCGCACGAGATGGTCCTAGTTTGTTGCAAGAATAGTGGACACCCTTTTGTATAGAGAGTGGATTGAATCACTTAAACCAAACTCCAACAGTGGAGCAAATCTTCAGAGGCCTTAAAACCTGTCACTAATGGGCAGTTGCGTGTGAAGAGCGGGGAGGTTTCCTCCCACGTGAAGTCTAGATAACACTAGTTTTTTTGTTGGGCGGCAGAGTGGAAGCCTCTTGGGGTTTCCTTGGTCACTCAGGTGAGCCAGAGTTACCTTTTGTCCATCCACGGTCCATCCAACCCCAGGGTCTTCCCCTTTCAATTCTAGGGCTTCCTAACACAAGACAGAAAGGCCAGATTAATGTGACTGTGGCTTCCTAATCGGGTAAATCCCCCCCCCCATTGTTGTGGTTGGTGCTGATGTCTGTGAAGTGGCTTGGATGCTAGCCGAGCGCCTTCTTGAGTTTTTTTAGGCAGAAAGTTTAGTATAAATCATACTAATTTAATTATCCCTAGAGACCCTACAGCCACCTTACAGGGGTTACTCAGCTGTGATCTGACCAAGGAGGTATACCTCCTTGATGTGACCAACAAGAGCTCTTATGAGGATCTTGATCTCCTACTTGAGGCAAGTGAAAGGTAGATCAACCGTGGAGGTAGACCACCAGGGCAGCCTATAGAAAATCTGCAGCCTCTGAGAAAAAAATGCTCAAATTTAACTCAAAGTAATAGAAAAATGGTGCAAACTGCTTGCTGACATTTTGATACAAAGAGCTTTCTCTTAATCAAAAATGTCTTTCAGAAAGCTCCTGCTAGGATCGAAATGTCAAGTATGATATAAACTGTATGTTGGAGACTAAACTAGAATAATAAAAATAGCATCCTGTAGGCATGTAAAGGTTGTGAATGTTCATGTCAATGTTTTTTAAAGACTATTTACTGATTTTTGCTTAGATGAACTTATGGAATGATCTATAGATTAGGAAGAATTCAGTGGAGAACATTTTGATCTGATCTGTACTATGTATGTCTGTATAGAATATTCATTTGCTGAGGGGGTTGTTTGTCACATATTTCCATGGTAACAGCATCATCATCTTGATTGTACACTAATATGGTTATCAATCAGCTGACCTTGCGGCAAATTGACAATTTTGTGGCCTTTGAAACAAAGTCAGCAATGTACCGTAGTTGGATCAGTAAGTGTCCTGACAGATGTTGGATGTATAAACATTGGTTTAGATTCCCAGATTGTTGAATTTCTGAAGGTCAGGTTAAGAATGCCAATAAATTTGGTAGCAGTAGGGGTGAGAAAATGTGATTGTTATCACCTTGGTGAAGTGATTGGAACCACAAACCTTACAAGGTGTTTTTTCTCAGGATTCCACCGATTCAGACTTGCCAAGAAACCAGTACTGCCACTGGTTGCTTTTTGCGATTTATGATCCAATCAGATCAACTAACAATATAAGTGACCCCATGTTTAAAGATCATTTCATTGATCATGTGTCTTGCAAGGGGCTCTTGCAGTAGTTTCTTGAGGCTAAATGATGCGATACCTGTCACAAATTGAGGCAATTGAGTCAATTTTTGCACACAAGCCTACTTGAAGTAAAGTGGGCACCTAGCCAATGGTGGGGTGATATGTGACCCCAAAAATGTAACATGTTGTTGCCATGGAAATATCACAACAGTACAACAAGCAAGTCCAAACTAGGAACAATTCTTCACAGTTTACCACGAACAGAAGGCAACAGAAGGAAATGAAACTGTCTTAGAACATTTTTATTGAAGAGCAAAGAAATGTTGGCCTAATTTGTTGAGCCTGTGTGTCAGCATACCAGCACTGTACCGGAGCTACCAGCATTAGAAATCTGATGATAGATTACAAATAGATGCTTACCAGGCTAATCCCCAAACCTCTAGCATTGCTGCATGTCAGACAAAAAGACTAGAGAACTTAAAAATTATTCTCAAATACCGGGTACATGTT
Source organism: Luidia sarsii (assembly GCA_949987565.1). NCBI lineage: Eukaryota > Metazoa > Echinodermata > Asteroidea > Paxillosida > Luidiidae > Luidia > Luidia sarsii. The sequence goes on from OX465106.1 coordinate 22,128,505, forward strand.
ATGAAACCCTTTCAGAGATTCAGACAGGGCAGAATCATACCCCCCCCCCAAAAAAAAAAACTTGATCATTATGATTAATCATTCCTTTTTGTATCTCCATTGATTTTATAGTGGGATAGGTCTGCATCAAACAGACTTTCCTCAATTCACACCCGCTGTTCCAAAACTGCTTTACTGGGTATGCCTGTGGGTATAGACTTTCAGTTGTAATCTTCGGAGGGGGTTGAGGAATTACTAGGCTTCAGTCACTATGAAGTCACCGCGCAGTGGCCCGGTTTGTCAAATTCACAGCAGCGAGTGAGCTGCTTTTATGCAAGGGCAATTGCCCGCTTGTCTACAAAAACATTGGTTAATCCAGGCCTTCTGGCTAGAAATGTAGACGATTATGTGTCCATGCTCTCTGTACTGGTGGCCGGCCGATCGGGTGGAACGAGGCAATTCTCACAGCATGGGGAGATCTTGAACAAACTCACGGCCAGCTTCGGCGGGGAATAATTGAAACTTGGCTGGAGGAAAACATGCCTTAATATGAGCCGGGGGGTCTCCCCGCTCCGAACATTTTGCAAGTGTCGATACTCATCAACGAAACTCCGAGGTTGGCTTGAAATGCGCTTGCTGCCGCGTTTGTTTTTTCAGTGCGAGCGAGAATTTGAAACAGTCGGGGTTTTTTAGGCAGGGGTTAGACAGTTCAGGGAAAAGTGAAATGAAACCTGACAGGTGAAACTACATTTGCGAATGTCGTCACCAGGACATTTCCCTCTTGTGCTTGTGCCATGGTCTGGCTGTTCCCACGAAAAGAAGGTGAACCAACCGCGTACATAATGTGCAGCATCAGCAGGCTTATTTTCTTAACCTTCACTCAAATAGCTGCTTTAGCCGTCTCGAATTCCTAATTTTCAGATGCTGAAAATTCTCAAGCCTGACAGAAACCAATGCAGACAGGGTTTTTATATTAATGTTAAGGTTTTTCATCCAGATATCCGATCATGTTAGTTTGTCTCAAGTCTTCCAATGTCTTCGGTGTGGGTTGTTTGGTATGCCTGTGACTGAGTGAAAGTCCCTTGTAGCATGACAGGCTCATGAAGTAAATAAGGTAATATAAATTCCTGTTCTTGCAACCACACATTTTTCCTGTCAAATGTTTGGACCTTACCCAAGAGCCCACAAGTTCACCCTTCTACACTCAGCACATGCACATTACAGCTAGACCCAGCCCTCAAATGATTGGCTTGAAGAAAAAAAAAACACCACACAAGCGCTTGGACAACCCAAGGGACAAGGTACACTTGTAGAAATGTCATTTTCTCTCTTGCAAAGATCAGTCTGTTCAGCGTTCATGGAGTAATTACTCCCTAGTGTCACCACGAGAGCCCTGATGAAAACCATAGACTCCATAACAACCTGTTATCCTGACAGTAGTAAGATGGTATTGACATGTACATTGTACACGGTACTACACCCATAGCTCTTCTCAATACAATTTGCTCAGTAGAAGCGTGCTGCTATGCCCTATATTTAGGCCTGTCAGCATTTTTTTTTTTTTTTTTTTTGGGGGGGGGGCGTGTTGCATCTGTACGTTTTGCTTTGAATCAAGCCATACACAAACAGCTTCTGTGAATGAAAATATAAAAGACATGACTTCATCCTTTATCTCTTTTCCCTTGTTCATTCCCTCGCAGGGTTTTCCCTCTTGAAGGTCATGTGATTGTTCTAGGCTGGCACATTCGTCATGTACTATAAAAAAAAGACATACCTGGGAGCAGTGGTCCAAAATTAAAAGCACTCAGTCATCCTGATGTGTACCGCCAATGAAGATTCTAACATGTGTGTAGGTTGGCTGCAGGCTAGTACTGGCTGTATCTGAATCCCCATAGGTATTCCATTAGGAAAACGGCAGTGCATACATGTAGCAGGTTGCACTTGTCATGACCATGGTGTGCAAGGGTGTCTCCGTGTCTCGTACAGGAAATTTATTGGATAATAAATAGATAATTGGCAACGATTGATGAGGCAGGGTCTAGGCTTATCAGAGGCCCACATATAATGAGCAATTAAAGCTTGTATTTCTGGCTTATAAATGCATTGTTATTTATTTTTGAAGTTCACACCTGTTCATCTTGTCAAACAGATGGATCGAGTCCACATTAAACCTGAAGTGTTCCATTACAGTACACAGTGTAGTGTAACTTCCATTATTATCTTACCTGCAGCAGGTGTACTTGCAACCTGTCTACACTACAGCCCTAGTCTCGTTTCTGTACACAATCCATGCCTGTTCAAATTGCTGTAACCTTTTCTTATACAATGACCGGTACCCACACGTGACTTCCAGCTGGTTATCAAAAATAACCATACACTCACTGACAAGTAACATAGCAATAGCATCCCACTGACCCCTTGAACTTTGAATAACCTTGAACAGAGAGGAGAGCTTACCTCCTTCACTTCAGATGAATTCAAGCCCTCGAGCATTTGCGCTCACTATCTCTTGCAATCAGGTCTAGGTAGGCAGGGGCATATTTGGCATACATCAGGAAAAGGGAAGCCAAGCCTTCACTCGCTTATAGCTACCTGAAATTATCCGAGTAAGACAAGTTTCATCTGGCTGACCTTCAGGAAAATGATCTTATCCATGGCTGTGGTTACCAGGTATGTCTTATGACGCAGGTAAAGTGACCACTGACATTCAGACCTTTGGCCAGTAGCCAGAGATATTCCTTGCTTCACCAACAAATGGAGTTAAAGTATTACAAACAATGTTGTAAGCTTAAAATTTAGTGGGCCTGACGTTTCGATCCTAGCAGGACCTTTCTCAAAGGCTTTCAGAAAGGTCCTGCTAGGATCGAAAATCAGGCCCACTAATTTTTAAGATTTGCATTTTGGTAATTTTAGTCAGTAAACAGTTTGCAACATTTTTGTATATCACTTTAATGTTGTAAGCTGTTACTAAAGCTTAGTAAAGTGTTCTGTCAGGGTTGCATTTTGATTTGTGTTTTGTAAGAATTTAAGAAAGTCGTGTGTATTGAGCCAAACAGGATCTTTCTCAAAGGCAGAAGAGAAAGGTACTGCTAGGAATGCATGCAACAAGTCTTTCTAAAGTTTTAATTTGTTGAGACTGGAATCTGACTCATGGTATTCAGGAGCTGCTGTAGATAGAACAATTCTCTGAGAGAATGACAAATGCTCAAGTCTCTTTAGCGAGAAAAATCTAACTGGGATTGGAGGGGGGGGGTATGACAATCCAATCTCTGGCAGATCCATACCTCCACCAAAGCCATGACCGGAAATCTATGAGCTTTTTGACAAATCCTTGTAATTCAGACACAAATGTGTCCATTTATAGATGTCTAAATCAAATGACTCAGTTCAACTATCTTTATTCGGGGGGCAGGGGAAAGTGTCAAATACATGTATATTCCTGTCCTTACCTGAAAGCTGCTTGAGTCTAAAAATAGCAAAAATGAAGCAGCATAATTTCATTCAGTCTAGTGTTGATAGGTCATTATTCTGACAGAAAATATGGTTCTAATTTTGAATTAACTTTAAATTGACCGATACATTTAAAAAAAACCCTGAAAACCTTTGTACATTCCTATGATTCATTTATTTAAATCAAACAGTTTAAATGCTTTTTGGTTGAGACATTTTTGTCGGTTGAAAAGTTCCAGAGAACTTCCAATTTCCAAACGCGTGAAAATATGCCAAGAACTGCTTGAAGTCCATACTGCCAGCATGAGGTAGCCACCAGCATGAGGAATCATGTCTTCTTGTACTTATGATCTTGTGGGTTATGTTGAGGTTAGCACGTGGATCGTATATCCATGACGTACAGGAAATAGCGTGAACACAGCTGTGACACTCCCTACACAAATAGACCTATTGCATTTGCGTTTATGGAATCTGAAAGCAAAAGTTGGTGGAGGAGTTAAGTTTTCGCTGAAAAGTGAAATGAACCAAAGCGGCTCTGCTTGGTGTGGTTTTTGTCACGGTGATACAATTCAGAAAGTTGTAGCAGATGGGATTTTTCCAGGTAGTTGAGGGAAGGGCCATGATAGTGTGGTACACTGGTAGGCTATTTCATTGTGGAGAAAGTGTTGGAGGTCATGGCACACTGTGTGGCTTAATTGAATCAGGATAAGGGCTGGTGGATAATGCGCAGGTCAGTCTCATATTGGTATCAAGGTGGCCTGGATCCTAACCAGTCTAAAGGAGTCGAGTTGAAGTGACTTCCCCCAACACCCATACCACCCACCCCACCTTTTACATAAACCTCACCCATTGAACAGGTGTACCATCTGGTCATTGTGTTCTATCTATGGCATTTTTTTGCAAAGGCAACCGATAGATCATTCCCATTTCTGGATACCTTATGACAATTTCTGCTTTTCCCCCCCAAAAAAGTTACCACTTTGTATCTTTATTTGCTCTGTATTGACGTGGGGCCAAGTTCATTAAAGTGTATTGCTTTCTCAGCAGCTCCACTTCCTGCTGGTTTATTCCTCTTCCTAGAAAACCAGTCTTTCAGGCTGGACATCCAGGTCACCCTTCTCTTTCCTCGGCCTCTCTTCACCTCTACCTTTCCTGCCAAGCCAAGGTTTTTCCAACCTATCCTTTCTCATGATGTGAAATCCAACAAACCAATTGTAACGATCGTCACTTAATTTGGATCCATCTCCAAACACACAGTATGGTAACTAGGGTATTAAGTCTTACTGAGAAATCAAAAGCCATCCAGCCTTGAGTTCTGCCTGACACAAAGGTTACAGTGAGAGCTTGCTTTATTCGTCCAATCCTCCACTGGGTGTGTTTAGCACAAGGAGATTTTGTCAACTCACCAGGATTAGCAGCTTTGTTTAGCACGGATTTGGATCCTGTTCAAAATCTTACCCATAGGCCCTAGGTCTCTATCCTCAGGGTTACTGTACGAATACAAAGAGTATTTAATCAGGCTTACAATGAAAACTCAATGCTTCTGAAGAATTGAAAATGTGGAAGTTAATTTCATCATGATTGTATTAATAAATTATTTTTCATTCATGCTTTAGACATGCTTTAGAAGAGACCTTAGTCACCTTACCCATAGGCCCTAGCTATATCTATCCTATTGGTTACAGTATGAATACAAAGAGTTGCCACTATGTTTTACATTAACCTGTTTGTGCATGTACACGTGTACTTCTAAACAATGAAAAAAATAAGGTGGAAGTTGATTTTTTGATTATATTCTTCACTGATTTTTTTCTTTAGAAGAAGGTAGAAAGTGGAGGCAGGTTTGGACCACTGGTTGTTCATGCATGGCTAGTGACTATTGGTCCATAATATCCAGACATACTGTGCACGGTGATGGTAGTTCACTGCCTCTATTCATTAGAGTAGGCTTTGCCTTCGGCAACGGTTTCATATCCCCAGACCCTGTCGCCATCCAGCTAGCCAATCCATTTCAAACTCAGACTGGACACAGACAGACAGATCACCCTGATGTATGCCCTTGTGGCCATTAGTCAAGCAACGATGAACCTTTTCGTTTTGCTCCTACGATGAGAAATATTTCCATTCTTTTGCAACTCTAGCTCAATCTGACATTTTCTTTCTTGAACTTATGATTTATAGGCTTATAAATCTTTCACTTACCACCATAAAATGTCAAAATTCAACAAGTAAAAGTACATTGCTTTTATTTAGATTTCAAAGTAAAAGAAATCCCAACTGGAAAACAATAGTGTATATTTTGGCAGTCCATGATATAATTTATTTTGGTTTTCTGCCCCAAATATTATTGTTTTCAAGGGAAGATGAATGAAATGAAATGATTGAAATACTTCTTCAAAGTAGTTTCGTTTTGACAACAACAAATTGTTTGCAAACCCTTTGACATAAATAAGGAAACATGCAATTTTGACAAAGCTGAAATCAGACTGATTACACAAACATCTTTGGACGGAAATGACAAAACATTTGGCTAAGCATTATAATTATTATGTTGAGGGGAGTGGTACCTCATGAAGAAAAACATGACCTTTTTGTTGTGGAATGTTTTTAAATATGGGTGAGTGGGTGTCACCAAAAAAAGGAATAGAATTCACAAATCCATATTGCTGATCACATCTACATCCTCCTTTAGGTCTGCATTAATTGCTGTCTATTTTTAACAAAATATTTGAATGATTCAACAAGAATTTTTTCAAAACCACCAACAGGTTTCAGACTTGCCACAGCAAACGTCATAGTTCTTGGTCGGGATTAATTTGTCAGTGGAACAATTCTTGTGCGGAAAGTTTGTGGTGTCACCATGCAAGTCATCTCCTTGTGAGAACGATGGTGGCTCTGAGTCTGAGAAGAGCCAGTCACTTCTCGTTACAGACGGTGTGTTTGTAGGAGACTACATTGGACTTGTCCTCCATGCTCATTACAAACAGAACAGATTCAATTGCTTGAATCACTAGACAATGTTCAAAGCATGCAGCGGATATTTCATGCCTAACTAGTAGGAACTAATGAAGCAACCATAACCAATTTTCCAGCCTGTTGATTCGTATTAAACTTTCTTACTCGGTTGACTTCCTAGAAGCTCTCTCACTGGTCAATGTTTTTAAGTTATATGTAATTGATTTAAGGTTGTTTATGGTTGATTATGAAGTATTTATAGTAAAAAAAATCCCCAACTTTTTCAAAGGTTTGAAGTATCTTATTTTTCTCGATCTTCTGCAGTGCAGTACTCCTTTTACAGATGCACACATCATTATTATTCTCCAGTAAAAGAATAAGACCTATCAACTTAATGTCAGCTTTCTTTATACAATAAATGATTAATACACCAGTTGTACTGCCTTTGGAAGGTAAACGTGAAGACTGGTTTTCACAGCGTTTTCGTCCAAAATACATGTACAGTCTTGAATGAATATCCTGTGTACCAATCGTCCAATTTAGATTGGAATGTTTTCCTTTTTGTAATTCATAATGGGCATCCATACATGTACATGCTACCCTTTCAAATTGTCAGCATTCAATCAGGAACTGTCTACATTGATTCCGATAAGTATGAATATAATTTCCATCTTAACTCTTTAACAATGCAACAGATGTGTTATTTCAAACGGTTTGAATGCCCGGAAAGCAAGACAATGATTCTGTACAACTTGTGCAAGCCAGCAGTTAAGCATTGGTAAGAGGACAATCACCTCGTTTTAAGGGAACACAATGAAATTCTAGAAGAAAAAAGCACATTGTTCAATGTGAATGCGTGTTCGTGGACAAAGTAACTTGATTTACTCTTTAGAGCTGGGAGCACGTATTAATGGGCCTACCAATTCAATCTGCAGACTGTACTTCCTAACCATTTCATATCTCACCATTCCATTGGGGATTAGTGTAAAAGAACTTTGATTCAAACTCCACCTCAAATTGCGTGGTGCTAAATTGTTTTCTAGTCAGACTTGAAATTGCCATTGTTCGATAGTTTCTAAGACATCTGAAGCAAAGACGCCGTGGTATGTGACATTTTTGAAAGTGGTTTATTGCCTGAAGTTGCAACAATCAAGCGTTGGCATTTGATTGTCATAATTTCTATTTTCTACCTGTCCTTAACTATCAAAGCTTTCCCTGTTGGAGTGTCGAACTTGTTTGCAGCCATTCATAGAATCACAAGAGACAGGAATGGTCATCTCAGGCAAATTTGATTGTTTCTTTGTTGGATTTTCTCCTAACAAAAGACTTCCACTTGGCGTACAATGGAATTCCTTTCTCCTCGTCGCCCCTCTCCCAACTTTATTGCGTGAAGTTTATTGGCAAACAGATTGTCCATGCCACTCTCCCTTCTGAGATGGATTTGCACTGTTCAAGAAAATTGATGACCAATTGAATGTGTTTGACTGAGAAATACCAGAGGTATACTTCAGTGTTCTGCCCCTGAACCCCACAAAAAGAACCCCTTTTTACAACTCTGCCAGAAACGTTACAAAGTCTGTAATTTCTCCCATTGGGCATATCTTAGGAAAGGGTCAGGGGAGGGTTACCCATGGTAATACTGCGGATCTAGTGATGGATAGCTTAGACGATTTGCTGGAACAAGTTAACAAGACAACAATGATTGTGCCAATAGCCAAGCCATTGCCCACTCCATACCTAAGGCTACTTAGGTTCAAGTGGAATGCACCCAGTTCCTTATAACTTCTTATAACCACCAAATGCTTCATTGTAGCACTTAAATACTGCAATAGTGTGGTGGAATTTGTTAATTTGTTGACTGACTTGGGAAACGTAAATGAGGTCATTTCTCATGTGAGCAGACCTCTATCATTCCCTTTTTTATAAAGTGATGAAAATGCTGCAAACTGCCTCATAGAATGCTTTGAAAAAATATACAAATCTAATGACGTACGTGTAAAAGGGCCCGACATTTCAGTCTAACTCTAAGCCAAACCTTCCTTAATTTAAGGCAAAAATCAGGATAACTTTGAGAAAGGCCTTACTATAGAACTCCAAAGCCCTTCATCATTTCAAGAGTTTCATCTCTGTGTCATCAGCCTTTAGCTTTAATCCTCTCTGAATTCAATATTTTACACTTTGTTAAGATGCAATCCCTGTATCCTGCCCTTTATGGTCATTTTTAAAGTGCTAAAGTTTTCCTAGATATTTCATTTGTAAGTTAGTCTTCGCGTGTGAATGTGTGATGCTAATTGGGATAATGACAAACCGTGTTACTGATGATGCTGGGTCAGATGGCTCACTGTGCTTGTCAAGGTTTGTGAGGCCACACATTTACCGGCAATCCCCTGAAAGCCCCTTTCCTCCCCAACCATTTGGTAGCCTTTGTCCAATTTATTTGAAGAGTCGGGGCTTGCAAAAAGTCCCTTAAAAGATGCCACCTAGCAGGCGAATCTAACAATTGTTACTTGCACGTCTGCCCTGCAATTGGAACGCAAACTGAATTCCAATCAAACATAGCTTTGGATATTTTGGAATGACGCAGGTTAGATAATCCTACTTGCTTCCATCTAGTCCTCTGCTTCTCATGCATGACTGCAGAGCTAATCTAATCCATTGAAAAGACGGGAATTTAAATTGTGAAATTTTTCCTCTTTTTTTTTCTCCACAGAGCTGCTCAAATCTAATCTCCACCTTTTCACGATGGAGAATGTCACCGATTTTTCTCAACTGGTTATTGACAACAACTCACATGAACTTCTCGTTGGCGCCAGGTCAGTCCGTCTCAATTTTTCTTTCCATTTAATCTGTTCAAAATCCCTGGTTTTTTTTTTTCTTTTCCGATATACAACGATTCCTATAGATCTGCCAAAGCTTGTTTATGGCTTTGTACATTTTACATAGTTGGCGCAATCCATAGTGCCTGTCACTAGAAGGTTCGGAATACCAGAGTTTTTTAAACAATTACATTTATCAGGACGGGTGGTCTGCAGAGAGAAAGAAACTCACAGGGGGAGGGTGGATATGCACAGCTATTTTTTGTGTGGGTGGAAAAATGCCAACCGGAACAGACTGAATAAAATTGTCCTTCAAAAGCTGGTGTCAAAGCTTTCTTTGGATATATGTTCAAAAGAAAGAAGCTAGCATGTAGGGCTTGAACTGTGATTTCAGTTTATCAATAACAGGTTGACTATTAAGCCCAAGTGAGCTTGCTAAAATCCTGCCAAATTTTGCCCTGGGTAAAATAACAGCAATGTTCTTTGCAGCAATAAGATCGTATATAAAAAAAATCTCTTTTATTTCATTTTCCTTTGCAAATGGAAGAAATAAAGGAAGTACAGTAACCAGGCAAGTTAAGGTCAAGATTCCTCTATTGCAAAATCTAGTTTTCCTCTTTACTGTAGGTTGTCAAAGAATGAGGGAAAAATAAGCGTGTCAAAAAAAAGCAGATTCTTGCGGTTTGCTGGGAGTTTCCCAAACCCATTTACTGCCAGGAAGGAAGGGTTTGTTTGAAAAGATGTTGTTTGGCTTAAATGGGGGGTTGAAGAGGCCAAGCATGACATGCACCTGACATCTCTCTGACAAGCAAACTTGCACCTGTGCCTCACGTTACCCTAATACATACATGTAATGTGCAAACATCTACCTTTCATGCAATAGCTGATGACTCTGCAAGTTTCACGCACAGTTTATTCTGCCTCAATGGAGTCTCACCAACTATTTATCATCAAACTCATTCGAGTTATTGAGTGATTTACCGGAAGAGACTTTGCCCAGCGTTGATCATCTAAATAGTGTGACATCATTCCACTAACAATCCCTGGACCGCTCCCCATCCGGAGAAGCCAAGTTTATTTTCCTTCCAATGAAATAATAAACAATGCTGACTTGTTGCCCCTGGCTTGCCTTCCCAAGTTCCCATCCCAATCTGCCCTACCCTTATCGAGTAGGCACACTCCCACCATCATGTCTGCCAAAAACATCCTTTACAAGTTCAGAGCCAAATCAGCTGTGTGTGTGTGTGTTGAGTCATCCAGTGGTTAGACCACAACCCAACCTGACCAAATCTCATCTTTGTGGTCAAACTTTGCCCCACCAGTTATTATGCCCTTCCCAGCAATAAATGGCCTTTTGTCCAGGTTTTACCCAAGTAATCCGGTCCAATAATCCCTAAATTTGTATATGTTAGCCAACCTGTACAGCGGTAAGTCCAGAAGAATTCCTCTTACCGCAGATTTTGCTCACGGCAGTTTTGGTAAAGGATTATGAATCAAAATATACATCAAGGTTGTTTTGACATCACAGCAGGTACAAGTGCCCTGATAGAGTTCTGTGTTGTCTTGATCTTTAACTCACAAGTTCTTAAATGGTTTTGTGATGCAGTTCAATTGACAAAGTACAGTGACGCTGATTATTTCATAAAGTTGGACGAGGGTACCCCATGGGAGAATTTTTATAATCTTAGATCAAAACGCCGTTACTTCATTCAAAAGAACATTTTCACATCAGTCATCAATTTCCAGCCAAGTCTTCTCTTTATTTCAGCACCAGAGGCGACGTCATTAAATCATTTTTTTAGCGATAAACATCGTCAGTCATTCTTATTTCGTTTGGGAGGTTTCACCAGGGGGTGTATCCCACACCTTACTCAACAAAACATTGCACAGATTCTTTGTTTAAAATTTTGTGCGAAATTCAATTGGCAATTTCCTTCCTCCCTTGGAGATGAACAGGCAAGACTCTTTTGTGTCCCAGCTCTCCCTTGGTCCAGCGTTCAAATACGCAGCCAATACAAGCCCAACGGAAAGCACACCTTTTTTTTTATGTTGACTGTAAATACCGTAACTTTGTTGTCAATGCCCCAGGGGTCCGTCGGATCTGACAGGTAAAATTAATTGACAAGCGATTCACAACTGTGCCCCAAATGAAGTAGCTTGCACTATATGTGCACTCTTCAGAAACGCTGATTCCTTTTGTCGTGAACAAAACAGAGCAGCTTGGTGTCAAGTCTTTAGTAAGTTCTGCAAGTGAATAGAAATACCACCTAGAGGTGTATGACATTCATTTGTTAACAGTTTTGTTAACGCTGATAATAGCGTGTTCATGCAAATGGTTCACGCTTCCTATATCCCTCAGATGGGGGATGGTTTCCAAAATGTGAACTTTCTCTTTTCATGTTTAGAGGATGGATGTGCTCTCAACTGTTTTAAAGGCCCTATACAACATTGGTAAAGGTCAAAAGATTGCCACAGTTTGTGTGCTGAACAATTATACATTCATAAAAAGAAATCCGGCGAAGGTTTTAGCTCAAAATGGTAATCTGAGAAAGTCGAAAAAAAGGCAACAAAAAAATGTTTTCGCAGCGGCTTGTAGTGTAAGAAATAGTTTATCACTCGCGAGTGATAAACTATTTGTCAATTTGTGAAGATTTCTCGAGAAGTACAGCATCCCAGACCGTAAGATTTCAACATGAGGATTCTATAATGACCATCTATAAACTGTGTAAATTAGAAGGAAATCTGTGTACATGGATGTTTTCCGATCTTCCAAATGTTGTATTGGGCCTTTAAATCATAAACCTCATCCCAAATTTTGATAAACAGATGCCTTTAACAAATTTCATTGGTCTCCTTAGTTTTGTTGCTCTACCAGAGTGTCACTTAAACTATTCACATCTGAATCTTTGTCCTTTGGTTTGAGGTCTAAAATACTCTTCTCTCTTTCTGCCTTCAGGGATATGCTGGTGAGACTAAACCTGAATGATTTGTCTGTAATCCAGGTAAGTTAAAATGCCGAGTAGCTGTAGACATTGTTTACTTATACAGAAAGGACAGAGAAGAAAGTACGATTCACAAAAAATTCCCAGTCCGGCCTGCTTAAGGATGCAGCAGTTTTCCTAATGGATATTGCAGTCCGTGCACTGAGCAGCAGCGTTTGAGACTAGCAGTCATTGCTCAAAAGCATAAAACACTGCCGCCAAGTGTTGCCAGTCTATATCAGTGAAGACACATCTGTCTCTTTTCCACTCTGAAATTTGTTTTTGCAATCTTCATGGCAAGCCAGTTGGGAAATGCACTGGATCTTCCTATCAAAGCCGTGACCTTTCCCAAGTTCGGCATGTACTTCTTTACCCAGATGGGAGGGAGGAGAGAAGAGAGAGAGAGAGAGAGAAAGAGAGAGAGAGAGAGAGAAGAGAGGAGAGAGAAGGGGGATGTAGTCAAGCCCAACCATGTCACATGTTCAGGAGGCAAGATATCCTCCTTAATTCCTTCGGCACCGGGAAGAAGGAAAGAGCCAGGGCAGATAGACTTAAAGGATATTATTATCATTCAAGCATGTCACTTTATATCAAACACAGTCATTGGAGTCATTTAGGCCGAAGAACCCGCAATTCTGATCGTCTTTCCTCTGGATATAAAGACCCAAGTTACACCCAAAAAATATCAACTTCGTTAAATGACCCAAAATTAAAATTTAGAGATCTTGACATTTTGATCCCACAGCAGGAACTTTCATAAAAAGCAAATGAAGTGTCCCGTTGGAAAATGTTAGAAACGAAGATTGGTAAGAATCTGTAAAATGATATTTCAGAAGTGAACCACAATACCTAGAGTGTTGAAAGTTGATGGTTTGCTGAAAATTTGAGCTCAGAAGTCAGAAGAACTATCATAGACATAGATATGCTGTAGATATGCTGTAGCTCCCAGTGAAGAGTGAAGATGATGCAATGAATGGATATTTGATACCAAAAGACAACCAAGCACAGCCAAAACGAATATACTTCATATCGGCATCTGGAAGCATTAGAATAGCGCTGTGAAGTGTGGAATAAGAAACAGTCACAAGCTGTCTAACAGACAACCCTCCCAGCCTTAGTACAGCCATAATTATTGGGATGTGGGAGTACGCTTAAAGGAAGAGACTGTCGTGATCAAGCTTAATTAAGTCGACCAATTAAGCTTGATCCAAAATTTCAACATCACTGTGATTTCAAGTGACATCTGCTTCATCCTGCCCTGCACCTGTCCTTGAAATATCCATCTCACTAAGATGCACTCTGACATTTCTAGGCTGCGATTGGTCCTTCAGCCAGGTAGACACAAGATGTGTGCTAATTTACACATTGTCCTAGGTCAGACTCTTGCAACTTTCTTAGCCTCTTTGTTATCAAAAGTGTGGAAGTATTTGATCCCTTCATTAATAGCAGAAGCGATGAATCAGAATGCCAATGTAACCACGGGCATACCAGACAGAAATATTCTCCCTTCTTTGGCGTGTCTGGCTGGGATCTCTAACCAGTCATCTGACATTTCTAAGACTCTAATTTGTCATTCAGTGTGGATTTAAATAGACAACTTATTGCAACAAAATTATGTGTCAGTGAAGAGTTCATGTTGCATGTTGAGAGGGTGGAATTAGGAAGCCAGACATCTTGAGATATGTATGTGAGGACAGATCTTACAAATACTGAGCACCTACTGGAGGGAACATTTTCCTTAAAGAAGTATGTTTTTTCTCTCTAGAACTAAACTTTGATTTCAAGATTTTCAACAGTAGGAGGGACAGAGGCAAACACTATAGGCCTTAAGGTGTTAGAAGTACAATACAATAGAAGTAGAAATATATTAAGAGAAGATTTAAATGTTAGATGTTCTTAAAGTAGGGTCACTATCTTTGAGCATTCTCCCTTTAATTTCAAACCTTCTTCAACACTTATTTTCCATCATGGCCAACAGATGTCCTGTTGGTGAGCGGACTAACACAAGTTGACATTTCTAGGTCATGTGACATATGAATTGCTTAGTCAGGTACCACACACCCGCGTCAAAGCCTCTATTTATCATAGGATGACCAGCACCCATACCTACGGTACCACATCTCCTCATCTCCCATGAGATGAAGATGATGTCATCGTTGTCTTAAAGACCGGAGCAAGACCTTTTCAAGTAAGGCTTGAAAGATGACCTGCTAGCAATGTGCATGGTGGACTGCTTAGGCAAGTCAAAGCACATGCATCAGGGAACACACATCAAGGAACACACATGTAGAAGACACCCAAGTAGGTTTAGCCACTGGTGAGTGTTGACAGTGTCCAGGGAAAGATGACCGCTCAGTAATGTGACCACTTGAACCTTAGAAACAAACCATGGCTGACTCATTTATGAAATCCAGTCTACAAATGCATATCTGAGGCCATTGTGTGACCTGGATTTATCTATTCTGACTTGCCATTAAGAGTCGATACTGACAACAATCGTGAATCATGCTCACAAATGAATATGTTGCTCTTGATCATTTTATAATTGCTTGATTGTTTTATATTAGACTGATCAGAATCAGTACTAGCAGTTTCCTTGCAGTTGTAGAAGCAAGAGTATTTGATTGGTCAGCTTTGTGGAGAAATATACCTAATGGATTAGCATCCCGTATATTCTTGGTTTCCCTCTCTCCATCCATCTCCCTCCGTGCAATCCTACCCACCTGGCTCTCTCAACCTTGAAATCTTCAGATTTGGTTTCAATCATTGTCATTTCTCCACACATACTGAAATGAACAGTCTGAATGATATAAAAAGATTTCTTTCTTGGTTCTTCCTATATTCTTCCCTAATTCTTCCTTGATTCTTCCTCGATTCTTCCTTAATTCTTCCTTGATTCTTCCTTGATTCTTCCTTGACTCTTCCTTGATTCTTCCTATATTCTTCCTTGATTCTTTCTTGTTTCTTCCTTGATTCTTCCTTGATTCTTCCTATATTCTTCCTATAGTCTTCCTTGATTCTTCCTTGATTCTTCCTTGATTCTTACTTGATTCTTCCTTGATTCTTCCTTGATTCTTCCTTGATTCTTACTTGATTCTTCCTTGATTCTTACTTGATTCTTCTTTGATTCTTCCTTGATTCTTCCTTGATTCTTCCTTGATTCTTCCTTGATTTCTGCCCCTTGAACATATCAAATTTTCTATTTATATCATCATAATAATTGGAAGTATTTCACACAAAAAATAGTGTTCCAAGTTTTCATATTCTGGATTATTAATTTGATTTGTAATCTTAAAACAGAAATGATAGCAGCCCACCTCTCAAGATGTTGGAACTCTAAGAATCCCTCAAGATTGTGTAAACGAGTTGTTCTGTATTATGTTGGTGTGTCTTGGCATTCCTTAGGAACATCTTCCTTCTCTACATCTTGAGACAGTTCATGAAAAGGAAGCAATTTCCAGGCTTGTTGGATGGCATGATGGTTGAGATCAGCATCCAAGACATCGCTGTCCATTCCTTGCTGCTGGATAGCATCCTTGCATCTTCCTGTCCTTCCGCCCTAGCTTGTTATAGTCTACGTGTGTAACCACATTGGCATTTCTCCCCGGAATTCTCTAAACATCTGCTAATGAAAACCCCACATTTTCAAAGGGCCAAGTCGATTTTAGATGCTGGGTCTTAAACGCAACAGAGAGTGTGGGCTTGTCAAGCCCTGTGATATAGGTTGTGTTTAAGGTGAAGCCTTCACGACCAGCTTTGGTCTGGTTACGGAATATGGTTGGGTTGCTCCTCTGCGTGAGATAAGCACGTGAGATACGTGGGCTTATTTTGAAATTTTGGAATTTAAAAATAACAGCAGTCTACGAATGCTCTTACTCTCTGCACAAGTTAGATACCTCGACAAAACCCAAGATGCTGCATGTTAAGGGTTATCATTCAAGATTTTAACATTCCCTATGAAATTTAGATAAAATTGTTGGGGTTGCTTGATGAAAATTTGAGATTTGAACATGATACACAAGTATGGCAAACTGCTTACTGATTAAAGTAAATTGTTATTTTTGTTGCTGTGTGAATTGTAGACATGTTTAAGTGACCTCTAATATACAATTCTTTGCAGTTATAGGGCCTGACATTGCAATCCCAACAGAATTAGGATTGAGGGTAAAAACGTGATCAAGTAATTATGTGTAGCTCAGAAGGTTAGGAATAGGAGAAAAAATATTGTTAGATAAAAAAAATAATCAATCATCAGTTTTTATGAGCAATAATCGGGTCAATAAAGAGAATGATTTTTCCAAATATAGAGAGGTTTAACCGACAGCAGATTCCAATCCGAAGACCTTGTATCACTTTTCCATCTGAAAACACAAATCTGGTCTTCCAAATGGCCTGAATTAGAGGATTAATAGAAGCCTGTAGCTTTCACTATGTGAGTCTAACATGGTGTAGCTGCCAGATGGTGCTGCACCCAGCTCCTGGGTATACCCAACTGATATGATTTCAACACCTGTTCTTCAGGTGTAGTGTATTTTTGTCCTCCGTCTTGTAATGCTCTCAACAGCTGCTGCTAAGGTTGTGTGCTGTAGACATTTAGATGCAACTCTTCTGCTGTCAGAGGCATCTGCAAATTTCTAATGAAGAGGAATGTTTTGCCGCCTTAAGAATAATGTTTTCTAGTCACGATTTTGCTATTCAGCTGATAAGACAACAGAGCTAGATACAGGATATTGGCTGTGGATTACTTGGGCTAAGTTATTTCCAGCAATAAGTACCGGTACACTGTATAAAAACGATGGATCATAAATCTTAATAGATGCAAATTGCAGCATTTGATCAGGGAGCTGAGCTTGAATATAAACCTTGTTTTCCCAAGATAGGTAATTGTTAGCAGACTTTGAATTATAAAATGTATTATCCCATTATTCTAAACAAACTCCCTCTTCCCGGGTCAATGTCAGAACCTTGGGAACCTTAAAAAACCTTTTTTGACAAGCCAATTCTTTTTTCCTGTGACACAACAGGGAAGCCAGTGTGATTGTGAGTTCATGCGTCTCGGAGTAGCTTTGGCAGCTCCGATTGAAACACTTTGTTTTTCTCTGCGAAGCAATTTTTAGCAGGTTTACTTGATTAAGTCCTGTGCGAAAAACCCCTAAAGCTGTTGAGTTAAACACACCTTTTTTGGAACTATGTGAGTACAGACCCTACCCTTTGCATTTTAGGCCCGCACTAAAAGCTCTTCCGGTGCCAGCGATATTTTTAGTCATCTTATAATGAAATGTACCTGGACACGCCCATAGTGTTTGTGCTAATGGTAGTTTCCAAGGAATAAACCCGGGCTCAACAAGACCAGGCTCCACCAGACAGAATACAATGACTTGATATATTCCTTCGACAAAGTTCTTCCAGATATTCACCTCTCCTGTTGAAGGTGAAAGACTTTGAGCATTCTTATATCTCTCAGAGCAACTCTGCGTAATGTCCACTTGATCCATACTTCAGATTACAGACTTAAGTGATGCCTAATCCAAGTTCAGAAGCAGTTCATCTGTTATCACCAAACCGCTGTCATATTTGCCTTTCTCTGAATCCTCGGGGCCAACAAATCCCATAATTCCGTCAGTCGGACTTTCCCTTCCTTCTTCCCTAAGGGTTGAATAAACCCCCCGAGGACATCCCCAGTTCCCAAAAGGCTACAGAAATTCCTCTCAACCACAGAAAAACTTTACATTTGTTTGTGTTCTGCATCAGGTTTTCAATCAGTACGGGTTTGGCTGCTATCTTCTTCAGTTTCGAGCGGATGCTAAACCAGAGGACCCAGGGTCTCTGCAGTTGTAGACTAGACACCCGGCTTAAAGCGTGCAGAGCAGAGAGACCTAATGTAGCAGGCCCCACATACACTAGTTGATAGATGAGTTCAAGGGTTCACGGGTAACCCTCAGTATTTGACCATGAAGACTCAGTCTGGGGATGAAGAATGAAGACAGAGAAGATGTCTCTCCCAATACACATATCTGGCTGACTACATTAAAGTGCAGCCATGCACAATTCAATGTTTTTTAGACATTTTGTTTTACAAGCTGAGGTTTTTAGTACAAACTTATTTCCTCAGAGATGCAGTATGATTTGTGACGGTACGGTGGGAATGTAATTCAAAGATTGTTTTTATATTCAATGTGTTCTGCATTCTCGGTGCTTTTCTCTATTGCAAGCTGAAAAAACCCATGCAGTGCTGATAATGCATTGAGCCGTGCAAACCCTCTTTGATTTAGGGGCCTACAATTACCCTCTTTTTTATATACTGCGTTCATGCTGGGAGCAATTTACTCATGATGAAATCATTGACTTGAGTTTTTATTTGTCTTTGGGAAAAAATGGTTCATAAAAGCAATATGGAAACTATAATATGGACGTACTTGTCTGCAGAAATGGTAGTTTTTGTTTTGGCCACCAAGGCACAAAACAGGTAACTCCATTTGATACTAATGCAGTGGTACTTACATCAGCCTAATCATATACATATGTCAGTTGTATTGTCAGATTTATTTCTATATTCTTATTATTTAGGGACCTTTTCATCTGCAGGCTCCCTGACCCATTTGTGCTTGAATGAAATGACCCTCCAACCCCAGCCCCGCCTTGCTGTCAATAAATCTCCAAAATGTCCACTTTCATCACTTTAGTTTACTATTACAAGTCTACCCTCAAAATCCACAGACCTCTACTTACAAATCCGGCAAGGCACTGTGGTAATGATTGAAGACTGGAGGAAACTTAACTGCTTTCTTGGGCAACTGTTTGTCAACAGAGGCTATAGCTGAGGCAGCTTGCTTCAAGTGCTTAATCCCTTGCTTGTGACTTGACCTACTTTCAAGGTTTCAAGCTGTTTAAGTTGGTCCCTGTATCCTCCAATTTTCAAAGAACATTTTGATGAAAACCCTTTTGAGAAGCCCATTTGTGTGTGTGTGTGTGGTTTTTTTTTCATATTTCTTAGTCCCCAAATTTACAGTACGTCATTTTTAGATGCTCAATTAGAATGATATAAAATCAGTGGATGCAAAAGTGGAGGTCAATTTGGAGTGCATGACATGCATTTCCACTTTTAAAGTATAAAATGGTGGTGGTGATTCTATTCTAGTAGAAAATAGAAATTGTCTACACATTTAAAGTGAGTAAATAAATCCTTAAAAAAGACTAATTTTATTTGTGTTTTTCTGCTTTCATTTCAGTCAACAGAATGGAAGCCACGAAGCCAAGACATTGACAGATGCCAGCGGAAGGGAGAATCCATGGTAAGACGGAGAATCCTTTTCATTCAAAGCCCCTACACAACATTGGTTGAGGTCAAAGAATAGCATCTACACGTTGTCTGATCCAACATATGCATGAAATAGCTCACCTGTGAAAATTTCAGCTCAATCCGCCAACTGAGTCTCGAGAAAATCATGAAAACCACTTAATTTGTTTCGCGAAAATGCAGCATTCAACGCCGTACTGTTCCGAAAAATAGTTTAGATCTTGGTGAGACGTCAACTATTTCTTTTACTCATTTCTCCCAAAATACACAATTTTAGGCAGAAATATTTCAGTGAGAGGTTTCTACTATAACCATCTTCAAACTGTATAAGTTTCATGTAAATCTGTGAACATTTTTGTTTTTCGAAACAAATTTTTGAACAAATTTGAAAAATGGCAAAGAAAACTTTGACAGGACAGGGACTTGAAACCTCTGGTTTTCTTATGAGCACTCTTACCATCTGGGCTATCCAGGCCTTAGATGGTGGCTTTCCCAAATAGTCTACTTGACTCTGTTGGGGTTGGGGCACGGGTCAGAAGCATTCAACCATTAACTGCTGTTATATTTCAAGAATCCTTTTGAGTGTAAGATAGAGGAGATTTCAGGCTAGAGAAGGCAAGTCAAGAATAGATTTCTGTGGCACCATTCACTTTGTGAATTTGTTGGATCTAAGAATGTGGTTCTTTTCAGTTCCACAGGATAAATAATAGGAATTCTGACTTCATCGTTAAGTCAATGAACAACCTTGAACAACATGTATACATATCATTTCTCCTTTCATTGATTTGTTTCCTGTGACAGTTTTGAGAAAATGTTCAATTTTAGGAAAAGAAAAGAAGTTTTTTTTCATTGTTTCAAAGATTGTCTACAGAAGATAAAGAACCAACTGAAGCAGAACGAACTAAAAACTGAAGAGAAGTTGTCCAATGTAAAAGAAAAAAAAGGGGGAAAAATCAGAAATTGACTATTTCCCGTCCATCCTCATTGCTTGTGGAAAGATCCGGCCAAGACCTCACCTATTAAGGTGATAAGTTCCCACGGAAACGACCTGGGCCTAAAAATCGGTTGCACATGAAATGTTTTCTTGTGGATGTGAAACCTCTAATTATAAAACGGTAACCAAAGGAAAAACCAATGTGCAAATGACCAGTTAAATATGGTATACCAGGAAATACCCAATTGGTTTGTACACGGAGGAAGAAACTCTAATACCAATTCCAAGCCTTTCACTACACACACATCAACAAGAATCAAAAGAAAAATCCAAAACTTAAGAAGCCTGAGAGATTAGATTCCTTTTAACCAAATCAAATAAATGGTTATCTGTCTTTGAACTGAGTGAAAGAATATTGGGTCATTTTTCATACAATCTTTGAATCTTTCTGCCTGAAAATCATATCAGCCATTTCAATTTTCAGGACTTTAATAAGATCCAAAGTATTCCTTTGGTCTTTTAAGAATCTCGATTCTGATATTCTGTAAAATCTTGATGCGCCAAAGTCTTTTGATGATTTTCCCAAAACACTGGGGTCAAGTGAGTTTCTTATAAGGAGTGGCCAGCTTTACTTTCAAGGTTCTTAATCTCCTGTAAGAGCCTTGAAGGGGAAAAAGGGTTTAAGGTGTACTTGTGACTGTAAGCTAGCTGGGCACATCGGCAAAGATGACGTGACCAGTGATGGATACAAGCCCACTGACCAAAATGCCCTTTGACTTCTGAAAAGTGCTGCTGCGGTACCCAAGAGAAGCCGAAGACTAAACATAAGTGCGTGATACCTGTAAGACCCCAGATTTGGGAGGGCGTTCAGTCTCTGTGATCTCACGCTGCACTGTTCAGCCGGGAACTTACACTGGGCAGTATCAATAGTGCATCGGTTCACAATTTCTGTGAGATGTTATTCCCCTGTAAGGATTTCCATCCGATCAAATCCAGTAAACGCTGCAATCACCGCTAGATACAGTACCTGTTACACCCTGACAGTATTTGAAATGGCACCTGTCCAAATGCACTTCATCTCAAGAGTGAAAAACAAGAGTCATCACACTGACTCTATCTTCGCTTGCCGGATCGAAAACAGGCAACCTGAAGGTTTCGAGTCATGCAGTGCTATTTTTTTTAAGCAGTTTGATTTACACATTTCTTAAAGGCAGCTATAAGATACACTGTCGATCCTAATGGCACCAGCCTACAGTATATATGTAGTAACTTCATTCATCTTGGAATTGGAGTTAGGGGTCTGTTACCCACATGTCGGGGGGGGGGGGAGGGAGAGGGGAAAAGGGTGAAGCAGCACATCCCGATGGAAGGAAGGGGGAGGGAGTACATATCCTTAGGTTGGTTACGCGAAGGGCCTTGGTTGTGACCTGACAGGACTTGAAAGCCATCTATACAGGCACGCTCAGCCTTTAGATGCTGTAAGACAGAGAGCCCTTAGGAGTGGGAGGAGGCTGGGTATATAAAGATGAAATCTGAATCACAGGTTGTCTCGCGATAGCAGTCCTATGGGGAGAAAGTCTCAGGGAGTGGGATGTGCCAGAGGGGTTTGCGGAACTGTTACCGATACCTATCTCAACCCTTTGCAGAGGGGAGGGTCGTGTCTAGGTAGGCTCAGACCATCCCACAGGTCTCTTTAATGAGGAATCTGTCGGAGTTTAAGGACCGGGCTGTAAGAGGAAGTTGTGAGGGGGCTACAGGTCCATAGCCGGAAGGTACTTTAATAGACTTAGGTTTTTCCTTTGAAATCCAACAGTGTGGGGGACACATCATATCCCCTCGCTGTTTTTTCCTGTCATTTCAACCATCCTTGGAGCCCATCTTCATTAGTATCGCCACGGCTACACCTGTCCGGGTTCCCAGTGAACCACCCCCCCCCCTCCCCACCCTGGAAGGAACCTGTAATGTTTCTCCCCTTTTTTTCTAAGAAAGTAAGAAAAGTCCCCTTTACTTCCTCCGTTCCATCTTCATGGCTGGATTGTCTTTATATTTTGGAAACAAGCTCACCTCAAAAACTGGTGACATTACTCAAAGGCTCTTGAAAAGATTTTCCTGAATCTCTTTCCAATTTCTGTTAAATGAAAGAAAGAGTTTGTTTCTCTCAACGTTCGACATGGATGTTAAACTTATCAAGCCTGTCACAGACACAGGCTTCCAATTTCTAGCACATGGCAGGTTTTCTTGGTTGGCCCTGAGTGCCCTATTCAGACTTGGCATAACTGGAAGGACAGCATCTCTCTGAGGAAATCCTGAAGACTCTTGTCTACAACTCCAAGATCCATTCAGGAAGGGTCACAAAGCCGACACTGTCTCAGCTTGCACTTACACCTGAAGGTGATGACACATTTCAGGATCCTAGACTGGCTACTTGAGAAGCTTAAGGATAAATCTGTCAAGAAACTTCTCACCAAAGGTCTCTCATTACCTGGTTATTTAGCTTGTGAAGCCTGAAGGTTATCTAATTATTTTGAAGTTTTACCTAAACATCTGTATTATCTTAACCATCTGTGTTTTGGGGTAAATCTTTCTGCTTATAAGACATTCTGAGGATCATAGTTAAATATCTAAGATATTCAGTATATAGTAATTCATCGGGCCAAATCAATGAAATCTGCATTTCTGAAGTTAAATCTGAACCATGATTAAAAATGTTCATGTTATTGCATTTAGAGTATGGATGTTGGCATCTGTTTGTCCTACATGTACATGTGTACGTGTAAGCCCCATCACCGTTGATTCTCAAAAAAATCACACGGACGATCTTCAATCCATACTCCTTATGTAGCCAGTCTGGTGTGGGGCCAGTGTGGCGTTGAAAGTGACCTTAAGTGAGTGTGAAATCCAGCGCTGATTGAAGAAAAGTCAGTCTGTGAAAATGCAAGACTCACCGGAGAGGGCTCAAGGGAAGGTCGGGTATCAGTGAAGGGTATCAGGAGTTGTGAGCTGGATGATGATATAGATGGAGAGGAAAGGCCATGCGATGTCCACCATCCCACAGGCTTTGCTTGGGGCTTCACTGATATGCTCTCCTTGTAACAAGTGACCCAGCCATTAGAGAGTGACTCAAGAGCTGGCCCATGCATCAATTAACACTCACAGCTCTGCATCTCCTGCCAGGGAACAGATCTGGCTTCCTTTTAGTCCTCCGTCAACCTGTCAACTCTTGAGTGTCCGAGACCTTCATGGCAGCTTGCCTGGGGGTTTCAAAACATCTCATTGATACTGATATGGTCGTTGGCAATCAATATTGGATGAGGTTCAAGTTCTAGTGGTTATCTCGGCGCACTGTACCTCACCAATTATGCCGAGAGAAAGACAGCTGATATGCCCCAGAAACTTGGAAATTGAAAATTAGAAGAAACAGCAAACTTTGAAAAAAGGGCAACAATCTTGTTCAAGCAACTGGCCCGAAAGTGTCCATATCTTGGGTGGAAGATGAGAAGCTGAACCGCAAGTACATCTTCTGTCAGTGCGAAGACCTTGAGTTCAACATTAAAGAATTAAAACCACAAGGGTGAAGCACGCAATTTCAGGTTTTTAGGGAAGGGGAAATAAATGTTAAGCTGTAAGCATACAGATGGTCATGTGCTGTCATATAGGGCCTAGTTAAATTCAACAAACATGTTTTGAAGAACTCAGTTTTGAGCAAATTAGTTCCTCTTAGCAGTCAAACAAAGTGAACCAGTGAATACAAACTAGTATCTGGGAGTTGGTAAGATTATTTAGAATGAAAAACTCAAAAGGTGACAACAAATGTGTATGCCTTGAAGAAGCAATTTGTCCCTCTGTAAGTTTGACATATGAACATGATTCATTTGTTGATTGCAGGAGAAGTGTTGCAACTACATCCGGGTGCTTCTTCTTCAAGAAGATCGTGTCTTTGCTTGTGGCACGAATGCCTTCTCACCAGCGTGTACATGGAGACAGGTAAATACAGCATAGATTTAAAGGCCCAATACAACATTGGTAAAGGTCAACAGATTGCCACAGTTTGTGTGTTAAACCATTAAACATCCCAAAAAAGCAATCCTGTGAAGGTTTTTTGCTCAAATGGTGATCTGAGAAAGAAGAAATAGAAAAAAAAAAGTCACAGTTTTTGCACCATTCTGTAGTGTAAGAAATAGTTTATGATTTGGGAGTAATAAACTATTTGTCGATGTTTGAGTGAAGATTTCTAGGGAAGTACAGCATCCCAGACTGTATGATTTCAACATGAGGATTTTATCATGACCATCTACAAACTGTAGGAAATCTGTGGACATCGATGTTTTCCGATTTTCCCAATGTTGTATTGGGTCTTTAAAGAATATGACAGTTAGACAAATGAAGAATTATTATTCATTGTCAATTTTATTTTATTTTTATCAATGCATCAAGTTTAAGTTCTTGGAATTTAAATCTTTCAGAAATAGGATTTTGTTTTACTTTCAAACCAGAATATATGGAAGGATCTGATCAATGATAAAAACTTTTGCCGAACACTTTAAAAAACAAATAAGCAGATCCTTCATGTTTGGTCTAAGACTCCTTGCAACTTGTCTAATCCTAAGTGTCACCTGACGAGTGTCCAAACATGTTGAATGCCTCACTTCTGCTCAGAACTATTCAAACTCTCTAAAATTTGAGTAAAACAAGTAAAGGAAAAACTGATTGGGATCTTTTGAACAAATTGGAAAAAAATGGTAAATATAATGTGACTGGATTGGGATTTGAACCTGGGTTTTTCGTACCAGCTCTCTTAGCATCTGAGCTCTCCGACCCTTAGATGGTAGCCTTCCTAAATAGTCAACTAGTCTTTGAACATAAGTACACGGTGTCATCACAAGCAATTCCATGTTTTCATTTTGTGTGGGCAGAGATCCAACCTGAGTCAAGTGGAGGAGAGTGTGACGGGTATCGCGCGCTGTCCCTATGACCCCAAAAGCAACACCACGGCACTCTTCACTAGAAATGGAGATCTGTACAGTGCAACTGTCATGGACTTCACTGCTAGAGACCCGGTCTTGTATCGCACCCTGGGATCATCACCACCACTAAGGACAGCAGAGCTGAACTCCAAATGGTTGAATGGTAAGAAGTAGAGAAGCCTTCATTACAGAAATAGTGTCTGCCATCTAGACGCCCGATTCTAAACCAGCGCAGGGTCCACCTGGTTTGAATTTCTTCCAAAAGAGGGGAGCGCAAATTGAGTTATCCTTTCATCTTAGTATACAAAGCCTAGATTTTTTTTACTCGTGGATGATCTTACATAACGAAGCGTGTTTCTCGACATCCCTGTCGGTTAAGCGTAAGACTCAAGAATGGGCAAGGTAACATGTAGTGGAGTCACCGGCGTTCATTTCCCAGCCAGCTTGAATAGATCGAGGGACATCCTTTCCAAGGGAAGACAGTTGGACAAATGACCTGTTTTCACTGGATTGCTGTATATAGCGATGATGTTTTGGATGGGATGTCAGGTGTATCAGCAGTCTGCTCTGGCAGGGTACGGATCTTATTGGCTGAGACCTTCATCTCCTTATAGGAAGACAGCATTATTATTATTATTATTATTATTCATTCGGCCAAGGAAAACAAACAAGAAGTACATTCAAGGTGAGAAAGGTCATACAGTCTATATCATGGAAATTACAAGATGGAAGATAAATTGATGAATAAATACCAAACAAGGAGAATACTATGCGCATGTATCAGAGATGTGATAGGTCAGGATGAGAAGGGGAAGAGATGGGGCAATGACTGGGGATAAAGGGGAAAATGCAGATGTAAAGTTGTTCTGAAAACATCAGGCACTCACACTTCACATCACACTTTTTTTAGATATTGAGACACTTTCAGAAAAAAATGTCCTTTTGTTTGACTGAAAGTTCTCCTTTTTACATGCAGTGCAGTTGGTTGCCTCCGTGTTGCCTGCAGAAACTGCTTGTGGGGCATCGGGCCTGAAGGGTTGTTTGCCTTTTATTTAATCCTAGGAGATCAAAACTGATTCCGATGTTTGAAAATGAGCGCTGAGGGCCAACCATTGGGCACAGTTGTTATCAGATCATTCTATCATCTTGCATTTGACCCAATGGATCATAGTGACCTCTGACCACTTTGGTCAAGGGCAAAAGACCAGGGTCAGTTTAAAGACAGGTATTATGACCACAAAGCCTTGTGCAGTCCTCAGACCAATGACCACCACAGACATAGATGCCAGTAGCTACTGACAACATGACAAGTGGCATTTAGCTATACCATTTCACTCCCTAGACGTTAGACAAGCTTGCTAGATCCCAAAACAAACACTCTGATTCTAGTGGGACCTTTCTCACAATGAAAATGATTGTTCTGAAACTTTTCTGATATCTCTACCTCGTAGATTTGCAAAGGTAAGACATCAGTCATGAATCTGTGAGCTCACGCCAAGAACCCTTGTAAGCCAGGCTCTACCCTTTCTCCTCAGGGAACAGGGAACCAGGGTAATGGTTAACTTGAGTTTCATGTAGTTTCGGTTCATAATCTCGACCTAATCTAATCAGTATGAGTGGCCGGCTTCTAGACCCACATGCGCAGTTTCGGTCAAAACAGTTGGCTGGCTGTTTACGAGAGGCGAGGGGGAGCCCTTTCCTGTCAAGACTGTGGGTATGATTGTTTACTCGCATCATGCCTCTATGTAACAGGAATGTACTCCTGTCTGGTCCCTCTTCCTTCTTGTCCTTCACTCACTGTTCCTTCCCTACCTGCTCCTATATCACCTAGGTGCTTGGAGGTTGCACCTTGGCTCGTTCTCAGCCGAGCAAATAGGGGCAAATTCTGCCTTTGAGAAAATTCCTGCTTTGATTGAAATATCGGGCCTTCTAAATTGTTCAGAAAAAAATACAAAGCATTCACAGAATGAGGCATGACTTCAAGTATTGGTGAGTTTGGAGTCAGAATTGCAAGTTTGATTTGTTTTAGATTTAAACAGTTAGACAGCATTACGTTTTAACCATCGTTAAAGTTTTCTCAAAAGCCGCGTTTACACTGGACTTTTGTTTTACCAAGACCGTGGGTAACATTCCAATGGGTAAATCTTACTGGCATCCACACTTGGATTATTGACCGCAAGGACAGGTAAAACTTAACCGACTGACTAAATACAAACCCATGAGACGTCACGTCCGCACTGCACTTTTCGACTCAGTTAAACTGACCTGCTCAATATAACCGGGCAGAAGTCAGTTGATTAACTTACTCATTGTAGGCGGGTAAGTTACCTGGGAGGAAAACTTTCTGGACTGTTCGCACTGGACTTAAAATGGTCAAGTTACCCATTTGCTCGATTAGTTCCCCCCCCCAAAAAAAAGTCCAGTGCGGACAGGGTTAAAGACTGATTGACTTGATTGCAACCCTTGGGCTTGAACAGTATAACTTGTTAAGTTTGGTGTCTTTGAACTCATTGCGATTAGTATGCAGTCTGCAGCAATTTGATATTTCTTCAAGTTTGGAGAGAGTTCAACACCAAATATGGTAACTTGTTCCCCTTCAGAGCAGGGTGGGAGCACCTGTTCCTCGCCTTTGTTGTTATTTTTTTTTGGAGAACTCTGTTGTGATTATTTGTGATTGGGTGAACAGCTGAGTGCAAAATAGCTACCTTGTTCTTGGAAGTTTTAAATTGATTCAGACTCACGGCTGAAAACAGACAAGTCATGGATTTTCTTTGTTTAGAATGTGAAAACAACTTCCTATCGAGAAAGATTAGATTTTTGAATTCTTATTAATCCGTATCCTAGCATCATGTGTTCATTTCCTGGGTGAATGCTGGTCGATGTTGTTGAAGCAATGTTGGGTGATTCTAAGACTGGGAACTGTAGAGGAATTTTTCATGTCGGTCTTAAGCGATGCAGACAGATCATTCCAAGGCCATGTGAGGGAATCTTGGCTCGGGAGATTCAGAGAGAGGGAAGAAACAGAATTCTCCATGTATGCAGCAGGGGGGGGGGCGGTAGTGCACAGACACTAGCAGCAGTGAGCCAAGCACGAAGCTCGTTTATTTTGGGTAAAAACAGGAAATTTTCAATTTTCTCCGTTTCTGTCTTGTGAGTGGCACACCGCATGCTACAGCAGTACAATCAAAAACATGCCCCCGATTCAAGCTGAACATGAAAGTCACATAGGAACCTTGAGGCAGTTAAAGCCAAGCTGCGGGCATTTCCTCTTGGAGACAAGAAGCCTTTTCTTTTCTTACCTCTGTATTTTTTTCCCCGCAATGCCTAAGACATCTTAATTAGTTCATTATGTTACAGTACTTTTTTTGTAGTAGAGTAGAGGTTGATTTTTAGCCCTAAAACTAAATGAATTCTGCTCGCAGTCTTTTGTCTTGAAGTAGTCCGATTTACACTAATCCAGTAAGTCAGTGTGAGTGTGATTCGAGAGCATCAAGGGTATTGTATCCGGCATGGATGCTCTGTAGCATTTGTGCTCGCTAGGAGTAAGTGTAGACAAGGGATACTCGAACGGGATCCTGCCTTAATCCTAGTAGGTGTTCTTCGAGGCAGGTCCTAGGGATTTCAGCATTCAGAATCTTAAACATGACCTTCTTTTGGTGCCAGGAGCAATTGCCAAGGAAACAGCTTCTAAATCTCTGAAGGAAAGACAAATAGTGCTACTTCATGCCAGTCATAGAGGGTGTCTTTGGGATTGCTGATGGAGCAATGAATCATCCGACTGTCCCTCACTTCACCTGCCAAGGAAGTGTCAGTTTGCTGCATGCTAACCACACACTCCATAGCCAGAACATGTGCAGCCTGACTACCATGTGTTCAGTTCAGCTTAGACTTGTCACTATTGGTACATTTGTAGATCACTGGGGGAGGAGTTTAAAGAGTAATTGTTGCAAGTCAAGTAGGGAGGAGTGAAGATGGTCTTTTTCGGTATTTTGTGATTCACATTCAGGGCTTGACTTTTAGCCTTGGTGCCAAATGATTATGATTTGAAACTGTGATGACAGTGGCCGTATAGACCACAACAAAATGCGGAGAAAAGGCCTCCAAAACAACCAAACCAGAACTCAAATCTAAGTCCATTTGAAAACTTTCGACCACCAAAAGATCCATTTGGCCACCAGAAAATTTGATCAGGAAGGCTGGTTGGCCACCCACGAAAAACCTGGGAGTCAAGCCTTATTTGACAACATGAAGAACCTAAAAGGGGTTGGTTGAACAGAAGGCCATATATCTCAAATATCAAAATATAAATTGAAATGACATTGCACAGATGTAGTACAGCACACAGGTTAATCCAATGAACTCTCAATACCGTCCTCTTTGAAGTTCATCCAAATTTTTATTCAGTTTGGTTTGTTGTGCCTCACCAAATTTGAACAATTTGTTTTTCTGTTCTCACCTCAGTCAATTTCTATCCTTTTGATTATTTGCATACTATTTCATCGCAGGGGAAAGTCCTTGAAAGAAAATATCTGTACATGTACATTTACTGTAGATGAGAGTGTGATTTACTGGGAAGGCCCCACAGTTTGATTCTAGTAGGATCTTTTCTCAAACCTCAACTAGGATGGAAGTGTGACAGCTTGTAACTTTCCATGATTTGTATTTTTCAAGTCAATCTTGACAGTATGAAGACTTCTGGTTGCCTATCCTTACCTGTAATCACTCTTGGGTCTGTATCACAGCAAATCATATAGTTATTTATCAAGTTTAACATTCCTGATTTGCTTCATTTTTTTGACAGAACCGAACTTCATTTCCTCCTACGAGATCGGTCCCTGGGTGTACTTCTTCTTCAGAGAAAGTGCCGTGGAGTTTTCCAACTGTGGCAAGGTAAGTTACCTGCTGTCTACTCCTCTCTGACTGGAGGCCAAAGTCTGTGAGTGAGTGAGGAGCTGTCCCATCCTGTCTAGCAGTCCAACACCTATCTTGTCTGAGTTCACACACTCATCCGTGAAATTCAGAGCAGAATCCTAATGATAGTCCCGGTGACTTTTCCTTTTCCTTCTTGGTCATGAGTGTTTCCTGCGATTTTCTTTTCTTTTTGGATTCATCGTGGCATTTAAAGTGACGTTTTGACTGCATTTATCTAAAGTGAAGTCGGCTGTTAGTAAGTGGTATTTCCTTTGACGTTTCCTAGCTCTATTTCCCTGAAGACATGTCGTTATGTGACTGCTCTGCGAAGTTCCGTGTAGTTTGTTTAAGTTTATTCGATTGAAATCATGATCAATTGGGAATCAAGATGGTGTGTATTTGTACACTCGCACAGCTGTAAATTGTTTGCAGTTGCACATTTTGTAAAAACACTTCTAACCTGTCTATTTTTGTCCGACCATTTTCGACATAACACCAACCGGGAAAGTAGGCATTAGCTTCTGATTTTCAACTTCAAATGTCTTTTAATTTTAATCCTGCAAGATAAGATTTGAATAGATTTGGAAGATTTGGTTGAAAAGCAATGCACGGTATTTTATCAGATGCCAAAATCTGCAATCACTCTGACAAAATGTGCTGCGTTTGTTGTATTGATAAGAATTGACTTTAAGCTTAGGAGGGAAAAAATAAAGCAACATTTTGTTATCAGATGACGCTTACAAGGCACATACTGTAGCCAGCAGTGTTTTTTTTTTCCGAGTTCCAGCCATTCTTATCTTAATCAATTTCCAATCCCGTCTCTCCAAGCTTCCATCCCCTAAGGACCAGGAAATAAAAATGAGAAAGTTAAAAACCAAACTTTAAATTTTTCCTTTCTTTGAAACAAGCTGAGTTGCCTTTCCTTCTTTGAGGGGATGAAAAGATTGTTTCTGCCCCCCCTCCTAAGTTCCAAGGTATGAATCAGTTTCAGAATGGGGGCATTGATGATTGAGAGAGCCTCCCTAAGGTCCTTAAGAGAAGGGGAGAGGGGAGTGGAGGCTCCAGACTAGTCGGAGAAAGCCTCTGTTTTGGGGGCACATTTGGAGGTGGGGGATTTGTTTTGCGACGTGAACGTTACACACATCCCTGTCCTGCAGCTATCACTTACGCTGTGATTCAATGTGTTAAGATTAGATCTGCTACAGGGCAATAACAGCAGCTCTACTTTTGTAGTCAACTTGTTTGTCAAGCTGGTGGCAGATTTTCTCCCCTCTCACTCCCATTTGAAATTGATTTCCAGTGACTGGATAATAGTTCCCGGATTCCATCTTCCCTTAAAGTTGTCTCCTCAACGATTATCCTCAACTTTCGCCGCGCAGCCGTTGGGCTGGTGTAAATGAAGCGATCAACCCATAGATGTTGTGATTGTGCTGTAATGGAAGACCCTAACACTGTGACTATCGACATGAAAAATCAGAGAATTCAAAACTCATAGATCATAATTTCCTGTGGTTGGGAAGTGCTCATTAGTTACTGAAGTCTCTCATCTTTTTCTTTCCAATTACAAAACAAGATTACGTTTTTCTTCCTGCGACCCACCATCAGTAAATGAACGCCATTTCCTTCCAACGTAATCCAGCTACGGCAAACTGACAACATTAATGTGATAAATGTGTCAGTTAGTCATACATCATGGACGTTTAACTCCAAGCGTAGTTGCAGGGGAAGAGGCACATGCCATCTTCCTGCGCCCCCCCTCCCAACAAATTCAGAAAAGAATATTTTCAAATGAATTGCTTGTTCATTGATGAGCTGGAGATGATTGCCTGTAGAGCGTAGTTGGAAATCCAGGGACCACAAAGCCACCTTGCTCGACAAGAAAGCTCCTCCGAGGGTAAAAAGGCTCACCAAACATTCCTCCATGCTATTAGTATTTGCTTTGTCTTATACTGCACTGAACTTTAGCGCCGTTCACACTGTGCAAATAATCACAATTCAAAGACCATGTTTTTTTTGCTTGCGTTCACACATACAAAAAACCTGCAATGTAAAAAATTCTGAGCCGATTGCGGTTAGCAATTGTGGTCAAATGGTGCATGTCTCCTTGAGGGTGACTCCTGCAGGAAGACATATAAACGAGCACAGCACTTCCTGTCAGTCAGAGCATGAGCGGTTCATTTTGGGATTTATAAGAAAGAGTTTCTTTTTCTCTAGAGTGTTCACACAAACTTTGCTTGAGAAAATCCAAACTTTCCATCCACGGACATTTTCTCTGATTTTGAAATGGCAAAGAAATTTTGTCTGGAGTCGGACTTGAACCCAAGACATTTTCTCTGAGTTAAGATGTTTATATTGTTTGAAGTCTGTTTGAACACAGATGAAGGTTCTCAAGAATTCTCGAGAAAGGTTGAAACTCAAAGGAACAAAACTTCAAAACCAAAATGAGAGCAAAGACAAAAGGATTGAGAAAAACATCCCTCAGTCACCAAATAAAGTTGCAGAATATGAAAAGAGAGACAATTATCAGAAGAGTCTCAAGATGGTTGTGATTGTCTTGCAAGGATAAATGTCAAATGAGTTCCTTCCCCAGTGAGAATGTCTTGAGGTTGTAGGAGGTTGCTGATGAGGGAAGGGGGATGCGGGGATGGAGAGGATGGAGGGGAGGCAGGGGATGAAAGGAAGAGGCTTTGTCTGTCAAGGAAGTGATCATTATACAAGTTATCTGTCATCAATTAAAGGCAGAAAGATTCCGGCAGATTCACATCTTGCCCCGGGAAAGGATTGTCATTCAGAAACAAACAAATTTTGTGCAGAATTCTTTTTTTAAAGTCAGTCTTTCTGAGAGAATTGCCAAAGAAAGA
Organism: Luidia sarsii; assembly: GCA_949987565.1. Taxonomy (NCBI): domain Eukaryota; kingdom Metazoa; phylum Echinodermata; class Asteroidea; order Paxillosida; family Luidiidae; genus Luidia; species Luidia sarsii. The sequence continues at coordinate 22,161,653 of OX465106.1, forward strand.
GCCTAGGCCTATGATGGAGGTGCTTTAAGCAAACAATCAAATGATTTATTTGGGAAAGTTTATCAGAAATGATTTATCAAGGGTTATATCCATGGTAACGTGCCCCCCCCCCCAAAAAAAATGAGGTTTTCATTGCCACTTAAAAAAAAAATACAAAAGAATTGCAATTTGTTAAATAGCCAACAAGAATCCTATTGTACTTTCTCTGGGTGCAACTCTGAACTAACTAGCCAAAGTGTTGTAATTTTTTTGTGGCTTAAACTTTACAACTTCATTAACATCCACCACAGCCAATTAGATTTCCTATATATGTATTTATATAAAAGGCAAGAGCATGACTACAAAGGAATTATTGTTGGCGAAACTCTAGAATAGACTGGGAGGGCCTGAAGAATGTCCTCTGCAATAACTGGACAGTATGTATGCTCAGTGGTATCGGTGACGGGAGACTGGCTGTCGCCAACCGGAAAGGGACCAGGCAGCTGGTAACACCTCAGCGTTGATTGAACAGGCAGAACCCTCAGACTGGTATTACCCCAGTCCCTATGGGGTAGCACAAACCACCAGGGGTATGGCAGGTGCGTGCCATAACGTCCCCTGGGTCTGTGGGAACATGGCCCGTGTTAGGATCCAGGGGCTCTCTGGGTCCTGCTCTGAAAAAGTAGGATATCTAAGCATTCTGATTGGCCTTCACTTTACTGTCCCTTGAAATCCTCATCAACCATACCCTATTCTGGAGAATATCCTATTCTGGACCACACCCTAACCAGACCACACCTTAACCAGACCACACCCTAACCAGACCACACCCAAGCCAGACCACACCCTAAACAGACCACACCCTAACCAGACCACACCCTAACCAGACCACACCCTAACCAGACCACACCCTAACCAGACCACACCCAAGTCTGTCCACACCCTAACCAGACCACACATAAACCAGACCACACCCTCACCAGACCACACCCTCACCAGACCACACCCTAACCAGACCACACCCAAACCAGACCACACCAAACCTGACCACACCCAAACCACACCACACCCTAACCAGACCACACCCTAATCAGACCACACCCTAACCAGACCACACCCAAACCAGACCACACCCTAACCATACCACACCCTAACCAGACCACACCCTAACCAGACCACACCCAAACCAGACCACACTCTAACCAGACCACACCCTAACCAGACCACACCCTAACCAGACCACACCCTAACCTGTCCACACCCAAACCAGACCACACCCTAACCATACCACACCCTAACCATACCACACCCTAACCAGACCACACCCAAACCAGACCACACTAACAAGACCACACCCTAACCAGACCACTCCCTAACCAGACCACACCCAAACCAGACCACACTCTAACCAGACCACACCCAAACCAGACCACACTCTTACCAGACCACACCCTAACCAGACCACACCCTAACCTGACCACACCCTAACCCGACCACACCCTTCCAGACCACACCCATGATATAAAGCAAGGCAATTGCCATACATATCAGGCATGGTTAGTCCTGTATAGTGAGTGTATACCCAATGCCGTACTCTTTACTCTGGTAGGGGAAAAAAATAACACAAAATCCTTATAAGAAATATCCACATACAGTCCCCCATCCCTCCTGCATTATTCTGCCACTTTTCTTTCATCATCTAATATGAACAAGTCTCAATATTTGACCTTGTCTTGCATCATTTCTTGCCTTATTAATTGCCTCACACCCTGTACCTCAGCCCACTAAGGTGTAAGAATTCTGAGGCAAGGAAAAAAAGGAAAACTCCTACGTGAGTCTGAGAGGTTAGAATGTTGTGGGACAAGTCTCTCAGTAGCTGTGGAATAACACACCCAAACACATGGTGACTGGTTTTGTTTACAAATTCTTATGGGAAAATTCTATCTAAAGACAAGTCAAGGTTGGCACCTTGATGTCAAAGAAACCCAGGCTTTTGAGAAAGGTCCTGCTAGGATCAAAATGTCACAACACTATTTTTTTTTTAGATTTGCTTGCCAGTCATTGAATACAGTAAGCAGTTTGCAAAATTCTGTATTTGAAACCAAGGTATTACATTCAGCCAAGTGCCTCAACGTTGGTTTGACTTAAAGTTGAGAACTTAAAGATGTAGCAGTGATTCATAATCAGTGAGGATGTGATGGGATTTCCAATTTAGACAGCAGAGTATGATTTAGTGAAAGTATTTGAATTCATTCCTAATGCAAGGCAGCTACAAAAAAGCTGAGAATTCCCAGTATACATAACGGCATTGAAAACTTTGTGCGAGGCAAAATAATGACTTGAAATCTCCAATTTCCTGTCTCCGGTCCTCTAAAATCTTGTCAAATTCTCACTTAATTTGGTAGCCCTGTTGATGAGGTCTGCAATATACTGCAAGGTTTCAAGTATGTTGTGAGTCACCATGATTTACAACCATGCAGTGTCTCAGAGGTGTATTCACGTATCACCTGAAAACATCCCACTAGCAGATAACAGGTTATGCACTGCACTGGATAGATACAGTCTTGACCAATCCACAGTCAGTTTCCGAGATTGATTTGCATATTCTTTAAGAAGTTTGTGAGGCTGAACTCAGTCCACCAATCAGAGATCTCCCAGGAGATAAACTGTTGAAACTTGTATCCAGTAAGAAATCTCTTCAACCACAGAACCATAGAGGGACCACTAAAATGGGTTCAGGGGACTACAAGGCCTTGGGACAGCACCTACATCCGGAATGGCTAGAGTTTAGAGACACTAAGCCTGTGACTGCTGTCAATTGTGGGCCATTGGAACAGGTGTGAAGTTATAATGGAGATATAACGTTAGAACTTTACAGAACTTTATAATGCATTGATGGATAAACATTCAAGTGCAGAGGTATTAGCTGAGCATAGCGTACCTCTGCTATAACCCCCCCCCTGTACCACCCTACACCCCTACTCTACCTCCCCTGAACCCCTCCTGCACCCCTCTTACACCTGTACCTCTTCTGTATCTCAATTGCACCCCCTTCTGTGCCCCCTTGCATCACACTGTACATATATAAATAACCTGTCTATTCTAATCCAGAGTGTTTGGGGTCTGTATCATAGATCCTTTAATCTCATTGACAGCAAGGATGCTTAAACGCAGAATGAACAGTGCAACCAAATCACAAGTGTTGAATTCAGAAGGATTTCTATTCTCTTTTTACAAGGTTCCGCTTTCTAAAGGCAGCCAGTGCAGGAGTTGACCTGTTTACCATTTGCACATTGCTAGCAGTTGTTCAAACAACCCCCCGAAATGGAAGGCGATGAAAAAAAGGCAATTTGGGGAAAGTAGAGCAGACGTTTTTTTAGGATGGCCTGTGATGCCAGTCTTGGGCTTGTGTTTGCTTGGCTTGATTAAAGAAACGAGGGCCTGTCATTGGAGAAGGTTGGCCAGATCTACATGATGGTTGTGTTTGATTGATGGATGGTTGGGGGGATCTGAAGTATAAGGGCTCTAATTTGAAGACAGAGTCCTAGCCATTGCAAACAGGTTGACATTTACGAAGAGACAGTTTTGAAATGGATAGCTTTTTACTTCTTCTTTAATTATCGCAATTGCTTAGGGGTTGGGGTTGGGTTGGGTTTAGGATTAGCATTTGATAAATGTTAGACAAATGATATTTCAGCTGAGAATGAATGCCAAAGTCTAATGCCAAGAGCACTTTTCTTGAATTTTTAGTTTCTCTTTTAAAGCTGCCTTTTTACTACTGTCGTCAAACGAGGAGGTCATTGCCTGTTGATCTGATAGCATATGCTACAATGCTTTCTGACTTTCTGCTTTTTAAACCGAAACTTAATGTTCAAAGACTTTCGCCTAGGTTGTGAAATTCCACTCCCAGAACTCTGGCATGTTCCTCTCGGCAACGGGGATTAATTGAAGCCCGTGGGAAAGCTGTGATGATTTTAGCAATGGATATGTGTGGGTATTTGCCCAAGTATAAAAGCACCTCAGATTACTCCTACATGGAACAGGTGTCCAAACATTCTATTGGAAAGTGTAACTTTTTAGGTATTTCATGTGGCAGCATTGGCTTATTATGAGAGACGGGTGCGTTAAGATGGTCACCTTCAAGGCTGTTTCTTACACAGATCAAATGGCATGGTATGACTACTTGTAGCTTCTATGATTGATAGGTTGCTAATGTGACACCTGCTACAGGTCTGTATCATATCCAATTACTTAATTGGTTATAGGCCTTTGACTTTGAACTTCTGTAGGCCCATAGGGTGAGATACAGGTAAAGGGTCATGACCTTTGCAGGACTTTACAAGCTTGTTCCACTTGACTCATGTCCAGTTTCCTAAGATCGCGTCTCGTTAATAATCTCTCATAGAACTTCTTGCCCTGCAAGTTGGTCATTGCATTTTGATTTTCAGATTTCCAAGCATCATTGAAGTGTCTGTACATATCATGTATTTTCCTGGTACAGTGATCTAGCAGTCCAAAGTATCTTTCAAAAGTAGCCATTGGCTTCAAGTTAGCGAATTGCCAAGTTCCTTAGTTGATTGCCTGTCAATAGCTTAAGAAGTCATCTACCCTCATCAGAGCTTTGTTCAGTGTGAAGATCATGAGAAGTGAACTGTACCATGGCAATATAGCTGGAGTTATATGAGTATGGACGCGTCTCCTTGGGCAACCAAAACCTCCAATCCATCATTTGGCCGGAATCCGTGGCAATGGTCTTTAGAAGTCTTGATAATATGGACTAGGGGCCACAGCCCTTGAGAGTGGAAGTATCCCCACAATGTAGCAGGATTTGGCTGGCACTATGACAACTACGAGCTAATGACAAGCTGCCCCGAGGGAACTCATGAGAATGATGCATAATTTGTGAATTTGAGATAAAGTTACTGCCTCCAAAAAGAGGTTGATTGTTTTTCTCCCAGGCCTACGTGTGGAAGGTGCTTTCTACTTTACCCCATAGGGTTCAGAACCAGGCTAGTTCTTTTGACATGTCTACAGTTTGGTGAGAAAAAAAAGAACGAAAGATGAAACTTGATCGAGCTTGACCCAGATTCCTATGGCTCTTGAAGCTTTGATTTGTTGCTTTTCGACCGAAGGCTTGCAAGTATTACAGCCTTGATGGCTGCAAGGAGTAAAAACAAAGACAGTGTCAAACTCTTGAGTGTTGGTGTAAGGAAGTAAGTGATTTCCAGCAGAAAACTGCCAAAAGCTGCGATGATAATCTCTCCTACTTTGCAGAGAGTCATTCTCAAGCGAGAAGAGACCTCATTTCTGTGCAATTTTCTGATTCGTGTCCAGTCATCTGCTCAACTGGTTGGGACTCACTCCTGGCAAAAACAGGGCAGGTACACCCACGCATGTAACTCTCATGACTCGGGGGACCCTAAACCCTGAAACTATACCCACTGCAATTCCCAGACTTGAAGTTGTTGCACCCAGAAAGAAATAAAACAGCTCAACGCTGAGCTCCTGGGTTCATCCTAAACCCAAGTGTGCAAAATGTTCACAGATGAGGGAGCATAAATGGGGCCAATAAGGTGTGCCGGGTTAAAGATTAATGGGCAAACATGTTTTCTTGCCGTCCATGTGTGGAAGGGACATTTCTGATTTCATTTTCTGAGGAAGGGTTTGAGTTGTCGTCATCCTTCCCGCGTCTGTTCAGACATGGGCTGGCATTTGACTTCATGTTCTGTCATCGGCATAGCTTCCCACGGATCATGACGATCACACCCACGTCTTGAGCTAAAAGGTTGACGGTCTGAAAACAAAAAGAAAGGAACATGTTTACAACATGACATATGGAAGAGTCATTATCTTGGGAGGGTGTGGCGGTGGCAGTTTTCTATGAACAAGTCTTGCTTGGCTCTTGGTCAACATTTTTAGCGGGTGAAGCATCAATTTTCTCTTGAAACGGTTGCTTGAAAGGTTGTTTTAACTAAGAAGGTGTATGTCATTTTACTAACACCTTGGTATATGTAGGCAGGGAGGCTTAGGCACAATCCGTCCTAACCAGCCCCACCCATCTACATTCCCAGTCTTGGTGCTGTCATCTGTAACTCAAAACTTTGTCAGATGTCCAGACATCATCAGAGAGCCCCTTACAAAGTAACAGGTGCCTGAGCATCTTGAGCCTATCACGATGGACCCCTTTCTGTCTCTTGACTGTACCATTTGGCCCCATCACAGCCCCTTGACAGTAGCTTGGCATATCCCTACACCTCAAGGAAGCCTATCACAGCCCCCAGGCTTCCCTTGCACCCCACATTCTACCTGGACTTTGAATCTGACTCACAGTTTCCAGTTGGGCGTTAGCAGTGTCCCCGTTAGAAGTTCTTACTGTCTCCCTGTGTCTTGCAGTGCTTCCCAGGGGCCTGGTGTGCCATGGGGCGTGACTAGGCCCGGCCCCGTTGATAGACAAACACTCCTGGCCAAAGCTCGGAAGGCATCCATGCAAATCATTTGTGGATTTTAGATGAAGAAGTGGGGCTGCATCAGACACACGTTGAGAAATGGTTTCAGTTAACATTCAAATGACCTGGTTGTGCAGTGTCATAGTCCATATCACTGATAAGTATCGTCCAATAACACACAAGTATGTTAGTAAGTTCCTGCTAATCTACAAGTGAAACTTATACCTCTGAGAGTCCTGCTGGGATTGAAATGTCAGGCTCCAATTTTTTTTTTTCATTTTGGTCAATTAAGTCTGTAAGCCATTCGCAACATTTTGTGTATATCTTTTGTTCCACAATTATTCAAAACTGACATTTCTGTTCCATTGACGATCTCGCCCTTAGAGAATCTCTGAAAGACACGAAAGACAAAAGAAGATGATCAGGTTTAAAATGGGACAGAAAGAGTTTGAACATGCTGTAATTATGATTCTATGAATTAATCATGTTGCCTTTGAGAAAGGTCCTGCTAGGATTGGAACATCAGGCCCTCTAACTTTTGAAGTTTATCATGTTATTTGAAGATTTATTTCATCCTTCTCTTGTTCTTTCTGTCTTTCTAGGTTGTGTACTCCAGAGTTGCACGTGTCTGCAAGGTAAGACCTCAATTCTTCACATCAAATTCTCAACGTGACACAAGTTTTCTATTTTTGTTTAAAGATTATTTTAGCTGGCTCTGAAGAGATACCAAAAGAATAAGAGAGCGGATGTTTTGGATTAATGTTCACCGTGACTTCACAATGAATGCCCACGTGAAACATAGTTATGTGTGTAGGTGTTGTTTGGTTGTGAAATATTACCCCACACAAACAAATGCATTCATTGCTCGCCATTCATAATCACTTTCAGTTCCACCGGTAGTTTGCGGTACATGTGTAAAAATATAACCATTTAAAAACAATGAATTATTTATAACTGAAAGGGAAAGATTTATTTGCTCCCCCCCCCCCCGCACTCTTTTAAAGGTATTTTTCAAAACATTCTTAAAAAAACAAAAAAACAAATTTGATAACAGAGGAAGGATTTATCCCCCACTGACATCACCTGTGACCAAAATGATGTCAATCGTGAGCAATACCACGAGGGGATGAGAATCATTGAAGAGAAGATCTCATGGAGAGATTGGTTTGATGATTGGCGGTGTGATCATGAAAAGACAAGACAACTGAACTCAGAAGGGGTGTTGACACACGCTGCCTTCTTCACTGAAAACACCGGGCCCCTACTGAGCTGCCTTCTTCACTGAAAACACCGGGCCCCTACTGAGCTGCCTTCTTCACTGAAAACACCGGGCCCCTACTGAGCCGTAGCATTGACTAGAAATCAATTCAAGCAAAAAATCCCCCACCTCCCCCACAAGAGCCAGACAATAAAGCAGTGTGTGGGCTGAGACCACTAGCGGGTGTCTAGGGAAGCCGGTCTAGGGGGTGGGGTGCGTTATATGATACCATAAAGTCATGTTCACTCTGAATCAGATATTGCCTACTTATCAATCATAACCTGGTTGCCTTGCTGAAAAAAAATTCCCAGAATGAACGCGGGGTAAATTCTTTGTTGTCAGTGGGGGACCATTTGCTTAGAAAAAAAAAATGTTTTTGAAATGTGTCATTTGACAGCAACTCCCTATATACCACATGATAGTGACTGGTCTTCCTGGCTATGTTTTCTCCCACAGTCACCATTTGTCAATGTCACCCCTTTGGCTATGTCAGCGCCCATGTCATCTTATTGTTGTCATTGTCACTTTGTCATTATTGATCATTTTAATTTCCAAAGTGATATACAAAAATGTTGCAAACTGCTTACTGACTAAAATTACCAAAATGCAAATCATAAAATTTAGTGGGCCTCTGCCTTTGAGAAAGGTCCTGCTAGGATCGAAACGTCAGGCCCACTAAGTTTTATGATTTTAATTTCCAACGTCATTGTTTTCCGTTTATTTCAATGAATTAAAAAAATATCAACGTTGCAGCAATCAAGTGTTTATCGGAAGCACCAATTTTGACATAAAATACTATTTTTCTTGCAAACAGAATGACACAGGGGGACAATTCCTACTGGAGGACAATTGGACAACCTTCATGAAAGCTCGCATCTCATGCACCGTACCAGGAGAATATGCATTTCACTTCAACGAGCTCCGTAAGGCAACTTTAATCTTCTGTAACTTAGAAAATCTAGAGTATTGGGTATTTTCATCCAGGCAGGACCTTTCTCAAAGGCAGAATGGCTTTGAGAAAGGTCCTACCGACAAGAACAGCACGGTTTGGGAAAATGGCAAAGAAAACATTGACTGGACCGAGACCTCTGGTTTTGCATACCAGTGCTCTTCCATCTGAGCTATCCAGCCCTTAGATGACGGCCTTCCCTAATAGTCAACTAGTCTTTGCCAGGATGGGGGCACCAGTCAGAAGCAATTCAACCATTATCTGCCATATATCTCCAGGGATCACGCCCCCATTTTCATGCGGATGCAAACAGCAAAACAAACAAGTTTGTCAGTAAGTCAGTAACCAGTTTTAAACATATTAATACTATCTGTAACTGTAGATAAAGGTGTAGCCTAGGAGTTTAATGTACACAAATACCGGTAGTCATTTTTCTGCTTGTTACTTGGTGGTCTGGTGGTCAAGCAATATCAAAGGGGTCAAAGCTCAAGCCAATTCAAGCCCACTGTCGGGCGAAAATTATTCCAGACTGTAGTCTGCACAGCCATAGTTCAGTACACAAACAGCACAATGTCAAAACCCATGCAGGGATGGCGTGCTTTTAAAAACTTCTGGTCCGTAACTGTATTCTTTGCAATCCTCTGTCCTTGCTGTACACATGATTAATCATTTCTTTCGTTACTTGACTGTTTGGGTCAGCAATAGTTATTGTAACATCTCACCACCGTGGGGTAGTTCCATAGCCCTGTTTATTTACAGTTGTCTATTGAAATGGTGGGTTATTTATGAGGCTTATGGAGTTTTATTCCCTTTTTTTTGTTTGTCAAGCATGTCCTTGGTGCTTGTTGAACTGTTGATTGTGATCAACACAAGTGTGCTAGTAGGTGTGTGCATATTCTCAGCTACTTGTTTGCAGGGTGTGTGTCTTTAGGGCTGCACTAGACAGCCCAAGGGCTAGTCACCTTTCCTCCATTTCTGAGATGCCCCTAAGTGCCTGTGAATCTGTTACTGCCCACCCTTAAAGCAAAATGGGGTTGTGTTAAGAGGTCATGCGAGCCTGATTGGCCCACTAATGCAAGGCTATTAAACTTACTTTCCATACTGCACAACCTACTATCATGTCTTTTCTACCCGTCCTTCAAGATTATAATACGGGAGCAAGTCTCAAGGGTTGGCATGTCTTTGGAAGCCACCTTATAGAGTTTGCTCAGCAGAAACATAAGCTGATGGTGCTAGTGTAATCTCCAGACTAGACTGTGAGTAATGTCTGAGTTAGGACAGGCTGGCTAGGGGAGGCTGCCTTGTCTGTTCCCAGGGTGGTCTAGGTTCCAATCCCACCAGGTGCCAATTTGTGAAGCTAGGGGGGAGGTTGCCTTGTCTGTCCCACGGTGGTCTAGGTTCAAATCCCACCAGGTGCCAATGTGTGAAGCTAGGGGAGGCTGCCTTGTCTGTCCCACGGTGGTCTAGGTTCCAATCCCACCAGGTGCCAATGTGTGAAGCTAGGGGGAGGCTGCCTGGTTTGTCCCACGGTGGTCTAGGTTCCAATCCCACCAGGTGCCAATGTGTGAAGCTAGGGGGAGGCTGCCTGGTCTGTCCCACGGTACTCTAGGTTCAAATCCCACCAGGTGCCAATGTGTAAAGCTAGGGGGGAGGCTGCCTTGTCTGTCCCACGGTGGTCTAGGTTCAAATCCCACCAGGTGCCAATGTGTGAAACTAGGGGGGAGGCTGCCTTGTCTGTGCCACGGTGGTCTAGGTTCCAATCCCACCAGGTGCCAATGTGTGAAGCTAGGGGAGGCTGCCTTGTCTGTCCCACGGTGGTCTAGGTTCAAATCCCACCAGGTGCCAATTTGTGAAGCTAGGGGGGAGGTTGCCTTGTCTGTCCCACGGTGGTCTAGGTTCAAATCCCACCAGGTGCCAATGTGTGAAGCTAGGGGAGGCTGCCTTGTCTGTCCCACGGTGGTCTAGGTTCCAATCCCACCAGGTGCCAATGTGTGAAGCTAGGGGGAGGCTGCCTTGTCTGCCCCATGGTGGTCTAGGTTCCAATCCCACCAGGTGCCAATGTGTGAAGCTAGGGGGAGGCTGCCTCGTCTGTGCCACGGTGGTCTAGGTTCCAATCCCACCAGGTGCCAATGTGTGAAGCTAGGGGGGAGGCTGCCTTGTCTGTGCCACGGTGATCTAGGTTCCAATCCCACCAGGTGCCAATGTGTTCAAAAGTTAGCAGTCGTTTTTTTTTCCTTTATTTGTTTGGCTTTTTAGATATAACAATAAATATAGTAATGTTAATTTTTGATGGTTGTCTTCCAAATCACCGGCAGAGTCTACCTTTTACGAGGAATCTACGCAGACAATCTACGGTGTCTTCGCTACTCCCAGTGGCATCAGCCATGCCTCTGCCGTCTGTGCTTTCCCTCTCGCAAACATCGAGGCCTCCTTCCGCGGTCCCTTCAAATATCAGCAGAACTCACGCTCCTCGTGGATCAGCCAGGTCAACTCCAATCCCAACTTTAACGTGAGTAGACAAGAACCCCTTTTGTTCCCCGGGGCTGGGAAGCGGGATTATAGAAGGCAAGAATGACTAAGAATTTTCCCTTGGACAAATGTCTACGGGGAATTTATGGTCTTTCATGGCCGTCGTTATCAGGTATTTTCCTTCAAGACAATACAAAGCCTGATGAGATCTAAATGCCAGAGAAGCTGTATTGCCAAGTTTATCCCCAGCCCTTACCTTCTCCCTGTGACTCTCTCTTTCTCTCTCGTTACCCCCATCCTTACCTCCTAGCCCTAAACCCTCCCCCCTCTTCCTCAAGCCCACTCATGACAGATGACTTCATTGCAATATTTCTGGAACCCTGATCTCTTTCTTCCTCAGTACCAGGTCAGAAAGACCAAAATGTCTGCAGGGAATATTCAAAGCAATGATATTGAGTTGATTTCATCATTATTCCTGCCGAAACAAGTTCACAACCACAACTATTCACTGAAAAGAAGGTGCTAATTCAATTTTTTAAATGAAATTTGTTCTTAGTTTGCCGTGTTTGTCTATTGATTCAAATCTAACCAAGCCATAATTGACAGCCTCCTTCCCAGGGGAGAGGATGAGAAGTACGGTAGAGGCTTACCAAGCCCCCTTCATTACGTACTTGTACCCACCAAACTCCAACATAGGAGAACATGGCGCTATGAATCACCCCGTGACTAATATAGCAGGCAGACCTACGGGGAAAGTCAGCAAGTGTTCACCTAATGCACAGAAGTTGATTCTGGTGTCTCAGCCCTTCTGACCTGTTCACAGGCCAATCCCCACTGGGTTGGGAAAATGTTGGCAATGTGCAACTTGAAAATGGATCTGAATTATGCCTCAACCTGACATGAATTCCCTGGTCGTTGAGCAGTATATAGCTGAATAATCAATATTAGTGTTTGTATGTCTACTGAGAGGAAACCATATTGTTTAGATCGGAAGAACACTGTGGTTACCTCAACTCCTGTTTTATCCCCAACACTTCCCCACCCAGCAACGAGATCATAAAAGGCTTAGCCATTAGGTTCATTTCAGGAAATTTACACATACCACCACCACCCCCACACGGACAGCCCCCCCCCCCCCAAACCAACACCAAACAAACATCAGGGGACCTGCAGCCGATTTCATGAAACCTCAAATGTTGCGTACGCAACATTTTGTTGCGTAACTTACGCAACGTTTTGCTGCCTTTTCTAAATAGTGCACAAAAGAGTCATTGTGGCGCAAGACTTACGCAACATTTGTACGTTGCGTAACTTACGCAACTTTTCTTGAAATCGGCTGCAGAGGTTTTGATCCTAGCAGGACCTTTCTCAAAGACAGAATATAGGCCTGAAGGTACATGTACGCAGACCGATCATGACTAGGCATTAATGCCAACTTTCTTTGAGTCTCTCTCAACTTTCTCATGTTGAATCATCCAAAACATAGTTCCTTAAGCAGGGGAGAGGTTGATCTGCCCAAAGTTCAGTGTTCACAAGGAGAGGAAAGGCAGAGTTTGAGATCTGTCAGTGTTCATGAATCATTGTATCAGCATAGTAATTGTTGGGTAAACAAACTCAGGATGTGGGTGGTGACTGAAACCTTGACCGAAACATAAAGGCCAACTCAGTCTTCTGTCTACCAACAATTGTTTTACTCACCAAAGAATGCTAATAACAAAGTCTTTATACCTCTGTAAGACAGTTGATGATGTGCTGCTGTTTTAGTACAAAATTGATCTTTATAAGTTATAAACTTATCTTAAAATTTAGTGGGCCTGACATTTTGATCCTAGCAGGACCTTTTCTCAAAGGCTTTCTCTGCCTTTGAGAAAGGTCCTGCTAGGATCAAAACGTCAGGCCCACTAAATTTTAAGATTTACATTTTGGTAATTTTAGTCAGTAAGCAGTTTGCAACATTTTTGTATATCACCTTTTAGACTTATCCTTGAATGTTGCAAACTGTTCACTGACTTGAATTACCAACATACTAATAATACTTTGAATAAATCTATAAAAATAAATAGGCTGGTTCTGGCATGACATTTCTCAAAGTGAGATTCATACACTAAGCAGGAAATGAAAAAAAGTGGACTAGCAATATGAAGAGAGTGCACTAAGAGCAAGAAATGTAAAAGTGTCATCCAACCACATCTCCCATTGGACTTTAGATGACATCTGCAAAATTGTAGTGGTAGGGACCTTGTCACGTTTCCCTAACGCTTATGACAACGTGGTAAATGGCAGAAGTCATCTGCTCTTTGTATTTCACCACACATGACATTGACCCAGTAAAATGGAATGACTAGTGCAGCCTGGGCACCGAGGTGAGCCAGAAGGTTGTGTGTTGGATAGCAGGTGAAATAATAGTTAGAGACAGGGTCCTAGACTTAAGGTAAACAACTCAATGAGGAGGCAGATGCTAATATATGAGGCTCTTTGAGTCACCGTGATGGTAACCAGACTTCGGAGCCTTGCATGTTATCAGCATACATCAATATTTACCAAAATAAAATACACTGAAAGGATTTGTTAAACCTTGCTTTGGGAAATATTTGATGAGCATGCATTTTGAAAAATCCTTGCTGCCCTTTTAAATGCTTGCAGTTGTTAGGTAAGGACTTAAATCTCCTATCATATTACATGAGAAATTGTTTTGCCTTTGAGAAAGGTCCTGCTGGGATCGAAAACGGCAGGCCGTCTAACTTTTGAGAAGTACTTCAAAAGTCTCTGGCTTGGCCTCTGCTTTCGGCCCAAGATTGGCTTCGCAATAATTGGTTTTAGATAAAACTGTTTTTCATCTCTTCAGTATTTCTTGGCCTCGTGGCTCATTTTCCTGACAATTTCAAGAAGTCTGGGTAAAGTTGGAATCCAACAAGATCTTGGCAGCAACCTGGCAGGGTGTCGGATGGAGTTCTGATAGGCGGATTCCTCCGCAGCATTCCTTGCCCTAGATTAAACCCGGGGAAAATTGTTATACCAAGAGAAACAGGATAAACACACCCTTCCATCATTTTTAAGACAGATGTGAGTGCGTGCGGATGGGGTAGGGAAAGAAAAACAGGAGAGAAGGTAGTAGGGTCTTGGTCTTGGAGGGAATTGATTGTCTGAAAAAAAGAGGGACATGAAAGTGTAAACAGATTATGGTAATTGATTGCAGAGGTAGTGAAGTCTCTGAAGACTTAATGCATGGGAAGCCTTGTTACAACCTGCACGAAACTCTCCTAAACCTGACTGTGATTGACATGAAGCTGACAGTGGTCCTTCACGAGTACCCATATTTAGACTAAGGCCTGACAAAATGCCCACCTATCAATCATAGCAAGACTCGTGTCTTTCTCAAAATTAACTTGTCATACTATTTTGAGGGAAAAAAATGGCAAGGAAAACACTCTGACTTGACGGGGACTTGAACCCGAGACCTACATGTAGCAGTGTTCTGATTTTCTGACCATCTGAGCTATCCAGCCCTTAGATGGTGGCCTTCACAAAATAGTCAAATAATCTTTGCCAGGTTGGGGCACCGGTCCGAAGCATTCAATCAGTAACTGTCGTATTTCTCCAGGGATATTCACAGCCCTTTTCATTCAGGTGCTAGCAACCAATTGTTGTAAACCTGGCTACAACAGTTCAGGGATCACACAAAGTTGATGCAGCTTTTACAATTTTGGTCAAACAAATGAAGGAAAACCTGACAAGGAACTTATCATTCCCTGTTATATCATTGAGCAATACAAAACAGTCTTGTCCTGTCTTTGTTCGACTTCATACAAAACTGTTGCCAACTGCTGACTGAATAGAGTGGCAAAAATATACACATTTTTAACAGTGTATAATTATTTTAAAAGGGAAATATACCGGTACTCATTTTAAAAGTGATCAGGTTTTAAGTTTTCTATCAATTGAAACACCATGTATTGTTAGATGGCTTAGTGCGTTGCTCTTAGAGTCTGCCTCTGAGAAAGTTCCTGGGAGGATTGAAACATCAGGCTCTCTGACATAGGAAGGATTTTGTTTTAATTTCAAGAGTCCTTCCATAGCACATTAAAAACCATACAAAAGTCTTGATCCTAGCAGCACATTCTTCTCAGGACATCTTAGGTACTGATTTGGTAAGATTTGTTGGTATGCGGTCCTTTCCTTCTCCCTGAATTTGAATAGAAGTTGTCATGATATGAAAGGCCTATTCAGAAAAAAAGCCTTATATGCATCATCTGTCTTTCAGAAGCCCATACCGGTTGAGTGTAAACAGTTCAACAATATTTTCAACTCTGGCGCCAGCAGTAAATACACCTAACCACACCTTGGTTTAAAGTTCCATGAATGTGCACCGATCAGGGCAGGTGGAGACGCCACGGCTTAGAAATGGTCATCAAGTTACTATCAGTGCAGGAAGTGAGGGATTGTGAAGGCTGAGGTAGAAGACACAATCATGTCACAGACGTTCTGTTTTCCAAGAGGTTTCTGTGGGGTGTCTGTAAGTGATTTGAAGGGGCTCAAAAATGGGTGGTGTCTGAATTCTTTCCAAAACTCAGGAGACTAACTGGAGCCAAATGTGAGTTCTCCTTTTAGAATGCAGCTTAGCTTAGCTCCGAGTTGCTCAGCCCTGGTACTTTCCCTAGAGGGAATGAGTATATCTGATGGAATGGCTGTTGTGCCCTGATGGCTGTACAATGCTGTACTCAACTCAGGGCTGATATCCCAGAGGGGATAGGAATCCCAGATGGAATGGCTCTTGGCCCCCTGTTAGCTGTGCAATGCACATTGGCAAACATTACCAATAATGTCTCAGTGTGAACCTCACCCGGCCCCCATTAAGGAGAAGTTATGTTTCCTGTGCAGCAAGTCTGGTGACCAGACTGTGTACGTGAGGTTCTAAAGCATGGCTTTGCTGACTGGTGCCCTGTATATCTTTTCTCACTCTGAGCAAGTCCAGTGTTATAGCTGTCACTCATACTGGACTTGCTTAGTGAAGACACTGAAATATAACTTTGGGGAAAATTCTCAGAAGAATCCTCAGCACTGTGCCTGATATAGTTTTTAAAAAATACCATAGCAATATACAATCTCATCCAAAAAGGTTATCCACTAACTGAAAATTAGAAGAATGAATGAGTACTCATCCAAAAAGGTTATCCACTAACTGAAAATTAGAAGAATGAATGAGTATTGTTGCCATTCTGAATGCAACGTATTGAAGGGGATAGGTTTGGTTGTACACATTCATCAACAATAAGCAAAGCCGTTGATTATAATTATGACCAACCTTCTTTTTCCATTTTGTAACAATTGCCCTTAGTCTTGTGGTCTGGGTATGTACTTCCTAGTATCTATCAGTTAAGAGCAAAATTCCCAGATCAATTTAGTCCAAACTTCCCTAAATTCAAGTGGCCAGGATTTAAATCCGGTTTTCAAAGACTCTTTGTTAAGGAGGGTACATGCATTTTCCTTGAATCTTAATATCATGCAAATTATAGTCTTTTAAAAATCTTGATTTAAGCTGCTTATTATAGGAACCTAACTGACCCCAAATATAACTTTCTCAAATGCCGAAAGTTCAAATACAAATTTAATTGGTTCTTGATGTGGGGTAGACCCTGTTGTTCCCTTGGATAGAACTCTGTGGCTTGGAACAGGTTTTGCCCCCCCCCCCCTTATCATCATTAACAGTATCAGTGACATTGTCCATAGAGAAAGTCTGAGCGACATTTGTAGACGGGGAAAGGATGTGAAGGATTGAGAGGAAAGGAGGGAGTATTCAAGTGCCGGGAGATTGGAATGAAACGCTGAGGCCTGCCGGACCGAAACCACGATAGCCGCCGATAAGCCCGGCTCTGCCCACTGTCAGGGGACAGAGTGGGAAAGCCGCTATCTGATCTACTGACTTCCTCAGGCTTGAAGAAACCTGGACCGAGTTGGGCCCACACCTGTTGGCACCTGCTACTGCCCTCACTACCTGTAACTCACCACATTGTCAAGGCTATGTAGTAGAACAATGTAGTGCCAACCTTCTACATATACTTACATTGTCTTCGGAATGTCACTCCTACTTTAAGAAGAAACATATTTTTCACTAAGTACTGGTAGTCAATAGCTCAATACATTGAATACAACAAGGTATACATTTCCAGAGGAATAAACATTTTTTTATAATTAATAATGATAAAATTAATTTCATTTCTCTTGTAGAAGGTGTTGGATTCTTTGCCATTATTTGAAAAAAAAAAATGATAATAGGACATTTGGACCCATAATATTATTAAGGTTATTGAAGGCTTTCTTGCATGCAAAGAAATACGTGTTTGCCAACTATTATACCACAAGCTAAATGAGGTATCTATTTACATGTACTTCTTAGACTCATTGCATCATATTAACAGCAAGCTTGCGACTAAGGAAGGATTTGTGGAAAGTGGTAACATCCTTCGTGCTATTTCTGTCTCCCTTTTTTTTTCACAAATCAGCAACACGGTCCATCTCTGTCTACTTACAGTGTGTCCCACACAGTGAGAGGTTTACACGTATGTTGTCACCTCCCACACTCTCCTGTTTCATTAGGGCATCTTGACTAGAGGAGGGAAACCCAGTGTTCCTAGCACCTCAATGCACATGGATAGCTGTCCTCACCTCCCTAGCCTATAGAATGGGATCTCGGGGTCTTGCACTCATAATGCATATGAAGGTTCTGATTAGTACACATGTATGATGACTTTATCAAAAGGCTAAGTATCACACCAGCTAAGGTGTTATCTGAAACTTTAGTGGTATGACCTACAGTTTTTGCTGTAAAGGGATTTTTTCTATGAACTAAGCTAAATCAACTCCTATAAGACCAAACCTTTGGTGTGACCTATCAGCTTTTAATGCAAAGGGGTTTATTCTTATGAAACAAAGCAAAGCAACTCCTACGAGTACAAAAAGGAATAATTTTTGGAAATAAAATTTAACATTGTAAACTGCTGAGAGACTTCATTGAGGTGAAATTATACAAGATCGGTGTCTTCATGCTTCAATTCAAGCAGTAACTATTTGAATGACAAAATCATTTCTCAAAGGCAAAAAGCCCACAAGGATTCCCGCCTGACTTTCTGTAAACCTTCATTGAAAAAAAAAGGAAGCTTCAAGACAGTGACTTCCAGCCCCCCTTGCCAATGACTTAGTCACGGATGATCACCAAATACTTTCAGGACTCCTCATAAACTCACAAGCCAGGGGCTTCTTCAGTCAGCCAGCCAGCAAAGTAACAGAGACCTCGGCCTCACCAACCAGAAGCTTGCTGAGTTTTCTTGCCTTCAGCAATTACAAACTCCACAGAGTCTCATCATGGTGGAACTACCGTGCCCTGAAGTCTCTTTGTCATTCCTTCTGCAATGTCAACAGTCTTAAGACGATACCTGAGGGTGTCTGTAGGTTGACTAGGAGCCTGGAAGGCCAAGCTCAGGTTTATCTAGGGAGGCGTCTACTGTTTGATAACAAAATACTTGCTGTAAGCTACTCCATGCGGCAACATGTATCCTCATTGATCCCAACTATCCTACATGTACTGTATGTAGTCTAGCTCTCTTTGTCTCTGTCTCTCTGTGTTCTCTTCCTCTCTCTTTTTCAGTTTGTCTCCCCCTCCCTCTCTCCCCCTCTCCTCCTCTCCCCCTCTCCTCCTCTCCCCCTCTCCTCCTCTCCCCCTCTCTTTCTACCTCTCTCTCTCTCTCTGCCTGCCTCCCTGTCTGTCTCCCTCTGCCTCTATCTATGTGTTTTTCTGACTCTGTCTCTCCAATACTCTACCCCTTTTGTGAAGGGACAGGAAAATGAACCCCTTTGATCCCCTTTGAATTTTGAGTTTTGAATCAGTTCTGATTCGCTCCCGTTATCTTAAAGTCGTGAAGAGTTGATAAGATTTATTTTTTTCCATTATCTTTCTAACAATGAATTTTTTCAAATTATCTTTTGATTTTTCCCCCATGTAGTGTAACATGCAGCCGAGACGGAACCTTCAAGATGCACAGAAGTATCAGTTGATGGCAAGGGAGGTTATACCAGACAACAGGGTACCACTCTTTACTGCCAAACCCAACAAACCACAGTGAGTACTATCTCCTCTCTCTAGCTCTCTAGCTCTCTAGCTCTCTAGCTCTCTAGCTCTCTAGCTCTCTAGCTCTCTAGCTCTCTAGCTCTCTAGCTCTCGCTCTCTCTCTCTCTCTCTCTCTCCCTCTCTCTCTCTCTCTCTCTCTCTCTCTCTCTCTCTCTCTCTCTCTCTCTCTCGCTCTCTCTCTCTCTCTCTCTCTCTCTCTCTCTCTCTCTCTCTCTCTCTCTCTCTCTCTCTCTCTCTCTCTCTCTGTGCTCTCTCTCTCTCTCTCTCTCTCTCTCTCTCTCTCTCTCTCTCTCTCTCTCCCCTCTCTCTCTCTCTCTCTCCTCTCTCTGTAACTCTCTCTCTCTTTCTATCTCCCTCCATCTGTCTCTCTCTCTGTGTCCCCCTCTCTCCCCACTCTCTCTCTCCTTTCCTCCCTAGCCTATCTCATCCAATGAAATAAATAAATTAAGGAATATGCAAAAGGCAAGATTCAAACCTAAGATTTTGTATTTTGTACAAGGTAAACTCCAAGCTTCACCTGCCATCAGTTTGTACTTTAGACTGGAGTCACAGATAATTTCCTTTCACAATTAGTTTGAGCTAGAAAGCAATAATCATTCCAAATGGACCATTGTTCGTCCTGTGCCATTTCTGTCTTTGTCGTCCCTCATGAATCATCCTGAGACTGGAGGGGGGGGGGGGTAACGTCTTAGAGATCATCCTCCTGGGAGTATCAGACTTGAGAGATGAAAGTAGAGGACCTTTACTGCTCCTTTTTTCGTCGGGAAACAACATGCTTTTGTAAGGAAGTTGGTAGAGGAAGTGAGTTGTGTATCTATGTTTAGTTAAGCCTCAAATGGCCCCAAAGAAAAATCAATGTGAACTTGTCCATCCAATTTGGCTCTTTGGCTGCAAGGGGTTGATGGAAGAGAGGTGGTGATTTCTCTCTAGATCAATCTTTAGGGTTGAACTGGTTTCTGCCTTTTGAATCACGGAGTGATTGTCATGGAGTCGAAGGCTGATGGTGGTTACTAATCTAGCAGCAGTTTCCTGTGATAGTGTATCATACACATGATAAGGTCACATTTGTTACGCGTTAACTCAATCTGTGTCATTTGTTTTTTTAACCGGTCTGCACCCTTCATTGAAATTCCTCTGTTGCTCTCCATCTTAAGTTAACTTAAGTCAGAGTTTGATAGAGTTTAGTTGAATAGTTTTAGAATTATTTTGGATGAGACTGTGGATTTTCCCATTAGAAAGAAAAATGAAAAGGTTTCATTCAACCATTGGTGTAGAAGGTCATCCGCTCTCAGGGTTTGATCAGTGGATAAGATGAATGGTGTTGTCAGTTGACCAAGCTGCCAATTATAATGTATCAGTTGTATTCATGATGTCACTTACATAACCCTCCAATCTCTCTGACAGAGGACCTTCACCGTTTCGATCCTAGCAGGACCTTTCTCAAAGGCAAATGGCCTCCTTTTGAGAAAGGTCCTGCTAGGAGTAGGATCGAAGCATCAGGCCCTCTAACTTTTGAAATTTTCCTACCTGTCAAACTCCTTGTCTTAGACTCAAGAAGCAGTCTTGTCCACTGCCTCTGCAAATGAAAACTGGGCGTTTAGACCGTCAGCTCCAATACGTCTTAAGTATTTGGCAACTTCATGTCACACAAGCTGCAAATCAGACAAGCATTTGAGGGAAAACACTCGCACTGTTTTTGTACCTTGTCAGAATCTTAACTCACTCACTTGCACAATGTCTACATTTTGACCACATGCGAAATCCAGGTACCCCTTTGTTAAGAGATTGAAAGAACCAGGTGAGAGTGTAAATTATGAAGACAGGCACAGGTTTGTCACCAGCAGTGAATTATCTCTGGGGGTGTTCAGTCAGTTTCCTGGGCGCTAGATCCTAGCTAAGGTGGAGCGATGCTGGTAGATGCCTTCAGGCAAATGCTACCTGGACATTTGGAACTGCTTTTATGCATCCTGCTCACAAATTGAAATCTCCTGATTTGTTGGGGGAGAGTTTCGGGGACAGATGGTGGGATCTTCTCAAGCCTAGCCACCCCTGCCCAAACAGCCTCCATGCCTCCATTCTAATACACCTTGCGCCTCATCTCTCCTCAAGATCAGTATCCGCAGCATCTGGTCACACTTTGTTCTCCAATTCTTTCATTTCAAGGGCATCTTCTAATCGCCAAAAATGTGTCATTCAAAAGTATTTTTTACTGTCGGCGGGGACAGTCTCCATTTTTCTCCAAACCAACCAGATTGCTGAGAAAATATCTGAAATTGATGACTGCGGAGAAAACTACGTATGGAAAGTAGTGAGTGAGTGCGGTCAGGTTGACTGGTATTTGATCATTCTGACATCTGAAGTCAAACAACCTATCAGGGCGTATTTTGTGAGAAGAAGCATGCATCCTGACTGCAAATTGAAGACATCAGACCAGTTAGTAAAATGCCTGGCTTGAACATTGAGTAATGATTACACGGACTGTGACTAAAAGGGAAAGAGAAAGGGGAGGGCTGGTTTAAATCCCAGCTGAATTAGTTTATTCACCCTTTTTTTTATCTTTTTTTTTAGACAGCACTATCTTTTGGTTTTGTTGTAGTTTATGGTTTACAGTTCAATGTATGGTTCTTGTTTTATTTTTTGTCAGACACCTAAGGTCAACGGCCACATTTGTCAGCAATTATGTTCTTATGTAAGAGAGAACAACCTGTTGGCCACTTTCATTTGCATTCCATTCCATTTCTTCCATCTGTCCTTGGCTATTTTGTCAGCAAGTCATTCAGAAGCAAGTGAACTGCTCCAGAATGGGCTCACAATAGACTGCCGGTTACCCCCCTGCATTGTGGCATTGGATTTTCCAAAGAAGGTGTAATGGGATAGACTCATTCTCAACAACCTCTTAAACAGGGCCGAATGCTTTCACGAAGATCCAAATTGGAAGCTTTATTGATAGGCCAATGACTCCGATTGAGTTAGGTTAACAACCCAAGCACAGCCGTTATAACCTTCAGCACATTCTTGCTTTTGGAGCAGTAGCTGCCATTAGCATTGCGATTGGTGGCCTCTTTCATTCCCTGCTTTTCCTGTAGACTTCATTTGAAAACCAATCCCAATTTGCTCTGCCCTGCTGTCAGGACTTTGTTGAAGGTGTAACCTGATAGAATTTGATTGAATTTGGTTTCCTTCAAAAGGCTAGCAAGTACGAGGAGTGGATTGAGTTTACGAATCTCTGCTTTTGTGAAAACAAGCAAAATTTAACTGCTATAAACAAACATTGCTGCAACAGAGAAGAAGGTGGAGCTAGCACTAAAGGGGACATTGACAATATCCTGAACCTAACTTCCTTCTTAGAATTTAATGAATACTGGAACAGAAATAGTGATATGCACCCTGGGCTCTGGTGATAAACCAAGACTGAAAGTAAGAGCTGCTTATAGAATTACACATCCTCTGGCCTTTTAGACAACGTTTATTGCCATGAAAACTGATTTGAAATAGTAGCTAGTTTTGATCCATTCCACATCTTTTGTATTAGATTTTGTAAAATAGCACCTTGTTTATTTATAGGGGTGTCTTTTGGCACCTTGTAGGTGAACAAGTCCGACATCTAATGGGGGGGGGGAATGATTTACATCAAGACTTTTTGCCTTCAAATACCAGGTTGTACTACAGAGACTTGTTCGTGCATTCCATCTGTTGCTCCCTGGCTTTCCTGACTTTTATTCAATGTTTCTTCACATCTTGTGGTTGCTTTTTTCCCTAAATCTGACATTTCTTTGTCCTCAAATCAATCATAGATCCTTTGACCTATCCCTGTTGATGTGCTGCAGTACATACCAAGTATGTAGGAGCCAGTCACCCAGGCTATCTTTGTATCAACCCATGCACTTCAAAAAAAACCGCAGAAAGTCCAACAACTCATGAATCCTCTTCTCACATTCTATAACTTGTTCAAGAAGCTCTAAAGGGGATGGCTTAGCAATTATCATTGATAAATATCTCATCTCAGAGCAATCACTGATAACCAGACAGATTAATGGGTAGCAGTGGGTACCTACATACCAGACCTTTCCTTTCAAGATTACCCGGAAGGCAAAACCACAATCTAAATATTTAATGGACCAGATCCCTATCAAAAGAGACTCTGCCTTCCTAGGGGACAGCGCCTCGCCTTATTCTTATAGAAGGCCGAAGGACAACTCTCACGGCTTGACAGTCTTGGCAGGACTGAGTCTCAGGAGTAGAGGGTTCAGGCTGTGGGCAGGATCAGAGGTTCTCTCCTCGAGAAAGGCAAGAGTCTCCTTGCCACGGTAGAGAGATTGAATCTTCAGGGAGGGAACCTCAGCCAACTCGATGCCGAGATGCCTAGAGTTTAGAACACAGCCTCGGGTTATTGAATTGATTCTCGCTCAGATTTTAAACGAGTTTATCAGTCAAACTAGACGGCTCCAGCCTTCTTCCCACGTGCTCGGTTAAGTCGGGTCTCCACATATTTCCCACAAATTTCCTTATAAGATGTCATGCATATTTTTGCCTCAAGGTCAGTTGCCTTTGAACTTGGATTTTGCCATTTGTTGAGTTGGAGATCTACAGACTGAAAAAAAAATGGTTAAAGCCCCACTTTTGTTCAGGAAGATCTCAGCTGGTATTTGAGAGAGAAAGGGCCTGTGAAAATGATTAAAATAATTCATTTAATGGATAATCAAGAACCTGAAGGGTCGAGAAGGTTTTCAACTTTTTGCAGATGTCTGTTGATTTTCTGGATGATTATTAACCTTGCTATTTATATCCATCCACCCTACCAGTTCCTTGCCACGTTCTAGTTTCCAACAAAAAGTGATAAAAACTTTCAATTTCCTCAGAATAATTGGCTAAACTTTTGCTTCAGGACACAATAATCAAAGCTAGTTGGTTTAGTGTGGTTTGGTGCACAACACGACATCAGCATCCCAAAGACCAAATTGGACTGGCATGGAGGGGTCATTGGAGGTCAAGCTGTTTGCCCTTTGTCCGCCTGTTCACGATTGGTTGGCTGTGTCTAAATTTGCTCTTCAAGCTAGAGTTTGATAACAGGGTCTAGGGCACTGAAACAAATATTAGCATCACCCTTGATTTACAGGTGACTGGATACACCTGTTCAAAGGAAAGGGAGTGACTTCAAATCTTGCACCTACTTGAAAACCTCTTACCATCCAGTGCTTTATACTAACTGCTAGCAGCTAAAACCCACCATTGAAATGGGTCCTGTTAGGATTGAAATGTCAGGCCCACTGTCCCACTATTCATGGTATTCAAACCAATGCCTTTGATCATTGACCAATGGCATGGAGTCCTTTCTAAACTTCTTGCATCGTGTGGCAGTGTAGTCCTTTGTACAGCCTATATGACAGGTTATTGGAGCCGATAGTCTACTGGATGATGGATGTAGGTCAATGTGAGATAAGGTAGAAACTACTTATCCCGCCCAACCTTATCCATCCCTAGGGCCTCTGTCTTTTTGTCTAGCTCCCTCCTCCACCTCCCTCAGCAATCCAGAATTGAAAAGAGGAAAAAAAAAGTGGAGTTTAGAAGCGAGCGATTCTCTTGATAGGGGGTTGGGTGTGTAGCTGAGAGAGGTGATATGTCAGCAGTCAAAAGGCGCAGTCTTTACAAATTCATTTCGGTTGAGGGAAAGAAGGGAAAGGTTGGAATTCTGTCCTGCAAGAAAGACGAGGATCCCCTGACCCTAATCATGACCCTACACCTGACCCCCATACTTGGCCTTGGGTTTTGTAACACTAACCCCATTACCTGTCCATACCGCCTGCTAGCTCTGCTTGCCAAGACCCACCAACGTGCTCGGAGCAAGTTTAACGATTTCAAGTTATCCTTGCCAGCTGCCAGGGGATTTTATAGGGTGGCCCGGGTCTTTCTGACCCTCAAGCGGCCTTTTCCCGCCGCAGACCCTGCGGCCCGACATGATTCCTACAGCTGACCTGGCATTGCTGAGGTCACCAGAGGTCAGGATAGCCTTTCACTTGACATCAGTACAACTTAAGGTTCATTTATTTCCCATTTAGAAAGCTCTCCATTATCCCTGCAGGGTGCTAGGGTGCCAGGGCGAGTACTTAAAGCTAATATTAGCCCCTCCAATGAGATTAGCAATCTTGCCACACTTTTACTCTATTCCGAGATTCTATCTTGTGATAGCCTTGATTAGATCAGGGATGTACCCCCTCCTTGATTACTTTACATGTTGTTGCACCTGTCTGCCTGGGTCCCCTATTTCCTCCGAGTTATATGAAGAAGCCGAGTCCCCATTCCTCCCTGTGTTAAATCAATCTCCAGATTTTGCTCACTCCAGTTCAGTGCAATCGTCCCATTCATTTATTTCATTGAGAGATTTGAAGGTTTTCATGGTGAGAATTGCAGGAGTAAATAGGTTTGCGGTGACACCACGTAAATTCTCTCTTGTCGGTGAGTATGTGTGGTTCTGAAAAGAATTGGAGAAACTCAACGCATCAAACAGTGTACTCTGTTCGTCTTCAGGAGACAGGTTTTAAAAAGTCAGGAGTACACTGTTCGAAACGTCAAGTACCTTCGGTTCTTCTCAGAACCATGCATACTCACAAGAGAGAAATTACATGGCGTCACCGCAAACCTATTACTCCTTCAATAAGAGAGATAGTCTTATGAACAGGAAAACAAGTTAAGAACTTTCTTTAAGTTTTTTTCAAGATTACAAGAGCTTGCATTTCTATATTCATCCTGATGTACATCTCATAAATGACTGATTGCATGACACATTAAGGAGGATTAAGCTTTAAGTACTATGAAAAGCATTTTGAAAACTGCTTCCAGATTTTTAAACAAAGTGTAATTCTCCAAGATTTACAGGACCTGAAGTTTTGTTCCAAGCATGACCTTTCTTACCGGCAGTCATGAGAAAGGTCCTGCTCAAAGCGAAGCATCAAGTCCTCTAATTATTGGAAATTTATGAAGCAGGGGATTTATGTTGGAGATACTGTTACTGGTACCCTGCAGCCTTCAGCCAAAGATTGTGTTACTGAGTGACTTTCCTACCCCTGGGACATCTGGGACCAGTTTTATTTCGGCTTTGACAATGAATTTTCTGATCTCTGGTTTCCCCATAGCATTCTTTCAATGCATCGATCCTGTCAGCTTATAACATTTGATTTACATACATGAAAAGACATACAACAGAATGCAAAAAATGTCAGGGGACTCAAGAAACAAGAAATGGCCTGGTTTATGAAATGATTGGTTTGCTACAAGAATTTTCTAATTTGAAACAGCCTCATTGATTGGCCTCTCACGAAATAGTTAGTCCTGGCTTGTTTAATTTAGGACACCATACAGACTGGTGCCACTGTCATAAACCATGCCAAGTAGTGATTTCAATGTAGGAGGAGAGTTATGAGTCTGGGTCACCAACCGAGTATGGCAGTTTTACAAAGCCCACAGAATCTGATTGAACTCATCATTAAACAGATTGCTGAACAAAGAGTCTGATCATAAATCCTGTGTAACTTGTACATGTATATATTATACATGTAAACAAACCAATACAATACTACATTATTCGAGAGGTCGTGTGACTTACCAAAGACCCTCACTCAAAGAGGTCTCCACCCTGATTGCATCATGTATTGAACTTTCTTCCAACTACTTACAAAAGAAGTGTTGAAAGTTTGTCAAAAACCAAACAAATATCCAATAATAGGGTAAGAATTATCACGTTTCCCATGGCCTGTCCCCTTGCTGTCTGCCTCTGTGGGATGTGCAGACTGTCTGCCCCCAAAAGGTCTCAAGATCTCCCATAAATCTAAAAGTTTTTTTTGACATTTACAAACTTTTTTTCTCTTCTCACACCACATGTTGAGGAAGATAAACTATCAAGGTTTATAGGTCAGAAACATGATATAATGAATGGCTTGCAGAACATTCAGATCAACTGAAGAAAGGAAGGAAGGTGCTTCTTAAGTTCTTTGATGAATAAAAGAGTGGAATATTTCTTGATTTCTTATTGTCAAAGCTGTCTCATCAAATCATTAATCGACATTGATTCATTTGTAAGATCAGAATTAGTTAAAAGAGAAATGAATATTGTAATGGGCTAGAGATTTGGAAGTGGAGAGGAGTTGGATTTTTTTCTTCTAGAGTTTGTTTTTTGTTTCATATCGCTCCGTAAATGGGGCTTATAACTAAGGGGAAGACAGGGATAAGTTTACACTTGACAGTGTACTTGTTGGTCAATGGGTGCATTGACTGGTCAGTTACTGAGTGTCTGGTATACCATGGCTAAGGTATACTGGCTGCTTGACCATCTGGCAGTCTGGTCATTCCTTCCTCCGCTGCCTCAGGACATCCTTAAGACCGCTGCCCGCTGCCTCAGGACATCCTTAAGACCGCTGCCATTTCCTAAGGAAAGGACTTTCAATGTGGATGTCAGATTGGTAGCTGGTTTGGTCACGCACTCCTCCTCCTAAGACCTGGCCAAAGTGATTTTATCAGACCGCAAATGACCTTTGGTAGTTTATTGGCTGATGATTATTCCGGTCTGTTTATCCTGGGTCTCAATTAAGTGTATGAGTGAACTGCATCAGTAAACTGCTTGCATAGTCGCATTCCATCACATTACCAGGGCCAACTATAGGCCTTTATTCTGACAAGCTTTCCTTGGAGACAAAGTCAAGGTTTTTATACTGAGGGTGGTCCCTCTAAACCCATTCTCCTTTGCTCAGAAGCAGATTCGATAGAGTTTAAGGATGATTTGAATGTTCTGAAGAGATTGGTTACATTTCTTATCCTATATATAGTTCTGTTATGCACAATTCATGCCTTATTTCAGTTTTCTCCATCAAATAAATTTGACAAAAGTCTTCATCAAGCATATGAGGTAAAATTTCAAGGCATTTCCTCATTCAAGAACTGATTCTGAAAGATACATTTCCAATAAGATCCAGTTATTACTGTAGGTCCTACCTCAGTATCCTTCTTTGTTTTTGACTCCAAGCTTTTTTCTCCCTTTTGGATC